>JAMPIT010000894.1:7683753-8375546 GCA_026261815.1 Monarcha castaneiventris obscurior | reverse complement strand
TATCAGATGTTGTAATTTCTGAGATTTCCTCTTTTTGTTTTGATTTTTTATTCAATTCACTCTTTTTTGTTTCAGTATCAGTTTTTGAAATTAATATATTTCCTTTTCCTTCTTCAATATTATATTCTATTGAGGAAGTTTTCATAGTTAATTTTTTTGGACTTGGCAACTGGAGTTTTGTCTTTTGTTTTATGTTGTTTTCATTTAGTATTCCTTTGGCTGTCTCTATTTCCATTTCAGCACTCTGAACCTTAATTTGTCCTGTTGGTCCACACACGTCAAGTCCTCCTGTTTTATCTAACGTTTGCACTTTTCCTTCCGTTTCACTTATCTGTGCTTCAGTTTGGTCTGTTTCTTCCTTGGTAGTCGACCAGGTAAATGTGGGGAATTTTAACTTTGGCAGTCTGAATTTGCTTTCTTTCCCCTCTATATCTTTTTCTCCTGTCTTCATTCCAATTTCTATGTTTAAGGCTTTGTCATTTGTGGGCATGCCATCTTCTTCTATCTGTTCTTTTTTTACTTTATCTTCTGTGTCCTCTTTGCTTTCTTCTCTTGTTATTTTCATGTCAGTTTTAGGTGTTTTGGCCATTTTGAATGATGGCATTTGTATTTTCCAGGTAGATACTTCTGAGTCTGCATCTGGCATATGAGTTTTCACATTGAAATTCCTGCTGTCCTCTGAAGTAATATCAGCTCTTTCTTCTGGTACTGACTGTGGAACATCACTTCCCTTTTTGGTGGTGTCAGTCTCTGTCTCTTTTCTTTTGGGCATTGAAATTCCAAAATTTATTTTCTGAATATTTAGTTTTTGTTTGTCTTCTTCTGCTTGTTTTTCTCCTGTTTCCAGTGTGTCAGATGTCTGTAATTCTGCTTTAGCAGTGCCTATTTCTAGGCCTTTTACCTGTACAGATCCTTTAGCTGTGTGACCCATCACATCTATGTTAATTCCACTTTCTCCGTCTTTTTTATCTGCTGATCCTTTCTGTTTCTTTTTTCGGGATTTTGATGAGGCTTGTGGTGATTTTTTAGTTGAGCTGACTTTCAGATCAGCTGTTTCTAAACTGGGCTTTTGTACCTCTGTTGTTATGTCTGGTACTTCAGGTACACTAAATGTTGATGTTGCTTCCTTGTCTTTTTCTTTTTTAATGCTTATTTCAACTTCAGGATATTGTTTTACATGAGATGGAATGCCGTTTTTAATATCTTTTAAGTCTTTTGTTAATGTTTCATGTACCTCCCCTGTTTTCATTTCATAAGCAGATGTGGTATATTCAACAGTTAAGATTTCAGGATTTTCCAGGCTTATATCATCTTTATGTAATTTTTCCCTTTCAGAGATCAGTGTAGTTTTTATTTCTTTTTTTTGCTTCTCTTGTGGTTCTGTTTTGGACCTGTGCATTCTGAATCCAATGCTAGGGAACTTCAGCTTCCTTTGGCTTCCTTTTTTCTCTTTGGTATGGACTTCTTGTGGAAATTGAGACTCTGTGTCCGTGCTTGTAGGGGAAATATCCTGTGTAGCAGGCTCATATGCATCTGATGTACTATGAGATCTTCTGTGCCTCAAGATCTTTTTATTTTTGATTGACTGAAATTTCGGCCATGATAATCTATCTTTTTTAGGTCTCTTACTTCTTCCTACCCTTTGGCTTACAATTAATGTTTCCCTGTCTTCTGAAATGGCTTTTCCTGAAACATGCAGTGTTTCTTCAGGAATGCTCTCACTGAGTTCTTTTTCCTAAAAGAACATATAGTAGTCAGAAGGTTAGAAATAACCTAAATATAGGTGCAACAGAAAATAAAAAACACACTATAAAATAAGTAGAAAAACGTTCTTTTTATTACTAGTATCTACTTGTAATATAAAAAAAATTCCTGAAGATTATATAAATATGTAATGTCAGGCAGAAATTACATGAAACAAATGGACTTTAATATATGGATTTCTGAAGATTTTCATTCTTTGCAAAACATTGCAGTAAACAGAGGCTTCTATATGTATCTCTATATATATCTGCACAAATATATATTATATATACTATTTATATATATATATGAAGAAAAAATAATCTTAAAGTTGATGGAAGCCTATGAAGAGATCATATGTCCATCAAAATATCAGTGGTTAAACACATTTTTTTTTAATAGACAATCTTATGGAGGAGCTTTGGAGAAAAATGTTTACTGATAAATTACATTTTTGAACATATTGAATATACGTATTACAGAGATTACCCAAGTCTTTTTGATCAGTGGACAATTAACAATAAAAAAATGCAGACTCACTAAAGAATATTTTTATACCCTAACATAAGATTGTGAATTTATATAAGATCTATAGTCTCACTCAGGATATTTAAAAAGCCACAAATATTGTGTGGGATTTTTTTTTTGTCATGAATATTCATGCTAGTAAGTTTAAACACATGCCCACGTCTTAAGAAGACACAAGTGAGTGTTTTCTGATCTATTTCCACACAGCACATTATTACTGTGTGTTATCCAAACTTTGTAAAGTATTCAAATATCTACCTGGCCTAATCTTTCCTTTTTGTGCTGGGCTGTAGGATCTTCTAGATCTTCTTGCACGGCAATTTTTCTTTTGAGGCTGAATTGGACTCTGTACGGCTCGGAGTACTGGAGAATCTTGAGTGCATCTTCATATTTGATATTATCGAAAAATATTGTAGCACTTAGAAGCTGATCACCTGCAAGTGGAATCAAACATAATTTTAATTACTTTGTGTTTTCTTATAGTTTTTTCAATTTTTTTTTTAATTTTAGTTTTGTATATGCTACTTTATATGTGTCTTTTTCACTCTTCCAGTGAAAACTAAGTCTTTTAATGGTATACAAAAACCATCACATTTCATTATTGTTCAACCAAGTCTTAGAAATTATTAATATGGACAGGTAAAGTTCACAGATAACATTAGCTGGCTTGAAATCTACTATTTCTGATACCTAAAGAGATGGCAGATCATGCAGCTACTAATCTCATTATTTAAATATAAAGAATAAAATCAAAATAAAAAATCAGACTGTACCTTCTTTAAGACTAAATATTTTTGAAGCAGGAGATTCCTTAAGTACTTTTTTAATAAATATTCCTTCATTTCCTCCACCTTTCACACTAAAGCCACTAGCACCAGCTTCCGCTTCTGTTTTCAGGGTCACTTCCATTGTCTCCTAGAGACAGAAAAAGATATTCATTTATTATTTTTATTAGTTTGCATTAAAGGGTTCCAGGTTTTTCTACAATAAAAAATTTCATCTCCTCAGGTGTATTTTCAATAGTTCAAGAAAGACTATCCAAAATAGGGAATATACTTACTCAGTGTGGGTTTGATTCTGTTCTAAATTAGAATTAAGCACGTGTGTTAGGGTTATGTTGGATCAGGGCCATAGGGAAAATAGGTTATAATTTTTAAATGTGAGACATATGGAAACTTTTAGGGCTGAAAGATTGTATTTTCTGTGAAGATGTTAACCACTTGAATTAAAGTCAATGGGCCAGAAAAGTCAGACTAAGAGCTAGTGCTGTACTGCACTGAAATCAGAGAAGGCTAAAGAAAGAATTCCAAAAAGAATTATTGGCGGACCACAAGTAGGACAAATAAATATTCATGCCTGTGCCACAACTTGGCCACTCATGAAGTTCCTGGTCAAAAAAGTCCAAAGTGATTCTTTGCCCATTTGTCCTTGCTTCTATCCACCCATTCATGTCTGTGTTATAACAAACTTTACTATTTACAAGGCTCGCACCTAAAACTATGGAGTGCTTTTATACTGACCTGTGGATGACTCTGTTTTGATTTGTTTGTAGAATGTTTTTTGTTTTCTTCTTGAAGCTGAAAAATAATTTTTAATTATTTAATGTTCCAAAGTCATGGTGTTCTTAAGTACAACAAAAGTCAGTTAACATTCCTGGTTTAGAGTAAGAACTGAGACTGACTATAATGACAACAGAACAAAATCAGGATCAAGTTCAACGTACAGCATGGATGATTTAATTATACTAATCCCAGTGGTAAATTAGATGCTGAGGCCTCCCTTCATTGTACGAAAATTTGCATTATATGAATGTCAGAGACCAAATGTCGTAAGATATTGGGAGCTTTTCTGTGTCCTAATGCAGTATATTGTTCAGGCTTTCAATTTTTTAAACATACATTTTTTTTTTACTTATTCAACTTCAGCATTAATTTTAAACTGTTGCCTACTTACCTTAACATGGCTGTACTAATTAAATCTCCAACTTTGAATAACCAAGAGGTACAGGTAATTTTGAAATACTTATTAGTTAGATTCAAGCCAGTTACGTATCCTAACAGGAAAAACACTGTAATTTCTTTATGCTCTCTGCCTTGTGTCCTTTATGGAATTAAGTCAAATGCATTTTCTTGCCAATAAACAAGAACATGGTCAGCAAGTCCAGCACAAAATAAAACCATCCATGAATACGGATGTGATTTTGGTGGGGACAGGAAGACAATATGGCTGCAACAATATCCCATTCTATGACATATGACCCTCTGCTACTTGTGGGAGCTAAAGCCTCTTGAATGGACTTAACAAAGCTGTGCCTGCATGAAAATTCAATGTCTTGCCTTTAAATAGTCTTCTTCTATGGGATACTCATAAACTGGAGAGGATCCTTGTGGCCTTGGACGAATGTCTTCTACTGCCACTTCATTAACCTGTGGAAAAGATGTCAATGGTGGTAAAGGAACATCCACCATTAAACAGTGACTCATTTTTTGGAGTGTTTCTCCAGTTATGCATAGTGTCCTTCTGAGTAAAAATCTGTCGTTAGTGATGGTGGATAAAAAGTAACCAATAACTCTTTTTTTAGGTCAAGAACAAATACAGTTCTCATGTTAAAGCATTCAAAACCACAAGGGACAGAGTTCTGAGAGACAAAACCAATGGTATGCTGATTTTGATTTTCTTTATGTATTGTATGCATCTACAGACTGAACATACTCAAAACAGACAGATCAATTAGTAAGAATTGACAAAAGTAAAAAAAAAATCCCTTCCCTGCTCCATTTGCACACCTAAACTTTGCATCCAATGGCTTCAAATTTTATTGCCTTCTATAAGCAAGCAAACCATGGAAAAGTCTCAGCAGGAATTTCTGCTGACAAGCACTTGGCATTCTTCCTTCTGCAGTCAGACAATAGGGAACCTAAACTGTCTAAATCTTTAAAGAAGAGTTACTGTAGTTAACAGCCATGTAATAGTTTGCTAAGTCTTGGTAGTAAACTTATGCCAATGAACCATGGCAAAGAGCAGATGCCTTTACACTGAAACATCTTTCTGGTTTTTAAGCTGGCAGGAACAATCCCAAGCTAAAATACAACATTTTAAATGGGGAGGAAGATCACCAGCAAGACCTGGCTATAAACAAAATATTTAAGATCCCATTTTGCCAAACTGTCATCACAGAAAAATTCAACTCTAAAAAACTCACAGAATCTTCATCTTCTGCATCGGCATCGGCATCAGCATCTCCTGGGGGCTCAGCTGGTCTCAGCTGTCGTCCAGAACCTGAAAGCAGCACACAGGTTGTTGGTGCCTGCAGGATCCACACAGAGCACAGAGCAGTCAGCTTGCAAGCTGAAACCCTCTGGAGCAGCATGGCGAGGGATGTGCACAGGCCAGTGGAAAGGCCTGCCTTAATTTAGATTCCTGGCATCACAGGATGGTTTGGGTTAGATGGGACCTTAAAGACCATCTAGTTCTCCCCACTAGTCATGGGCAGGGGTTATAACCAGCTAACTTCTAGTTCTACATTGTCTCCAGTCTGGGGGTTTTTCTCCTTCACAAAAGCCTTTACATTTCTGGATATTAATATTTCTGATACCTTTGGAAAAAGAAAAGCAGTGACCATCTGCTGACCCCTGTCTCCTGCACCAGTCCCCACCTTTCCAGTAGGACTGAATGTAGCCCACAATGAAGGCTTGGAGGGATTGGAGACCAGAAAAAGAGGAGGAGAGGTGTGCAGAGGGAACCGGAAGTGTTTTTCCCTGAGTTGTTTTATTCTTTAAAATATCAAAATCAGTAATTAGAAGTTTTTTAATTCCCAATAAATTAAATTGATTTAAATTCCCCATATTGAAACTCTGCTTCTGACAAAGGTCTTAAAAACAGGAGAGTAAACATCATGAAGCATTGATAGTCATAAGGATTCTGTTTTCTTAGTTTTTAAAAGTATTGAGGGCAGACAGAGATGAGGTAAAGGAGATGGGCTGTCTGAAAGTATGATTCTCTTGAAATGCCTTAAATGGGGCACCAAAGAATGAAAACAGCATGAAATAGAACATGTTTTCAGAGATCCAGGCTTAGCCAGTAGAGGACAGTGTGGCTGAACTACATATTCCCTAATGCACCAGCTATTCACATGCCCAAGTCCTTGTCCTAATAACTGTCTCTTTCCTGTCTCCATGCTCGTTTTTTCCAAGCCATCAGGCTGTCTAGCTCCCCGACACTCAGTTCTGCAACTGCCATTACTATACATAGTTTTGGCTCTCCTGAACAGATCCTCTGGCTTAAAAATATGCTCAAAAACTAGAGAAAGCAATTGACAAGAAGAACTGTGCAACTCATTGTCTGTTTTAAGTGGAGAGTCCTTGGGCTGGAACACAACATTTCTGGACGTTACACGCTGTGTGTGCAGACAAGATGGCACGACTTAGTCATGTCTGCAATCGCTCTGACCTACACACAGTGCCAAGCTCTTGTTAAAGTGGCTGGGATTTTGCTGGTCACTCTTCATAGTTTTTTGATCTCCTATGCTTATTTTTTCCTTGATTTCTTGAGTATGAAATTACATAGTACAGGCAAAGGTTTGGAAGATTTATGCCCCAGTGATCAGTGATGGACCACTTTGTTACGATGAATGGAAATAGTGTGCTTCCTGTGGGAATATCCCATAACAGTCTGCGGGTCAAATTTCCAAACTTGATAGAATAGAAGCCAGTCCTCATTAGACATATGTACAGCATCATAATCAGCTGTCCTGCAGTATTCCAGCTCGAGGGAACTGGGATCAACCCAGAACGCATCAGGGCTGCCAGACCATGCCTCCTTTAGCCTTCACAGCACTAGTCCTGACACCTACAATGGACAATTCTAGAAAATTCTAGAAAATTGTTTTAATGCTGATTCTAACTCAGATTAAAGACCTACTTGACATTTAGCTTGATTAAAAAAAAAACAACAAAAAACAAACACTCTAGCATTTGCAATCTTCAGAAGCTCAAGAAAACTGGAAAATTAGCATAACAGTGTTAAAAAATTTAGACATGGATTTATGAACCGGATTTCAGGCCTTTCTGTTTGAAAATTCTGGAATCCATTCATGAAGCACTTCACCACATGTATTTTAATAAACATCATATGAGGGGAAGAGCTGCAGGATTGAGGCTTGATTGTTTAATTTGCTTAGTGCTTCTAAAGATTCAGGTGCCAACAATAAATTTTATGGCTGTTACTAAAATTCCAAGAAATAGTAAGGACTTAGTTTTGTGGCATTGCCATATTTTTCACTTGGGAGAATCCCACCCACAAGCCCTGCAGTCCAGTAGAGTGACTTAACAGAAAATTGTTGGATTGCTGGAGTGTTTGCTCTTCAGTGCAGCACTTCAATGCTAACTGCAGCATTGATCCCTGGTGGCTGCCAATGATTTTGCTACTGGAAAAGAAACAGGAAAGAATTATCTGTGAGGCTTCTTAGGCTGGTTGACTGCTGTTTCTCTTGTTTTACTCTGGTGTAACTTCAGTGACACTTTAGCTGTCTGGAACTAGAGCAATGCAAGTACAGTACCTTTCCTAAACTGTGATAGTAGCGCCTTTTCCTAAAAAAATTGAGGAACAGATTACTGTCCCCAGGGCTGACAGAGATGTGGGTGAGATTGCATGGAGGGGCATCAGATACACAGATGACCTTCCCTCCCAAAACTACACACTGAGGCCTTTCCATCCACCCCAATTTCCCCAAACTCTGCCTAGGCTGCGCCTCTACGATAGTTAAACCATGTCATGTAAGACTTTTTGTGCCCTTGATTCCTACTGTAGACTAAGATTTGCTTCTGATTATTTCCTGATTCAGAATACTTTCAAAAGAAATCTATAAAAGACGGGAATTACAGTATGTTTTCAGCAAAGCCTTCCTTCTGAGTAGAAAAGCCTGAGCCAATAAACTATGATTTATATGCATGTCATTCTCATGCCCTGAATAGTAGCGAAGCCAACATTTTATAGATTTTAACTTCTTTTTATGGACCCTGGACAATCAATGCTTTGTTCAAAATGTTTTCATAAACAAGATGGAATTTACATCAGTGACTACTTCTAATAGCCACTGGACTGACTTCAGAACAAGGGAATTTTTTGAAAGTAAGCAGTAGGAGTTATATAGGCTGGATCATTTTCATATCATGTGACTGAAATGTGTATCTGCTTTTTGAAATGCATTTAAAAATTATTTTATCTTTAGCCTAGCAACCCAAATGGACTGTTTGGGCAAAACCACAAGAAAAAAATAAAAACAGGTTATTTTTTGGTATTCACATTCAGTGGGCAACAGTCTCCAAAATCACATTTGATACAATATAATGAATTCCAAGTATGACAGTGTCACTGAATTTAAATCAAGTGTGCTTTAATGTATTGTATAAAGAGAAACCTAGCTTTAATTGGAACACTGGCATATAAAATTCCTGTGGTCTGTATACTTTAGAATAGAATAAAACAGTACATGAGAATACCAGAGATGTTAATAAAAGAAACAATAATGTCTTTAGCTGATCATCCTAGCTCCTCTGCTCCCAGACTGTAGCCCTTTCTCTGCAATTCTTAGATTTGGGCTTTTTTGATTTTTAAGATTTTCTACTAAAGTTGTATTTGCATATGAATAGCAAAATCAAGTAATCTACTCTTATCTTTAAGCATATTACTTTTCTTTGCATCAGCTTCAATGTTACTTCAAAAAATAGTTCCTCTTAACAGACAGAAACCCGATCCATGGTAAATATCTCTCCACAGGTGAAAAGTTTTATGCTTTGCTCACTCGCTTATTGTTATTTATGGTCACAACCTGTGCCTTTTCTTTATGAGGATTTTGGCATTTGCTAGTTATCATTTCTAAGCTGTGACAAGGAACTAACAGTCCTGTTTGTGCAGTGTTGTGGAAATAGCTCTGAGTCCATAGCCAGTTAAAAACTTGTGCCTTGACGTGTGCACAAGGCCGGGACATCTTTAGATCAGGCCTTTTCTGACAGTGCAAAGCACACTTGGGGCACAAAACCTCATTTGTGTTATTAATAAGGAGAAGGAGGAATGAATATTTGCAAGACAAACAACAGCAGTAATAATTTGATGTCATTGTCATTGTTGGCACTGTGTTTGACCCACTAAAGAATTCATACATGGAGGTCAGCAGTTTTCATGGTGCTCCCTCATGTGCTTATGACTTGTAAACATAGAGGTGCATGGCTGCTGTCTTGGACAGCTTCAGCTGGCCCCTGCATCATTTCTCTCTTCCTGCAACCATCAGTCCCTGTACCTGCAGGTCTGTCTGTCCCTCTGCCCTCAGGCACCCTGTCGTGGGGCTGTTACTCCTCATGTGTGAATGCCTGGTACTGCTAATGCGTTGCTCCAGAATGTCTTTCGTTTTTTAAAACCACATCCCTCTCTCCAGGTGGATGTTGTGCCTGATTTTTTTTTCCTCCACAGATTGTTCTCCCTCTCTTGCAGGTATCGCAATTACTGGGATTCCTTTTCCTCCCTCAGAGCTCTCACAGCCGCCTGAGCAGTGCTGCTGTGAAGTCCCGCAGCCCCTTCTGATTCACTTCTTGTATTTGAAATAGGGAATACTTAGAATAGTTAGAATATTTTAAATCGTGGGCCCCAGTTCAGGAAAGCACTTGATAACAGGAACACTATGCACATGCCTGGCATTCATCTTTGCCTCTCAAGAGCTCTTTTTACAGATAGGTAAGTTCACCTGACTTCCAAGCAAGCAATGCTGGAGGAAAATGACCCTGCAAGCATCAGCTGCAAAGATAAGAATCTGAAAGTGTCTGCAAATAAACCTTGCTATGCATGTACTGTGTTCCTGAAGGAAGCTGCCATGAGGTTTCAAGCACATTTTATGGCACGGGCTCTGCGCAGTCTGTGCAGGCTCGACCACGAGCTCCAGAAGGTTCATGGCATTTCCAGTAAGCAGCTCCAGCGATGCTGGGGAAAGCCACCAGCAAAAAAAAAGTCAGGCGGTTCTTCTTCTACAGAGATTTCCTAGTGCATTCCAGAGACCTGGATTCATTCCATTGTCCTGCAAGATCCCACGGACTGAGTTACAGCAACTGCTGGGCAGGGCTCTGGGGCATGGCTGGAGCGCAGCGGGAATGCCGCGGCTGTCACTGTCTCTGGGCAGGATCCATGGCCATGGGGCGATGCGGGCACTCAGTCACGGAGAAGGCTGCCCCTCCCAGCCCTCCATCGCAGGAATGTCATGTTACTTCACTTGAACCGCTGCCAGCGAGACAGCGGGGGCACCCAGCAGCTCCACCTAGAAGAACCAGCTTGTCAGCTCTGAACGGAGTGACTGCCCCACTGGAAAAAGCAGCCTTTCTGCCTCGGAAAAGGTGTTAAAGTGAGGATCAGCACCGCCCCTTTAGTGTTTCCCCTCTACCCTTTGCTGGGAGTGGGACCCTCCCCACCAAGCCCTGAAATTTCTGTGGGATGAAGACAAAGGACTGTTCTGTGGAATGAAGATAAAGATTTTGCTGCTGAAGGAGTTTAACAGGCCTTATTATCAGCGGGATGCTATCAGAACCAGCTGGGCCGGTGTTCAAGCTACACTCCCGCCTTTGTTTTGCTCTGGTTTGGCAATGCCCCTTGGCTGCACTCTGTCCCTGGGCTGCATACTTGTGCTGTGATGAATGTAGCTCAGACCTGGGAGCCGAAAGCAGGGGCTTGTAGCACACTCGTGCTAAAGCAGCAGCTACTCCCAAATAACCAACGTGTGTGAATAGTTTCCTTCCATTCAAGGCATGAACAAGATGTTTTGATTCATTGCCTCGGTATGTTAAGCTGCCCTTGTCGGCTGTTAGAGTACTTCATTAAAAGCCTTCAAATCATTTCATCTCAAAACCTCTTGAAAACAGAATATATATGTGAGTTACAATCATGAGCCTCCTTGCCCAGCCAGAGGACTGTCCATGAAGTTAACACCTACTTTTATGAAAAGGAACAGTACTCTGCTCTGCAAAGTACATCCAAGTAGAGAAATGTCTTGGGAATTAAGGTTTCTTGCAGACCACACTGAGCTCTGTAAGATTTTATAGGGCATTTTCTGCAGGTTGACTAATATCAGGAAAGATGTGTAAGAGTACTGGCAACTAAGAACTGATATAAACACTACCATAAAAAGAGAAACTAAGAGCCCCCAGATGAAAAGAAGAGTGAATGGCTTTCCCATGAGTGTGTGTTTATTGATAAGCTCTGCCCACAGATTTAAAAGTATTAAAAGCATTCCTCCTCACACGTCACAATAGGAGCAAAACCTTTAGGAAGGCTGATGAGAAAGAATCAAAGTTCTTGATTCTTCTATATTCATTCTTCTAAAATGGTCCACCTTTCCTCTGATGTTAAACTTAATAGAAACCACAGAACAATTCAGAGCATGAAAATAAATCACTCTGGTGGGGCTCTGCACAGACCTTCTCAGCTTAAGTCATATTTCAACATTAAAAGCACAGGGGACTTTTTTTTTTTTTTTCCAGTTGTCAAACTGAAATTTCCCAGATCCTGAGTTAATGACTTTCATCTAGCTATCATCATTTATTGGTTACTTGGCTATATAGGAAATGTCGTTTGGCCAGATCCACATAACTCTTCTGCTAGAATCAAATATTTACTAAAGCATTTAATTAATCTGATATTTCACCTCTTACTGAAACAGAATAATGTTTCCTACAAGTAACAGAGAGTGTGAAAAGAAGCTCTTAACTGAAGTTTATTGCAAGAACATGAATCGAGTGATGTCCAAAAGAGACTGCAAAAGCAGGCAGCAGTGGCTGATACCTGTAGTTTTTTCCTGGTCCATCCCTCCTCTTCCTTGCTAAAACACATCTACAAGAGGCAGAGTGGACAAGGTAGCTGGAAAAATGCTCATGGTACCCAGCAGACACCCAGAGGTTCGGTGCTGTTTCCCCTAGGCCATGGTTCTGTCTCAGAAGCACAAGTTTTGCATCATCTCTAGTTTTAGTCTGTTTGCATGGAGAGTAGGTGTAACTTCCTGCTCTGTGTCCCTGTCTTGCATGTCTTAGGCAGGAATTTTCCTCTCCCTCAGGTTTTATGTGACAGAATGGGCATCCAGTCTGTTTTACTTCCTGCATGAATTCCTACAGTGTTTTCTTGCATAATTATTGTGATAGTGTAGCGAATTAGGACCCTCTCTGATAATTATCAATTATGATTTTTCCAGGATTGCAGGGCCTCTTGTCTTCACAAAGTTGGTAAGAGAAGGGAATCAATTTTTAGCAGTTGTTGCTATGTGTGGCGAAACTCCTGGACTGAACCAAAATTGCTTACCACCCTTTTGGACAGAAAGTGAGTTAGCAATTCATAGCCAAATAAAGCAATAAAGACTGGTCTAATTCACTCTGATCCTCAACAGTTTTATCTCCTGGGACTCTCAACAGTTTTGTCTCATGGGATATACTTGCAATTGGGTTTTACTTGCAACTGAGTCTCTACCATGCTGTAAATAGTTGTATGGATACCCAACTAAAATTTCCCGGAGTGTCACTGCCCATCTGGATAATCTGGGTTTTAAGAGGGGTTTCAGGAACATGTTGCAAACTAAGAGTTCTCACTTGCTTACCAGCTTCAGAAACCCTAGTGGGAACTACTCTGCAGCTATTTGGTTACCCAATATATTGATTAGGCCTCATGCAGTTTTCTCCCCTCTGAAAGAAACCCCTTCACCTATACAACAAACTAGGCTTGGGAGGTGAATGCACAGCACATCTCCCTTCCTCTCAGAGCAAGGAGTTGATTCCTGCTGTCCTCCCTGTTAGATAGCTGTGAACTCAGCTCTTATCATGACTCACCTAGAAGCACAGGCAGGTGGGTGCCTATTGCAGATAAGGCCCCTAAAGATCACACAAATTAACTTTGCCGCATTCCTTCCCCTCTCTGATTCACCCTTCCAAGAATTCAGGCTTCTACCAGAGCAGATTGCCTGCTCCACTGCCAAAGCACAGCCCTGCTCAGGTTTATAAATGAATCAAATTAATGCATTTATGGAAAATGATCGCTCTGCCTGTGTAGGCTTGACTGGCAGCCCTGGAGACTCAATTTCTCTGGCCACAGAGTCAGTATTTCTTAAGAAGAAGGGGTTGTAACCCTGAGCTGTCTCTTAAGGTAGCCCAGTACCGATGTACTAAAGAAAGATACTAATTCTTGGTGGTTTAGGTAGAAAGCACATTTGTTCCCTAAGAATAGGTCTTAAAAGTAAGGATAGAGGATCTGCTAACATTTTGCAAAAAGCCCAAAGCAACTGATGCAGGCTTTATATAAATGGCATTTACCACTCCAAATTAGAAACAGACTTTTCAGCCCAAACTGCTAAAAATGCTCTTCAAACCCTTTTCTTAAAAAAAATCCTCATCACAATCAATGCTCTGTAAAAAGTTTTGCATTTAGAGATAAACATAAACATACACATACATACATATATAGAAAAAGAGTTCCTATCATGATCCTTATGGTCTTAAGGTCCTTATGGTCTAGAAGACTTGTATTTCTCCTTACTCCACTGATAAAATTCAGTACACAATTAAGTGCCCAGGTACAGCAATATTAATGGAATGGTGTTACTTTGGCCATCTCTTTGGTATGCTGAGCATAGCCCCTCTCAAAACAGGAATGCAGAAAAAAACCTTGTAGTTTTCCCACAACCTTTTATGGGGGCTTTTATATAAATATCTGCCCTTGGAAACAGGTTTTCAGTTCAAGAGAAAATTCCCTGGTCAACTTGTTTGAATGTAAATCACCACAGAAGAAAATATATTTTAAGCTTTTAAATTCCTTAATGTATATGCAATAAAAGAGATATGGGATAAAGGTGACAGAAAATTATTATGGGAAAATATTTTACATCAAAGATAAAGTTAACAGTTCCCTCACTTTGTTAAGATAAAAATCTTTTCTGTCAATAAACACTGATAGTAGCAAAATAGCATTTGGCACAGCTCACTTTTCCTTGTTTTTGTGTGGTAGGAGATTCTCTTTAAAATTAGAGAGAATTTCTGGATGCAGACTGTGGGTTTACAAAAGCGTAGAATCTCATTTACAGATAAACTAATCCATTGAGTCAGATAAATAAATAAATTAGTTCTGTCCACATCAGTGTAATTCAAATCTGAATAAATGGACTATAAACTTGGGTTTCAGTCACAAAAAGTTCAGATTTCAAAATAATTGAATTGGTCACATACCAAATTCTTTTTGAAAATGTTTTCATTTGATTTCAGCCCATTGGTTTGTACCTCTTTTTTGAACACCTTTCCCTAACAGATGTATACCTTGCCCTAGCATTTTCTAAATGTACCATTTGATGCGTCCTCTTTTACAAATTAAATGTTAACTTAATTTTCATTGTTTGAAATTAGAAATAATTATGTGAGACTGAAAAGCATTGGAATTTTAAGTGCATATTAATTTGCAGAAGGAAAAACTGGTGCTGACAAACTTTTGTTGCATTATATTTTTGAAATAATAAAATTGAATCATTGCATGTGGTTTTTAAATGGTTCAGTACTGATTTTCCATTTCTGTACTTCCTAGCACCCAAAAATAACAAACCAAAACGTTTGCCTAATAGATTAGAGAAAAACACAGTTTAGTTAAGGAAATAGATTTCAGTTTTAGGTTTCACAGACACTAGTATAAACGATAGGGAGAAACCATTTCTTTAAAGACTCATTACTGCAGTTCTGGATTTCTTTCTGGTTAAAGACTAAAATAGCGAGAATGCAATTACACTGTGGTTCATCCATGTAGTAACTGGTGAATGAATTGAGATGGATGGAGTTGTTTGAAAGCACTAAGCAGACTATTTCTTGGAGTTGATTATCAACCCTAAAGCTGATTCATAACATTTCCAAACATCCAGAGCCTCTCTGTAATACGAAAATGATATCTAATGGAAATGAGTAACTTTATCATAATGGTCTGTTCACACTCAGGTTAAGTGTTTTCTAACTCAATTAAAACAGGATGCATTCTTTTTGATGGCACATGGTAAGGTTTTTCTTGATGAACAGCTGCGCCAGATTCAGGCTAATGTATAAGGGCGAGTAAATTATATTTTGCTCTTCAGCCAGATCAAGGGCTCCACTGAAATAAAACAGCTTTGTACCAATACAAAGTATTTGGAAAAGGAAGACCCTGGGGCTTCAGTTACAGTTTTTGAGATCTGCTGCAAGGTGGCTTCTTCAGAGTCATTTAAATCTGTGCAACAGGAGGACAATCCAGCAGCTCATCCCAACTCTGAAGAATAGCAATGACCACCTTGATTTGTGGAACTGTGAAGAGTTTGAGCGAAAGGAAAGAATGGGAGGCACCTGGAGTTGCCCTTCAGTCCATCTGTAGGGTTTTCTACACATCTTTGCAAAGAGTATTTTTAAACCAATGGTTTTCTACTGCCTTTGTTCTCTTGCATCCTGCCTGATCCAGTGGCCCCAGTGAGGACTCTGTGAGCTGTGGTTCAGCTCTCTGTGAGCTCTGTGTGCAGCAGAGAGACCATTGTTCTGTCCTAAAGAAGGTGGATTTGCATTCCTTGCACTACCACAGCTTATAGTCAATAACGCCAGAAAAGGAGAATGATTGCTACCATGAAATGATCCCGTGAAACAGAAGGCTCTACCACCATCTTACTGTGACATTTTTAAACAGTACAGTCCCAAAGTCCTCCATGGACTGAGATGTTAATAAGGTTTTAACAGAGACTGGAATATTTGCTTTATATAGTGGTGTTGGGGGCAGTGTTGACAGAATTCTGCAAGTACACTGAGAGCAGAATTTGTTTCTTTCTTCATTGCAAATACTTTGAACACTACTTAATCCCACTTCGAACACTTACGAAGATCTGTCCCCATTTGACCAAAAGAAAGTAAAAAAAGCACTCTGCTGATCTTAGAAGACACATACCCAAAACTGCTTTTTTTTCAGAGAAATCAAGTGCAGGGCTTGATGCAACAGGACACAGATGGGAAAAGGGCAAAAATAATGCACACATAAGCCCAGAGTAAGTCACAGAATCATAGAATCATGGAATGGTTTAGAAGGGACCTTAAAGATCATCTCATTCCAACCCCCTGCCATGGGCAGGGACATCTTCCACTAGACCAGGTTGCTCAAAGCCTCCTGAAGTCCTGCTAACTGAAAAACAGGTTCTTCTACACTTCTACATCAGGGAAATCTACCACAGAAAAATTATCTCAAATGGTTTTGAAAAGACACCCGGGCCAAGGTCTCAAGTGTGTAGGACCCAGATTCAATAACACTAAGCAAAGCACAGAGTGAGGGTTAAAATGTAGGGTCTCACGGGGCATGTTCTTCTGCTATGGGTTTGGTTCAGGGAAAGAGCTCTTTGTTTTTGGAACACAGCCTGGCCAATGCTAGGTCTTGTTCCTGATCGCTGGACTTCTAAAGCCCGTTCTCAGAGGGCTCCACCACACACGTGCAATGTGCATGTTGCTGCAGGTTTATCCTCTGCAGCTGGAACCACTGGCCCTGTGAACGACTTCTGGACTGGCTGGTACAAGGAGGTTCTGCTGCATTTGTTACTCTTACTGCTTGGGCAGGTGTGGCTATTGCAGCTGTGTTACTCTGCACACGTCTGCAGCAGGGAAGGTCATGAACACTTCACACATGTACGTTCAAAGAGAGGGATCTGAAAACGCATCTGAACAATTTCTAGGGAAGTTTAAGTTCTCCTTGAAGAGCAGTGCCAGCTCAGGGATACTGGAAAACACATTTTTCATGCGTATGTTTTTTTATTAAATGCAGCTGTCAAAACAGAGCAGGGCTCATGTTCCTGAAAAGGTGCAGGGAAGAGAAGACAAATGGTTGGAATAAAGCAGGAATGTGCCTACTCTGCCTAGGCAAAAATCACCACTTCTGTAGAGCCTTCAGGGCAACCTTTAAACTAGCTGGCTCAGGGACTGGTAGCTGTGTAGCTGTGGGATTTCAGTGAACGCCTTACAAACCCAACCAACTCCCCAGGGAAGCCAGGACTTGCTGCACAAGCCACTCCTCCCGTGCCCAGACCGGCTGGATAGACACCAGCTCTGCACAAACTGCACCTTCCCAGTGCTGTGGAGGCACAGCCAGCCAGAGACTGTCCTTACCAATCCTCACCCTCCCTGCCATGCTGCAGATAATGTGTTCCAAGTGTGCTGGCAGTGAACTTACACCATCTATCACAATCTGGTAGCACCTACCTCTAATCATTTTGTTGCAGTGGAATTATGGAGGTGAAAACAGCAAAGGCAAAGCAAGATTTTTTTAAATTATAATTTTCCTCTTATTCCATAGATAGAGATTCAGATTTTAGCCTCTGATCTAAATGTGTGTTCTGAAGGTGTTCAGCTGGATTTATAACAGTGCAATAGCAGAATTTGGCTGTGATCTTCAGACGGCAACATCAGTTAACAGACTTGCTTATTTCTCTATAACGTATTATTTGGGTTTTCTACGAGGTTCCTATTCCACAAGGATAATAGTCTAAATACAATGCAGTTCTGTGGCAACAGTGTACCAGATAAATTCAGCTAACTCTGGGTAATATCACAAAAAAATATGTGTTTATAGCTTCATGCCAGTTTCTGACTAATGCTTTTGTTTGTTGCTATAGCAAACCACACATGAATCTGATAGCCAAAAGCATGTTTATGACTAACCTTAGCTCTCTGGGGATTAAAAATATGGTATAAAAAAAAAAATCCCTGAACCACAACACACAATGTGAGGAGAACATGATAGGAAACACCTTTTTTGGCATGAGTTACTATGAACATTAAAAGAGAAGAACATCATAAGTGGAAAACATTAGGAAATGGGAACTGTGGGAATAACCGCCTTTAACCCACAGCAATTCAAATCGAGCTTTCACTTCACATCACAGAGTTGTCTGTGCAGGACTGGAGAACAGTGCAGGAAGTCCTGGCTGCATGTTAAGAGATGGATTTAAGCCCCTGAAATCTGGAGAAGCTTTGTATCACACTTTAAAACACTCAGACCACTTTACTGGAGATAATTTTTACACCGTGCCTTGACACCTAGGACATGGGTATTCACTTAATTAATTTCTATTACCATTTATGCTTTAGTAGTTTCCAAGAGCCTGTCCCAACACTGACACCTCATTATGCTGTACAAATACACAATGGAGAACAGTGCTGGCCCCAAAGGGCTTTCTGTTAAACTAACAGAGAGAGCCAAAGGGGGAGGGGGCTGGACAGAGAGGGAGGCAGAGACAGAGAGGTGATGTGACTGCATTACCCACCCAGTCAGAGGTTGAACCCAGGTGTCTTGCACCCCAGGTCAACTGACTGATTCAAGTTGCCAAATATGTTACTGTGAGAAGAAGAATACATTATGTACCCTGCAGAGGAGAGAAAATCAATGCAGTTGAAGTGACACCTAAACTAGGACAGTTTACAACAAAGGTACATTATGTCAGGCAAAATTTATACTCATGTTACCCTGTTATTCTTAATAACCTTTTTCTTTCATAGGTTAAAAAAAAAAGGGGGGGGAATATTGCAGTAGATTGTATAGATCAGATCAGCCTCCATCAATGTTTTCTGTTGATATTAATCTATTAATCACTCTGCCTCTGGACTACATATTGCATCTTTATTCTCAGATTTGTACAGTGTATAAAGGCACACGATTATCACAATTCCTGGCAAGTTCTTCCTTCATCTGTATGATACTTAACAGAGTCCTGAGTTCATGTACAACTTCGTGGAGAGCTAGGTCTGCCCAAGCTCTCGTGTTCCAGGCATTTCCAAGAGGTTTCATGAAAGACATCTTGACCCATCAGTAGGATCATCAGGACACAGCCATAAATGGAAGCTTACAGAAGTCAGTAGGACTTACATGGTACCTGCTGGTCATGCCACAGGATGAAATCCTGAAGTATTGAGATTTCATTCTGTGCCTACTCATGCAAGACATCCATTGCCCTCATTGAAACTGATACATGGCATGTTACATTGCATTCATCTTGTAATTCAGACTGTGGTATGGGCTGAGGTCAGCTTTGATTTCATCTTGCAAAATCCAGCAGAGCACACATCACTGCTCACAGCAATCACACCTGCATCCTTGTAAGAGTAAATATTTTGAGAAAAAAATGCAAGCATTTTTTAGATTAGCCATGAGCTCCATTGATGGATAACAGCAAGTGGCACTAAGACATCAGTGTTGTATAAAGTGAGAAACAAAGGCAAATAAGAGAGTAGCAGAAATTTTCCAGCTATAGCCTGAGTATCACTGCTGGACTATGGAGCTGGTGGCATGCAGAGGGCCATATATGACTCTCTCTTTGCTTTCACATGCGTTTTCAGTTCTTCACATTTGGCAGAAAATGCATCTTACAAAAAAGAAAAAAAAGGAAGCTGCCAGGCTTCTTTCCTCCACACTGAGAACCTGAAAACAGCTTTGGGTCCAGGAAGCACAAATACAGAGGCCATTTCAAAATAGCTATCTCATTCTCTGTGATTTAGCCCCAAAGCAATTGCTCTTCCCTGGGAGTGCTGTAGAAAATGAAATAGGAGAACATAGGTAGAGGTTGCCAACCAACTTCAGCTCCAAATTACTTTCTGATGGGTAGCAGGAGGCACTGGTTACTGGTCCTTATGGACACATGTTTATGCAGGCAGGGTACTGCTTCATGAACATCTTTCTCTTTGGGCTCTCAAGAGGCACAGCTACCCCTTGCACCCTCTATCACACTGAGCACTGCCTAGCACACATGAATCTGCCAGATTGGCAACTGCAGCATCTTGGTCATGGTCACCAAGGTTAAGTCCCTCCACCTGCCGAAAGCACCACATGAAACCAACTGAGCCCTCCCTACCTTGCAGAAAATAAGATAGCAAAGTGAAAAAAAATTACTTGCTCAAAGTCACAAAGCAAGCTGGCAGCAGAGCCAGCAATAAATACAACCCAGATGTCCTGGATTTCACCTCCTCCCTGCACTATGCTGCCTCTCTTAGCTCAAGGCTGGAAGGAAATGTTTCACATTTACTCATCCCTCCTTTTCCTTTGTCAATAGAAATTAAAGCAGGCATCTGACTGCCTAAGCCTTGAATACTCCGATGGTTTCCAAGGCTTGCGGTAAAGTCAGCCAACATTTCTATTGAATCCAGCCCTAATGGACAACTAAAAGTGATTTCTTTGCCAAGTAGCCTATCAGTGCAAAACTCATTTAAGCACATACTACTTTTATATAGATAAGCATTGTGTATACATATGTATATTTCATGACTTTGCAAAGAACCACTAATTGCAAAAATGCAATTTTTCTAACTGTGCTGGTTTTGGCTGGGGTAGAGTTAATTTTTTTTCATAGTAGCTGGTATGGGGCTGTGTTTTGGATTAGTGCTGGAAACACTGTTGATAATTCAGGGATGTTTTTGTTTTTGCTGAGCAGTGCTTCCACAGAGTCGAGGCTTTTTCTGCTCCTCACAGCACCCCACAGTTGAGCAGACTGGGGGTGCACAAGGAGCTGGGAGGGGACACAGATGGGACAGCTGACCCCAACTGACCCAAAGGATATTCCAGACCATATGGCATCTGCTCAGCATATAAAGCTGAGGAAAGAAGAAGGATGGGCAGGACTCATTCAGAGTCATAGTGTTTGTCTTCCCCAGTGCCTGTGATGGAGTCCTGATTTCCTGGGGATGGCTGAACACTTGCCTGCCAATGGGAGGCAGTGACTTAATTCCTTGTTTTGCTTTGCTTGTGTGTGTGGATTTTGTTTTACCTATTAAACTGTTCTTATCTCAGCCCATATGTTTTCTCACTTTTCCTATTCTCTCCCCATCCCACTGAGGGAGGGAGTGAGTGAATGGCTCTGTGGGGCTGAGCTGACATCTGGGGTTAAACCATGACAGCAGCTTAACCAAGCAGTGAATAAACTGATTTACTACTATTAAAAAAAAAAAAGCTACAACATGCTTTTTGCAAGTATAAATTTAAAACAAGTCTGTATACCTTTTTATTTTGTTGAAAGGTAGGAAAGTCTGTTAGGATGTTTCTTTCATTGAACCCACTCAGGTCTGCCAAAAGACTGATAGCCAATTAACATTAATTTTCCATCAATTTCTTTTATGACCAGAATGTTCAAATATTTAAAATTTTCTCACTAAGCTATCTATGGTGTCTGTGTGGTAGGCCATGTATTTTCCAAAAGCAATGTACATCTCATTTCCATGGAATATGTCATGTCCTGTCAGCAAAATATCCTTACTGCTGTCAGCCCAAGGTAAGTCCATGTCTCTGAGCAGTTGAACATTCTTACTTGCCTGTTTTCTTGCCCTCAAGGTGAATGCCATTCCATTTTTCCTACCTGTCATCATACAAATCCAGCTGGGATCGTAGCTATTGTGCTGCTGTTGCTGTAACTCCACTTCCAACGTGCTGCTCTGCCTACTGAAGGAGCTGGACAGAAGTTAAAAAGAAATGCAGCATTTCACATTGTATCCCCCTCTCACCCAAATACTCAAGGGGGATAACACTGGGAACAAAAGCTTTAGCAGCTGCAGGTCACCTAAAACACTTAACTACCTCATTTTTCTTGACTGGAAAACAAATGCCCTCCACATTTTGCATTCAGGTGTCCTGTCAGAGGCCTCTGCTCCTCCTCAGAACAGCAGCTGGAGATCCCATACACGGCAAGGTCACAGAGCTCATGCTCCTCTTAGGTGCTCTGGTATTATGTGCCTCCACCATGAGCACTCTGCACATGCTGGATAACTGCATCCACAGCTTTGCTCCAGCCAACAGGGCTTTATTATGATTGAGATTTTCTGACATCTTCTAGACAATGAAACAGACAAAAATGCAGCCCAGAAAAGCCTTCCTTCTCTCTCTGTAGAACTGTTTCTGCTATTTCCTCATTACTGTCACCTCCATTTTGCTCAACTTGCTTGACACAAAGCTTCTAAATCCTCCGAGGCGTACCTGGGCAGGAGACTGAATATCACTTAACATGGTGGGGACTTTAACCTGCCCTCAGACTGCAGCAGCAGTAAATGAGAAGAACAGGTCTTGGCAAAGGTGGCTGGGTTGTGCCATCTTTGTGCAACAATAGTAAATTTTACAGATTTGAGCCTGTGTTCATGCCAGAGACACTGCTGTGTGCAAAGTCTCTGTGAAGCAGGAAGCTCTCACTCCTGCTCCTCAGAGCTATTGCAGCCAGGTCAAGGACATTGCTCCTTGCTGCAATCTGTCACTGCCGATTTAGCAAGTCCCAGCTCCCTTCCCCTGAAGTGCACAGGCTCTGACTGGCCTTCCCCATGGTTCCAAGTGTGTCCGAGAGCCAAAACCTTATCGCAGTCCATCTCTGTCTCCTCGCAAGAGCAGAGTTAGTGGAGGAGTTGGCTTGGTCTGTTTGTGCTGGTATGACAGCCAGCTCCTGTTTTGGATTAGAGGATGATGGTTTTCCCTCCCTCTACATCCCTTACTGGGCATTTTAAAGAAGAGGATTTGTGGGGAGGGGAGACATTCATAATGGTTTTTTTTATAGCTCTTTTCCCTTTGCTCTGGTGCAAATGAAAGCCCTGGGTCCATGGGCTGTATCTGTGTGTGCTGTCCAGGGGCCTGACTTCTGTCAGTCCAAGCCATGAAATAACAGTGTGATAGTGGAGATGTGTTCATGCAGCACCTGAGCTTAGCTGCAGCTCCCTGCACAGAGGACTGCTGGCAGAGGACCAGTTTTCAGTGCATGTCACAACTTGGGGGATCATTGCAAAAGCACTGCTTCCCTATCAAATGCAGGGGTGGAGAACTGCTGACTCCAATCCCCATCTTTCAGAGCAGGGCAGGGACTCAACATGAACCAGCAATAAGCCCCAGACATATGGGAGGGCAAATAAATTAATGAAGCACAGCTGAGAATGGTGGAGGCAGTGGTCAGCAGAAACACCCCAAACACATCGTGGTGCATTTTGTTGCTGATGTGCAACACAGTTCTGTGGCACCAGCATCTGATACAACTCCTACAAGGTGTTTCCCTATGTCTGGAAAATGCTGTAGTTGCCCACACAGGCAAGGAGGGGATTTTGCTGCATGAGGTTGTCTCACCCACGTTGGTTTTCACTGGCTTGTGGCTGGATGTGTCTGTGTGTGGCCCTGCTGGCTGCTTTCTCAGTGTCCTTGAAAAATAATCCAAAATCACTGGTTTTCTTTCCATGCCATTTGCTTCTGTCCCTGCTCCGGGGTTGTCTTTGACTCCATCACTGCATCCCAAGGGTTTGCAGGCACCTTTAGGCAGCCTTACTGAGGGAGCAGGCTGTGGTAGTGGGGTGTGCTGTGGGCTCCCCAGCTCCCATACCTGTCTTTTTGCCAAGGTATCTTCCCTCAACACTGCCTCTGCCAAGCAAACTGATCCCAGAGATCCCAACTGCAAAGGACTTCAAGGTGGGCCTGTCACAATCTTCCTTCATGAGTGTCATAGGAATTTGAACTTTTCTTGAAGAAAAAAAACCTCTAAAAACTGAAAATAAGAAATCAGATTTTTTTTCCATGGGTTTTCCTACCTAAGATGTGCCATCAGCTATGATCCACATCCTACAAGTTAATCTGACTCAGGTACTTCACCCTCTGTTCCAGAGCACCTGCAGTGCTGAGTGCCCCGAATGCCCCTGCCAGCATTGCACTGGGCAGCATTTGCCTGCCTGCAAACCACCAACCTGCAGAGCCACCACCCATCTGCTCTGCCATCTGCCTGCCACAGCCTTCCCTGCCGCTGCACCAGGCACCGTTCTCCTGGAAGAGCCACAGTTCTGTGCTGACAGAGAGGGACCGCAGCAATTTTCTAATCAAGAGACAGAGAGTCAGCTCCAGTGCTCTGGAGCCCATAGGTTGACTGGGACATCATCTTGCTAATGTACAGTAAATGCTGCTGACACATGTAGCTGTTCATGCTGGCTCCAGAATGACAAAACACTTTTGTGCTGCCCCCCAAACAACATTTTTTGCTACCAAATCCTACCTGCTGCTGCTGAGGTCCTGCCAGTCTGGAATGCTGTATTTTCCAATACCCTCTGAGCAGCCTGACTTCGGAACAGGGATACCTCAGGCACCCACACACCCTCCATGCTCCCAGCCCTGCTGTGCTCAGCAGCAGCAGAAGGGGAGCGATGGTCCAGGTCTCTGGGAGGGGTCCCATGGCCTAGGGCTGGCCACGTGCTTGGGATGTGAGGGGTTCTGCAGGACTGGGGCTGTTTATCCACAGTAGAAAAGCAGACAAAGTGAGAAAGGGAGAGAAGGAGGGGGAAGCTCTGGGCAGAGCTCCCAGGAAAATGTTGCTGTGGACAGTTTGCTTGGGCTCCTTGGGGACTCCTGATGGCTGCTCTGATCTCCTCACCATGAGACCCAGGGATGATTTGTTGTCACATGAGTGGAGCACACTGTTTTCTTTCTAAGAAAAAAGCCAGTATATTTAGGAGAGATTACATTCATGCTTTAGCTTATCTGAAAGTGCTAGGCTTATTCTCTGGGCTTTAAGGTTTATTTAGACTAAATAAGGTTTATATATTTGGTTGGTGAAGCATGCAATGTATACATTATAATTACATAGTTAATGCACTAATCTCTGTGATGAGCTTTCCTGCCATAACCCAGTACAGTTATCCAAAAGCTTCTTTTTAATCACTGAGGAAGGATAATTTTAAGAAGAAAAACATGATTTCTCCTGCTATCTCTATCCAAACCCTTTAATTCACAGGTTGCTTTTAGACTGACTGAAGTAGTGGTTAAATCCACTGTGAACATATAATCCAAATACAGATATGAGATCACAGTGCCATTAATACATGTATTCCTTTCATAGCAGATCTGTGGGGGTCCTGCCTCCATCCAGCTCTGTTGATCACTGGAATGTCCCCTCATAAATACCTGTGTGTGAAATAACTTGCTAAGTCTGTTTTACACCACTTTTATGGTCAATAATTTTCTAGTCTGAGACATGCCCCCAAAAAGGAGACTGATAGCAGAACCTAAGAACATATTACCCATCACTGTTCATGGGAAGCCTGAGTAGCAAGTTGGCATCACCATGAACCCAAGTGCTGCATGTAGTAATTTTTGTGTGAAAATGCCCAGTTTGCCTCCAAAATGGGCTCTTACTTGGTCTTTAGGCGCTGAGTTGGCTGAGCTATTCATTCTGCAAACAATTTTTTTCTCATAATCAAGCCCATTATGTGAAAAAGTCAGCCTTAAGGAGTGTGAGGACACAGTTCATATAAAAAATCAATGCAACCTTTCACTGAAGCATAAATCAGATCAGCTCCAACATATATGAAAATATTTGGGGAATGTTTAATGACATTTTTGTGTTCTTGTAAATTATTTGCTTTCAGCTGAGTTTAGAAGCAGGAATAGGGGAAGCTCAGCTCATATCAGGAAACATCAGCAACTGAAACCACCAACGTTCTCGTGACAGTTTCACAGACCTTCATCTTATGGACCTTCCAATAAACTCACACACACAGCATCATAGAATCATTAAATTTGAAAAAGACCTCCCAGACCATCAATCCAACCTTTGACTGCCATGCTCACTTCTCAAGCAAAAAATCCCAAACAAACAAACAAAAACCAAAACCAAAACCAAAAAAAAAAACCCACAAAAAAAACCCCCAAACCAACCCAATCTTTTGGATGCTTATCTGATCTGAGGGAGAGCTGCTAACTTCTTTGAGGTTCAACAAAAGTTGATCTCTAACTAATTTTAAAGATATTGATGCCTAGTCCCACTGAGCCATTTTTCCCCTTCAGAATACAATGCAAGCATCAGTTAAAGCCATTCCTGCTGTGTGGAAAAGTTACTATCCCATTTGCTACCAAACTCTAATAATTTTTGCTCCTGCATGCATGTCCTTTGAGTTTCTTCTTCTTAGGCTAAAATTCACATTTTGGAAGTTGCTCCTCTAAATAATTCTGCTAAAGCCAATTCTTTGGATTAAAAAGAGAGTGGTGTGAGGCAAGGGAAAGAGAAGTTCCTGCATGTGTTTATTTGAGGCAAAAGTAGAGCATTGTGTCTGGCTGACAGTCAGAGGTCCAGGAGCTGGAGCAAACCACACAGCGAGTAAATGAAGAGAGGACCTGTGGAAACCTGAATGACATTTGCTTCTTAGGGCTGGTATGGCGTATGGGAATCCTAGGAAAAGTGGGAATGCCTGGACTAATAAAATGTGTGAGCTTTCAGGATGCCCTGCGAAGTGGAATATTTTATATCTGTAACAGTTTATCAGACTATTTAGCTAGGACTTGTGGAAATGGGAAGAAATACGTGCAGGTTGAAAATGTTGCTTTTCAGTGCTGGCTGGCTGAAGCTCCAAATGCACCACTGCTCACGGGGAGAGAACTGGGAGGTCAGCGGGCAGGTAAAAGGTATTTAAAATCAGAGGACTGCATGGATAAGAGCTGCTCCCCTGACTCTGTGAAAGTCAGGCACAGACCACTGCTATCAAAATCAAGTGGTGTTTGCTCTCTTAACTACAGAGAAGAAACAACGTTTGCCCAGCAGTGAAGAGCAGTTCCTGTGGCTTTGGAGTCTTGAGAATTTTTCAGCAAGCTTGGAAATCATATAAACCTTATCTCCTTTGTTTGTGTTTCTGAAAAACAGATAATTCTGCCCCCTGAAGACACTGCTATCTTTATTAGGCAGATGAAGTGGACTTGGTGCCTGCTCTTCTTCAGGCACTTGCATTCCTGCTCCATGGAATTTTGCTGGGATTTGGGCTGTTACCGTGGCCTGGGACTCGCTCCCTTGCAGAGCTGCTGTCCCTGACTGATGGGTCCTCTACCAGTTATCTTGGCCTATTTATTACTTACGTGCCATAGTAACCTTAGCATATTTTGACTTGTTTCAGCCACTCTGGGCTACACATTTGGTCATCCCCTTCTTTGACAGGAAACTGCAGACCCATTCTCTGCAATAAGTAAGCAATTGCTTTCAGATATTTGGCTAACTATAGTCTCCTTTCAGGAAGTAAACATATTAGTAGGAAGTATTTAGTACATGAAAGGTCCTCTCCTAGCCTGAGGTTTTGTTTTCCAATATGAAATTATGAATTCCAGCCTTGACTCTGAAATCCGGAGTGAGATGAGCAAACGTGGATTTAGGAAATTTTCCTTGGAGCAGGCATAACCCTCCCACACTAGGGCTAGGCACAGCTGCGGGTTATGCAAAAGACCTTTCTTGCCACAAGGATGTTGCCTTGATTTCTGTAGCATGTGGAGAGAAGGCAAACTAGTTTTGGTCAGGTTTACTCTTGGCTCCATCGGGAGCTGAACCTCCTACACTGCTCTGCGCTGCTCCACCACTTGTGGAGGGAAAAGCCTGCTGGGCAGACTGGAAGTTACAGCTCAGGGAAGCGGACAAGGCAGCAGCTGCTAGCTGGTGTTGTCAGGAAAGCAGTTTGTTGGTGCACTGGGGGTCAGGGACGTGGCAAACTGCCGAGAGCAAGTGCTTGCCCTTGCTGGGTCTGCCTGTGCTGCTGCAGAGGCCCAGGTCCCCTCCTTGCTCCGAACAGGGTTAATGGCAAGGCCTTTCACAGCCTTACCACTTCAGATTGAACCTGCAGTACAGAGCCCAGAAACACAGTGAGGTGTTTTTCCAAAGGTGAAAGCCCTGGGTTTTTTCAGTGCATATTTTGCTGTTCCCTAACGTAAGCGACGTTATGGAATGCAAAAATAGGTGGATGTGAAAAAAATGATTGAATCTGTTTACTCAAATATTTACTTAGATTATAAGCTTTCATACCTTTTGAATATACTGCCTTTTATTCTAATTATTTAGGTCTCTGAATGTGAGGAATCCTGGAAAAAATCTTATTCTAATCCCTCAGTGTTTTACATTTGCATAGGATGAACTGACTTCTTTGCCCGAGTAGAAAACTTGAGGAAAAAAACCAACCCAAAGCTCTGTGTATATGTGGAGGTTCAAACCAAGGGAATATACATTCCTGTGGCTTCATGTAAGGCATGACATCTCAGCAAGACCCTGATGCTCCCTCCACTCACAGTGACAACGTTAAGTGAAGTGCCTGTGAAGTTCGTGGTGTGACTTCCTGCAGAAAGGTGTGTCCAAGCAGGGGGCACTGAACCCCCTGAAGCCAGCAGGAGGTTAACTCAGATTGCAGCTATTCCCATAACCACGCACTACAGACTGTTGGAGTTTGTTTCAGTGATGAGCTTCAAGTACAGCCAAAAGCGAATAGAGGCACGTTGACCTCATAGTTTTGTGAACACAGATTGAGCGTCCAAGACAATTAAAAGCAGGGAATACGTGCCATCTCCAAACCCCTGGCGAGCCACTGCCAGAAGTTACCGCTGCCCCGTCCGACTGAAAAGACATTAACACCCGCTGCAGAGGAGCTTGGAAGGCAGCCATCCCCCATGGATTGCTTATGAGCACTGACTAGAGTCAAACTGACTTCAGTCAGAGATTTACACAAGCCTCATAATCTAATAGTAGAGTTTACTTTACGAGAGTGCCACACCAAAGATAGTAAAATGCAGTTTTAGCTAGCAAATCTACATGGTTGCACAGAAAAGCTACAGCCATCAAGGAGCATGTCAGCACTGCGGAGCGCCTGGCGCAGATTTATAGTTTTCAGTTTATTGCTGAAGAGTTATTGTTAACTCCATTGTTATAGACTTTCTGCAATTAAAGGTTCCAGTCACACTTATCATTTTTAAACATAGCTAATAAAACCCAATAAATCCTGAGATGTTATAGGTTTTCCTGTGCTGTTAAACATCTGAAACTTTTTTACGCTGGATTTTTGACCTATGTTTGGAAGTAAATTGGCTGTTGTAAGCTGCTTTACTTCTAATTTGCTTGGATTTGCAAAATTTCTTGTGGTTTTTCTTTATTATAGTAAAAGAAATAGTGAGGCAATACTTAGACCTTTTCCCTCATGCATGCAACAGGTGATCATAAGCTAAGTACTGTATCTCTTACAAGTCACCTTCCAACCTTCTGTGTTTCTTGTGTCATAAATTATAAAGAATAAGGGTTATTTTTGTTTTAGCAATGAGTTTTGGTCTTTTCTTTCACATGAGTAATGTTTTCTCTCCTTTCTATTGAAGCTTTGAGAAAACAGACTTCATTTTCTCTACAGGTGGTTACAGTTATAAATTCTACTTGTGACCATCTGTATTCAAGTCTTCAGAAAGATACCAGGGTACATGGATGGGGCGCAGAACCTAGACAGGTGGACAGAATAATTTTACCCTGCATATTTCCCGGCACTTTTATGAACTAGCCGCAGCAGCCTTGCAGTGAGCACTTCCAGGATCCAACTTCTACTGACAAGGTTATGGATCTGCTTTTTAAATGCTTCAGGATTAATCTTAGTCTCAAATTCCATGAACATTCAGAGATCCTAGTGCCAAGTCAGTATATTATATGAGATAGATATATATATATATATATATATATATATATATGTTGCGAATGGTATCTATTGAGATATAATATCCACAAAAATAGTATCCCTCTTATAGGAGCAGAGATACTAAAAAAATCCCAACACATCTAGGGGAAGAATAAATAACAGAAAACTCATATTCATCAGAAACCAGCCTCACTGTAAGAAAATTGCTCTTTGCACCCTGCAATTCATTGCAACAATTGGAACTGGCTCTTTGCACTACAAAAGAGTTTCACTATCTTTGAGATCGTCCCGATGGGTTAAGTACACAGACAGAGGAAGTAAGAAAAACAACATGCGTGATCTGTAATAGAGATTACTGAATGGCGGGATGTGGATACACCAAGAACCAACATCCCTCTGAAAGCTTTGGGAGGCATAGAGGCTTGAAAGCCCCTGCGTAAAAACGTGGATCAGAAACTTTTGATCAGGGTGAACACATTTGTTCATCCCTGATCTCACCTCTTCCCATACTCAAGAAAGAGGCAAGGCTTTACACCAGGTGGGATGCACCTTGGTTGAAGCCCTGGGCATACTTTTCCCCAGCAGTATCATTTACACACAACATCTTCAGGTTTCGCTTATCAAGTACAGCAGCTGGGAACATTATGTTTTTACAATTGGAAAGTCCGGTTTCTGTACCAAAGGACGCAAAATGCTCACGCCCACACTTCTCTGCATTTTTTAAAGCCCATCATATACTGCAAACTTTTGCAATTTGCATCAGAGATTTCAAAGAAAGAAAGAAAGAAACAGAGAGAGGCGTTTCGGTTTTAAGAAAAAAACTTACCAAAAATAACTGAAGTTCTCTAAAGTTGCCCTGAAGTTGAAATAGCCCAGAACACCAGTGCAGAGCCTGCCTTAAACTCTCTCTTTCTCACTCCCCCTCTCTCTCCAGCAATTGGAAGGAGGGCTGTGCAGAAATTCAGCAAACAATTTTCCTTCTATGTCGACCGGGGCGTTCCTCACGGGCAGAAAGGGGATGGCTAAGCCTGGGTGAGGCTCGTTGCTATCCCCAAGCCAAAGAGCACTGTAGCAGATTACACAGCCTGTGAAACCCAATCCCTTTCTCTGCTCGGGCAACAGCTGTACGGCTTCAGCCGAGGCGGGAGCAGGGGACAGACCCCGGGTTTGTTACTGGTCTGGCTTTCCATGTCGGGGGGCGCTGAGGAATGGGGGCGCAGGGGTTTCCGTGGGCTCCGTCTCTTCTCGCAGCTCGCTGCCTCCAGCTGCAGGCGCGGGCGCTCGCAGGGTGGAGATGCGGGGCAATTTCCGCGGGACTGAAAGTGTATGGGATGTGGGCGCCCGCGCAAAACAAACATCTCCTTTCCTGAAATTCATTCCCAGCCTTGCTTCAGGACATAACTGGGTAATTAGCGTTACATGTATTAGTAAATTCTCATGCGAGCATGCACACACACACAGGATGCAGCCTGTCAGCCGGTCACAACAGCGTGCCTCAAACGGGCTTCAGGGCTGTTCCAAGGCCCTCTCTAGGTTCGTTTTTCCTTGTCACTTTCAGTCAGCTGTTTGATTCTTTCCGAAAACCCCCTGAATGCTGAGCTGACAGTCCTTACACCAAGCGGAGCACTATGGTGGCTCGCAGGGTGGGAGTGCCAGTGCCTAGTGCTGCCTTCACCCTGTCCTGGTATTCTACACTTGAGGAAAGCTGCTTAGCGCCAGCAGAAGTGGATTTATGAAAATTTCCAGCCCCTCCTCTCACCTGTTTCTATTTCTCCACCCCATGTAAAGGAAAGAAATTTCTAATGCAGCTGATTCCTCCCTCTCCCAGGAATTCCACTGATCCTTTGACTCCTCCTCCCTGAAGCTTTAAAAAATTACAGCAGCAGATTTCAGCCTGGGTTTCCGTGTTTCACAGAAGGATTTGGCTACTGGTTTGCATTCTGTCAAACAGGGGTGAGGTGAGAGAGGCTGCAAAATACAAACACCACATAAGCAGCCCTGGGAGTGTCCTGCAATCGCTCCGGCTGCTTTGCCAACATCCCAGAGCAGGTAAAAAACACTCCAGCCAAAGGAGAAGGAAACCCCCTGTGTTTACAGAGCAGCCTCCTTTCATGTCGAGGCAGATGCTGTGCTGGGGATTGTTATGCTCTTGGCTCTGAATAGGTTTCGATACCCGAAATTCTGCAGATGTTGGGTTTCTGGACCCAAGTTTAGAATGGACGCACATGGTTTTCACAGAGGGCATTTGAAAATCTAGAGGGAAAACTGAGTGTGTAGCTTTCATTCCATCCTATATGGGTACTCAACACAGGCATTTGATGAAAATTTGGTCTTAAGAGAACCACAGTCCTTATTCTGTACTACAGCCAATTCTGTAACTGGTGCAATTAATGTGTATTATTACATCTAATTATACATTATATATTAATTACAGAAGATCACATAATTTAGAAATACTCTATGTAATTTTATCTAATTAAAAAACAGTTTTTCAGCACATGAACTGAATAACACCTCAGAAATTTTGTCTATTTACTATATGATTATATTGTATATCTATAAAAATAAATAATATATAATCACATATAATGTGTGATTACATACTATATATATAATAATATATAATTAATATAAATATATTGTCAAGCAGTATGCAGTTCACACGCAACCTCTATCTTCTTGTGAGTGTGGCATCCACATCAAGAATTAAAAGCAGAGGTTGGCTGTAGCTACTGCAGGGAGGTAAGGCTGGGAAGGAGGAAGAAGAGACAGTGGGACTGTGTCAGCACAAGGGAAGTGAGAAAGTGGCGCATGGAAGTGTTCAAGGCCAGGCTGGATGGGGCTTGGAGCAACCTGATCTAGTGGAAGGTGTCCCTGCCCATGGCAAGGGGCTGGAACGAGAAGGTCTTTGAGGTCCCAACCCAAACCATTCCATGATTCTGTGTTTCAAGCAAGATGTCCCACAGCTGCCTCAAGGATGGAGGTGACCAGAAGCAGTGAAGGTTTCCTGAAGTGCAGTCAGCAGCAGTAAAGTAAACTGAGATGGCTGGGAATGGGAGCAAGACCTTGCTAACAGCTAGCTCAGGCTTGCTCTGCTGCCATCCCTATTTCCATGCACTGTCTTTAGGACTATATCGAGGTCCAGCTTTTCTGAGCTGTCTTACAACATCCTGACAAACAACATATATTTTTAGAAACAGACATGCAAAACAAGAGGCCCAGCCTACAACATGGATTGATGTGGGGACAGTTCATTTGGATGCAGAAATCTGGCTCCTACCTCCAGAGCGAGTGGTGCCAGCAGCAGCACTCCAGCAGGGCACAGGCTGTGGGGTGGCAGAAGCTGCAGTGTGCTCCCTCCCCAGTCAGTGCTACATTTCAGCTGTCTTTGCTGAATATATGGATGGGCGTTGTTTCGATCTTTTAAGAATTTTTAAAGCCCACATGAGACAAAGCCCTGGCTAAGTTGAGAGAAGCCAACTGTTTTTCCATAAACCTGGAAGAAAAGACTCTGTTCGTTTTCATGGTATTGGGAAATCTACATTCACTGTCACTGGCTTTTTTCCAGCTTCATCTCGGAACTGAAGGTGTAAGGCCGGATGTCTGAGCACTGCCCTGCTGCTGTGACTCCAGTGAAGACAACTGCTGTGTCAGAGATTTATCCCACACAACTTCAAGCCTAAAATCTCCCCTCTTGTCAGCCAATATGGTGCTGTTCTGGAACTGTCAAATTATTTCAACATTATTTGACTGACAGGAATTCATAATGCTCACTTGGTTTATTCTTAAATATTTATCAAATCTACTGTTTTTCTACTGAGCTATTGAAAAAATGCTATCAGACTGATAATTTCCCAATTCACCAAGTGATTCCAGCACAAGTTATTCAGTGAGAATACTCCAAACAGCCCTTGTGTTTACCCTTCCTGACAGACATCTAAATATTAAAAGATAAAACTCTCTGAGTTATGCTGCAGCAATATTAAAAAATATTCTTCTCTGCTCTACTGCCTTGCCAGGGAGCACCATTGTATCTCACATTTCTCTATCCCACATCTAACCCCGTTTCCCAACTCCCCTGTGTTACAACGTTGTTTTCTCTACTCTGTTCACAGGCAAGGCTGCAAACACAGAGTTGAATGACACAAGCTTTCTTTCATTAATGCTATTCACACCCTGACCTGTGCATGGACTCATGGTAGACTTACGCATAAGGGTGTGCTGCTTTAGTAGTAATTGAGAAATGAGATGAAAAACAACGGGAATGTTCTTGTGTTTTCTTTGGCCCAAAGTGAGAGAGACAACATGTTCCACGAGATTATAGTAATGCATGCTCTGGAACACAAATTCCTGTAGTTTAGTGTGGAGGATACAAGGGTATCATCATTCCTATTCTTTTTCCTTTTTAGCAGTTACGAATCTTCAGGTATTTGGGAGAAAAATATGAAGCCACGAATCCCCACAAGTAGATAAGACTGGGTTGCAGAGAAGACCAGATAAAGAAAGCAAACTTGTCTGCACAATTCAGAAAGGAATTAAAAAACTGAGGACCTCCAGCTTAAAGAGAAATGTGCTGCCAAGAGAAGGAACTACCAGAGAAAGAAAAAGGAAGGGAGAGAAAACATCAATATGAACTCAAGATGTAGAAGAGTGGATGGAACCGAACATCAGACTGGCAATGAGAGGAATGAATGGGTGGAGGCATCTGGCCACCAACTCTCAGTTCAAGTCCAGAGGAAGAAAAATGTAACATTAATCACCAATTTACAGACATCTCCCATGCTTTGTCTCCCCTGACTGCATTTTGTTATGACACAGGAATGCATATATTTATCTATTTCACAGTCAGTTAGTTTGAACTAAAAAGGTATTTAAGCCAGTCACAAAAACTTCCTCTGAATTTCTTCTCTTTTGCAATACATAAGCCATTAATTTGATTGATTTGCTTCAACATTTTTTTGCATAAAACTCTTCCATTTGCAGGTAGACATGCAACCTCACAAACAGAGAGAGAGCCAGGTATGGAAATGAGGTTCCATCACTGCCTCTTTTAAGAAGCCTCCGGGTTGGACTCAAAGACCTCATTCTGAAGTTAGTCAATTCAGATGAGTTCTCCCCAAAAAAGTGAATGGGTGTCATTCATTTATCTTGTAACCTAACTGAAGTCTGTCCTCCAAATAGATTGGTCTTTTCATCCGAGAATTTACTCAAAAGAGGCTCCAGTGTCTACCTGCCCTTGGCAAGTTCTACCAGCACTACCTGCTTGCTGCACTGACACCAAGATGCAACTGATAATATTTTGTACAGAAAGAGGTTTCTCCTTTGTGAAGATAAAAAAATGTCAACTCCAGGTATCCAACATCCGAACTCAAGGCAAAATAGCCCAAACAAAGCTGGAAAAGAGTTGTCTCTTTTCAGAAATTCAAATATTTTCTTTCAGGATGCCTAACTAATTTTTTTTCACTTTAGTGGTTAATATTGTTGGTGAAGGAAAAAAAAAAAGAAAGCTAAAAATGCAGATCTGCAACCAGCATAAACAAAAACCCCACCAGCAACAGAGAAATCATTATTTAGAAATGAAACAAAATGAGACATTTCCAAGAGCAATCCTTTCACTAACAGGAGGAGAAGAAAAAAGGAAACTAATTCACTCTGCACAGTTTATTTTCTTTTGTCCTCGGGCATATAGTCATCTCCCTTTGTCCCCCAAATGCATTTCCACTGGCTCTGAGAGTGCTGGCATTGACCTTCTGCAGCCAAAATAGCTTGGACAGAACGAACCAGAAAAACAGGAGCCAGCCAGAGCAAGGGGCAAAGCAGCCATGGCCACGGACCTGGGGGAAAGCTGCTGTAATTAGCAAGGCTCGTGCAAAACCCAGGGTACTCATGGAGCTGCTGCCTTCCTGCCCTGCCAGTTGCGTATTAGATCATTCAGAGCAGAGGGGAACAAAGCCACGGCCTGCAGAACTCTTCACACGCCCTGTCCTGAGGGGTCACCTCACCATCAGCACCCTCCTCCGCTGCTGCTGCTGGACATCCATCTCCACACTGTGCCGTGGAGGGCTTTAGTTAAAAATTAATATTTACTCCATCTTCCCCATAGCCATCTCTGGGGCTATGCTCTCTGCTGTTTTCAGTTCCCCGCCCAACTGGAATTCAGAGCTGGCTGACCGTGGACCTTTTTTATTTTACCATTTTAAAACCTGTGACGTTGTATGAAAAGCAGACCTGGGCTCCTCCCTGAAAAGTGAATACTAGTGACAAATAGCCGACAGGAAGAAAACAAAAGCATCTCTTCAAGCTGGAAAGATAGGTGTTAATTACCCGTGAATAACCTGTTTGTACTAGGTGGTAATGCTCAAGCACCTGAAAAAAACCTATTTGAAACAAACTGTTTCTCTTTCTGCAATGTCATTATGCTGCCTTAAGCACTTTTCTTTCCACAATTTTGGTACTTCTGGATATCATGAAGTCAGTAAGTTTTCTTGTTTCCAAATCCAGGAAAAAAATCCCGCCCTAGGGATTGTCAAAGTATGAATACAACATTCACAAACTCTCCATTTTCAGTCATTTACTGAGTAAGATATTTCTGAAGTAGTTTTAAGCATCTGTGTGACATTTGTTATATTTGATCGAGACACTTTTTTCCTATCAAATTGAAAGTTGAAGGATGCTGCCACTGATGTGGTATCATATAAAATCATACAAAAAGATCTCGTATAAAAAACAAACATCAATAAAAGCCAAGTATAATTATTAAATGTAGTAGCTCAGATGCCATTGAAAAAACCAGAAGTTTTCGTCTGCTGTAGTAAAACACATTTCAGATGTTTCACTAAAGGTTGGGTTTTTTTCCCTTTTACTCTTTACCAGTCCCTGCATAGAGCGGCATAAACTCTTGCTTTTTGTGGGTGCTCGTGTGGCTTACGGCATTCCAGCTGTGGAAATGCTTCTCGGTGAACCCTCCCTTGTTGTTTTTCTCTCCAAAGCCTTAAGAATAGTTCTTAAACAAAGATCTTAAAATAAAAGAGTCCTGGCAGATGATCTCACTCTGTGCCCTGGGGTTTCCATGGCATTTAGCGAACCACCAGTGGTTAGTACGTTTGTTGGAGGAGTAACTGGTGAGTGCACTGAAATAATCGCTTTCTTCTGGCTTCGGGGTCCCGATGAAAGCTGCTCTCGGCGATGGAAGGGGTGTAAATGCTCACCTGGGGACCTGGCAGTGCCCACGCTGCCCCACTCAGGAAAGGGCTGATTGCTGGCAGTGGCTCTGGGCACGGGGGGACATTTCTTAGAGTTGCTTCTTTTTTGACAGTGTTTTAACCTAAGCCCTCACACGACCCTGGAATACCACCTGTTACTGGATTACTTGCAGATGTTTCTGTGTCCTGCTTGGTGAGCAGGAGCTGGCAGATGCTGCCTTTGACAACAAGCAAGAAACCCAGGTGAATGGGAAAAGCAGGAGAAACTCCCTCAAAATGGGATCAAGCAAGCACCAGCTCCTGTCTTGCTAATAAAATAAACTGTTTTCCTCCAGATGATGAATGCTCACCCTGTTTTGCCCCTCCGTTGCAGGGGCACAGAAGGAGTCTGGGGATTAAGGGAGGGTATTTCACACACACAGGGGTTGCTGTGTGTCCGTGGCTGGCACACACCACCATGGAAAAACAGGGTCAGTGCTGCTGCTGTGCCTGAGACTCGGTGTGCATCTTCAGGGCGTGGGCTGGGACAGAGAAAGGACTCAGCAGATGACAATGGGGCTCAGTGTTTGCCGTACGATGTCAGCAACACAGCAGGGTTTATTTCTTAATGAAGTGAGTCACTTGATTGGTATCAAGTATCTGTTAAGTTGAGTGATGGGGTGGATCCAAATGTTAGAGGACCGCGTTTTAAATATACCATTCACCACTCTGGACTGGCTTGCACTGTGTAAACAACATCAGTGAGAGATGGAAATACATTAGGGTAATTCCATCTGGGGTTTCGAAGTCTCTTGCTTCCTCACAGAGCTGAGACTGATTTTCCAACAACAGGAAATTCACCTTAAAGCCCTACATCAAATCACAAAAAAGCCTTCCCTTGGAAAGGGGAAAGCCAGAAGTACAGGGTAAGTAAAATCAGATAATCAGCACAGTTATCTGACTTCTGCACACCAGCTTACTCAGCTGAACTGGCTTGCTGGTGTCCCAGAAAGGAAACCTGTGGGAAACAGCAGCCAAGAACGAGTAAGAAAAGGACTGCTCCCTCCACAATGCATTTGTGATGCCATTGGCTTTATCTTGTGCAGTTGCTATAGTTGGAATTAAATCTTAGGGCTTTAAGGGTCTTGGAATATGTGTGTTTTGGTTTCAGGCCTTTCCATCCTGTTTACTGTCACTGAAATCAGCTGTACTATTGCCTGTGACTTTTAATGGAGGCAATGCTGAGCCCTTTAATGCTTCATTCCTGACTTTCTCCCTCTGAACAGCAGAGGAAACAATAGGAATCAACCTCAGTCAGGGGTGAGAAATACTTCATGTTGTCTTTTTCACCGTGCCAGAGAAGGTTAAAAGTATTGCTGAAACTGCCTGACTCCTCAATACACATCCAAAAATTGAATTTAAACATTGATTGATGATCCTGGTAGAGAAAATCAGCTTGAAAGGTATGAATAGGATTCTGATGGGTTCTGTTGAAGTGCTCAGCTGTGGGGTAGCATTTGTGTGTGAAGTGGAAGAAGGAACCCTGCTACCTGTGACACACTGAAAGAGACCTTTCCCCACCACTGCACTGGTGCCTTTGAGTTCAGCTGCCATCACTTGGTCGGATGAAGAAACCCAGTGTGTAATAATTAATTCCTCCTAATCTTCAATGATGCTAATGGTAAACAAGGTCACTGTCCAGTCTTGCACAGTACACGGTGCTATGTTGGTTCTGGCTGCAGTTGCCAATAGATAGGAATCAATGAAGTGAGAGAGAATAGCTCATGCTTTTTTAAAGGGAGACATGTATTGTGGAGTTTTGACAGCAGAAGTGCTCTCAGTTGCTGATGCAAACCCTGCAAATGTAGGCTGAGAAGAAGGAGCCCAAAATGGGTCAGGAGCAGAGAGGAGCATTTATTCTAAGATCACAGCAAACTGAATGCTGCCAGCAGTGAGTCCTGTTCTTTCACGATCTGTTATCACACAAGTGCTTGTGTTTTCAGTCTTTCTTTGCTGAAAGTATTTTATACTTTCATCAAATACTTTGATGAAAGTATTTTAGTTTTATTTTTCCTTAAAAAAGGTATTGAATGTATTTGAGGAGTAGGAGAAGAACTGAATCTTAAAGATTTTTATACAGCGTTCATGAAAGGATTTAAAAAGCTAAATCAGGAATTACTGATAGTTTAGCTTTTTCTTTGTCTTGTTTCAAATAAGAAGCTATGTTATTAATTAAAAGAAGTAGCTGGATTTACCAGTGACAAAATACAACAGCAAAATAAATGGGAGAGGGGATGTAGCTCTGCTCTTTTCTACCTCATGCTTGGTCAGCTTAATTATGTTAGCTTTGTTTAAACACCTTTCTTTTTAAAATATGGGGAGAAGTGTCCTTAGAAGTTTCTTTATTTGAAATGAGTATTCCTGTGGATGAATGGTAAGACAGAAGTTAGCAGGGAATTTTTAAAATGTATTTTTTAGCTGCTGTTCAGTTCTTGCTCAAGGAACTTAAATTGAGGCTGTAGTGCTCCTCATGGTATCACTTAGGTGATCCTTCCTGCTCACATGGTCCTGAACTCCCTCCAAGCCCCTCTGGCAGCTGCAGGATCCTGCCTGGGCTGGGCTCTTGCCCGGGCATACCCACGTGCCACATCCCAGCCCATGATTCTGAGTAATACGAGTGACTCAGGAAACAAAACACATGTGACATCTCACAAGCAGCTCTGTGAAGGCTTCCAATTTCACACTGAACAGACACATGACTCATCACCTTCTGCTGATGGCTTCCTGTGTAGTGGTTCAGTTAAGCAGCACTGGCCCTACATATTTACAAACTCAAAATCCTGGTTTCAGGAAACTATTCCTTTTCCAAATATTCAGCATATGCATGACAGAGGAAAAGGTGCAACAGGGAAACAAAGAACTAGAACTGCAAGCATCACCTGCTCAAGTCTGATTTGTTAGTCCTTAATGAAGATTTTTGGATGCAAGAAGAGAAGCAACTTCTCCTTTAAGCAGTGTCCATGAATGAGAAGGATGCTGAGCGTGACAGCACACGTCCTGCAGCGCCATGGCTAAACAGCACGGGGTTAGTCCTCGGGCTGCCTTTTTCTTTTACTCAGGGCAATGAAAGGGCTCAGAGTGTCTTGTGATAAACGACTGCCTGGAGCCCATTTCCATCTGTAATTGTTAGCACAGCTGAGTACTGTCCCTGTGCTAAAGGAATCACCCGTTACTGGGGCTCCCTGCATGACTCAGCTGCTGAGTGCTATTTCGGGTGGCAGAGGGGAGAAGCTGCCAGGCTGGCATCCCCTCCTGCTTTCTTTGTGGAAATAGGATGTGGCTTTGCACGACAGGCGTTCGTGCTCTGCGAGCTGTCTGAAGGGATTGCACCGAGCGCGGCCGTGACCGTGCGCTCTGATATTGTTGATGTATTATAAATGACCCATTATTCACCCGCTTGAGGAAAGCCAGAGGAATGGAAAACTAAAACGTGAAACTAGTGAGCACAAAAACCGAGCAAGTGATTCATGCTGTGTGGAAAACAGGCCTCAGTGGGTGTTGTAGGCCTGTAGTTCTGTAGAATTAAGTACAACCACAGGGGCTAATAATTTATCTCATTTACAATATTTGTCTTTCTCTCGGTCCTGAAAAATGCCTGGGCACAGCACATGCACCATGGGTGAGCCTTCACCGTGTTTGCTTCCCCAGGTGCTTTTCAGCTCCCACAGGTGGCTGAGGGAGGTGGAATTCTGTTCTTCCCGTGTGAGCAGGGGGATAAGGGGGCAGAGGAGATTTTGCTTAGCACACAAACTCAATGTAACAGCAATTAAAGCAGATTTGGTTTGGTTTGCATTCCCTCTCATCTGCAGTTATGCTGGGTTCAAAGGGTTTCTTGTTCACTCTCTTTTCTGGAGCCCTTCTCACTGGGGAGTTCAGTGAGAAACGTGAACGCCACCACCTTGCTTCCTGCAGAGCTGCAGGAGGAGCTGGAAGGGCTGGGCACATTGCAGAAGGGTGCTCAGCTTTTCCACCATGACCCCCTCAGAGACAGATTTCTGCTCGCCTTCATTTTCAGCTCCAAAACTAATTCTGGAAAGACATCCATAGTGCTGTGGCCTAGGACTATTCTTTCCCTGCATTAGAATGTTTTTATAGTCCATTTTGCCAAGGAATCACAACAGAAACCTGCCGATTGGCTTTTTTTGGTTATTTTCTCACTTCTTGCTGAAAAGTTTCTCTCAACGTTCTGCTGAACAGGGAAATTTCAACAGGGAAAAGCAAATTATACACAATTTATATTCAGATATAAAATTCTCACTCAAAGAGAAATGGATTTTTTTTTCTCTTGGGAAAAGAATTAATTTCCTCTCCTGGATTTTGAACTTTATTCCTTTCTTACAGATCCTTTGGTGAGAAATGAAAGACCCATTAACCATCTCCAAACTGATCATGCACCACAGAAAACCAGAAGTCCTTAGAGGCGACAGGAAGTCCCCAAGCATCAAACTGAAACTTTAAAACTGGTAAAGGAATGAAGGAGTGAAACATCCCAAATGCCCGATTAGTCAGTTTTATTAGCATATTGTGTGTGGTCTCTGTGAAAATCTGGCCACATCTCACAAACTCTGAGAGCATCAAAAAGATGTTGCATGTGCATAGCCCATAATAAAGCTATTAGAAACCCAAGAGGAGTTTTCTAGTGTGAGTCATGACACTCAGGAAGAGATGAGGCAGGGCAGCCAATTCACTTTTAAACAGCAGCGTGAGCCCAGTGCAAAATCAGCAAATCCAGACAACCTGGATATCGCACACAGAGTTTTATTTACAGCCTCAGAAATACCTAAATCTCAACCAAGCTGCAAATCTAACTCCCTGCACTGCTTTGGAGGCAGGTGGGAAAGTGCAGATGTAAGCAACAGCTTCAAAGATTTATCTGTAGTTTGCAGCACCCACCTAACTCTCCAGTAAACTTGGAGAGAGGAGGACCAAGGGTTGTGAGACAAAGGGGTGAGAGCATGGATGGATCGGTCCTCAGTAACTGCACAGAGGAGAAGCAGTGAGACCTTAAAAGACATCTGGACAAAGAGATTAGTTTCAGGTACAGCATTAATCTTTCCTTTTCTTAGTTTACACTTTTTTAATCTCAAGGAGATTTTGACTTTTAAGAAGGGAACAAGTTATAACAGAGCAGCACTGCAGAACACCCTTGGGGTGCCTACGAACCAGAACAGGTTTGGGAATCTGCAGCTCAAGACCCACAGTCGTCATCCAGGGAGCTGCAAAAAGGAAAGTTGCCCTGACAGATGTTACCTACAGCCTTCCAGCAAGGCCACCCATTAACACTGATAAACAGCCTATGGAGACCAAAATGACCAGGAACTGGGCAGAGCAGAACAGTGGCAGGGCCAAGATGCAGAGAACATTGGGTATGCACTTCAGATAGAGCCAACATGAGACAGACAGGGGCCTGAAGCAGCCCTTCCTTCCCAACTATGGCAGTATCTTAGTTCAGTGGCCCTGCTTGTTCACTCCTTAAAACTTCACTGTTTCTGGACAGAACATGTCCTTACCAGGAACACCCATCCCTTGGGGCAGGAGAGGATGGCAGAACATCAGCCTCTGGTTGGGATCAATCCTGCAGATGGTAGAGGTGGAGAGAGGAGACAGCAGGCAGGAGCTATGGCAGGCTGGAGGGATTAAACTCAGATACAGGTTGGACCCATCCAAGGCTCAGCCAAGTAGAGCCCATCTTCACCTGGACTGAAAGGGAAGCATGGTGGAAACCTCCAGAGCTCTTGGAGGCAGATGCCAGCAATACAGAAGAAGCTGTGATTTAATGTGTGGAATAAGGAGGAAGGAAGTGTTGGAGGACATGGGTCTAGTGGGAAACAATCCTCTCAGGAGTGTAGCTAGGATTTGCCCCTCGTGCATTTTCTGCCCACCACAACTGCATTTCACAAATCCTCTAGCACACAAGTTCACGGGGAAGAGCCTAGAGGAAGATTCTGAGCATCTCTTAATAGTAGATTAAGTAATTGGGTGGTAAGATTTTTAGCCAAGGTGTCTCCAGTGATGACCAAACACCACAATTCCGATTTTAGACCCCAAATGTTCAAAGAAAAAGTTAAGACCAACTGACCAGTACACAGAAACCCACAGCTGGTGATTTCAAAACTATTGTTATTTCCCTGGAAAGCCTGGAAATCTCTGACTGCTGAGCAAATAATTTTCACTCATGAAAGATTTAAGCTTTGTTAAAGTGGCACTTTGCCAGCAGAAAGAGAGGCAGTGTACATCAAAATTGCTGCTTTTAATTTTGGCTGTACCTGCTGACCGTGACCTGGTGACAGATGGAACACACTGAATGTTTCATAAAGCAAAAATACTTTGTTCCTCTGCACAGGATGGACTCAGGACTTCCCATAGCATGACACACGGAATGGCCACTCCTTCTCCTGTGCCTGCTGGCACCTCACAAGGCAACTAAAAGCTGATTTGAAAGCCACTGCTCCTGCCTGGGGGTCCCATAGCCCTTCTCATCCTTTTGTTTTTTATTTCAACAAGCACCATTTTGTGCTTATTCTGAAAACAGGGCTGTCCCTCAGGTTTGGGCACATCCATGAGTTTGCCCATCTCATCAGTGATCACAAGCAATGAAGGACAAGCACAGCTGATAGAAATAAGGGTGTAGTTACAGGCTTTTGCATCAAGTCACACCTTCCCCCCAACCTCTAGGCTGAGAAATCTGTTCATGCTCCAAGTCTGGAGAGGTGTCAGTCAGACTGAGTGTGCTGAAAGCCAGGGTGGGTAGATGCCTGGTTTAGTACCTTTCCATGATCCTTTGAAGTACCCATACAAGACAGAACAGCAAGAATTATGAGAAAATTGACACCCTCAAGCAAAGACAGACTTTTACTCTGAAAAAACTACTTAAATGCAATCTGCTGCTGTGTAATATATATGCCAGAGGGACAAAATATGGTGTAAAGTAAGATCTCAGCAAGCTGAGATCCAGCTTACATATTTGGCCTGTTTAATCCAAGGATGAAAATAATTACGCAAAGTCAGTCTAAGCAATCCCAGAAGGATTTGAACATATGAAATACAGTCACTGCGAGAAGCGGAAGGAAGGGAGAGCTCCACCAGTTTCAGTTCCCCTTGGCTTTCCTACGCTTGTGTGTGAATTTGGCCCAGAAAACTGTCTGGCACTGGGGATGGTGATCATTCATCCTTTCTATTTGCACAAGAATGTGGGAAGGGCTTAGAAAAAACTTCTCTTCTCCCATCTGGGGGTCTGGGTGGGTGCCAGTTATGTTCAATGATGCATAACCATTTCAAGAAGCTCCTTGCCACTCTCTATTTTGCAGGCATTTGTAAAGAAAGCAAATGCACATGCCCCAGCAGCACGTTGGTTGCTCTGTCAGGATAGGGGGGCTCCTACTTTTCTCTGCTTGCCATGAGAGCAATACCAGGCAAAAAGGGAATAAAATCAGTTTATCACCTTAGCACACATCCAACAAGATTTTCAAAAGCCAGCAGCTGGGGAAAAGACAGAGAAGAAGCTTACAACACAGGTAGAAAGACTTGATGTGGTGTGCTCTCAGAGAAGCCAGAAACTACATCTTCTTGAGGCCATCAGGTGCCCCTTCTCCTGCACATCAGCAGCAAGGCAGAGGAGGCAAAGCAACAAGATGTGCTGCAAGAAGCGAGTTCCTACCTGGAAGCCGTGGGCAGGTTTCAGTCCCGGCTGACAGCTGTCCCTGCTGTGATGGATGAGGTGCTTCGGGTCATTCATGAGCCCCGGTCCCAGGGTGGGGCCAGCAGGGCGGCTTTGGCTCCAAACCCCGCCTCGCATCATGTGAGCCCTTCACGGCGAGGTCTTCCCAAAGGGTGCTCCCGTCTCCCATGTCTCTGGGAGCCCTCTCGAGGAGCCTCTCTGCGCGTTGAGCGGCAAATTGCAGCCAGCCTGCCTCGCCTTTGAGTGCTCGCCAAGGCTTTGTTTGTTTTCTCTTCTGTTTCAAACATCCTTTGTGCTTTTCTGGCTCAGCTAATTAGCTACAATGCTCAGCTTCTCCAGTTTTTAAGTGCTGCCCAATTAATAGTTGGTCTGATGTAGAGAGACCTGAAAGCCTGGGCTGAGGCTGTGCTGAGTAAGGAAGGTGGTCTCTGCCAGTGGCAGGTGCATCCAGCTGATAGAACACCAGGGAAGACACGGTGGCTTGGGGCCAGCATCACAGTAGGGTTTGTACCTTGGTTTCTGCAGTGCCCTGCAGCCAAAACTGCCACATCTTTGGTCCTGGGCCTGGCACAGATCACTGGGTTAAGGTAACAGAGAGGAAACCATCAACACCTGCAGTTGCAGGAGGGGTGGCTGGGACATAGAAAGGATGACACCACAAACTCATTGGTGCAAGGGAACATCTCCAGGGCATCTTCAGCAGCCATAAAGAGTGGGAAGCCTGAGAAAGAGGCACCTGGGGAATGGGAGGAGCTGCTCTGAGACTGCTCAGAGGGAGAGGTAGGAGAAAGACAGAAAGGCAGTGTATAGCCAAGAAAATCAGGAAGAAAAGCAGCCTTAGATATTTGGAGTTGTTCTATCAGATGGACCATCAAACTGTATTTTAAAGGTTTGTCTGAGCTTGACTATTCTTACAGCTCCATGGTGTCACTTATCTTTACCTACCACGAGGCAGTTTGTCCAGGGGTTAAAACTGCAGTTTCCAGCCATGTGGCAGCCTGTTGTAATCTGCCTCTATTACATAACCCAGCAAATATTTTGCTAAAGTTCAGTTTAATTGCAGGATTGATGGTGGTGAGAAGCATATTCTCCTTTATGAATTTTTCCCTTTTGGAAATCAGGATAGAGACATGCAAATTGAAGTTTTTTCTCTGCTTGCCTAATTCAGTGGCCAAGAAAAGGCACTGTGCTCCCCCTGGCACCAGTCATGTTTTGCTTCTCAAGGAAAAGGTTAACATCTCTCCTTTCCCTGCTTCTGCTGTGGCACGTACCAGAGATCAGAGTGCAAGAGACAAACATGACACAAGTCAAGCAAAGAACTAGAAATAGGGTAGGGAGGAGGTGAGTTATCCTTAGTCCAAATTAGGTGGAGCCCAGCTATTCTTGTGCTGTTTTGCTAAGGTTGCTCTGGATTAAGAGAGGACACAAAAGGGAAGGGAGGGAGACAAAAAAAGTCGTGTTATTTAGCTTTTTCCTGAGACTGTTTATAGGTTGCTTGACATAATTTCATGATCATTCATGGCAAAGCTTTCCTAGGCTGTTTTCTTCCTCCTCCCTTTAATGCCACTGTTGCTTTTCTGATAATGAAGGATTTGTGTGGCTCTTTCCAAATCTCATGTTTTCTCCTGCTCCTCCTCATGTGCTTCTCTCGTCTCATCATATTATTAGCCCTTCTGTGTAGTGCAGAAAACAGCTGTTGGAAGCTCAGAAATGCTGACTGTTGGGCCAGATCACCAATTGCTCTGTTCTTCACAACAACATGAGATCCAGCTCTTTCAGATCCATGCTGACCCACGTTTTCCATCTTTTTCCATACCTTCTTTTAATCCTTTTTGTTTTTCTAATCATAGCTGTAATCCCCATTTACTAAAGCTTTTTGTGGTTCAGCTACCTTTTCCAGTTACACTAGTATGAATCCAGAGTAAATCTGCTGGTGTAATTGGGATCATAAGATATGAGATGACTGTACCCTTCCAGGAGCCAGAGCCAAAACCAATGTCACCATCGTCAGCATCTTTCTTGCTGTTGTTTCCAATATCAAAGAGAGATTGTAGTCTGGGAATGGTGATACCAATCATCAGACTTGGAGTTAGGTTGCATAATTTACCTACTTCAACCTTCTCCAGATGCTTTTCAGCCATTAATTAAGTATAGGAGCCCAACAAAGACAAGGGTTATCATTTCAGGGTGAGGCACTAGGAAGGCAGCAATGTTCTCAAAGGCACATACGAAGAGGCCCCCCTGGTTCTGTGGTGAAACCCCATGTTGATTTTATTGGCTCAAAATCAACAATAGGAGTAAAAAAAAAGTCCCTGTCTCTTGTCCATGCCCTACCAGAATGTTGATCCCACTGGGAAAATGGGTGCCAGATGCTGAGTCTTTCCCATGCCACAGTTGTGTCAAATTTGGGGTTGGTGTTTTGTTGAATAGGGTCAGAGGAAATACAAATGTCTGTGACAAACCACTCCATATGGCACTGGCTTCACTGTGGCTATCACATTTCCCCTTCCAGCCCATGGCAGCAGGCTTCCAGGTCCCTCAGGATTTGGGGATAGATTTCGCCCTTTCATGCTACTGCTGAGTCCCAAAGGGATTTACTGATGTTGGCCATCAGTCCAAGCTAAGCACAGCTTTGGTGCTACCAGACCTTGAAAACAAAAGTGTGGAGAACCTGGTCTGTTCTGCATTCATCCACATTCACAGCACCTCTCCTGAAACATGTCTGATGCCACAGTAGCTTAAAGCATTCTGCTTCATGCTGTGTGTCATGAACTTAAAAAAAAGTAGAAGCCTGGAAAGGTTCCCAGATTGTGCAGTGCCTCTGCCTTTGTGCCCTAAGAAATGGGCGAAGGTGGTAGGGCTGTTTCCTTTGCTTTTCTCAGCCCAAAGCTGTGCATCATGTTGTCACACTGGGCTAGTCTGCTGGTCCATCCCAGCTGTGTGTTTCATTAAAAAAAGTTTGTATTGAGGTGAGACAGAGAACCCTATGGCAGTGAAGAACAGATGAAACAGTTTTGTTTCTTGTCTCTTATGTATTCTATGAACACAGCATTAAGTGCAGGTATAAGAGTGCATGTGTAATGCACCTGTGTAGTTTACAATTAATTTGCTAACATTAATTTACTAATATTTCTCCCACAGTAATTCTAACTACTAGATAGATTTTTTTTTTTTTTTTTGTACAGCCTGTTCTGACAGAGGAAGACACACTGATAGAAATCTAATGGTAATATTGTACTAAAGAAAACTGGAAGCCCAGCCAGGACTAATTACTCCAACCTCAGACCTGGCTGCTATCTGCATGGTGAAGGTCTGTGCAGGCACACGGGCTGCCAGGGTTAGCAGGGGAACAAACTAATGCAGAAACAGGAATGAAAGGTTACACTTGTGCAACTCTTATGGCCCTGAAGATACTTCAACACAAAATGTTATGCCAGCAAGTTTTGGTGCATAGACTCTACTATTTAGTTGTAATATCTACTACTAGTAAGCACGGAGGGTTAAGGCTAGAAAAATCAGGATCTTGTGGGTATTTTCAAACGCATCTATGTCGCATGACTGAACACAGTTATGTAATTGTGTTGCCATAAAGGCAGGGGTGTACCCTTAAGAGACAGTGATTCCTTGGGCATTTGGGAGTTTGGTGGCCTTCATTTCCTAGGGTGAACAGGCTCTAACATGGGCTGGCCAGGATGGAGGAAGCTCCCTAATGCAGAATACCATCTCCATGTGCCTTTTCTTTCACAGCAACACTGGCTATAGGACTGGCTCTTTGTTATCCCCTCTCTGCACCTCCTGCACTGCCACATCATTCCCAAAGGTGTGCTCTCAGTTACATCAGGGAGAAAATAACCCTCGTGCAACCTCACTGCCAACCAAAACCCCATGGGGATATCCCACTGCTCAGTAATGCAGCCCTGAGTACCCCACACATCCAGGTAACCCATGGAGGCTGTGCTGGCAGATGCTGCAGGACAGACGTGCTGGGGATGGGATTGTGGTTGGGACAAGGGTGTGTGGCGCTGTGCCATGGGAAACATGGGAATGAGGAAAACACGAGGTCCATCTGCACAGGACACTGGCACTGGGTGACCATGTGTGCTGCAAGCTTGGATCCAGAAGTATTTTGCAGCCACTCCTCTGTACAGACAAGCCCAGCCTGGCTGTTTGAGTGTTTGTCTTGGCAGCAAGACCCCACATGGAACCAGGGGTGTCATTTATCTCCAGTGGTGGCAGCGCTCCCCAGAACGAGGAGCAATAGCAGCAGCCCTGGAGGCCCTGGCTCGTGGGGGCTCTCCCTGGCCTTTGCTTCACATTCCTCCACCTCTCACACAGTAACAAGGGCCCTGGAAAAGAGGCTGCTGCAGCCAGAGTGCCTTGGACAGAAACAGATGGTGCACAAACTGCTGAGCGAAATACTTTGGTGCCCAGGGAGGAGCGCACTACCAAAGCGGACTTGAGATGTCTGTTGATTCTCCTTCTTTCTTGAATTTTTGAAATGCAGCAGTAAAAAAAAATCAACATTTTTCAGCTGGTTTTGGTTTGCTGCTGGGGTATGTCTGTTCCTCACATGAATCAGAAGCTGTGGCGAGCACAATGTGCTGTGCCTCTGACGGGTACATACCATCCCCACTTCTTGCAGCTTGATGGAGAACAGCAAACCCTTCATTGGACAGGGGATGGACAAAGAAAGCCTTGTTGCCTGTGGGGCTCTGTCATGCCGATGTTTCTTTTCCACTTGTGCTCATAAGTCACCAAAGGGCCTGTGCATACCCGTTGGAAATAGAAGTGTGAAACTAATAACTAAAAATACAAACTCTGGAGGGAAGAAGATGATTCAAGAGGGAGGGAAAACTGAGAGAAGCCAGAGGGATGCAATTTACTGAGACTGAATCATGATGCTGGCAGGGAGATCTCTGCCCCAGCCAGATGAATCAGATTCCCTTTCAGTCTGTGCTGGCACCACAGTTATTTTGGTGTCACCATGGGTAGAGCAAGAGTAGATATTGGGAAGCATTACCAGGCAGAGAGTGTCTGCTGAAACTGAAACAGCTTGTCATCTTAACAATATACTCACTGAATGAAGTAAAAGGAGGGAAAATGAAATACGCTGATGTATCAGGTCAGAGCCTCTCCTGAGAGCCAGGGAGGGTGTTCACCCAAGCTGGGAGTTTGGCTCCTACAGGTTTTGTTTATCTGTCTCTTAATGGGACTGGAATAGATGCTGTTTCAGCTCATAGTCAAACGTCTTGACAAAATATTTCTAAGAAAAATGCAACTGAGCTAGCATTTTGGTTTAGATCCTCAAAATTCATATGGACCATATTCAGCAGCTTGTATGGTGGAATGGACACACAGCCTTTGGCATGGCAGACAAGAACAGAGGAGAAGGGGTGTCGCTGTGCTTATAGTGCTTTTCTGGATGTCACAGCTTGCAATGGAGCCCTGACCAGGGACTTCCACAGCTCCAGCTGATCTCAGGATCTCAGGTGTCTTATTCTCACACAGTGCAAAGATCAACCTGGCACCTGAGAAGCAGCAATCTTGTGGTCCAGGTGTCCATTCAGCAAAGGACTAAGGTACATGTTCTATTTTGACCCTCGCTCCAATCTGGTGTCAATTAGGAGGCCATTCACACTTGCTCAAGTGTCTTATTGAATGGGGTCTTTTAAAAATGGCCTTTAGTTTCTGGGGATTTAGATCATGCCCCAAAACAAGGTAAAGAAAAAGTTTAGAAAACATTTGTGCTAGAAAGACCTCTATATTTTAGGATTTGGCCAATTGCCACAGTTTGCTGATGGAGATGTTCTCTCCTCCTACGTATTTGTTGTTCTGATTCAAAAATTATCCATGAAAAACATGTTCATCAACAACTGCAAAATGCTCCCAGCCTCCTCCAGATGTCAGATCCAAGTGCATGCCTGTGCTTGCCTGGCTGATAAAGAAAACTGGCAAATTTTTGTTTATCTGTTTCTCACCTGTGTCATTGTGACAGTCAGCCAAAGCAGGAGCAGATGAGTATAGCCGGCAAAGACAGGATCTTACAAAACCAGCCTATTTTTAGCCAGCCTTCCTTCCATGCTGTGGAGGAAACAAGGCATTTAATATGCGCTGCTTTATGTGGGCTCCATGGTGTGGTTGTCCCCACCCTTGCTCAGATGATCCTGCCTCATCACCACGCTGATATTCCTTTCTCAAACCCATATCACATGCCTGGGCAGCCAGCCAGCCTACCTGTCTGAGAAAAACAGAGCTGCTTCTCCCTGCCACACCCTGAGCTCTGAGGATGACAACCCATTGTCGAGAAACATCAGCAATAACTGTTTGGAAAGCAGATGCCTGTCAAATTCCACATGCAACCATCTTTCACTGCCTCATCCTTTCCCAGCACAGATCTTGTCATAGGTGCCATGGCCCTAATCCTGCTCGACACCTCCCAGGTGGGTGCCATGGCATGACCCAGTGCAGGAGATGCTCCTCTTACATGTGACCCACCCCAGCGTCCTTTCGCAGCATCAGAAAACTGGTACCAAAGAAATACCAACCTGTGTTTGTGACACGGGAGAACTTTGTATCCTTAGCCAAAAAAACCCGAAAAGAACCAACCCAAACCTTTTGCTAATCAGTGAGGAAAGCCTGGTTCTGTGGAGTGCTCTGTTAGTGTTCTGCTTGTATTTGTTTCTATTAGGTAGCACCTAGAAGTCCCAAGAATGTCTCTGGTGTGGTAAATAGAAAGAGTAGCAAGAGCCACAACACTAGTTTGTTTGCTAAACAAGTACATCTGTGCAGGCAGACAAACATTGAGAAAATGCTACTACTGGAAAAGTCACATTTATAAAAGAAAATATTTTCACCAAAACTATGTCAAATGTATTTTGAATAAATAGTATTTAAATACTGTCGGAGTGTGGTCCTAAAATATTTGCTATAGCCTTATAGCGATTCAATTAGTTCATCTAATCACCAGGTAAACAGCAGAGAGTCAGACTGTATTTTTTGCTGGGTGGAGAGATATGAGTTATTCCTTGAGTTGTCTCCTTGTTTCCAACAAGTCAGCTTAGGCAATAATAGGACTCAGAGTCTGACAAGCAATTTCTGACTTTCCATTGTTATGGAAAATATAATCCTAAACTATTTACAAAAGAAAACAGAAATAATCGGGCATTTTCAAAAAAAAATAAGGCACTCCACTTCTAGACTATCGAAATTTTACAGACTCTGTTTTGTAGCTTATAACTTCTACCAGAATAAATAGCGAGGAAATTTATTGCAGAATGTAGATAAACATAGTTTTTTGTATATTTTAGGGAGAAAAAGATACTGTAGAAATTTCAGATTCTTGGCATTTTTGTAGACACAACTTTAAGACTACAAGTTGCTTGTTTTGAAACAGGTCAATCTCTGCATAAACTAAAGAGCAGATTTGTAATTTATTGATACTCTTCTGCCAGCTAAGCACTGTTTTGCATTACTCTTTAGACTCATTCCTCCAGTCACCACTGTTCTGCTTCAGCGGTATTTTATATTAAAATGTGTATCTTTTCCCCCTTAAAAAAAAAAAAAATTAAATTGCTAATTTCCTCCTGCTCTGCAGGGAAACCCAGGAAAATAAGCCCTGCTTCCAGAGTGCCGTGTTGTCCAGCCAACAGACCGAATACAGAGCATAGGACACGTTGAATTTGCAAACATACACTGCAAGGCACAGCTTTAGCCATTGTAAATGCCGGGTGGATTGGATCATGCAGGAATCCTGCTACTCTGAGAAATAAAGGGCAAGCTCGTGAATTAAGGCATGCAACCCAAAACAGGTCATTTAGACACAGCTTGAATTTAATTTGTCTACAAAGTCAAATGCTTCTTTAATAGCTTCGACATACGCAGGAAAGTTTAGAGGAGGCAACGACAGGCTTTTCTTAACTCTATTTTTCCTTATCTGATTCATGCAGCATCAGAGAAAGCCACACCCCAGCAGTTGCAGGGTTTGCCTGGGAGGCTGAGTCGCAGCGAGCAGAGCACAGGAAAGCAGAAGCAGAATACAGAAAAGTATAGAAAACGTAAGCCCACCACTGGCTGGAGATCCTTGCCAGTTAGGAAGAACTAGATGAAAGCAGTCACACATCTTGGTAGATTGTGGTGGTACAGCAATAACAAGAGAGGAAAACTTTGTCTTTTCAGAGGATCCCAGTGCAGAATCAGTCCCAATCCAGAGGAGGAGACGGAGACTTTGTGATTCTGTGCTGCAGGAAAAGTGCAGCTAGACTGAAACTAAATGCTGACACACTCCTCAGCCTCTCAGTGAATATACATCCTTGGATGCCAACCAGATTATTCCGGGCTGCCCTGCATTGCATTATGCCTCACTGATCACTGCGTGCAGAGCTGGAGTTCAGGTCACTGCAGAGAGAGAAGAGGAGTGGTGAGGATGTTCCTTGCAGAGTCTGAACACACTTAGGGAGATTGATGAAGGCTGCCCGGGCTGCCCCGCTGCCCGATTGGCTGCTGCACTCCCTGAGCTCCGGCGGAGAGGCCACGCTGACACGAGAGCTCAGCAGCCTCCTGGTGATGGAGAGAGCCAGGAGGAGTGGGGCTGGGAGGTGTTCTGCATGCCTCCCTGAGGAAAAACAGAGGAGCATGCAAGAAGGGTGAGCAGACCCTGGGATTTTCTCTTCCCTGCGAGCAAGGTCTAATGCAACTCCTCGCCCTGAAATCAGCAGAAGGGAATCCCACTCATCTGCTTAAAATTACATTCTTAAACCCTGGACATTCATCAGCAGAGGGGGTTTGGGGTACATCTTGGAAATGAACTTGTATTCATAGCCAGCTACTTACCACCACCAAGAATGAAAAAAGATATAAATTATACGAAGACTTCCTGTGTTGAATTTATTATAATGCTCAGACATTTCATTAGTAATTTTTAAAATACAGGGAAATCATGCTGCCCATTCCACGTGTAACCAGCCTGGGGCCAAAATCAGCTGCTGTGCTGATTTTGATGTGCGTTGGGTCTGACCCAGTGCCCACTGGATCAACCAGACAAGTTTCCCTGATCCTAGTGGAAGTTGAGGAGAGGATGCGAGCAGCTGGTGTGAGCCAGGAGGCCAGTGCTGCTAAAGGCAGGGAATGCCTGGCTGTGCATATGGCAGTGGTACTGGTGAACAGCACAGGCTGGGAAGGGATTCAAGGCTTTGTGCTAGACTTGGCCTCCTTGCATTTATGGCAAGGAAGGCAACAAGTGTGGCTGTACTGCTTCTGGCATCCACCTTAGATCATGCCTAGCCCTTAATTCATCTTGAAGAGCATCACCCCCATGACACCAGTTAGCCTGGCCCCACCAGCTCTGTGGGGATTTTGGTGGGAGGTGACTCCCATCAGAAGTCAGGTCTGTGGACTTCTAGGGCCAGGATTCAACTGCCACGGCTTTAGATGCCTGCAGAACAAAAGCTTTATGCTGTGTCTCATTGTAGTCAAAGGACTGTAGTCATCCAATGCTGTTAATTGTATCTCTAACCCTTATATTCTGCTAACTGTGCTGATGGCATAAATCCTTGAGCAGCAGAGCCAGTCTAAGGCCCCAGCTTGTCATGGCTCAAACATGGAGAAGACGGATCAGAAGGTAGAGTGATGACTCAGGGATTCTCTGTGAGCATAGGATGTGGTTTCTCTCTATTTGCAGAACCAGCTGATCAAGGGAGCAGTGTGGCACCTGACAAGTGAATTATTCTTAGCGCAGTAGAGGGATAAAAACCCATGTGTTCTTTCCTACTGTTGAAAGCCCTTTAAAGAGACACTTTTGAACACGGTAAAACATTTAGTGAGATGACAACGGTTCAAGTAAAAATGCAGATGCAAGCGTATGTGCACATACACACAGGAGAGCAGCTCAGCTGGAAGATCTCCCTATTTACTCATTTCAGCCATATGTTTGCACCTACAAAGCCAGAATACTTCTTGTGGCAGATATTTTTGGTTAGCTTTATTTTTGCTTCTGATATCAATAGTGAATTCCTGTAAAACGCAGAAGATGTGCAGGGTAAGGAATGCACCAATATGTCACTATCCAGCACAGGAAGCAGCAGGGCAGGACCTGGAAGAGGTCCATAACTGGGGACTAGATTTAAATGAGGTTTCAGAGCTTGAGGCATGACATGTGCAGAAATTAGTCCAGCACTGTGCTGCCAGGCACCCCAGCTCTCTGCTTGGGCTGCTGCCTCGTGCTGAACACAAATATCCTCTGGAAGGACCTCGTTTCTGTTGCCCGAGAGATTGGATCTCTCTCACATGGGCCCAGAGGGGGCTGCTCTGTGGGAGAAGTTCAGTCCATCTGGATTCCTGAGCGTGCTAAGCTGCTGGATCTCCAGAGATGTTTTGTTATGTATCCTTGGAGCATAATTTATCCACGGTAGCAGGTTTGGGTTTCTCCACCTGCAGTGGTTTAGGGGTGGTACCCACTTTTGTCATACCACACCAGTCCAGGGAGCACTCTCCTGGCATGTAGGTGGTCTGTGTTCAGTTCTCAGTTGCTTTGTGGGAGTGAGGGTTTGGATTCACATTTTCCTTATCTCAGAAGAACCAGAGACGTAAATACGGAGCTTCATTGGATCCGGAAAACATTGTTTCTTGACACCATTAAGAAAGCTCTGTGTCGCTTGCTGAATGCACTCCATCAGAGTCTTCACAAATGCAGATGAAGGGAAAGTGACAGCCCCTTTCTGAAGGAAATGGCCATAAATCAGCAGCTCCTTGCCCATGGAGCAGATGCCACTTCAGTCTCTGCTGAAACAAGGTCTGAGGTGCTGATAGAAGGGACCAAAGATTTAGAACTGCCCTGCTGGCCACCCTCTGCAGGGCCACAGCTCAGCCTGTCCTCCCTTGGCTCTTCCCAGCCTTTCTTCTGCTCTCTGCAAGCATTTTCAACCTGTGAATCAAGCCCTTTCTCTGTAAAATTCAAGAGTTCTGCCCTCTGAAAATGTCCTCTCTCCATTGCTCATTGTGTTCAGGCAGGTGGAGATGCCCTCAGGGCTGGCAGCTGAGTCTGGTGGCCTCAGGGCAAGTGTGTCATGGAAATATCCACAGATGACAGAAGAACTGGGAAAAGCAATTGCAAAGTGCTAATGCTCCCTCGGGGGCTGTGAACAAAAATATGATTAAAAGACAATACCAGACCTTTCTTGTGACATTTCGTACTCCAGAAAAGTTGCAGTGGGGGAGGAGCAGCCCCTGGTGCAAGTGGGTTGTGGTTTGGGAACACTGGGAGCCTTTTTCCATGTGCTGTGCAGCCTTGCTGCTCTGTGGCCATTCACTGCTTGCCACGGCCCCTGGACCAGGCTGGGTGGGACCAGGCCATCAGCTGAGCAATGTCCCAGAGCGAGGCAGTCACTGGCTGTCACAAAGAGTTTGCTGCTGTGGTATTTCTGAGCCCTTTGTTTCCCACTGAGTCTACAAAGACCCAAAAGTGAGGTGTTGGGGGACCATGCTTGCATGACTAAGGAAGAGAGTAACTGAAGTGTCTTTAGTTGTTAAAGAGGGACACGTACAGTGCAAGTTAATTTTCAAGGATTTTTTAATAGTGTCTGGAAAGAGCAGTGCACCTCTGAAGGGAGATTCCTCTAGAGATGGGTGTTGCAGACACACACACCTCTCTGTCACTGCTCAAGGAACCCAGAGGGTGGATTCAGTCCAGTTTCTCCATTTCCTTGTGTACACAAAGGTACCTGATGCTCATCCAGCCACCTAAGGGCCCTCAGACATCTGCATGGGGCTGGCAGATCTGACAGAGGAGACATAAACCTGTTCCCTTCCAGAGAGGCCAGCAGAGGCAAGGCAGCATATCTTAGTTGTCTCAGAGAGCACCACTTGCCTGTGTTTGGGCAGCTGAACTTGGCCAGGGAGGCTGCACTTTGACACTGTTAAAGCTGAGACAACACATCTGTTCTGGATCTTGACAATTTGAATAATGGGTAGATTGAAATTGTTCAGAGATGCATATTTGTTTTTCTGCATTCATTCCTATTTGTTTCATTTGAATTACTCTTTCCCTTGCAGTTCAACTCATCCAAACAGTGCAACACAAGGGAAGGTGGCTCCTCAAATGAGCTTGTATTTGTGTCCTGTGTGTGCTTCCTGGATAGCAGCACCTCACTGGGCTTCTTGTTGGAAACTTCCTCCTCTGGATGTGTGACCCAGTTCATTTCATAAATCCTCCTTTAGTAGGATTTATGGCTCTGGCCTGGCACACCTCGTTCCCTCTGTGTTGCTGGAGGAGGGCAGCCTGTGCAGGAGCACAATGGCAGGGTGAGATCAGGGCACAGACCTGATCTCCTCCCCCAGCTGGTCGATTTTCACAATAACACCATATTCTTGCCAAAAATATAAATACTACCAGAAAGTAGGGGCTAGAAATACACTTTCTGGAGGTATCACAGAATCATAGAATAGTTTGGGTTGGAAGTGACCTTTAAGGCCATATAGTGCAACTCCCTGCAGTAAGCAGGGACATCTTCACCTAGATCAGGTTGTTCAAAGCCCCACCCAGCCTGGCCTTGAACACTTCCAGGGATGGGGCATCTGCCACCTCTCTGAGCAACCTGCATTTCACCAAATTTTCATTGCAAAAAAACCTTCTTAATATCTAACCTTTTAGTTTAAAACCTTTCTCCTTGTTGCACCACTATGTGCTCTTGTAAAAAGTCCCTCTCCAGCTCTCTTAGAGCCCTTTTAGGCACTGGAAGGTGCTAGAAGGCCTTTCTGGAGCCTTCTCTTCTCCAGCTGAGCAACCCCTGTTCCCTCAGCCTGTGTTTGTAGGACAGGTGCTCCAGCCCTCTGATCATCCCTGTGGCCTCCTCTGGACCTGCTCCAGCAGATCCATGTTAGATCCTGAGCCATTCCTCCAAAGGCCAGCTGGGTCAGCACTCCCCATGCCTCCCTCCACACACCAGTGTGTTCAGATGACTTTGCCATAGGTCAGTGTGTACGGCAGGAAGAATTCCAGCTGTCCTTTTGCTCTGCAGTTTTCATACCACTGAAAGGTTAACGAGGCTGAATTCTTCCCTGATCCTCAAATACTTGGGCAAAACATGGGGAACACAGCCTGTACCTTTGAAACTCAGAGCTGGAGGAAGGCTGCTCAGCCCCCGGCATCTGTTCTCAGCGGGGCTGGCTGCATGAGACTTTGCAGTGTCTTCTCCAGCCCCCAGCTGCCCTGCAACAGCACATTGCTGAAGGGGGAGCAGCTTCTTCCTTCCCATGGGCACGGGTGTCACTGTCGCTCTGCACTGTGACTGTCCAGCTTGCACAGCTACCTCCTAGCCTCAATTCCTACATGCATCCCAGCATTTGCACTCCAGCATCCAAATTAATGTCCTTGCTCCTTTGAGGGCCCAGATCCCTCTCTCTTCACTCCCTTCTCTCTTGCTCTCAGAGTCCTTCTGTCCTTTACCATTGACCCTCAGTGGCTGGTTACTGGTCAGATGGTGCTGACACTGAGTGGGCAATTACGGAAAATGGGGGGCAGGAGATTTTTCCACTGAGGTCTTTTGAGATCAGAGGGAGCTGCATTGCTCTGGGAAAGCTGTTCACATTGCCATGTCCAAGAGAAGGCCCAGCTAGTCCCTCCTCAGCCCTCCCTCTGCCCTTCAATGGCCTCCTGAAGTGTGCCCATTCTTATTTGCTAGATGTCTTCTGCTTGGATTTATACTCTGGCCAGTTCAGCTATTTGAGATCTGCAAGATCCTGCAACATCTCTTGAATGACCAACTTTCTTGTTAGTTTTATGTGACTCTGTGCTTTTTTCCTAGAGTGTTTTACATAACTTTGTAGATGATTGGAGGTTTTAGTCTACGTGACATGGACCAGTTCCAGTGACTTTTCCCACCTCACTTTTGTGATCTGGTATCTGCTGAGTTACACAATCTCCTCTGACAGTAACATTCAGCTCATCACTCCCCCAAGGTAAAAATCTGCTTAGGGAGCTGCTCTCATCTCAGATGCACAAACCTTTTCTGGCACAAATGCAGTGGGAAAGTCAGACAACAAAGTTCCCTGGAGCCAAATGGGTGTCATTCATTCCTGCCATGTCTTGCTCTTTTAAGCAGTACAGCAAGAACAGAATGGAGAACTTAGGAGCAAGTTTAGAAGTTGTCTGAAACTGTTACTACAGGCAAGCAGAGCTAATAATTGTACATGGAAAAATTAGATACAAAATATTAAAATATTTTGCCTGAAATAAAAAAAAAAACCAACCTTTTCAACTTCAGCCTTCCAGCCTCATCCCTCCCTTTTAAATACGTCTATGTTTTGCTTTGCTGTTGGAACTGTGCACATGGAGAATCCAAAATGAACATGCAAGACATCCTCGGTTTCTGCTGCAGCCTCCCTGATGCAGAGGGAGCCCAGGTGCACTGGCCTTTAGTGTGTAGAGTCCAGATGCATGAACAAATGGACCTTTCTAACAAAATTTGGGACACTGGTGTTTTCCTTCAGGCCTGAGATCTTTTTCTTTAGTAACTTGGGACCACACTATTTTGCTGGAATGAGTGAAGACTCCAGAATATGGTTCCTGACTGTAAAGGATTTTGTCGTGGTGGTTTGCTCTCTTTTTTTTAATGTGTGTGTATTTGGTGCATGCATGTGAGTATGTACTGGTACATCCATGGGGCAGGGAAGGAAGAAAATATGCAGTGCCCAGTGAATTTCTGTAGGGTCATGTTTTGATGCCCTGACTCAGCTGTTCTTTTGGCCAAGCTCTACTGACCAGCTGCTCAAAGCTATTTAGACACTGGATGTCTCAATATAGTTCAGCATCTGTCTCAGGCTGACTGAGGACTGGGCAAGACCTGTAGAGACTGATGCCTCCATAGTTATTACTTGTAAAGACATCGGCTTTTTCTGCTGATATAACTGGACCCTCTGTGCCTAAATTTCTTTTTTTTTTTTTTCCTGGAGAATTCCTTACTATTGCTCTTTGTGCCTTTTAGAAGAGTCCCCTCTCTGCTCTCTGATTTTGGCCTCCTCCTGATAAGTCTTTAGGCAGAGATCAAGGCTTGGGCAGAAGAGATTTCACTGCTTTAAACAGTGAGAAAAACTTAGGCCAGGTTTAGTCTCCTGCACTTTCATCACACCATAGTAATGCTAACACGCAGTACAGATATTCCTAGTAAAATACACTCGTTTTCAGGCTTCTTTTTTGAGACAATCAGGTGTAATATCTCACTGTTTTACCTAAAAAAACTCTTAGTTTGGGTTCTATTAAAATAACTCTGAAAGTTTCATTAAAATGTATCTGAAAATTTCTGAGTGAAATATATCAACCTCAACTATATAAAAGCTTTCATTTTTACAAGAAACTATCTGCATACACTTACTTGTCCAGTTATGAGGATAGTTCATTTATCTCTTTCTGTTTCAGCCATTTGAGTCCCAGAAAATTAATTATAGAAATTTCTTCCCTTTTTCAAGGACACATTTTTCAACGTTAGTTTCCTTAGGCTATGAAGAAGTATTGGTTACCTTAAATCTGCTAGTTTTCCATAGCTCTGTTTCCCAATCTCCTCTTCCCAGGTGAAGAGAAAGTATCAGTGCAGAAAGACCACTTCTTCCACAATAGTCAGATCAGTGCTCCTACATTAACCAGTCAAAAGGTAATGATCTTTTAGCTGCCTGGGTGACACACATTGCCCGGATAGAAAGGATTTCAGAGGCTGCAGGGCTGAGTATTTCAGGACTTTACCTCTTATGTTTCTCTGTCCAGTTCTGATTGGAGTCCTGTGCAGATTCTGGGAGAACTCAACAAGTGGGATTCACCAAGGCCAACAAGGAGCAATTCCCTAAGTCAGCCTGCAGAAAATGGCAATGAGAGTAGCAGGGACCTGCAAAGAGATGTAGAAACTTAGGTCTGAGCTACAGAAATACCTGCTCTCACCTGGAGTTTGTAACTATAGACTCTTTCCTGGACATCATGTCCAAGCCACCCTTTTTGTCACAAAACACAGCTGGGGAGAGGCCCACATGCCTTTGCATGGAATAGCTCAATGTTTGCCGGACACTTCTGGAGGGTGAGAAGCTGAAGAGCAATTCCCTCCATTTCCTGGAGAAGGGTGCCTGAAGGTGACTTCTCGCTGTGCAAGAGCCTTGTGAGTGTTGGCTGCACCATGAAGCAGGAGAGAGGCACTGTGCCCTGCATGGAAACATCCTTCAACCCGGCAGCAAAAGCATTTGAACTGGGCTCTGGCATGTCTGGGAAAAAGCTTTGGCTGGTGGGCATCTCTTCTTTCTGTGTTGCCAGAGGCCATGTTGCAGAGCTTGCTGTTTTGGAGGATGCCTGATGTGAGATTTTCATGACTGATCCCTGCAAAATAATCTCCTACATGAAAAAGGCCTTTTAACTCCAGGGTTTCATGTGTTGTCCCAGTGCTGAAATCTGCCCAGACCGTCTTTGCTGTAGGTCTTCTCTATCTGCTGCAGACTTATATGTCACCTGTGCAGTGCCTTCCACTCCATTAGCCTGCGTTGTGTCTGCTCTCCCATTCCCTCAGCTTCCTCCAGGCCAGGATCATGCCCCTGGTTTGTCAGTGCTGGTTTTGTGAAAAAGAAAATTCCTTTACAGAGATGAGTTCATAACAAGTGGATCACCATCCTCCTGCCATCTCCCATCTCTATCAGTGGGATTCCCAAAGGGACCACCACTTGGAAGTGACAATGCATTAAGGTCCTTCCTAGTGTTAGCTGACTTGCACAGCTCCCCCAGTGACACCCAATGCCTGGCATGGGCTGCTTGTGATTTCCACACTTTGCCTTTGCCTCTGGAAGGGGGATCTTATGGTGCTCCAAAGGATGCTGTTTCACAAACAAAAACATTCGCTCAGTTCCTTTATAATTTCCTGAGCGGGCGCGTTCATCTCCGTCCTGCTTGCGGCTGTCACCCAGCGCCTGGATCTGTGCAGGAAATCTGCCTTGAGCAGCACGTGAGGGCTGCCAAGACACGCATTGCTGGTCCCCACAGGCACCAGCAGACAGCATTATAATTACTTATCCTCGAGAGATCAAGCGGTACATGGTGTTCCTTCTCCAAAGACCGGAGCACTTGCGTATCGCACGGTAGCTCTGCTTGGGGACAGAGGAGGGACAGTGCCTGGGGCTGCTCTTACATCGGGACAGAGAAGGCTGCAGGATCATTTTGGTGTTGCAACCTCCATCACGTCCACCTGAGCTGTTTGCTGTGAGCTCACCAGGCTCTATCACAGTGGGCAGAGCTGTGACTTACACGGGATCAGATATTTGAGCACGTCAAAGGATCAGCTCCCCAGAGACCAGGGACTGAGGCAAGCGCTGTGGCTGCTCTCTGTGAGCGAGGGGCTTCACCCTTCTGCTTGCTTGTGCTGCAGACCAACCTCAGGTCAGTCAAGGGGTGCTGAGAGAGTGTTTTTCTTCCTGCTCACAAGAGGCCAAAGCCTGAAACCCTGAAGAAAGTTTCATGCAGACCTCGCTCTACTCTCCCTGACAGTGAGGGCAGTGCCCCTCCAAGCCCAGGCATCCACCCACCAGGACAGGGTCTGGCTGTGGCCGTGGGATTTTTGCCTCATTTTGCTCACAGAGGAAGGCAGGGAGAGTAAGCTCTGAGGAGGGAAAGAAAAGGTGATCCTGTTGCCTGCTGGGGTTTCAACCTGGTCCTCAATAAGGCAGGAGCCTTTCAGCAGGGCTGCTGCTATTTATTTCATATGTGCGGTACCTCTGTGAAGGGAGAGCATGAGAGTGACTCAGCTGCTGCCACAGGGATTTACAGTTTCAGCCTGGCACAGGGGTGGGACAGCCATGCCACCATCAGCTGCAGCCACTGCCTTCACTTGCCATAAAAGTTTGGGACCAGCTCCCACTCGGATGTTAACAGGGGCCATGGTTTGCACAGCAGCATCTCTGAAAACAAGCCAGCTGTGAGGGCTTACAGGCAGGGCTGTTCTCCCTGGATAGCCTGACACTTCCAGGCAGGCTGCGCTGTTTTCCAGAAAATAGGGACAAAAATCAAATGTGTGATGCTCTTGAATGGATCTCCCTAGGAGAATACTCTACGTGTGAAGAAAAATGTGATCCCAAACAGAAAATGGTCACATAAGTGAAATATGTGTATGGCTGGAGGAGAGATAAGAGTTGGTGAGAGGGAGGGTAGCTGCAGTACCATCAGAAATAATGGACTCCCTAAGAAATAATCCCCTGCTGCTCTGTGGGAAGTGAGGGCTGCTCAGCACAGCACCGAGCCCTGCAGAGACTGTGAGCATTCAGCCAGAGACTCTGTGCTGGAACAGAGACTTCTCCTGCAGCCAGTGAGGGTCTGCTGGCCACCTGCCCCCTGCTCTTCTCCCAGTGTCCAGCTGCAGTGGCCCATTAAGTTCACTGGTTTCTTCACTGTCAGTGGCTGACATTGCCCCAGGAGTGTCAGCACCCAGCACAGGGCATTACCTGAACACCTGTCCCTCAATGGGAGCAGTGTCCTTTTCAGGATTGCAAGGAGACACCTACACACAGCTGGGATCCACCACCCAGGACCCTCTCCTGAAGGCAGGTGCAGATGCACCACCTTTCACAGACCTCACCAGAACTGAATCTTTTCCATCTGAATTAATCCATTCCTCCTTTTCAGAGTCTGAAGCTTTGGTCCAAGAATTGGGGGAGCCAGATTTGCTGAGTGATGGGATTCAAATCCATGCTTGCTCACCAAGATAGTCCAGTGGGAGCTGTGGGAATTCCCATCACATTTCCTGAGAATGGGTATGCTATGCAGCAAGAAGTTCAGACACTGATCAGATAGAGAGGCACCACTGCAAATATGACTGTGATTTAGTGGTCGAGGTAAGTAGGTGGCTGCCAAACCTTGTTCTACATTTTGCATTAAATATTTAGCACATAAAAAAAAGGAAATGGTTTTCTGGAGCAGAGTGCCTCTTCTTCTAGGTGAGTGGCTTGACTGCTAAACCATCAAAGTCATCATTTTTCCCTTGCTGCATGTGCTGAGGTTTCTTTGCTTTCTATAATCTGAAGGCTAAAGAGTGACCTGTCAGAGGTAACTTGCAAAGTATTTCACTGGGGAATACCAGAATACCATTATCTAAACACTGCTTTTTGGCGAGCTTACGGGATTTTTGTTCTGGCTTCAGCTTGCACGTTTCTGAGTTATTTCATGATGCAAGACTACCCTGAGACTAATGGAGAGAAATGTTCTTTCTTCTAAACGGCTGCACCCCTATGAAAAATAAAGGTGTTAATATGGCTGTTTTCCACTCTGCTTTTCTGAGTGGTTTTAGTGTGAACTCTGAGCCACCAAAGGTACACAGAGATCCCACAGCTTGATGGGGAAGGTGGGTACCTCCAGCTGCAGCACAGGGCAGCATTTAACAGCGACTCTAATTATCCAAAGAGGCTGCTGAGAGAGGCTGCTGTGGCTTCCCTACTGCATTAAGCCCTTAAATGATGGCTGTTTTCTTTAGGAAGTCTACAGGTTGCCTAGCATTTATCAGTGGGTAAGAGCCAGCACATGGGTGTGAAGATGAGGAGACAGAGGGTGCAGAGTTGGGGACCAACCACTCCAGGAGCAAGAAAGCTCAGAAGAGGAGAAACCATGAGGATGAAGCCGTGGCTCGGGGAGGAAAGTGTACAGCCAACAGGCAGGGTCAGGGATGGGCTGTTAGAGGGAACAGTGTGTTGGAAAATAAAATAATTTGGCTTCTCTGTTTTAAAGAAAAATAGAGTTCTCTGTGTCAGTCTGTGCTGGGATGCCCTGTCTGACCTTGCTCTGAACCTGGGTGTGTGACCAGACGTTATCAGGTGGGGGCCTTATAGAGGTCTGTTCTAAATACTGTTTAAAGGAGATATTCCTACCAGAGGAGGAGGAAGAGTTGTGCCAGGAGCAGAAGTGAGGGGCAGAGCCCCAGTGACAGTGGGGTAAGGGCAGGATGGTGTCTGCTTGGCTCCCACACCTCAGGGCCACTCGAGCAGCACAAACACACCTTCCCTGTGTGCACCCCAGAGCTCTGCTCTATCTGTAATTCGTTTTGCATGATTAGCTTGACATGATGTAACCCCTGTCCTTGTGACTCAGCACACCAAATATAAGCATCAAATGACTACAGAGTCATCTGATTTACAGGAGTCTCACTTAGAACAGCTCATTACCGAGCCAGCAAAGTATCCATGAGCCAGCCAGCAGAGACCAGATTGGAGATTTTATGAAAGCAGATTTTGGGAAGACTTTCCTAATCAGGCCCGCAAAACCATCCTCTTAGAGCTGATAAGCAAAATCATCCTGCTTTACCTTTTAGGCTTTCCTTTCTCACTTTGCTTTGGCTCAGGAAGCCAAGTTTCACCAACCAAAGCCACCTCAGGAATGGTCTAATGAGGCTTTTTAAAACCAAGTTGAAATGAAGTCTGGCTGAGCGCTAGGGGATGGAAGTAAAATTTTCCACCAGTACAGAGTGAGACCAAAGGAAACTCTCAGACCTGCAACTTCGTTGATGGCAGAATTTGCATGTGGTGTCTCTGCACCTCTGCTAGTGTGTCTTTTCATGAGTCAGTCAGTGGTCAGAAACTCCAATTGGCTGTGAAGTATTTGTTCACGCACAGGCTCTCTGCATTTATTTTATTACTTAAAGAGAGCCAGATCGCCAAAAGTTTTTTTTAAATTCCGCTACTGTGTTTTACAGCTCGCTCCTAAAAAGCTACATTGGGTCAATGACTTGGGTGGTCAGGCTACGATGTTTTCTGAATTACTGCAGCTAAAACTACTCCCACAGAATATCCCAGGCACTAAATGTGCTATTTGACTGCAAAGCACTTGTTTGTCATCACCTGTCTTTAAGCTAAGTTAGGAACGGAAATGGAGACATTCAAAAGTGCAATGCCACTGGCATTCAAGTCTTGCCTAGTAGGATCCCTGCTGTCACATATTTCTCTTTCTGTCATTTCTCTTTCTGTCATTTCTCTTTCTGAGCTGGTGCAGGTCTGCCTGTGCCCTGAAAACAAGAACTTGGAGGGATGAGGCTACAGCTGCTCTCAGAGAGCTTGTACTTATGGATAGAGAAGACACCCAAAGCCCTTATCCATGTGGTACAATGCAAGCACCTTTCTAACAGAGTATTTCCCTGACCTCCAGGATATAGGATACTTGGGATAAGGGGTTTCCAGGAGCTGAGTTGGGCACTCAGGTCTCCCCACAGCTAGATGGGTGTAACTCCAATCCGTTGCCACCACAGAAGAAATAAAAGGTTTTTATTCCAGACCTCTGTGCCCAGCCCCACCTAGAGGGGCCATATTCCCTACCTGTACATCTCCTCAACAGCAGATTGTCATGATGTAGAAAACACAAGGTAGAGATTCAGTTTTTAAGGGAAGTACAGAATGTTTGGGTGTATGCTTATCCATGGGTATTTTTCATTCTCTCTCACTCTTTATGCAAAGCTGTCACGGGAGACATCTGACAGAACCTCTTGGGCTTTGTCCATGTATGACCATTGTTTGTATTTAAAAGAATAATCTCAGAAATGTTTTGCCTAGTTCACATGATTTATTGCTTCAGGATAAGATTTTCTGGAAATCTGTGAGATCCTCCAGGATCAAAGCAGCCTAGAGAAGGCAAGGTGCTCTCATCATTACGTCTTCAGTCGCCTTACTTTCCCCACAGGGAGAAGTAATTGTGCATGCAGTTTGTGTCTGGAGGCAGTATATTCTACAGAAATGCCACTTATTACTGCATTGCTTTTCATCTGCAGAGGGGAGAAGTGATGTGAAAATGCCTGGAGGAGCAGGAATGTTGTAATACGAATCTCATTTTACCATGCCTAAAAGAACCTCATGCAGACAAGGAGTTGATAAAAGAGAGTCAACGCTGCATAGAAATTCCCAGTTAGAGCCCTATCAAAAGCAGCACTTCTGTGGTGACGTGGGTTAGCTCTCCCTGCTTTCACAGAAACCTGTGCTAGTGTGTGCTTGCTTGGCTTTTTTATAACCTGTCTGTACCTCTCCCATTTTGAAGCCATGGCTTTCTTTCTAGGTACTTGCTTGCCACTTCCAGCAGCTGGATGGCCAAAAGCTCTGGTGTGGGGGTGGGTAACTGGGCAGAGATGCTGCAAGGTCATTGCTCCAAGGCAGGGCACTGGAACTCCCCAGCCCCAAGATACAGAGTGTTTTGCCATCAAGTGATGGCAACTCAAAGTGGTTTTGCCATCACCTCGAATGGAAACATCCAGTTAGCCCTGAACCTGATAGAAAACTGATGGTGCTCAGCAGCTCAGCCCTGGTTTGTGGCAGTCTGGGGACAGAAGTCTCATTTTCAGGCTGGGTTTGGAAAGCAGCATATGGATGGAGGGGAGGCTTGCAGCTGCTGCTGTGGGGCCCAAGGTTTTGGGGAGGGCTGGAAGACTCCAGTTTTAAGAGTTTTCTGCTCCCCATGGGCTGGGGCACAGCCCTGGTTTGCACCAACCATCACACCCCTTGTGCAGCAGGAGGTGTTTAACACCATCCCCAGCTGAGCAGGGGGCTCGTGCTGGGATGTTCAGTCTGGGATCTGGCAGCATTCCTTTTGTCCCAGCTGCCACGGGCACTGCGTGTCAGCTGCTTTTCCCATTGCCTGTGGGGCAATTCCTCAAACAGGGATATGAAGTTGCAGGTTCACTTTCACCCCTTCTGCCCTGGAGTCTCTCCTTGCAGTGCACTGTGGTGGGCTCCAGATTTATTTGCTTTGCTTTTTCCATCCCGTTGCATTTGAGGGGCTAAAGCATAACCAGATTTTGCAAAACCATGCTCTGTGCAACCATACCCTCAGATCAGCTGAATCTTTTCCCCACGCACACCTCCTTGCTCAGAGCCTCATCAGCAGAGGCTGACTGATAAACCAGGGCAGTGCCACTGGGGGCTCTGTTACGTGCATCTTGGCCACACACAGAGAAACACACACACACATTCCTGCCAAGCAGGAGGCAGAAGTGAAGCTTCCAGTGATCTGGAGGAGACCTGGAGAGCTCTCAGAGAAGAGCTGAGCTTTTAAGAACCCATTTGCATTCAGCCTCTTCCTCCAGGTAACAGTTTATTTCTAACATCTGATTTTCCCCTCAACACATTCATGCCACCTGCTCTGACAATTATTTCTGATTTCACCCAGTGTGACTTTCTGCTGGGCCATTTATAACTAACCTGTCACAAGGTGCCATAGTTCCTGCTGTCGGAGTGAGCACACACCTGATTTATTTGCTATGTCTCTGTTAGGAAATTACTAGTTTATATTTAGGGGGGAAAAAGTTATATTTTTTCTTCATCCTCTCAAATTTTTTCACAGCACCATCAAAAATAATGGCTGAAAGGGATTTCTGAAAGTCATCCAGCCCTGGGGCAGAGCCAGGACAAACTGAACATCTAAACTCCTTTGGACTCTACTTGGCCCCTGTGTAAAGGCACAGCCACAGAGTCACAGCAGAGTAACCACTGCTCTGTAGTGGCAATTTCCAGGGTTTGCCTCACCTCATATTTCAGGAGCTCCAGGGCAGATCTCCCTTTGTACCAGCAAAGTTTTCATTTTACTCTGTGTGTGAAGTAAACCCACCTTCCCCAAAAGGAGGGAGGTTTCACTGGAAATGTTTGTTGTCATGAGATGAGACAAAAGCAGCATCCACATCTGCACATGGAGAGTCCTGGTGGTCACAGGGGTGTGGGAGCAGAGGCACAGCAGTGTTGGGTGCTGTTGGGAGCTGCTGGATGAGCAGACGTGGCAGGAGGGAGATCTCACTGGAGGGAAGGGTGCTCCCATCCCTTCATCTCAACCAGCCCAGCAGGACCACCCTCTTCTCAGTGACAGACACACTGCCACGTGGTTACAGCACCAGTGAGATGTCCTCAGCATCCAGCAAACCTGCTGTGAGCAGCTGGGGAGTGGCTCCCACTTGAGGGCCTGTGTGGAGAGATTGGTGCCCATGGTACTGCTGCCTCCATGCCAAAACACAAATCTCCTTCTTCCCACGTGAGGATGAAGATGTTTGAAACAGTCATGGTACTCCTGATAAGGAGTGCATCTTCTTTGCAGTCACCAGGTTTCCAAGCAGATGCATTTTGTAGTTTCTACAACAGCTGGGTGGGAATCTGCGAGTTTCCAGCATTACTGCTGTGTGAATTCCTTTTTCAGATGTTTATTTGTTTTGCCAGTGTCCTCAATGTGTCCTTGCTATGGGTGTAGCTTTAGTGCCAATAAAAACCTCCCGATATTTCATCAAGGGCATCTGATCCTATATTAGGTTGCAGGAATAATGAGTGTTTTTCAACTGGTACTTGAACTTAAAACCTAATCCTGATTTATATCCTCCTTTTCAAGCCCTGTGTCTTTCCTCCTTCCTTGGGAGTGGTGGCATGGCTGTGCTGTGGCATCAGTCAGTGGCTCAGGATGCCAGGAGAACACGTCTAGATGACGCACGTGTTGGTGAGCCCAGGAATCTTACACTGGAGTTTGTCCAGGGCAGAGATTCACTCTTGTCCAAAGTGATGTCCTGCAAAAAGTGGAGTCATGGGGAAGGTTCTGACATGTGGACAGGGGGTGGAGTTAAGGGGGGGGACAGTTGTTTCAGTCTGCTGACTCTTCCTGTAGTTCATGGAAACGAACAGTTTGGCCTCAAGTGTGAGGTGTTGTTGCTCTCCTTCTCTTCTGCAGTTTCAGGATCACGAACAGTTTTTATCTGCAATTTAATATCTACACAGAGTACTCGGATCACACTGGTCGTTGTATTTAGCAAAGCACTGGTGAGGGAGGAGGCTTTGCAGTCTGAAGCACATTTAGCAAAGTACGTAAATGTGGGGAGGGGAGGAAAATCCCTGAAATCACTTGTACAACTGTGCAACATAAAAATTTACGCTGCTTCAATAAAGTATACACAAATAGTTTACAGTCTGTCTTCAACCCTAGCTGCTCTACTGTGATTTCTAAATAGAATATGATTAATGTTAAAAATAATCCAATATATGAATTCTATCTTTTGGATTGTTTTTAGCAGGTCAAAGGCCATTATTGCAGTAATTGAATAATCCCACAGCCCTTTGCTCCAGACATTCACTATGGAAACTAAGCAGTGAGGACTGGCTATTCTATTTTCCAGTCATCCAGACAGCATTTTAATGGGAAAGAAAAATCTGATGCAGTTAAAAGCCCCTCTAAAAGCAGATTATGGGGAAAAAATAGATGCTCAGATGAGATGTAGGCTGGTGATTCACTTCAAAATACTGTAATTGTTAAAGACACTGATAATCACTTTGGCAAGAATGCAAAGACATATAAATGCTTTTTACCCTGTGTTCTCTAGATTGAGAGACAAGGGGGAGGGCTGTTTTCTTTCCATGAGACCAGTGAAAAGCACATATTTTTAAAGTAGAAATCAGGGTTTGTTCTGAGAGTGTTTTAAGACTTTCAGATGAAAAATACTCTGCTGTTAGAAATGTTGCATGTCATATTTAGACAACAGTGTTTATTAATTATAGGATAGGATCATCTAATGACTCCAGCTGAGATAGTGACATAATGTGCCAAGTATTCTATACACATCATACAGTGAGGTGTAAACACAGCCAGGGACACCTCAAATCTAAGCAGACTTGTGACTGAACATTGTTTATTTCCCCTGATTTTACATCCTTGCAAATCCATCGACCCCAGCTGAGATGCTCTTGATTTACCTCAGCTTTGGAGGGAGACAAATCAGAGGCAACTTTTGTTATTTTTTCTGAGAAAGGGGCAGGGAAAAGGTGATTTATTTGTCTGAAGCCACAGGAGGAATCTATGGAAAAGGTGGCCTTGACTCTGGATAGTGTCCTGGATGCATAAGACTGTTCTCCTCCTGAAAGAAACGTCCCAATCTCATTTCAAGATGAGTGAGAGTTAGCCAGAAACACCTGGGCATGGTTTGGTGGTGAGTCTCCAGCTCTTCTCCTCCACCCTCCTGGAGTTTTCAGCTGTGTCCTGGTGGGTTCACATCCCCTGTGGTCCTTTCACAGCCACCACAGAAGATTCTGTAGATCTTGAGAGATCCAGGGAAAGCAAGTGCAAACCTAAATGCAGACATGAGGCATAATCCAAACCTTTGACCACACAGGGCTGCCAGTGTGGCACTCACCAGGCTGGTTACTGAGCCAGAAAAGCTTGGCTGCTAAAAACATAATGGGATTTGGTTGCAGAATTTAGCCTTTAGAAGCCCAGCAGCTGCTCCCCAGGCCCTCTGAAAGGCTAAGCAGTCAGCATTTAAGATCCCATATTTGAAGCATTGCAGATTCATTTTTTTTATGCATCTTCAATAACCTAAAAAAAGCTAAAGGTCTGCTGAAGGTGCAGCTGCATTACCGGGAGAGAACCATTTAATATCTGGCACAGGGAAAAGCTCATGTTTAAAAGACAAGCCTATCAGTCTTTAATGAGGTTATATGGGGACTGAGTGGTCATCTCATCGTTGAGTAACCCTTAATGCAACGTGCTCTGAATCTATAATTAAAGCAGCTTCCACCTTTATCTCACATGCTAAATCTTGATTTCTCCCAGTTCTTGCAAAACCCCTCTCCGTCTTAAAGGTACACCTGGTGTGTCCATGAGCCTTGAAAGGACTCATCTGGAGTAGCCTAGCGGCACTGTGGAGGGCTCACCTGGAGCTGAGAACAAGAAACTCACATCCAAAGTGATGTTTCCTACTGAATGAGTTTCAGCAAAATAAACCAGGTTTCAGCAGAATGAAGCACCTTTATCAATTGTTGTTACCCACTGTCTCTTGCTGCAGTATGGCTCCTGCCTGCTCACACTCTTTACCTGTGGAGAAAGTCTTCTCTGCTTCTTCAAAAATTCCTTTCTCAACCTGGTGGCCCTTCAGATCTCCCAGGAGGCTCCTTGCCTTCTCCCCCATTGAAGTCTTTCCCACCTGAGCCATTGCAAAACTCTCCAACAGCACCTGTTGCTGGCAAAAAGCAACTCAAGGCAAAAATAATTACCTATATTTCTAGAAATTACAGCTTGGAAGCACTCACTCAGGTTTGATGGCTCCCAAGATACCCTCAGGGATAAGAGAAAGAAGGAACTTATAGATCCTAAAGGGCAAATTCTGACAGAGCAAAATTGCCAGACCAAGCCCTCCACCTCTTTCTCGGGCAACTGTGAAATTGTTCTAAAAGCACAGTACAGAGCATGGTCAGATAATTGCCCTGTGGTCCAGGCACTGACCAAAAATTTGGCATTTTCTTTCAGTTCCTTTCAGTACCCCAGGCTCCCAGTGTGATCTTCAGCAAGCTGCTCAGACTAAACTTCCTCTCTCACACACAGGTTCCTGATTCCAGCAAGTTAGGTCAGTATCTGCCAAGGACCCTTCACTAGTCCAGCTCAACCTCACTGCCCAGCCTGTGCAGTCCTGCCTTCGTGCTGATGACTTTCTTGCTCAATTAGATCCATTGGGACTGGGTGGCAGGCACTGTGTTCTCTGCAGCATCCACCAAAGGAGATTTCCAGCTTCAATCTGGGGTTCTTAACACACCTTGAACAACAAGAAAGTAGAAATAAACTACAGGTGGTGGCAAAGCTTTCATGTCTACACAAGAAGTGCAGGGAACACTTTATCTCCTTGCAGCAGATAACCTAAGTCAGCCCTAGTTTTCCCCCAGATACTGAGCTGGAAGTGTGTGCCAGGCGCAGTTTCCACAGAACAGTAATTTATTTAATCATGTAGAGCAGAGCAATGTGGATTGCTGTCTCAGCACTAAGAGACAAACATATCAAGAGCTTGTCCTGAAGGAACAGCAACGTTCAGGCTTTGACTGTGGGAACTGTGTTGTCTTCATTGAGAGTTCAGAACTGGTGTGATTTCACAGCACCTCTTGTATGCAAAATGAGAGGCATTTGAGGGCAAGTGAGCTGAGGGCATCTTTCTAAACATGCCAAGGGTTTTCCAAATAACTCCTGAGACCTGCAGCCAAGTCCAGCTTAGCTCTCTCTGCCTGCTCTTGGAGAAGGTTTTTGTGCATCCAGATCCTTCAGGTGACATCCAACAGGTGGGAAGGGCTCATCCAGCAGGTGGGAAGGTCTGGGTGATCCATGGTGCAAACTACAGACTTTTCATTTCATAGTGAGACCACAGTGTGGTCATTCTCCTGTGTTCACTGTGCCCAATTTCTGCACAAATCCCAGGCTTGCAAAGCTGGAGGAGCATCGTGGTATAGTCTAGGCTTAGAAAACCCACTGCTGAGGGGACATTTAGGTGGTGACTGCAAAAAGGGAGTCCCACAATCTGTTAGTACTGGCTGTGGCTCTTCACAGGCTTGCTGGGGAGGGTCTGAAGGGAAGGTGTCCACTGGAGCATGGGATTTGGTGAATTTGCCAGAGCAATGAAAAATAAGGAGAGTTGAACATTTTAAGCAAAGGTTGCATTTTGTTCCTCTAACAAATAAAGCCATCACAGCTCAATGCAAACAGAACCCACAACAGTATTTTTGCACCTCATTCTTAATGATATTAATGGAAATTAGGCATTAAGCAGATAAATGCATTTCTGGCTCTAACCCTTATTTTTGTAATACATCCAGTGCCCTGTTAAGAAGAAAAACTTATTCAATGTCACAGAGCCTCTGAAACAGAGGTGACTGATGTGTTGGTAAATTGGAAATGCAATTCACTCCATCTTCAGCTAGAGAACTGTGTCCTGCATCTGACATTGCTTCATTATATTAATGTTTTTCTTTTTCTTTTTTGGAGATCATGTTCCCAGAGAATTTGAGTCACAAATAAATCAACTTGTCTTACATGTCAGTTCAGCTTTCTCTTATTAAATTGAACAACTGCTGGAAGTTATAGTTTTAGGAAAGAGCTTTCAAATTAATGCAAAGCTTGAACCAGTCTGATACTGCAAACCAGTGGGAAGGAGTAAAGTTCCCTCTGACTGGCAGCCAACAGCCACTTAAATTAAGGAAGACTCAAACCTTTTTCTAGTTTCACAAAATGTCAACACATCTGTCTGAATTATGAATTAGGAATGCTGAGCTTAAGTAGAAAAAAACAGACAAAAAATAGACAAAACCAGATCTGGATTTCCAGTTTAGGTGCAGAGGACTGAACTCTGCTACTTCTATTTTTATGTGTTTGTCAAAACAATGTTGAAAAGCACCTCTGCTTAAATAACTTAAATGCTCGGTGAGATACTAACAACTCTGGAATCCTTGATACTTTTTCTTTAATTTAGGCTTTTCTTTGTTGGTTTGCTTACACTAAAACTCCAGCTTGAAATTAATGACAGTTTTGCTCTATATTGAAAGAACTTGCAATCTTCTGGCTTACTTGAGAACTGTTGTGTATGTTGTGTCGAGTCATGGAAAAAAATGATACCAGTTTTAATTATAATTTAATTATGATGTATATGTGAATTATAGATATATATATATATATTTGATTTTAATTTCATTATAATAGCAGTTACCAGCCCTGTAGGTAACATATACTATGAGTAGGCTTCAAAGCATTTCACAAAGGGAGTAAACATATAATTAGCTCTGCTTTACAAATGGGGAAACTGAGTCAGGAGCTGGATTGGCCAGAAGAAGGCAAAAGGTTAGCACCAGGTACTGCACCTCAGTCCTCTGGGCCCAGCTCCATGCCCAAGCCCCAGGGTTGGTCAGATACTGTGGTATCTTTCTGACAGCATGGGCTAAACTGGGTATTTGGGAGCTGCAACTCCTTTTTCCAAACCCTGCTTCTTCCCTGGAAAACCCTAGACAATATCCATTTCCAAAAGGAAAGGATGTTAGGCAATAGATGCTAATTATTATTATGGCAAAACTTTCTGTCTCTGGCAATCAGTCACAGAAGACATTGTCATGGAAGGCTTGTACCCCTTTAGTCACCTCTCCAGCTGTTAAAAAAACACCTCTGAAGTGACTCTCCCTGGTGAGACCTCCTGAGGCTTCCCTTGTCCAACCCAGTGTCCCACCTGAGAGCTGGGACATTGCTGAGATCCTTCCTGGCCACTGCTGCAGCTGCTGCTCAGCCCTGCAGACAGACACAGCGAGAGCTCACCGTGTGTTTTGCCAGGTCATCACACCAAAGAGATAAGCAGATCTGGATTGCTGCAAGAAATGTGTGGGTGAGGAATTAATCCCTGCTTAATTTGCTGCTAATAACTCCCTAGCTGTAACACACTCCACAGCCAGCACCACTCTGGACAGCTTCAGACTCTAAGAAAACAGAAATACGTGCCTAAACCACAGTGTGATCCAAAAGGTATAAAAAAGAGATGTGTTTATAAGGAAAAGGAAGCTATGAAAGAAGGGATTGTAATGAATAACTGAGAAAATATATATATATATATATAAAAAAGAAATAAAAGAGAGGTAAAGAGCTTGACTGTGTCAGTCTTTTCCAGACTAATTGGTTTTGTGATCCCTGACTTGAAGGTTGTTGTTGATGATTTCTGTCATCATAATACTCACAAAAAAATTAGACTGAAATATTATTTTTTCCCTTTACTCTTAAAAAAAATGACATTTTTTCCTGTGTACTGATGAGATGACAGGGCATTCTCTGGAAGAAAGAGAGACACAGTTCAAATAAATTAAAAGGAAATGGGAAAAGTATGGAGTAAAGATATGTCTGGATGAGTCATGCATACACTGTCAGGAGAGATGAAGTTACAAAGAAAAGTTGGCATGTTTCTGAAATTTCCTGCCCAGATTGTGCCAGCAGAACTCACATATGGGCTTTTGAAACTGCAATAACCCTCATGTGTCCATGCCAGAGGCTTTTGTCCATGCAACAGTCCCTCTGCTGTTTTGAACAATCCTCCTGGTCCCAGGCCAGAGGGGAGGGTGGCTGCAAGCTCTCAGCAGGCAATGTGTGAAATGTGACCTGGGACTTCAAAGAAATTTTTGTTATTCTGGGAAGGTGAGAATTGAGGAAAAGGTTTCATGCCATTTCGTTTAAAGACCTACAACAAAGAGGAGTGCACTGTAGTGTAGGATCCCTGGACTGGAATCCTGGCGTGCTGGGTGACTTTGGACAAGACCCTTAAGAGTCTCAGCTTCCCCTTCATGCAGAGGATACTGTCCTGGCATCTTTCATGGAGCACTCCCAGATCCACTGATGAAAAAGACATTTATGACGTTGTTGCCTTCCTTTAGCCTTTCTGAGTATGGGCCATGGGTAGGTCATGTCCAGCAGACAGCAGGCTCTGGTCCAAGTGTAGTATATTTAATTTATAAGTGTGGCAGCATGAATAGAATAGAATAGAATAGAATAGAATAGAATAGAATAGAATAGAATAGAATAGAATAGAATAGAATAGAATAGGAAATTATCACAACTGCCTCATAACTGAAGTGCCTGGAAGTGGGAGGATGAGTGAAGCACACTTTGCAGTCAAGACCCTGTGCAGAAAGCCTCCCTGCTACCCCACTCACAGCCCCACTCTGACCAGGAGCAGCTCTGCAGCTCCCTCAGCTTCTCCTGTGCTCCTGCCCACAGGCACCTTGGTTCCCACCAAAGAGGTACAGAACTTCCCTCCTCCAGGAGCTCTGTTGTTGCCTAATTGTGGTGAAAAGCTCTAAGAGGTTGGCTTGTACACTCACCTCATCCAAGGCCCAAGAATCACGGAATCATAGAACTGTTTATGTTGGAAAAACCATCTAGAAGGAAAGTAGAGGGGAAAAAGTATGGGAGAAGCACAGCACAAACCAGCAAGAGAGAGGAATGGGACGTGGGTCTGTATTGATGGATTCATGGAAGAGCTGCCAGCACACCTTGGAGATGATGCTCCTGGTGGAAGGGCTGGTATGGAAGATGGCACAAAGCAAAGTCAGGGTGAAGGACACCTGGACACACCTGAGGCAGTGGAAGACTGAGGGGAAAATATGGCCTAGAGGCAAGAGAAGAATCCAGAGGGAGAGCAAAGAAGCATGACAGGATAAGAGCAGGAGTGTTCAAGGCTAATCAGAAGAGAAAATCTCCCTGGGATGATAATAATAAGTCTGAACATTACATCACATCACTGCTGGCTTGCTTTCAGTGTAGCAATTACAGACAAAGTCCTAAATTTATTTAACAGAGAGAAATACACAAATAAGCAGCCTACAAAGACCTGTAGGATGCAGCCCTGGGACAACTCTCACTTCGAGGCAGCCCTGGGTTGATGGGCTCTGGGGAGCCTTAGGTCCTCACCCCTGGGACCAAGTGAGCTGCTGGCCATGCTGTCCCAGTCCCATCATTGCTGCTGGGGGCTGCTTCCAGCCCAGGCTCACTGTTAACAGCAGTGGCGACTCCCTGTTTGCCAGAAGCTGGAGGACTGGCAAGGAAGTGCACCCAGGAGTTGGGCTGTGCCCTAAGGAAAGGTCTGAGTCTCATGAGACTGAAGGAGGGAAGCTACAGGCACCCCTGAGATGTTCCAGGAGGCTCAGAGGCCCATTGTGGACCCCTTGTTGCTGGGTGCTGGGAAAAAGGAAGGAGAAAAAAAGACAGAGAGAAACAAAATTAATACGAATGTTTTTCCCAGGCTACAACTACTACAACTTTCAGGGTCAGGACAGGAGGTCAGAAACTCTTTCATCTTGCACAGCCCTTTCTCATCTCTCTGCCCTCCCTAAGATCATTCCACAAATCTCCTGAGGAAGGCTCCACAGGTGTAAATACCTTAACTCCCTTGGCTTTGGGTGTAGATGGAGATATTGCTGATTTGAACCAGCTGAGCCTATAGCATCTCCAAGCCCAGAATAGTTTGATCTGGGAATAAAATGCCATCCCAAACATGAGTGCACCTCAGGAACAGCCTAATAGAATGATGTCTTGAAAACTCAGATTTTCAGCAGTAGTTACATCACCTGCATTTGTTATTCTTCATCCATGTCTAAAGTCTGGGTTCCAGGATGTCTCTGTTCCACTGCTAGCTAACGGGAAGCCTGTGTATCTCAGTGAGATGTTATTCATTCCAAGTGAATATACTTGTTAGCTTTTCTAATTACCCTCCTCATGTTCTCACATAAAAATGACTCAAAAAAATTTTGTATTTCCTGGAACAGTCATTGACAGCATGTTTACCATCTTTAATTGATCACCCATCACAGACTCCTTCTCTGCCATAACCACTCAGTATTTCAGGGCCAGGCCAAGAATGTGCATTAAGTAGAGAATATTTGCACGGTGTGTCTCCAAAACAAGAGGAGCCCTTTGAAAGGTTGAATGCTGGGGTCTGCAGTACTCCCAGTCTTAGCTGGAGGCTGAGATGCTGCAGGCAGGAGTGTGGGGCTCTGCAACAGCCCTCAGCAGGCACGGGGCCTGCCTGCTCAGCAAGGCTTTGGAACTGGAATATGGAGGAAATGGGAGCAATCCTAGCTAGGTGATTATAACAACTTATGTTTCTCTTCCCATCCAGCACTCCCCCAGGAATTTTTTGAATCTCCAGTAAAACCATGTTTCAACAAAAAAAACCTGAATGGTTTTCTTTATTTATTTTCTTCCTCTCCGAGTTCTATTATTGCCAGATTGGAGGACTTGGGATGGAAAAGCAGAGAAGGAGGAAAAGCCACACAAAATCTAAACAAGTGAAAAATAAGAATGGTCTCGAAACACCAAGAAATGTTCCATTCTGTGTCAAAATGGAATCAAGATTTTGTTTGCAATTTGAGAATGCTGAACAATAAAAAAATTAAATTAAAAAGTAAATAAACAACCGTAGCTCTTGTGCTATTTGAAAAGTAATCTCTTATTTCAAAAGCAGTGCTCACTGACCATACTTCAGGTTCTTACCATAATTTGCCATCCAGATTCCTATAACACATAATGTTCCTGGGCGTGGGCTGAGTCAGACTCAAGGAGGTGGGATATGAGATATTTGGAAACACGAGACATTCCTTGCTCTCCATGGCTGGAGCATTACCTGTGGCTCCAGCTCCAGTCTGGACATGATCCCTTGGTGGCAGTGGCTGAGCAGCAGGATGGCCTGGTCCAGGATCCAGGGTCCCAGACACAAAGGGTGTGTGAACTGGGCCCCCATCCAAAGGCAAGGATGTGTGCCTGGTGGGGGTAGTGCTGCCCTCAGCCATGCAGGGCACAGAGAGCTCGGGAATTGTGATGAATCAGTCCAGAGCCAGCATGTGATTGCTCACAGCACGGTATTTCATTAGAGTCATTTACTGTCAGTAAAACAGGTTGGTGAGCAGCTGGGGGTCCCAATCCATCCATTTCTGGGTAGGCTTGTAAAGTCCTTTGTGTCCACTGGCGTGAATTAACCATGGCTGGCTGTGCGGGGCTGCTGTAAAAGCAAACCTTTGGACATGGGGAGCTCCACTGAGTTGCTTTCGAAGAGGAGATTCAGAGCATTTGTGGGCAGTGAGATGTGAGGGAGCCAGGCAGGCTGGCAGGGTGGTGCAGCACGGCACATGCAGCACTGAGAGGAGCAGGGAGGCACAGCCCAACTTCCCAGGAAGATGCTCCCACAGGAGCAGCACTGCTATACAGCTTCCAATCCTATAGCCTGCACACCCTGTGCTCATTCTGGGTCCCTGCACAGTGCCTGTCACACAGACGGGTTCACACTTTGTCACCAGCATCACACAGGTCTTGCAAAGCTGAGCTCCTCGAGTTTCATCTCTTCAGTAATGTACTGGGAGCTGTGGGATAAATACTTCGCACAGGAATTTTGAGATTAAATCCATCAAAACTCAGGGTCCTGCTCAAAGGAGGCCATGTAAGTCGCATCTATATTTTCTGAATTGTGTTTAATTTGATTCAGGTCTTATCTAATAATGATATTGCCCTCAGAGAGAAGTTGGTTTAATGTAAGAAATTTCCCAGCAAGGACAAGTTCCAACTGCTGATCCTGTGTACCCTGATGCTGAGGAGTGGTGTGTTCCAGCTGTACAAGCAATATGAACATTTTCACTGGGCATTTAGCAGATCCCACCTGAAATCCCTATGAATACATTGTAAAAGTGGAAGGGGATATCCTTTGATCCATGACTGAAGTTCCCTGCCATTTTCATGCTTCTCTAGCTGCTAGTCAGTCCTTCACCTGGCAGTCAAATGACCCCTTTGCCAGAGATCCCAGGTGAGTCCCTCAACAATTTAAATCCCCCTTACACTATGAGTCAAGCACACAGCTGTCCGATCCAGCTCCTACTGGGCTTAGCCTTGGTTTTGCCCATGGTTTCTCCCAGAGCAGAGACAGGTCACTCTGAGGATCAAACTAGTCACTCCAGCAGTGCCCCTTCATCATCACCCAACAAAGAGCTGAATGCCTGTCTCCCTCCCCTCCCTCCCTCCCTCATCCACTCTGTGCCTCCCCACATCAATAGCTCCTGAGCAGCTGACTTTAGCATAATGCAGTGATCCAAACACAAGCAGACACAGAGGGATTTACTGGAAGACGTCGTCTCTCACAATCCATTATTTATAGCAGTGCTTTATGATTAAACCTGAAGCCATTAGAACGGCAAAAGCTCAGGCTGGAACTGTGTCAGCTTACTCAGATGCACACAGGCATGGCCATACCAGAAAAAGCATGTTTCCCTGTGCTGCCTGTGGGATATACAGGGAAAGGGCAAGCAAGCGAACAAGATGACAGTCTAAGGCTGCAGGGATAGACTCTGATCTTGTGGGAAGGCACCACAATTTGTGTGGGTAGTGCTGGGGCTGTTTTTGGGGCCAGCTTGTCTGCACAGACCTGGTTGGAGGCACAGCATCCTCCTCCCTGGCCTGGATGCAGGCGCTCTCTGGGGAGGTGTAGCAAATCCCTCTGGCACACCCACACTCTGGTGTCCTCCCCCAGGCCTCAGCCCCAGCAGCGAGCTCTGCAACCCTCCCTCGCTCCCTTGGCACAGCCAGTTATGTCTGGATGTGTGCAAAATCCTAATGTTTAATCCTGCTGCTGCTGCACCTATAGAGATCTCCTGTGAGGAAACCCCCTGTGAAGCTGTCAGCCATGGCTGGCAACTGCAGCAAACATTTCAGGTAGCAATACTGAGAATATCCAGAGCACCCAGGATGTGCCTAAGTCCTGGCCGGTGCAATCCTGTGGTGGTTTGGGTATAGCTGCCTCCATGAGGGAACACGAGGGGAGCCCATTCTCCCTTGGGGAGATAGATGCTGCCCGGGTGTGATGACAAGGAAAAACATCCCTCCTGGAGGGCTTCTGCTTGGTCATCACCCTGCCACACCTCCCTGCCACTGTCCACTCTACAGATGGGTCTGTGTAGCTGTGAGGATCAAACCCCTGTAGAGCTGCTCTTCAGCTGGACTTCAGTCTGTCCTCTTTGGGGCCAGTTTGTCAAAGCTTTCCCTCCTGGAGAGCTGTTCTTCCCATACCAGCACCAACACAACTGCACAGATCAGTGACTTTTCATAAGCAAAGAAAATACTCTTAGTCTGATGGAAGCTTTCCCATCCCATTAGCACAGGGTCTCAGCTCCCAGGTGGAGCAGGGCTCTCAGCCAGCACTTGCCTTATTTAGGGGAGAGCAGTGGAGGTCCCAGAGAAAACTTAAAAAATGAGTCTCTCCAAGCCTTCTCCATGCACGGCTGCTCTCCATCCCAGGGAGTTGGAGGCATGGGATGCTTTATCCCACCCCACAGCAGGAGCTTCCTCCAGCAGTGAGATGGAGATGTCAGGACCTGCCAGAGGATCTGGAAGGGGTGTGGGGGTGCAGGGGCAGGCAAGAGGAACTGCAGGTTTTCCCTCTCACATGTCTCAGCCCTGGCAGGCAAGCAGAGTTGAGCATAAGCATACATGATAGCATAGAGAAAATTAACTCTACCCCCACCAAACGAAGTTTGCCCTCCAGCATGGTGAATTAGGAGAGACAGACAAGGAGAACGGAAAGAAGGAATTAAAGGAAAGGCCCCTTTACTTCTCAGAGAGAACAAGGGCTGGCAGCTGTAGAGCAGAGTTATCTGACAGCTCCCTGCCATCCCCTTGGTTCCAGAAGGAGAGCTCGTCTGCATTGGCAGCCAAGGCTCTACACCAGGCACAGCAGCAACAATCTCCAGTGTCCTTCAACAATGTTTGCAATGATGCTCTCCAGAGCCATCCTTCTGGTATCCCTTGCTTTGACCCCTTCCTCACCCAGGAGCTGACCCTGAACTGCTCCATGTGCAGAAGCGGGTCAAAGGCCAGAAACTTCCAAACTCAGAAAGAAGAATTGCTTTCTCCACCAAGGAAGGTGGAGGGGGGAAAAGTGCCAACCAAACCCCTTGATGGCAGCAGTTTTCCAGGGCAGTGAATTGAGGGATCTCTCTGTGGCAGGCAGAACATCAATAGGGCACCTTTCTCCATTGATAAAGAGTTAGAGTTGTAGGTTCATCACAGATTTTTTCATAGCCGTAGGCCAGTCTGTGATACTTCAATATTACAGCCCATGTTTGGAGCAGAAGATGTGTTTGGGCATCACAGTTCCCTTCTGACCCTGTATCAAATGTTTCCCCATGGAGAATCCCCACATTTTCAGTGAAGCTCCTTCAGCTCAGCTCTGTGCTGGTGTAAATTAGGAGTAACAACACTGTGGTCCAGTGAGATAAACCTATGATGAGTAATGGATTCCCTTGGATTTCCTTATCTCACTGCTGTGACCTGGCTGCTGAAATGCAACCTCAATCCATCACTTATGGAGAATAAATTCCTTCACCGTACTTCAAGCCTGGAGTCTGTCAGTCCCCAGCCATCAGTCACTGCCTGACCTCTGACACTGTTTAAGAGCTCATCTACAGCTACCACTATTTATGACAATTTAATATTTTCATATTTCACACATGTGCTTTAATCTGCCTGGCTGCAATATTAATCAGCGTGCAAAAACATAGTTTTGTTAAAATAGCTGCCTCATAGGGGGCATAGTGGGCAGACATTTTCTTTGCACATTATCACATTCCTTTGGTATAACCTTCATTTACATCAGTCCTGGGGGGTCAGTTCTGTGTCTCATACTCTTCAGATTGTGTTGTCAAACTGTTTTGAAAGAAGAGTGTCCCAGCTTATTAAGTGGTCATGAGATGCCAATAAACATGGCAAACTTTTGCTTGTTCTAATAAAAAATTCTGGACCTGTGTTGAATAATTAGCTAATTTTGTACAGCCTAAAACCATTTCAGGTGTTGCTTGAGGCTCATTCCATTGTTTTAGCAAACCGTCAAGCCAAAGGATCCTGCAGTTTCCACCCAAAGGCATGTCTGGTTTCAGTAACATTTCCACACCTCTAACATCCAACATCTTATATTTGTGTGGCTCAAAGACAAGCAGAATCATGTTGGTGAGAACTGGGCATCAATTTTCCCCTTTGGATGCTGTTGAGCAGTACTTTGGACTAACATGTCCAAGAGTACATTGTTGTTCAAAACAAAATAAAGTGTGGTTTTTTTTAGCCAGGAGAGCTCAGTTCTGCTGTGGTTAAACTACTGTAACAAAATGGATTGGGTACAAGAACTGCTGCATTTAAAAGTAGATGAGGGGTGTCTTCCTGCAGGTTTGACCATCCTAAAATGATACACCTGGGGATTTTTTTCATCTTTTCATAGGCACTTTTGCCTTTGGGTCATAAAGCAATTGATCCACTTCATAAGGATCATTATTAGTTCAGGCAGAAAATACTGGATTGCATTTGAGGACATTGGCCTCGTTGGGCTCCTGGTATTGGGGCACTGAATAGCAATAAATGGGAAGAACATGAGGAATGATTAAGGGGGGGGTAATAAAGAGGGGTTTACAGTCACAAAGAGAAGGTGGCTGAGGAACAACAGGGCATTATTTGTCATACATGAGAACTGAAGGGTGTCCAGTGAAAAGAGCAAGTAGCAGATTTATTTTAAAATAAACAAGGGGAAGTACTTGTTCACACAATGCATAACTGAATCATGACTCATTGCTGCAGGATGTTGTGGAGGACAAAAGCCTGCACAGGTTTTGACAAACTCAGGGAGAAGACGTCCATGGAGAGCTATTGAATAAGATAATTCAGATGTTCCCTATAAGTCACAGTCCCTAAAGCACTGGTTGCAGGGATCTAGGCTGGAATGGCATAAGCAGGGAGCAGGTAACTCAGTACGTGCTGTATTTCCTACCTCTTCCCTCAGGAATCTGCTTCTTGTCTCTGTCAGAGAGAACTGTCAGAGGACTTTCTGACCTAGCAGGCATTTATATTTAGCAACACAAGCTTATTTGTGAAAGAAATTGTGGTTGTATTGATGACTTGCCTATGGGGAAGATTGCTGTGAGGGGTCTGCTGTGGGTGTGAGATTCGTGGTGCCTCTTGTATGGAATAAATCCACGGCTCATCTGCTTTGCTTCCAGGCTGTGATAGGCTGTAGGGAGCACAATCACAATGAGAAGTGCTGGTTTTGTCACCTATTCAGGGTTTTACTGTGAAGGGGAAAGGCACAGAACTCAACCAAGGGCCTGAGTCCAGCTAGTTTTGCTGCTTTATGTTCTCTAAGAGGCCAGTGAAGGGAGGAAAGACTGTTTTGGCACTTAAATCAGTGATTTATAATAGGCTACCTAAATACAGGCAGATACTCAGTGTTGGAGAGCACTCACAGGACCCTCACAACCATTTTGGATACCTTGGTTTTCCTCCAGCATCTCTTTCTGCTGGCTGGGCCTCTAAAACACAGAGGGCTTCAAAGTGATCAAATTAGTGAGGAGGTCCTCATTCCCATCCACTGAGCAGCCTCTCAGGAAGATCACTGCAAATTTCATCTTTGTGTCTATTTAATCTACTTAATCAAATCTACAAGTTCTTATAAGGCTTTTGTATCTGAAGCTGTCTCTGACTGTATGGGGAATGGGGGGATTTGCAACTGGGCTTGAGAAACAGTGAGAATTACAAAACTGCTGCTTTCATCCTCCTAAAGGAACTTCACCTAAGTGTATCCAAGTTCCCAGTGCAAAGTATGAGTATGTAACACTAGGGAATGGTGGCCAGGCAAGCGCAGGGTTAATAGCATTATAATCACCAAAGAGAGCAAGCCTCTAATATTGTACCAACCCAAACATCCCTGCAGAGCAGACAGGCCTTCAGCTGCCAAAAATTCTTTCTTTCTGAGTTTCACTTAGGGAGTGAGGTGGAGAGACTGTAATGGCAAGGAAGGTGTGAACAAGTAAAACTCAGGGGCCAAAGCTGAGAACCAAGCAAACACTCCAGTGAGGTGGCTCTTCTTTCACGGAAGTCTGTGCCATTGCAGTGAGGATCTATTGTGAAACATGTTCTCCTCTCTTTTCCTTGGCACACTGGATGGAGATTACCTGATCCATCCAGCTCAAAAAGTGTTGAAAATTCATGTTTTTTCCTGTGTTTTGCATTCTCTTGGCCTTATGTGAAGAAAAAGGATGTGCCCATGTTGTATTGGGCTTGTCTCTTCTGTCAGTTCTCTGAAAATATTCTAGAAATTGGATCTGGTCATGTTTCCCCCTAAACTCTGGAAAAGATATTGGATCAGTCAGAGGAAAGAATCTGTACAAATTAGCTATCAGCTGCTAAATATTTGGCAGCCTGGACAATGCCAATATGAATCAAGTTAACAGTTCAGTGTTTTCCTCATTCTGCTGGATTAAAAAACTGAATTGTGCTGCTCATGCAAGAAACCACCAAAATTCATCTTCTCTGTGCTTGGGTTTCTCTTTACCCGAGGAGTTCTCAGTAACATTTTGTTTCCAATTGCTGTGTTGTGGAATTATGGCTATCTCTGTGCTATCTGAGAAGGCGATTTGTTATTCACTATTTCAGTGAGATGAAACAAATTGCAGGAAACTGAGGATGGATGGATGGATGGATGGATGGATGGATGGATGGATGGATGGATGGATGGATGGATGGATGGATGGATGGATGGATGGATGGATGGATGGATGGATGGATGGATGGATGGATGGGAACTCTGGCTGACACTGGGTGGCACTGAATCTGTGCTGAACCCCTCAGGTTTTAATTAAGGGGCCTTTTTGCTTCTTGTTCAATTTCCCTGCTTTAAACCATATGGAATTAACTGTCCTTGGACGGGGGAGGAATGAGGTGAGAAACTCCACCAGCTTTGTGCCTTTCTTGTCCTGCCAGAGCTGACTCCTGCAAGGGATCACAGGTGTTGCTTTCAGTGGTCCCCTTCTCTAGGAATTACGAAGTGCTGTACTGAGTCCTGATCCTTGTCTTTAAGTCCCTAAGACAAAAAAATTTGTTCAAGGTACACCCCTTGTCAACAATACATGGCAGTACTATATCTTCTTAGGCAATTAATACCTGAAAAAAGAATCCCAATCTGTAAGTCCTGAACTGAAGACTATGGCAGAAACTCTGGTCCTGGCAGAGCCAGCCAGGGAGACTGAGCCCTTCCTGCCCATGCCCTGCTGCTCCCACAGTGTCTCACATGCAGCTCCTGACAGCACAGTACCACAGCAGGGACCTGCCACTACCAGCCAGCTCAGAGCTGGAAGCCATCAGCAGGGAGAGGATGTGGGAGGACGGATTTTTTGGCAAGTATCATCCCTTTTAGCTTTATGCCCTTTCCTACATAAGAAATGCTCCTTAACACAACAGTTCTACAACCTTTTTTTTATGCTGTTTGTACCAGCAGCTCCACAGAAAGTCCCTAACAAAACATCCACAGCCACAGCTCCCAGCAGCTTGGTTTGAAGAGATCTTGTTAAAAGTGAAAGCTCTTACTCAAGAAACAAAAAGAAGTTTGAGTTAAAGACAAGTGACTTGAGCCATTTGGGAAGCACATATGTGCCTTACCATCTTGCTGATCTGATGGATGAATTGTTTGAAAAGACAGGATGGAGAGTGACAAACTGCTCCTATTTGCCCTTTGCTGCCTCCAGAGCCTGCTCAGTCCAACACAGTGAGCACATAAACCCCACAGGCAGCACCCTCAGTGACTGCAATGTTGTACACTGGGGTGCACGCCCCTCTCCAGCCACCAGTTCCTTGCATCCAACTGTCCTGGGGCAGCTCTGCACTGTGAGATGAGCATGATGCATCATCCCATGAACTCTTTAGGTTTGTTTCCTTAAGCTACACTAAGACCCCTTTAGACTAGACCTGTGTGACTGTCCTTTCTTGATGAGAAAAAAACTCCACTACATTTTAATACAGCTTTTTTCTCCAGGTTCAAATGTAATTTGTTCTGCTCTGTAATGCAGAATTTCACCAACTTGAATGGACTTGATTGCTTCTCCAATTGCATAATTTTTTCGACTACAGAAAACTAAATAAAGAGTTTCCAGAGGTTTTTATTTTGCTATGTTTAAGTAGGTTTGAAGTGCTAGAATTCAACTGAGCTTTAAAAAACTCAAAAACCTCTTATGCTTTGGAAGATGTTAACTTTGGCTCCTATAATGGACTAGCCATAATACTAAACACATGCTGTCATAACTCAGGAAAACAGAGACACACAGACTCTTTTTTTCAGTGATTTTGGGCATTGTATCCATGTGTAACTTTATACATAAATAAGAATTCTTTCTCTCTCACTCCACCCATGCATTTTTAATATTCTCTCTGGAAAGGGTTTCCTTAAACACTTTAAGGAAGCTGCTTCTTCTTCAAAGACCTTTCCCTGCCTCCTCACTTAAAACAAAACTTGGGTGGCCTCTTTTCTGATAAAGGGCATGAGCTCTGTGAGCTTTGGGGTTTCAGCTCTATCCCTGAGCATCTGTCCTGGCTGATGCCTGCGCACACAGTGAATGAAGCAGGTGCTCTAGAAAGACTCCAGGAGAAAATGTTATGCCAGCAATGTTCCCGTAGCAATAACTGCAATGAGCAGAAATTCAGAACTACTTTGGCAGCCACACTCATGAGCACTTTGGATCCAGAGACTGCTGCATTTTGAAATTTGCTGGTTTTGGAGAAATGTTTTGGAGCCCAGAGAGCTCTGACAAGGCCCCAATAACCTCAGTGCAGTTGTTCCTCTCTCTAGTAGGGTGTGATTTGGACAGTGGGTCACTGTCCAACTGGACTTGTCTATCCCTGATTAAAAAAGGCCTGAGAAAAGAGGGGGTTCAGCAGATAGGACGGGTGGGCATCTGGAGAACATGGTGTACAGGGTGGGACTCAAGGAACTGGCCTTGCTCAGCCTTAGAAAGCAAAAGCTGAGGGTGATTTTCCTGCTCTCTTCAGCTACCTTGTGGCAGGGTATTGGAAGATGCACTCAGACTTTTCCTGGAGGTGCAGACCCAGAGGACAAAACACAATGGACAAAAGTAGGAGAGTGAGAAGCTCACCTACTAAGGAAAATACTAGAAGGACTGAGAAGAACTGGGCAAGCCAGAGGATGGGAAATCTCCACCCTGGAAGACAGTAAAAACCTAGACAAGGTCCAGAGAAACCCGTGTAGTTGACCCTGCTTTGAGGAAAGACCTGACCTAGATGACAGCTAGAGGTCCCTTACAACTTGAATTTTTCAAAGTTTCTGTGAATTTTCATCTATTATTTCTTTTCATTTTCCAGTGTTTGTAGCTTTGTGTGCTGTGCCCAGTCATTTGCTCTGAAACATGCATGAGGAACAATTTTGTTTGGCCCAGGTATCAGGATCTACTGAATGATGATTTTGGGATCCAGAAGTGACCAATATTTCACCTTCACAAATATCTCACACATCATGGCTTGCTTGTTTCATTGACATTCCAACCCCTACTAACTTCTGTTGTGATACCAGAGTGGTAAAAAAAAAAAAAATTCTGTTGCAGAGGTTGGTAAGAGGAAAGGAGACAGTGTCACACGCTAGTAGAAGATCCTGGAGCAGTTTCATTACTGCCAAATGTGAAGATAGGGATCTTGAGCCACCTCCCTTAACTTAGTGAAATCTGTGGTCTAATCCAGCAGAGTATCAAAAGCACCAAAATGTAGACCAAGGAGGAGCCTTGTCTCACAGAAGTTAGAGCAAAGAAGAGAATAAAATGGACTGCCAAAATTGCATCCAGTCAAGGCAGGAGTGCCAGGCCTTTTCTGAAAAGAAACCACACAAGGTTCACTCACCTTTTCTGCTGCCATTGGTAGGAAACAGGCAAATGTTCCTATTCCTTAGTCTACATAAACATTTCCAATAAAATCAATGTGACTGTATAGGAGTATGAATTATTCCTATGCTTGCCAAGTACTTTGGTATCTTTGGAAAAAAAGTCTGTGAAGATTTTAGCCATTACTAATTAACATGATTATTGATTTTTGCAAAATCCTGCCTGCCTGGAACAGTGTAATGTCACTGTAAGTGGTATAACAGTGCAACATAAACCAGAGCATGGTGCGTGTTTCTGAGGCACATGTGAGACAGAAGTACACAAACACACAGGGCAAGTGCTCTGTGATGCAGGCATCTGTCCTTCCTACCCTGGCTTCAGGGAAACAAAGGCAATATTCAGGAGCCTCAGCTGGTTCCAGCAGGCATTTAACATCTCAATGACCAACAGAGGAACTGATGGGCCAAAGAGATGAGTCAACAGTCGTGTGTTTGCTCAATCAGTGCCTAACAACTCCTCCATGTGCTCAAACAGTGCTTTATTAATAAAATGTGTAATTTCCTTCTAAGTTTGCACAACTTTGGTTTGGGATGTAGACCTGTGGTTTGTGTTGGCTTCATCCAGCCAGCCATTTCAGCATCCCTGCAGCACTGCAAGCTCAGGAGCTGATGGAAGTGTGTCATTATCATAGCAATGTACCCCCACAGCTCACAGACAAATCCATCATCAATGCTGGGCACTTGGGCTCCTCAGACAAGGAGCAGGTCCTCTATGTGCAGTCCAGGATCATCAGGTTGCTGGGGGAAGAACAGAAAGAATTGTATAAACTTCACCCCCATGCAGTGATGAAGCACCTTCCTAGAGCTGTTAGCCTGGGCCTTGATCCATTTGGGATCCTTATTCTGCACCCTTGTCAAGAGGGGGGCCTCAGCCCCCTCAGAGGCATTTTCTTAGGAATAAAAGCCACTCTTTTCTTTCAAAATATGTGAGACAGCATCATACTGAGGAAGGTGGTGTATGCACTCTTCCATGAGGAATATTCAGAGCATTGAAGACAGGTGGCAGACAGCATCGGTCCCTGACTAAGGTTTGGGACAATCTAAGTGACTTCCAACCTGATTTTCAGACCTCTTTCTGGGGCTATTCGTGCACTATATCTGAAAGTCATCTGCACGAGCAGATGAACAGGAACAAAGTTTATACTGCAGGATTCCTGACTCTGAAGGCATTACCTTAATATTAACATTTGCACTTGCTCTCTTCCTGACAAAATGTATCTTGAATACCTTTCAAGTGGAAGCTGGGAGAGATATTCTCTTTGAGGACATGGTAGCTTAGACCAAGGGGTCTGCAGGAGCAATGTTGGCCCTGGTAACTCTGAACATGGGCAGGAAACCATGCTATGGTGTCCATCAGCAGCTTAATGAGGAGGATGACCAAGTGCAGTGCTCAGGTCCGGGTCTTGTCCTATCTCTGTCCACAGAGAACAATCATTTAGCTCAGACTACAAACTCATATGTCTATTTAAGGATCTGCTGTGTTTACCTCACAGTGTACCAAGGTCCCTTGGGAGATGTTCTGTTTCTGCTACACTTCCTCCCAGATAATGATTGACGTATTTTCCTTATTTCTCTTAAGTATTTACCCCTGGTGGTGGATAACAGGCGTAGCAATGCTGGCACACCAATGGGCACAGACTGTCACCCACACAAAAGTAATCAGCATTCCAGGTTATAAAGTCTTTGATGGCAGACAGTATCTTTCTTGTGGATAGAAAGGTACTTTCTAGCCAAACCAGTCTGAACCCCCACCAGCTAAGTACAATCCTTGTGATCTCTCTGTCCCTGTCTCTTAAGTTAGAAGCTTGGGCATGTTTTACCTCTGGAATTCCTGGAGCAAAACCTTACGGCCCTGGTCTACTGTGATTGCTGGGAGAGGGTGTGCATCTCCAGAGAGCTCACCTGAGCAAGACTCTGTGCAGGTGGAGCTCAGAGGCAAGAGAGTGATGGTGAATATATCTCTGGAGTACAGATGTTGGCACGGAAATGCCAAATCTGAAAATCTCTAGAACTGTTTCATAAACAACATGGAGGATAATTAATGACCCCATTATAAAGACATAGCTATGGAAACAATTGCAAATTGACTTTTGGCAGACATTTTTGGCAGAAGTGATATGAAATACCAGAGAGAGCCTCACAGGATTGGGATCTGTTTGCTGCACACAGCATTTGCCCCTTGATTCCTGGGGAAGCCGAGGGACAGAATCACAGAATGGGTAAGGCTGAACTATCCCACAGAGATGGACAATATTCCTTTTGTGTCTGCCAAGCACTCACTTGCTCTTCCTTGAACTCACTTCTGCTGCAATTCCTTCAGCCCCACACTCTGTGCCACATTTCCTTCCCACGTTTCACAAGTTTCATTACTTGTTTGATAGGCTCTCTGACTGCTTTACCCTTCTGTAATCCAATGACAACAATTTTAAGTGCCTTGACATTTCAGGTGCTTCTTGGAATTTTTAGGATTTCAGATGAAGACTAATTGAAAAACTCAGTTCCTTCATTCTTTTCATGCTCAGAAGCCTCGGCCTTCTGATGCAGTTTGTGTTGTAGGTCCCAAGTGATTTGCTGTCTCATTAAAGCACAAAACAAAACACAAACAAACCAACAAAACAGGAAAAAAAAAAGAGAAAGGAAAATGATGCTTATGTGTCTAGGCAAGGAAATGACACACATCCACCTCCTTTCTCAAGCAAACAAACAGCTTCAGAGCGGTTGTTTGAGTCACAGCTGCCCAAAGAGAGCTGAGTGCTGAGCTCCAGACTTGCTCACTCAGGACATCAGAGAGATGCTGTCCCTTGTTGTAACCAGCAGGCAGAGCTGGACCAGTGGCAGTCTGACCACATGAAGATACAAATCTGTCTGTCACTTAGTTCTGCACAAGCCCATATTTTAAGTAACTGTTCACAAAAGCAGCACAGCCATAGCAACGCTTTTAAAAAAACTGCTCCTCAATGTAGTTTTTTATACATTTAGGTAACCCTTTCTTAGGCAAATGTAGGGGGGGTGTGTCTCTATAGTTAAAGTTTAAACATGCATATATGCACATTGATACACATACAAAGATCTAGGTAGATACAGGTACATACACGTAATGCAGAGTTATGGTGATGCCCTGTAAGTCAGAGCTGTGTGAAGATGCTCAGTGACTCAAAGCACTGCTCATCACCCTGTGAGAGGTTGCCCTACCTAGAGAAGGCCAGGTCACCCCATTGCCTGCTCAGCCACCAACCTGGCAGCAGACTAACCCAGCAGAAAAACAGGGAGTCTTTTTCTTCAGTGTTAGAAAGCTGATCTGGCTGGTGGGAAAGCCCAGAGAGTATAAGAGCAAGCTGGAGGGAGTGGACAGACTGGAGGAAGAGACATTGCTCTTTCAGCATCTTTTTATGAGATCAATTCACTGCATCCACAGCCACAGCTGCTCTCCTGGAAAAGACTTTTTCTCTCTCCCATGACTGTTGAAAGAGCCCAGGGAAACAAGTCTTCCTTGTCTTAGCCTTACTAAGTATCCCTCATATTGCTTACCCCAGGATTTACGACAGCTTAACTGAACAGATCGCGGGACCGATTAAAGCAAATCCATGGAATTCGGGACACATGAATTTCCACAGTTCAGCCACATCAGTTGGCTTTCATTTCTTCTCTGTTCTTGTCCTCTTTTGCAACATGTCCGAAGGAACATTGCATGGCCCTGCAGCTTGAGGGTTCTTCAAGCTGTTTCTGTTATTTGGAGACAACTTGTAATGGGAGGGTTTCAGAGGAACAGCTCAGAGAGAATATTAACACACTTCAGAGTGGAATTATGTGGCTGTGACAGCGAGAACAGCTTGGACATTTCACCCCAGGCCTCTCACAAGTCGGAAGATAACAACACAATCCCCCCAAGGCAAAATACCATAACATTTCTTACTTGACACCCTGTACCCATGAAAAATGCCTTTCAAAATTACTCAAATAATAGCAAAATAAACATTAACGTTCTTCAAACGTGTTTTCTTTAAGATTACTATTTTGCAACTTTATATGTACACGGTGAATAATTTAGTCTGATTATTTAAACTGCTGCACACACACCTACTCTTTAGCAAAATAAATCCACCTCAGAAATGTAAAAATCTGGATTAATTCATTCAAAAGCTCACTCTGCAAGTCTATAAAATTTTTATATTACAGAAAGATTAATTGGGGGAAACTGTTGGATCAATTGGAACAACCAAATTTTGGTGTGAATTTATCATATCATGCAATTATCTCATATATTAAATTGCTGCCTAAGAGAAGGGAAGAATATTCTAGGATGGACTCGGCAAATCTTTTCCCTGATCTTAATTATTCCAAACTTGTGGTTATGCTGGTAGAAAATCTGAGCAAATGAAGGAAGGATTTTTACTGAAACACACATGGAAGAGCTCTGTAGCCACAGAACAGATGCAGTATTCTCAAGTCTCTTGCTGAGCCTTGTTTCTTAGAGTGTCAGGGGCTTCAGGACTGATCTCTAGAAAGCACAGTTGTAAAATCATGGATTCTGTGTCTGGTTGAAAAACTTCCTTCATTTCCTGGGAAAAGCATAGAGACAGAAATGGGTACAGGGCTAGAACCACACTTTGCTTATGTACATGCATCATTTCTGCTGTTTAATTGATTCAAAACTCTATCCATGCTATAGACCAGACATTTAAAATCAGTACTTTTGTCTGGTTCACTGACTGTTGAAATCCTTGCCATAAATAAAGCCAAATTAGCAGATTTTTTTTGAAATGTAGTAAAAGAAAAGGGTAAAAATAAGAGCAAAACCAGGACAGAAGAGACAAGTGCCTTACACAGAGTACTCAGAATGGCAGACTGCTGGCATGGCTTTCTGAGGAATGAGGTGCAAAGCATCTGTTTATGCCCTTGGCTGAACCACCATCTCATGGACAGCTAAGTTGAGAAGAGGAGCAAGGGATGGGTAATTATGTTTTTATCCTGATACCAGTATGTGAGAAAGGAAAGAATCTCTTGCAGCCCACCCTCAGGGTGGATGGACACTGAGGGACACCGGGCACAGCTGGGCTCACGATGTCCTTGTGCAGAGCTCGGTGAAACCTGGGCAGCAGATGACAGCACTCTGCACGAGGAGTGATCCCCCAGCAGCCACCTGCTGCTGCTGGAGCAGATGGAACACAGATCCTCTCCAGACCTACAGCTCACGCTCTGCCGGGCTAGCAAAATCCCCAGTGTGGGGGGCAAAACAAATACCCAGGCTCCAGCTGAGCTAACCAGTCTGCCCAGCAGCGACCAAGCCTTGTTCAGTGTTATCGGCAGGGTGGAGGGATGGCTGCTGGATCCAGCTCTTTGGACGCTTGTGACCTAAGACCAGGAGATTTCAGCATGTGGCTCACAGGACGAGAGGGTCAGAGAGCTCCCACCACCATGGCTCCATGGCTAAGCTGGCATTTCCCTTGTACCACAGACATTTCCCTTGCAGCACTGAAATTTCCCTTGCAGCACCAACATTTCCCTTGCAGCACCATGTCTGAGGATCATTTTCAGTCTGTGGAACGACCTGGGATGCTTTTTCCTATATTACAGGCTCTGCTTTGCTGCTTTTCTCTTCCCACAGCACTATTGGCCCTTCCAATAATCAGCAGTCCTAAAATGAGATTTTCTAGCCATAGTTTGCCCCATTGGGGGAGTATGGAAAACAAGATGCTGTAACACACACACAAAACCATCAGTCTCAACTGAGGGCTGATGAAAATTGCACTGCTGTCCTCCACGAGGCTCCAGCCTGGAAAACAGCAGCCTGAAGCTGTTGGGCCTGCAGCAGAGCTGTTGGGATGTGCTGATCCAGACGTGCTGACTGCAAGCATTTCCCATCTAATGTCACTGACTTCCAAGCCTCTCCTTGGGACTCTCTGGAAGTTGCTTTGTGCTGCCACAGCCCTTCATGCAGATGTTGCCAAATGAATTCACAGCCCTTACTTACTTAGTAAGGAGCTCCCATTAACTGGAGCTAAATTTAGCCCAGTACTTCTGTGTTGAGAGATGCTGTATAGAAATGCAAAGGAACACATTAAAAATTAAACAAGGCAAAGATCTAAAATACTAACCTTACCACAATATATTCAGTTCAGTCTTCCCTGTGTTCACAATATTTTTGCCAATCAGCCCTTCCATATAAATTTATTTAAATATGGAAGCCTTTGTGTCTTATTTCAAAAGAGAAGACCCAATCTTTTTTCCAATTATAGCTAATGAACTGATCTCACTGACTGTAGGGAGAACAACATCCAGGTGTTAGCAATAAACTCAGAAATCTGAAGTGTTCTAGTCATCTTATTCTGCAAGGTTCCACTCCTAAACAGCACATACAAATAGCTTGTAGGAAAAGAGCAGCTGGTGAATAGACTGACAGGCTAGTGTGTATGGTTAAGCATTTTATAAAATTTAATGTCTCACAAGATTTACTTTGAAAGGGGGTTTTATTTAACAAAATGCCTTTTCTTTACATGTTGTTGTCCATATATAACTCATGTTTTTCCCTGACACATTTATACCCTTGTAAATTATGTCTGTATTCAAGCTAATAAAAAATTTGTGCTTTTATACAATATTAAAAAAAAAAAAGTGTGATTGAACATCTCAACAAATCCTTTTTTAAAAAAAATGAACTATTGGTGTGTCTGTGCATCTCAAGTTTATATTTTGCTGTATTATTGACGTGAACTGTGTGCTTTGATGTCTGAATTGAAGAGCCTTTTACTGCAACTGTTTCCTTTAATGTAAAATGTGTGTGGCATAATTCTCATTGCTAATTGCAACCTTATGATAATATTCTGCAGCGTCCTGCTGACCTCATTTACAATAGCATAAGAAGCCGAGGCCAGCTCTTAATAGATCTTAATAGATGCGTGCTAAGCCTTTTCTCTTTGGTGGGGTTTTCTAGCATAAATAGAAATTAACAACATCTAAATCTTAAAAAGCAAGTCTTTGGGCACTTGGGGAGAGTTTGGATCTAGACTCAAACTTTGAATTTCCAGGCCAGACCCAGGTGCTGCAGCAGAGGTTCTCTGCTTTTGCCGCTGATTTGTTTTGCTCTCAGAAATGTGACCTCAGCAAGGAACAATATAAACCATTAAATAAAACACATGCTGCCCTCTTCCAGCTGGAGCTGTGATAGCGTCGTTAGCGCAGGAGGGATTGGCTGTGTTCCCTCCTCTGCCCTCTTTTGATTTTGCTCTAAGTTGTCCAGCCTTATATTTATGGTGTTACAGACATGGAGCTGGGAGCAGCCGCCTTTCCCCAGCCAGCTCCTGGCTGTCAGCTCCAGCCTCAGAGGTTTAAACAGTTTTCTCTTTGCCAAAACAGCTACCTTGTGATCCATTTAGCTGTATTTAGTTTTACCACTTGCAATACAGACAAAATGAGGCTAAAGCCTGCCTTCTTATGAACAGCATGCTGCAAAGAGCATCTGGAAACACAGCTCAAGGAGGTGCTTGAATAAGGCTTTAATGCTGTCCATATGCTGCAGGCACAGCTCTAAAACAATTGTGGTGCAGTTTTTAGCTCTGAGGGGAAGGGATAGACAAGGTGAGAGCACATGAAGGATGTTTGTAGCAAAGGTGGGAGAGAAGGACTCGTTCCCATAGACCCTTCCAACACTCTCAGGCACATGGGGTGTCATTCCTGGGGCTGTCCTGTGCAGGACCAGGAGCAGGACTCAATGATCCTTGTGGTTCCCTTTTATCTCAGGATATTGTATGATTCTATGGCTCTGTGGCAGCCTGCCTGGCTGCTTTGGGCTCACCTGCATCTCAACATGATGGAGTCACTGCAGCTTCACCAGCTGCCCTCTGTCACCTGTCCTAGCCCTGGGACACATTCTCAGCTCACCCAGCCATGTCTGAGATAGCACATTCCCACCTCCAAGGGGCACAAGCAGGCAGAGCAGGGGTTTGGAAGTACAGGGGGCAGTTCAGCTTCAGAAATTGTCACCTGTTTTATTTGGCAGCTAAGCCCTTGCCTGTTGTGTGTACTGCAGCCATACTGCTTTACTGGAGAGGTGGCACTATCCAGTAAGAAAGGCACATGACTGTCTTACACACATATGCAAAACTCAAGCAAACTCTGTCTTTCTGCCATTTAATTCCACGTTTCTATTTTCTTTCAAGGATCACAGAATGGGTCAGGTTGGAAGGGACCACAGTGGGTCATCTGGTCCAACCTCCCTGCTCCAGCAAGGCCATCCCAGAGCACACGGCACAGCAGTGCACCCAGGTGGTGCCTGAATATCTCCAGTGAGAGGGACTCTAGACCCTCTCTAGGCAATCTGTTCCAGTCCATGATCACTGCACAGTAAAAAAGTTCTTCCTCATGTTCAGGTGGAACTTGCTGTGCATCAGTTTCTGCCACTTGCCTCTTGTCTCATAGCTTGGCACCACCAAGCAGAGCCTGGTCCATTCTCTTGCTGCCCTCTCTTCAGGTACTGATAGGCATTGATGAAGTCCCCTCTCAGCCACCTCCTCTCAAGGCTGGACAGGCCCAGCTCCCTCAGCCTTTCCTCATAAGAGAGATGCTCCAGTCCCTTCATCATCTTTGTCACCCTCTGCTGGACCTGCTCCAGGAGCTCCTTGTCTCTCTCATCCTGAGGAGCCCAGAATGGGCACAGCACTCCAGATGTGCCTCACCAGGGCTGAGCAGAGGGGCAGGATCACCTCCCTGACCTGCTGGCAATGCTGTTCCTAATGCAGCCCATGATACCATTGGCCTTGTTGGCCACAAGGGCTCACTGCTGGCTCGTGGACAGCTCATGGTCCACTGGGACACCCAGGTCCCTCTCCACAGAGCTGCTTCCCAGCAGGTCACCCCCAGCCTGTGCTGGTGCCTGGGGTTGTTCCTCCCCATGAACCTGCATTTGTGTTTGTTGCATTTCAGCAGCTTCTTCTCTGCCCCTCTCTCCAGCCTGCTGAGGTCTTTCTGAAGGGCTGCACAGCCCTCCGGGGCTTTGGCCACTCCTCCCAGCATGGGAGGGCAGCATGCATTTTTCTTTCATACTGCAATGCTACGTTTGAAGCAATAAAATGACACCTTTACTGACAATTTAATTTCACAGGGTTTGGGACATGGAGACATCCGTCAGGGACTTTGTGTCTTCTTTTAGGGGAAGATAACCTAAACTGTCTTTAATTATGTTTTCCACAGTGCAAGGCAGAGCAGTGATGTTTCCCCCTGTGCAAAGTGCAGTAATGACCACTAGTGCACCAAGTTTACGGCCCCTGCAGAGCTCACTTGGAGAGTGAAGAAGCAAGATCCTTGTAATTAAGGAGCTAAGAAGATGCTAATTATCATGATTTGGGATTCTTTCATGTGCTGCTTGAAGTGGGGACTTGAGTTTTTAAAATATTTTTATGCTAATGCTTTATTTGATTTTATTTTCCAAGAGATTTAAGTGTCAAATGTAATGACTTCAAGTTGAAGCACAGTGCTTCTAATGGAGTGTGTGACCTTTCCACAACCTCACTGAACAGCACCAACGAAATCTCCAGGCAAGCTAATTAATACACTGGTACAGCACCAGGCGGGTGCACCTCTAGCAGCTTAACTCTCAGCCAAGAGGATGAAATCCTCCTGCCCTCCCCACACCCACATCTCACTAACAATGATGGATTTGGGACCTAATCAGGCATTAAAACAGAGGATTAGTGAGCTGCAGACCGCAGTGATCATGGCTTGGTTTACAGGGCATGCAGGGGACTGGCAAACATTGCCAAGCATGCTCCCAGTAAATTAATGTCTACGTACCTGAAAAGCCTCTGTGGGCAGCAGAGACTATTGGGTTTAATATATAAATGTGATGATTTTTAAAGATCAGCAGAAAAAGAGACACAGAACAGGAGCCTAATGGGAAATTTTTGTAGTGGAGCAGGTATAGGTAGGTGAGTGTGAAGCATGGAATACAATCCAAGTGTGGTCCCACACCACACTGTCTTACATTTCAACAACTCCCTTTTTGAAGATGTGGCTTGTGTAGCAGGTTCAGGGAGTGTAGGGCTGGCTTTCACCTGTGTCCAGAAAAGGAGAATATATGCTGCTAGTTTTTCTGCTTTGACTACCCTCAAGGCAAGGAGAAATTGGAGTAGGAAAAGACCACAGCCTTAAGAGAAGCAGGAGTTGTAGGTTTCAGACCTAAAAGAAATGTATAATTATCTGCTTTAGGATCCTTTTCTTGGCTGAGTTGATCATAAGAAGCAAGATATTTAGATGGCCAATGCTATGCATACAATAACAAGTCATTTGGTGCAATGAATGCTGGTCCCGCACATCAATCATGGAAGGTACTGAGCTCCCTCCACCTCCAGCTCCTGCCACAGGCCTTCATGCGGGATGTGTGTGCAATAACTTGGTGGTTCTGGAGGAGGACACTGCTGCGGGGCCATGTCACGTCCCCAGGGCCCCTAGAAGCCCGTCTGGCACCTTGGATAGCTGCCAGCCCGGCACCTTGGATAGCTGCCAGCCCTGCCGATTGAGGGAAGGAGCCATCCCACCATTTGTTTTACACAAACATGGCAATGTTTGCTGCAAGGCTTTGAGGCAAAGCCATCCATCCTGGATCAGGGCTGGGCAGGCAGATCTGATCATTGTTGGTATTTTGGCGGAGCTGCTGTGTGAGTTATTTCTCCTGCAGCTCGTTGCCCCTGTGGAATTGCTTTTAGCGGTGTGCCAGCCAGCACTCCTGGGCAGTCTGGTGATATTTATCACTTCCCTTCAGACCTGAGCCCAGAGCTGAAATTCCTTCAGGAGCTTTGCCCCCCTGCCAAGCAGCCTGTATAGAAAAGCAGCACTCACCGTGTTGGAAACAGGAGTGTGGATACAGGGTGCTGGTTCCAGCTGAGGGGGTGAAAAAGGCATATTACAGTATGGCTTTGAAGGGATCTTCTTTGGGACCCAAGAATAGCACCCTGGAGCCACATCAAAGCACTGTCATTTCTCCAGGTCCTCCAGCATGGTGACAGAGCCCATGTGAGCAGCTGCTGCTGTGCTGTGCTCTCATAGTAGGTGTGTGTCTGCTGTGCCTCAGTGCAGTGTAATGGGACTTCAAGAGGATCACCTTTATTCTCTGAAATCTGTTGTTGGCCAGCGCTCTCATACCAAGAGCAGTCATAACATTAGCAGTCTCCTGCTTCTACCAGCAAATTATTCTGCTACCCAGGAAACCTTTGTCCCTCTCATGTCCCGCTCACTGAATAAAAAGCACCACCACTTCCATCAGGGGCCCAAGTCGCAGCTCTCTGAGTTTCCAGGAGGCTGAAGGCAGAAGAGAGAACAGTTGGCAAATGGATAGTAAGAAAAAGATCTGATAAAATAATTGAGGGGTTCAGCAAGTGGGACTGACAACAGAAGGGAAAGCAGCTGAAGAGAGGAAAGGATTTCAAACTAGACATGTCAGTGGATGATGAAGTGGTGGCAGAGTGGAAGGCGGGCAAATGCTGGCAAATGGGAAGGTGCCTGTGGCACTTGGCCCTTTTCATACAGGCACAAAACCCACTTCAGGATCTTGTGGGAGCTCTGAATGGTCTGAGAGTCTTCTTATAGCACATGTGCTATGTGAATTGCTGGAAGATCCTAAAGTCGTGCTGCCCACGGGATTTGAAATACAAATGTTTCCATGAAGTGCCAGAGTGGAATGGTGTTTCACTGCCTATCCCCAGTTTGTGCTCCCCAAAATCACTCTGAGAACCAGACTAACTGTCAAAGCAGGTTCACACCTTTGCTTTGCTTTGGAGCCACACTGACAAGCAAACAAAAGCACTGAAGGCAGCCACTGAACCCAGGGCATTGATGCCTCTTGCACATCTCACCTTTTTCAGAGGGGGATTTCAGCTCCCTTATCTTCCACACCTGAGACAAGGAGAGAGGAACCTAAAGTACATCTTCCACCTCCTGGCACAGGGTGCCACTTTCTTTATGGGTAGGTCCTTCTGCACTGACAGCCCATCAATGAAGGGGTCCCGTGGGATGGATTTTCTGTGGTCAGCACATAAATCAGGAGGTCCAATACCTTTATAATGCGGAGTGTAGAGGGGATTAATTACTTCCCCTGCTCAGGAGAACTGACAGATGTGCTGTGTGCACGGAAGAGAGACAAGGGAGAGCTGCCATCTGCTGTTGGAAAAATCCTGGTTCGTCTTTTAGCCCAGGCACTGCTAAGAGCTGCAGGTGGCTCATTCGTGCCAGCAGCTCCCATCACACTGGTTTAGCACACAGAGCAATATTCCACCGGGAAAACAGGAATCTGCTCCCGCTCTGAGCTGGGGAGGGGTAAAGTTCGCCCTGAGGATCTGCTGTTCCCATGTGTAAATCAGGAAAAAGACAAGGGATTTACCGACCTTTCGAGCCACCTATACCAGCAGCAAAGCAAAGAGGGAGGAAGGTATGGCAAACCCACTGTGCCTCCAGGAGGGACTTCAGTGGAAAAACCAACTGCATCCTCAAATGTAAGCCACAGATAGTCAATTAGATCAGTATTTAGACCTGGTATCTGCAGTGGATTTTCAAATAGCTCAGCATTCTGTATTACTATGGAAACAAAAGAATTGGTGGTGTTCTACATGTCTAAAATCTGGGTACTAAGGGTGAAAAAAAATTAATCATTGACTGAAAAGGCAATTCATTTATTGAAATGTCATTTTGAGTCATTCAAAATAATTTATTGGCTTCTGTAAAAGTTTACTTTTATTTTCTAAGTGACATTTTACATCAGTTTAGCTAAATGTAACTGTAATATTTATACAAGAAGGGACATCCAAGTATTTAATACAAATTAAAGAAAATATTTCAGTCCTTTAAAAAGCAAGTTAATCTTGTTTAAAACTTAAATTAAAAAACCCAAACAAATTTGAAAATTCTGCATGCAAAAGTATCACTTGCTTACAATTTTTCCCCAAGAGAAAAAATGAATAAAGGAAAAAAGGTATCCATATCATCCTGGTCATTTACAGGGGAACCAAGCAATTCAATAATCCAGGACCAGATCTTTCACAAGCAAACACAAATTCATAACACAGCAGCATGGTGCTGACTTGACCTGAAAGTAAACACTTTTCAGTTATTATGTTGAAAGTTTTCACTGCAAATTGGTATTTTTCTGAAGGATAAAAAGAAAAAGATAATAATTCTAGAGTATGTGTACTGAGCTCAAATGATTTTCCAGTAGAAGTGCTGGGAGGAGCAGTAATAGTAGTTAAATATGAGTGTTCAGTCAATTCAGTTGCTTGCATTGGTAAGTTTTTGAGTAATGATATTCTGCTCTAGTAGATGCATACATGTGTGCCTAAATATAAGCTTAAAGTCCATGACTGAAACTTTTGACCTATTTACCTTTCAAATAATGACTGCGTTGTTAAAAAAAAAGAAAAAAACAAACCAACCCAAAACTCCCTGGTGATATTTCAAAAAGAAAATATTGATTTAATGCAGTAATTATGCACAAGGCCTGGTCTGACAAAATTGTAAAATTCTTTTTTTCCCCCCAAACAAATAACGGCAATTTTATCCTATTGTATTTCAGAGGGGAAAATTCTTAATCCACCTGTGTTGGTGCTTCTAACTTGAACCAGTGTCATTTAAAACAGGAGCTGGTGATCCCAGCAGCAGCTATCACATGCTCAGCTGAGTCCAGAGGAGTGATTTCAAGTGGGGCCAGGTGAAATCTACTTTGCAGCATGGCTGTACTTCACACTGATCCCTTTTGAAGTGGAAACCCTCCAAAATCATGGCAGTGCAGGTTTCTCTTGTGACTGTGTGGGTTTTCAGCGGCGTTTGCTGAGATCAGAGGCAGCAGTGGGTGCACCCAGCAGACAGTGCAGCCAATTGTTCCTCTGCAGGGACCCAGGGCTAGCAACTGGTTTTCCCAAGGTGAGTTGTAAGGTGTGCTGGAGAGACACAAACAACAGCGTTACATGGGCAGCCCTTAAGAGCTTCTGATGGTACTCTGGGAAGAAGGTGCTAGAGTTTCCTGCTGCTCCACACTGGTTTCTAAGGCCTGTGGTAGCTTCTGAAGCTCCCCAGCTCTCCCACAGCTATTTGTTCTGCTGCAGAGACACCTTGGACTTGGCAGGGTTTGCAAAACCCAGGCACCCCTTCCCCTCTGGATGCAAAGCATGGTAGAGGAGAGGAGCATCTCAACCTTTGTGCTGTCTGTCTGTGGCCTTTTCCTTCGAGAAGACAAAGGTGAAAATGTAAAGCCGAGCAAAACAATCTCAGTCACTGCAAAAAAATGTTGAACTCCCTTCAAAACTGACGAGAGAGCTGGAGCCCCCGAGGTCCCCACGGCACACACTGACTGCAGCGTGGGATGGGGACACCACCCCAGCCAGTGTCAGACGCTTTGGGGCTGAATCACAGGCTCGCTGAGCCGGTCGGGTATCCTGAGAGCCGCAGGCTGCCACGGGATGGCCACGCAGGGCAGGAAACCGCTCCAAAGCAGAAAGAAAACAAATTAAAAAAGCCTTTCAGACAGTTGCCAATAAAGTTTCTTTGGCTCTACGTCTGGGCATCACTCCCAAATCCAGCCTCTCGCCCTCGGATAAAGCACTACAGCCTGGAATGGGAGTCAGATGCGTGGGAGGAGTGCATGTGTCTGTGTCTGGGCTGGAAAACATGTGTGCCTAGGAGAAGCTTTTTACTTTGGGCCTTGCTCCAGAAAACCTCTTTCCTTGCTTTTACAACTGTCCCCTGTTCCTTGGGACTACCCAGATGTTCAACCCGGCCTGAGGACAGGGAGCTGAGGAGTTTTCTCTGCGTCATTCCCTGTGACCCGCAGGCCTGAGGGCAGCCAGCCTGGGGCAGGCAGCTGCCAGCCCACACCTCTATTCCCCGAGAGGTGGGGGGATGGTCACCCAGGCTGTGGGGTGACCCGTGGAATTTAGCACTGGACCCACAGCTTCTGGCTTTACCTGTTGGGAGGGGATCAAGCCTCAGCAGAGAGGCTAATACCTTGGGAATAGAAGAAAGAAGAGGATTGTTGCTGATCCATTCCTACTATTTTATTCTGAGGTTATATTAGTGGGTGGACTGTCACTTTTTAAAAATCCATATCCTGGAACTTTGCATCTACATGGGAGTTCAAGCTAGTCTCAAGTGAAAGGCAAGCAGGAACCACCACCATCAACCCGTGCGTCCTCGGCCTGCCAGGCTGCAGCAAGAAGCTGGGGGAGGAAAAAAAAGAGTGAATACTTTTCTTCTTCCCATCACAATTTGAACTCCAGCGGCCGTAACCCGAGGGACGCAGGTGCGGACAAGCGGCAAGGCCGAGGCCCGGGGGCGAGGATGGAGAGGCGCTGGTCAAAGCAGAGCGAGAGGACACACGGGGGGGGATGAGGATGGGGATGGGGATGAGGATGAGGATGAGGGTGAGGATGAGGATGAGGGTGAGGATGAGGATGAGAATGAGGATGAGGATGAGGATGAGGATGAGGATGAGGATGAGGATGAGGATGAGGATGAGGCTCCCTGCCCTCCATGGGGCGGAGGGATGGAGGGCTCGGCTGTCCCGGGCGGTGCCGGCCCCGCCGCCCTCCCCGGCCCGCCCCGCACACCTCGGCCCGCCCCTGGCGACCTGCGGGCGGCGGCGGCGGCCCGGGACCGGCGCTGGGGCTGCTCCGGGGAGGCTGCTCCGTGTCCGGGCCGGGGACATCGCGGGGGGAGCCGCCGCTGCCCCGGAGAAGCGCCCGCGGCTCCGGACGCGCGTCCCCCGCCCTGCCCTGCCCCGCCGTGCCCGGGACCCCTCCGTGTCCCCGGGGGAGGGAGAGGCACCTGCCGCACCCCCGCTCCGTGCCCGGCCCGCCCACCGAGGAAACCTGGGCGAAAACCACCCAGCATTGGTCCTGTCAAGCTCCGAGGCAGGTCGGTGAGAAGCGCGTTTGGTGAGGGGTTTTTAACCCGCCCCCCAGAAAGAGCTCGGGAAAATGCTTGAGGAGATGGGGTTGGTCTAACATGGTAAATGCGGCACTGCCTGTGGCATTTACAGATGCTAAACAGAACTTGTTAGATCTGCCTCAATTGCCTAAATAGTTGGAAATGCTATATTTTTACAGGATTCTAGTCGTGGAGATGGGGCAGCCCGCACAGGCAGCAATAACATTATTTGGGTGTGCATGAGGCGGATGAAGTAGTTACAGAAAATATTTTTAAAGTGTTGGATGTTGAGTATAGCTATTTTGGTTTGCCTCCAGTGTACTCAATCAGTACCGAATTAATAATCCAGCAACTTCTGTTATGTATTTGCTGAGTATTGTTCACTAATTTAATGGCTTTCTTGTGGTATGGGCAGATAGTTAAGTGCAAATTTTAAATAATTTTGCCTACAGCAATTTTCAGTGGATAATGCTGGAATGTGTTTATTTTAACCCAAGCATTCTTTCTCCTACCTTATCAGCTATCTTTATTCCTACACAGCCCTTATCACAGAGGTATTTATTTATAATCCTTTCTTCTCAGGCTTAATATGCTGCACAGAAACTAAGGCCGAATAACGTGCACATGCTGAGTACTGGAGGAGAGGCTGAAGGACATCCTGTTTTGTTTCAGCAGTGTTGTTATTCTTCGGGGTGAAATGAAGAATTTGATTTTGTTTTGGAAGCACTCATATTTCTGATGCAACTGAACTTCAGTAACCTTTTTGCGGTACAGATTTCAACAAATTATTTTTTTCTCTCTAACAAAGATGCAGAACTTGTCAGTGGTAGAAAGTCTTGCTAATAGAGATGTATCACACCATGGGTCTCCAAAAGACCCGGCAGCTGAGGCAGGTGGTGTGTTTCTCGATGAAAGTGGCTGTAACTGGAATGAAAGGACCAATAATGAAGAAATTGTTAATCTTGAATTAATGCAACAAAGCCTCCCTGAAATGACCGGCAAAGGTGGAAATTGTGAGGAGTTTTCTGAGAGCAGCTTAAGTACCTCCGAACCCAGTGGTTCCTGGGGTGATTTTGAAGGCTTTGAGGAGCCCTTAGACAAATCAGAGAGATTCAGTCATAACCTTGAAGTTTTGGTGAAGTCAGCAAGAACTTCTGGAGCCGATCCGGACCTGAGCAGCGGAGGCTGCAGCACTTCTGCTGCCCACTCGTGTGCTGAGCCATCTCTGTGCCATGGCATGAAGGAGGCTTCGGGCTCTCTGAACGAGGTATGTGTTCACAGCAAACCAAGGACCAGAAATGTTTGTGGTACTGCTTCCTACACCTCCGGATTTGTGTCTGTCTTCTCTGCAGAGGGTAATGCTGGACGCGGAGAGAAACTGTCCAGCTACTTTCAGCTACCTCAAGCGGAACAAAAGCAACTTCTTTACAGTGTTTGACAAATACTTAAGTTGTCCTGCTGGAGAGCTTTAAAGAATGTAATGCACTACTTTGCTTCTAGGCACTAGGAATAAGTAAGCACGTAGGCACCGTGAACCTTGCCCTGAAGCATATGCAGTTTAAAAGCTGGACGAGAAAGAGCATAGAAAGCAACAAATCGGGAGGGTGGGTGACAAAAGCAGGGTGGACAGAAATTCTGTGAGTTGCCTGAAAACTTATTGAAGTAAACCCACATACCACTGAGTTAGAATTTGGCAAAAACAATGACTTTTGTTATTTAGTATACTTCCTTAATAGTATCAACAGTTTTTCTGGAATTTTGGACTGATGGTGACAAGAAATTAATTGAAATTATTTAATATAATTCATTTTTAGCATAGGATATTACATTCTCTCTTACAATGCTAGAGCTAAAATTCTGAGTCAATAATGCAATGAACCCTCATCAGCACAGAAAAAAAAAGGTCAGATAAAGGGTTGTACCTTGTTGGGATGAATGTGTTTCCACGTGGACCAAACATGCATCAGCAAACGGAAGGAAAGTAATAAAAGGGAAGAAAGAACACAGAAATACAGAACAAAATCCCCTTGTTCTTACTACTTTTATCCTAAATTACAGCATTAGAAAAAAGAGAACAATCAGCTAAGACTTCCACGGGGTTAATCTGTAGCAGTAATAACTTACTGCTTGTAATCTGTTGGGTGAATTTTAATATGTGTAGGGAACTGAGGGTTTTCTGGAGGCAGGATTTCTTGCCCTTGCCTAGGAATTTTACTTGTTGCAGAGGTATTACTAGGGAAAGCACAAAGAAGCAGGTGGGATAAGCTGCCCATACTGACTGAGTGTAGAGACACAAAATACCTGGTTATTGGTGTGCACAAACAGAGAATTCTACTTTTTTTGTAATGCTGGGAGTAGGGGACAAGAAGTCTTCTGTTGGAGAAAGAGAATGTTGTAATGACTGAAGCTGAAACGGAGTATAGCAGGTTTGCTTGGTTTCTTTCCAAAAGCAATAGATCTTGATCTTACTGAAACCTCTTCTTTATTTTGCATTTGTTAAAGGCTGAAGGAAATGTCCAGTACGAGTTGAATAAGTTAACCATGCTTAGAGTTTCAAGTTGTCTTTTCTTGTCTCATGGTAGAGAGACAACCACAGAGCTGCTGCAGATTTCTTGGAGTGTAGAATATATGTGTAGCTTGTCTTTTATCCCTGTGCTTTTCGTGTTGTTATTTTGAGATCATAAACTCTTCGGACTGGGGCTCTGTCTTCTGTGTGGTCAATAGAAAAAAGGCCAGGTGGGTTGGAAGGGACCTCTGGAAATCATCTCAGGTCAGAGGTCTGACCTTCAATACTTATTGCTTTGTTTAATTAAATGATGTCAATTGGGATCAGAATCATGTGTTTTCAGATGGAAACAATCGTTAATTTCCTTGCAGTAGCTGGGTTTTTTGCCTACACGATTGAATGCTTCGAGGATGTTTTATGTGCTCTTTAAACACTGGTCTTTGAGAGAGGGACTGGTGTGTGTGTTTAAGCCATGGGGTATTTTGATATAATAGGATATAGAGGATTTAATCAGAAAGTACTGATGTGAACTTTGTTCACTAATTTTTTATAGTTAGTACAAAACCGCAAGATAAATGGAAATACACCCAAGCTTTGTTTCAGAATCACTCACTGAAGTAGACAGTAATAAAGGCAATTAAAAATCTCTTACTTTTTATCTGTCTTGGCTAAAGTGTAAGTCAGTGACTTGCATGTGTGTTGGAGCAGCACCAAGGCTCTGCAGAGATGCTGCAGTTGTGGCAGAGCTGTGCTTCCCTCGATGCACTCCCTGGGGCTGTAACTTCCCCAGTCCCAAAGCCAAGAGTTCCTAAGCCTGGCTTTTCCTTGACTCCCATCCCATTTCAGTTTTGGTGCCTACCTGGAAGCTGGTTTTTTTCCTTGACCATGCATGCTTTAGCAAGTGTTACTTCACAGAATTCTGCTTCTCAGGCATCTGTCAGGATCCTCCATGTTGTATCCCGTTGAAATCATTTACCGAATGTTTGGAAGTACTGCAACGCTTTGGGGAAGATTCAGAGGAATTTACCCAGGAGTCTTTAAATGTCCCAACAGTGAATCATCAGGACAGGCATTCTAGCAAGGCTTTACTTCAGGAGGGAGGAGTGTGGGGCAGGAATTCTGTTCTTTGGAGCATGGTCAGAAGTGCAGAAGCCTTTTACCAGCTCTATTGATTTTGTCCACTTATCCTTAGATTAAATCCGTACTCTCTCAGTGTTCACCCCACTTCTCTGAGTTCAGTGTAATGAGATTCTGGAAATATTTCAGCTGCTTGAATTACAATTAAATGAAACTATGAAAATATGGAGCATCCATGCCTAGGGTTTTCAGAACAAATTGTTGATTGCTGGGCAAAAACCCCAAACTTCCATTCTTCAGTTTTCACACAATGTTGCTGTCTTGGATTGCAGTCCCTGGGCAGGGTGGTGGAGTCGATTAATTGCTTCTATTTGGAAAATTGCAATAATTCCTTCTTTGAAGGAATAAAAGGACACAGCTTCTGAACCAGATGGCATGCTAACATCCCTCTAGGATAGGATGCAAATTATGCAAGTTTTCCCTTGTATATGTATTTCTTAATCATCAGATAACCCTGTTACTTCCAGTAGCCCTGTTTAGATCACTCCCGTGGCTGTGGTCAGGACTCCAAACCTCCTCCTCATCACTGCTGGAGAAGGAACAAGGATTTAAATCTGACTCTGATTTTTAACATAGGCTGGGAAAGTTTGGTGCAAATGCGAGGCTTTTTTGCAGACTTGCACAGTGCGAGTATTTATTGGTAACTGTAGCATTTAGCAGGTGTGCTACATTTGGTTGAATTAGGAGCATTCGAATACTGAGTTAGCAAAACAAGCTTTTTAATTGATGTGTGCATCAGATTTGACCTGGACTGAATCAGCTGAGCAGAAGGAGGAGTCCTAAGTGTTAAATACGCAAACCAGTCTATGACCAAGAAGCTAGGAAGTTAGACTAAGGTTCATCAGAAACTCTGGGACTCTTGCTTCCTCTAATTCTAGGTAAATACTCAAAACACTGAAATATGAGCTCAGTCCGTCTGCTATAAATGTTAATATTAATTAAAAAAAACAATAAGACAATCTCTAGAAATATTGTAGTCTTTGGACTAGGTCCTTCATGAACTATGTGCATGACCTGTACAGTGTATGTAATAAAACTCTCCTTTTTTTCTAGGCTATGGGCATGACCTGTACAGTGTATGTAATAAAACTCTCCTTTTTTTCTAGGCAGACCACGGCTATGAGGAGATATTTAGGTTGGCCTTTCCAGAAGTCATCGTACCACAGTCCAGAGAGAGCATAAGAAGCTTAGAGCAAGTTCTTGATGCAAATAATGAAGATGTTGGGATTCCTGAACTTTTGAAGAATCAACTTTGGTAATGATCTTCGATTGACAGTTTAAAAACAAAAAACAAAACAAAACCCAAAAAGCAAAACAAAACAAAAGCAAAACCAAAAAAAAAAAAAAAAGGAGAAAAGAAAAAAAGAGAAAAAGTTCCTTAGCAATGACAGTGTTTATTTCGTAATTTAAAAATCAGTGGTGCACTTAAAAATCTTTTTAGTACTATGCTTTTCTGTGTATAGACCTTACCAGTTTTGTAGCACGTTGTTAAAGGAAATAGATGGTGTTTTAGCCATTGGGAAACAATGAAGGGAATATATCAAAATTACAAATTCCTGCTTAGGGTTTTTCCTGCTGTTGGTGTGCCTTCTTATGACTAAGCCTCTGGAATGCCAGAACCCAACAGGCAGCCTGTTCTTCCTGTTTGCTTGTCCTTTCTTTACAGCACATCCCACTTATTTCTTCATCATCAGAGGCTGCTGCTTCTACTAACAACTTACTTGCTGGGTTTTTTCTCCCACTTCCATTTTCCCAGTTGGCAGCTTCTTCTCATGTTTAACCAGATGTGCTTCAGAATCTGTGGTACATCTGGCTTCTTTCTTGGGCTACATTAATAGCAATTAGTATCATTAACTAAGCTTTCTCTTGCAGCAGCTGGAACCCTTCTACTTTTGTTACGTTTTTTAAGGATCAGCAGGTTCTGAGCAGTACTGTAGTTACCGAACCGTGTTGCAGATATTTTTTCATAACTCTGAGGCTTCATGTCTAGAAAGCTGTGTCAGACCATACTTGAGAAAATGTCCTAAGACTCAGAAGAAATGTAGGTAAAACTTTTAGTGTGGGCACCCTTTCAGCCAAGTTTCTTGCATATGAGTTCTATTTTAATCAGCATCAAACTTGTGGAGAAATACAATTGTAAAGGGGACTGCACTGTTATATCAGAGTATGAAGTAAAGACAAAAATTCCTTCGTCTACTGTGGTGAATAATTAAGGTCAATGCCAAGTGTAAACTAAGTAAAGCCCAAGTGTATTTTTGTATGTGATGAATGCAGTGTAAGGATCCAAAGCACCGCGTTGAGGGAACTCTCTGCTTCTCACTGTTTCAGCAGTGAGTGCCTTTGGCTTTTTTTGTGGGACAGGTGCTGCAGAGGTGAAGTGTGACCTCTGGGGTGGAGAAAGACTTGAGAGGCAGAAAAGGCAAAGTGCAGAACGAACAGGGCTGAACTCTGCCCACATATCACAGAAGCAACTGAATAATGTGAGCTGTTGGCATGCAGCAGTCTCTGAAATGTGCTTCCAGTGCCCTTCTTATCTGAGGAGCACAAACATACAGTTATGTTGACTTACTGCTTCCACTAATTGTCACGCCAGCTAATTAGTACATTGGATTGATAGTTCGGACGAGTGTAGAAAGTGTTTTAAGACAAGTTGCTTGTTAGATCAAGGTTAGTATAGAGCTGCATGTAATAATGTAACTGTTGGAAACCTCATACAGCTTAAAACCTCAAACTGTGTTTTGGTTCCTAGCATGGATTCTGGAAATGTATGGAGGATGCTCAGAGACTTTGACAACACCCCCAGCTTAAGACATCCCTGGAGTAAGTCCCATTGCCAAGAAAACCTCCTGAGTGTTCTCGGAATAGATGCAAATCAAAAGGTAATTGAACAATGGTTTTCCATTCTGCCAGCATAAACACTGGGTTGGGAATCTGATCTTCTGTAAGCTGTACATGCAGATGCATGAGGGACTAGATCTGGGTGAGTCACGAGGGTTTTTCTTTAACAGGGAGCTTTTTAAGATGATAGCTTTGTGTCTTCTCATCTTTATGTGTAACTAACTATGAACTCATGCAGGACCCAACTTTGATTGTCTTTACGTTGAAGTCTGCCAACACAGTTCTCTGTTGTTGGTGGTACACTCACCTTTCGTATAGATGGGCAAGAGACTTTCAGGTGTTAGAGGGGGAGAACCCAGGTGTGTGTGCAGCAGGATTGTTTACTTTTTTTTTGCTCCAAATGCAAGAAAACTGTTAGCCTCTAATATCCTTCTGTTAGGTGAAAACCAGATCTGAACCAGATAGGCTGGTACAGCAATTATTGGATGTTTTTACTGTATAGGAACTGAAAGTGTGTTCAGTTTCCCCTTTCCTCACATTATTCCTCTGCCTGCTTTTGCAAGGCTTGAGGGAGAGGATGTTTTAAATTGGACTGAGACCAAACCAAGAGTATTGAAAGATCTCAAAAAGAAATGTCTCTGTTTAACAATCTCTTGTTTTGAGAAGATACAGGGGTCAAGGATGGTTTAGCATTCAGTTATTTAGTTGGGATTAATTAGTCACATGTAATTTTCAGAAGTAATTTTTTCAATTGATTATTTGAATGCTGAAGCATGGAGTTGGCAAGGTACTGGTTTTATGGGCATATTTGACTTTTCTTGCAAGTTATATACAAACAGAAGGACAGTGCTGCAGGTAGAAACCTATTCTGTACTCAAAAGTCACTTTTATAGAACTGTCGTTTAACAGAGACGGAATAGGAAACATTTCTCCAACATAGCTAAACTCCCATTCTGTTCCTTTCTTGCCTCCCAGCATTAAATCAATGCCCAGGCAGCTTTAACTTACATCATTACTTCTTATCTGTTAAAGGAAAATTGTATTGCTTTTACCAATACAAATTAAGATGGATTTCTCAGCAATACCTTCAGTGGTGTTTATTAAGGCCAATTCTAATTGGAAACGGCTTTTTTATTAATTGAAGTCACAAATTCATGTGTGTAGGTAGAACTGGTTCTGGCATAAAATTAGTTTAATGCAAAGGGAGCACATGATGAAATACAGCTTCAGAATGTAAAATTTAGTGGTTGTTATTTAAGGGAAACTTCTCTTTAGGTAGTATGCATTCAAATCAGATAGAAATGCATGATATATAATATAAAATAATGCATAAATAAATTAATAAATAAAATGTAATTTATGGTTTTTTTAGGACATTTCAGAGACCCAGGCTGATATTTTTGAGGAATCAAATGTCAAAGATAATGAGGACTTTAGATTTGATGGATTCAGTGTTAATGACTGCAAAGCATTGATCCAGACCAAGGTAAGAATTGCTCTGGAAGTGAGCACTTCAGAGAACCACAGAGTGTATTTAGCATGTTTCTGCTGTTCCAGCACATGTTCTCATGTAATGGTTTGGTCCTGGTATAATTTTTGTATGTGGAGTTGGTTTTTGCTCCTTGAAATCTCTCTGACAGCTTCAGAAAAGAAAGCACTTGTTTGTTTCTTGCTACAGCAGTGCAAGTTGGAATGAAAGTTTTGTCATTCTCCATTGCTGTAAAACACCTCAGTCACCTCAGTCTGTTTTTTAACAAGGTATTTTGGAGGAATATTCTTAACCCAAGGTCCCTTCCTCAATGGAGAATAAAATTGAGCGGCTGTTGTCACTGTGGAGGCAGTTTGAGACACACTTTCATTGCTCTGTTTTATTCTATTTACTGCCTTGGACAGTGAAGGTGTGCAACTTTTCTGGGAGCCTCTTACATAAGAGATGATAGGCTGGAGAATTCAGAAATAAAAAGAGCTCCCAGTTTATTCCTTCTTAACTCAGCTCTGCTTTCTTCAGTGAGTACCTGAGGTGGGGATCACAGCCTGAATCACATTGGAAATGTGTAAAATACAGGGACAGGGTTTAGACAAAGGAGAAGTGGTTTGAAACATGAAGAAGGAATAAAAGTGAAAAGAATTGTGATACAAAGTTAAGGTAAATGGACACTATTTTTCTGGAATAGCCTCATAAGGGAAAGAACAAACCCTGCAGCTTGGTGTCTGAAGGACAAATTAATTACAAAATATATGTTGCTATTTCTAATTTAAAGTAAGTGAGATCATGTAACGGGATGTTTTCCATTTATCTTTGTAGTTATGGGGCTTTTTCCTCTAAAAAAATTTAAATAAATTTAAAAAAATATTTTAATGAAAAGTTTTAAAAATTACGTTGGCATATTCAAAGTGATTAACTTCCTGTAGGATGGAAAAAATTAACTGAGTTTTTCTTGTTCCCTCAGCTTTCTGTGTCACCAGACTCCAGACATGGTCATGTTTTCACCTGCAACCTCTTTTTGAAGACCACATCATCAAATGAAAACACACAGTGTATAACAATGCCAAGGAAGAAGCAGATTTTTGCTACACACAGCCTAAAAATGAAATTTTTCAGTAATGATGTTTGTTGACCTAAATGCACTTTTTAGAATTTCTTTTTTTTTCTTTTTTTTTTTGAACTGGATGCAGTTTACCTTCATTTTGTTACTGACTTGGTACTATGGACTACAGATGTTCTTTAGGAAAGTGACATATTGCTGTGTATGAGGGACCTAAGGCCACGTTATTAGAAGATATTTCTCCTGTTAAGTTGTGAAGTCAAATTTTGTAATTTTGTCCTGCTGAGTTTTGCTGCAGAGTTGTGTCCCTTACAGTAAATGCTGCAGCTGCATCCACACTTGAAGATAACTCTGGTGGATTCTCCTGATCCACTGACCTTTCAGGCCTTAATGCCTCATCAATCAAAGCCCTCCTCTCCCTGCCAAGACCTACACAAGTCTCAGGTGTGTTTAACATGTGCCTTGTCACCATCTCTCCTACTTGCTCCAGTTTGGATCAGCTGAGATCTGTTGCTTGGCCACTGCTGGGTGTAATGAGAGGAGCCTTCTTCATTTGGGGACTTTCAATGGGGTTTAACAGAGTAAAAGTGTTTTAACTTCTGTCCGGTGAAGCCTGCTGTGGTGATAGGGGTGGAGGCAGCAAAATGCTTCGTTCTGGCATTGTTTTCTGACTGAAATAAATCACCTCCTTGAAGATGGTTGTCACAGGACATGTTGGGTTCATTCAGCCACGCTTACACCGTGCATACCCTGCTTGTAAAAGCTCAGCAGCGTTGTAGTTTGGGACTTGCACTGCACAAAGGTGGAAATTCCTGCCCTTTTAAAATTTTATAGTAACTATCAACTGTTGCCCATCTTCCTGCATGCTTGAGTGCCACAGGGGATGAACTTCACTGTCATTCAGAGAATCTGTGTTGGTTCCCTGCCAAGTGCAACAGCTTTATTTATCCATTGGCAGTAACTTTTACATGAATTACTGATCCATTTGCTGCTCTGGCCATTCTGAATATGAAAATTTTATATGGCTTTTTATTTTAAAGAGTTGCTAAGCACTGCAACTGATATTTTATGTGTTGAAAGCAGGGAGCAAAGTTGGGTGTTCCAAAACTAAGTCAGTTAATTATTTAACGATGTGCCTATTCTGTTCTCAGAATCAGGAACACTATAAAGCACTGACAGACTTCAACCCTTAATCTAGTAAACTGTTCAGCAGTGACATTACAACAGCTGTAATGACTTCAGTAATGCTTATGATACCTCAGTGCCATTAGCATGGGATGAACTGTGTCCTGCTGACTCAGCACATGGAACAGGGCACTTGGAAAAATGCTGTTTTGAAGTGGCTCTGTAGCTTCCCTGGCCCTGGAGGGAGTTCTGCAATGACAAACTGGAAACTCCATGTGGATACAAGAGCAGGGTTTTTCAGTTAACCCTAGATTTGAATTAATTTTCAGTTTCCCTTGTATTCTTTCAGAGCTCTAAAACATGTATTAAATAGGTTGTAGTAATAAGCTCACAAAATGTTAAATTGCCAGTAAATGGTGAATGAATAGTTGAGGTTGGTAATAAACCTTATTAAAATCAATTATAAGATTAAAATGCCATTTTTATGCTTTCAGACAAGCAGGGGCCTGCAGAGAGACTTGAGGGGGCAACTTGTAGTGTGTTTAACACTCACTGATGCATCAGAAACCTCTTTTCCTCTGGCTTTTCAATTTTGCCTTTGCTTTTTGCGAACATTGGATGAAAGTATCAAAAAATGTTTTGCACTGTTACTCTGGGAGAAGGATGAATACATCATCTTTCCCTCATATTAGCAGATTTTACAGCCCTGTCCAAGGTACAGAATGGAAAGAAAAAAGGGTTCAGCCCTAATGATTCAGCAAGGAAACAAACTCCTGCGGTTCCAAAGGTGATGGGCTCCACCTTTCAGGTGTTTCTCTTTTGGACAGACACTTTGGGGCACCTGAGCCCTCACTAACTGTAAGCACTGGCTGCATACGGCAACTGAGGAACCTTGTAACTCCCATTTCCAGTCTGAGATCAACAAATTCACCTTTCTAGGGGAAAAGACTAGCAAAATGAGAAGGACAAAGCAATTCAGCTTCAACATTGGGGAGTTCTGGCAACCCTCCAACCCCCATCAGAATTTGTACACAACCGGCACATTTGGGGGTACCCACAAAGACAAAACCAGACTCTCTCAACTGACAAGAGATCAGGGAGACAAACCAAAGCATAGCCAACCATCTTCAGAGGCATTTCGTAGTACACACATAGCCTCGCCTTCCGTGGTTTTCCTGGGAAACGAGGGGTGCCGGAAGCGCCTCTGACGTGCTCTGCACCAGCAGCGAGTGCTCGTTTCCTGGAGTCATTTCCTCGTTCCTGCTGTCCCTGGCAGCCAGCCCAGGGTGCCAGCACTCGCTGTGCACCCCAAGGCACGGCTGCTCCAGGGCACCCAGTGCCTGTGCTCCGGCACTGGTGCACAGAGGAAATTACACTTTGTACCTCAGCACCATTTAAGCTACGAATTTCACCGTTTCTCATCTTAGTTACGAGCTCTCAGCTGTGAAATCCTGAGTTTTGATGAACTAAACGTGTTACTGTACTCTGTGTGTTTGCGGAAAGCAAATACCACAGACTCCTGACATTTGCTTAGGGTTTTGAAAAGGTGAAAACAAGAGCAAGGCAGGAGTTTTGGACAGCAGAGCTAGACAGGAATGCCTCTTCCTTCTGCTGGGATTGCAGGGAAAATATACCCCTAGAACAAAGTTTTACAAAGTTCCAATCAGCAGTGTAATTACTGAAATCCTTCCTTTGTGGAAGGAATGCTGTAAACAGCTTTACGAAAAAACCCCTCAAACCAACTTCATTGTGAAAGACTGAAAATTATTCAATGCATATTTTAAAATGTGGAATTCAGTTAATTATAATAATTTTTAAAAGAGTCAAGAAAAGGAGGGGGGACAGTCAGACTCCAGAATGATTTCTAACTATACTATAAGACCACCATTGGTTGTATATGCAGAAGATGGAGTCAAAAATTGCAATTTTGATCTTGCAAAAGCATAAGTTTGTTTTTTTTTCAAAATGCAGGGTCATTACAGGATTTAAAAGCACTCTGGTATTTTTTAATGATGAAGATCAGCTCCAATAGTTTAAAAAATGGGACTTCCTAGAGTACTCCTACTCCAGTTGAGACAGCAGAGGGAATTCGGCTAAAACTGACCTACCTTCAAATTAATTGTTAACCCCCAAATTTCCCTGTGGATCCAAGTTTAACTTTCCAGATCCACTCTGGAAGATTCAAAGTTTCTGCTCCTTCTACCGAAATATGTCTGAGAATCTCCTAAATTGCCTCCCACAGCACAGCCTGGATGCCAGAGCACAGCCAGCCTGGCTTAGTGCTCTGCTGGGTGGGATAAGCAGGCCCTGATGAAGGAAAAATGTATGGAATGAAGTTGCAACATTTTTTGCTTTTTTCAATCAAGGCGAGATGCCTCTGAAAGCTGGACAAATCCTGAAATGCCAAAAATCCTCCAGCTTCCCTGACCATCTACTTTATTAACACACACTTCTGTGCCTTCAGACCTTAAACCCTCACTTCTAAAATCAAATCAAAATCGAAATATTAATTTTGAATAGCTCAAAATTAGTTTTACCACGAATTTTTAACTCATCTTCCTCACAGACCTAATGGATAGGTTGTTTAATTTTGTGCATTTTACTGTTGCTTGTGCTGGAAAATTAGTCTTTGAAAGTGTCACTTCCAGCACACAGATTACAGAGCTAGACAGAGCACTCTGGGTAGCACCCAGAGCTCCCCAGCCAGCTGTTTGAAGCAGCACTGCCCTGAGCTGTGCTGCTCTGAATGCTTTTTAGTTCAGATCTTTCAGCACAGCTAAGATCGATGCAAGCATATGAAAACCTACACCATCTTTAAACAGTCTCAGCTTGCTCTGAAAGCTTCAAAAATATTTTCTTAAAACACTGAACTGCAGCACACCCTCGTAAGGCAGCGTTTTCTGCTGCCAGGGCCACAGGCTCAGCTCTGCGCTGCAGCATCCGCAGCAGCTTCCTCAGGAATGAGTCAGTCAAGGAGCTGATGGCACGGTGGTCACGCCACCAGATTTCTGTGCAGTTCCTTCCAAACCTGTGCTTTTCACACTGTGGTCAGCAGGCTCCAGGACAAAGGGAGGAGGAAGTCTGTAAGCAGCAGCCAGTCTCATCAGGGAAAGTTGCTGGAGAGTGCTGTTATGACTCAATGTGTATGTTTTTTTCCCCTTAAAATGGAGGGAATTTGATGTAACTCTTAGAATGGCACATAAAGAGGTTCCTTTCTATTGAAACAATTAAAAATGAGGGGAAATGGTGATTCTGCCTCAATTTAAACCTTGAAGTTTATTTTAGGAGAGTCAGGATCTCGTTTTAGAAGTCCACAACAGGATGAAAAACCTCTAAACCTGAAGCCTCTGGTTTGATTTGTATGAGCAGCCTTTCAGTAGCCCAGAGTGGAAGGGCTTTTGTCCAGCCTGACAAGCTGGACAGACACAGGACTGAAGAGTCACCACTCCACGTGTCAAGGACATTTGTATCTGACACTTGCTCTCAGGCACAGCAACCCCTGAAGGCACACCAAGAACTGCAGGGGCTGGGAGCGCCTCACACGGCCCTGGAGACAAAGCCCAGAGGACACCCAAGTGCTAAGAACACATCACCCGTTCCCAACAGGAATCCTCCCGCCCCACCGGCTGGAAAAACGCTCTGTGGGCCACCCCTTGTTTGGTTACAAAGGGGATGTGGGGGTGTAATGTTTTATAGTGAAAATTAGAGCCAGCGCAAAGCTGCAGCATAGATAGTAATAGCTGACATAGACAAAGCCTATGGAGTGTGGCAAATGAGTGTAACCGTCTCAGAAGATTCCAAATTATGGGCTCCCAAACCAGGAGGATGTGATGCTGTGTAAGACAACGACCACTGAGCAACGATCATGAAGATCCCAAACCTCATTACGGGTATTAGTATTATTATTGTATAGGCATAACTGCCCAGCAATTTCAGTGTTCACAGTCCCTCACTGGAGGCACCCAGCTCAGGCTGGGTGGAAGGAATCCATCCTTCAGGGTATGTGGAAACCTCACCTGGAATGCTGTTACGGTGCCTGGCATGTGTAAGCTCTGTACAGGTTTGTAAGGTGTTCAGTATTTCTAGGGACAAGGGATGGGAAAGAGGGGGGGTGTGGAGAAGGAAAAAGTGTACAAAAGCCTAGGAAAAATGTTATGTCTTTGTGAGTAAAAGACCAAAGGAAGGGTGGCAAGGTACCATACATTTTTTTTTTTATGCTTTGTTTCTAAAACAGTCAAATACTGAAGGCTCCAAAATATAACTGGTTTAAATGCAAAACTGTGGCTTTTATTTCCAAACATACAATAAATAGGTCCACCACAACTAGCGTCTACCTTCATTTTACATGGAAGGATTTTAAAATTAGTTTGTGCATATTTAAAAATTAAACTTCCCTTTGCACATAATTCCAAACATAACCGAACTGCGTAACACACCAGCTCATGGTCTTGGCACTGTGACACAAGCAACCAATTAGAAACAGAGCTCTGTAGCCAGGACTTGAACAAAAATTGCATTTTGAATTGTTGATAAAAGATCTACCAACAATTTAATCTTTTTCTGCAGTATACAAAAAACTTTAGTACGTAAATATTGAAAAGCAAGTTGTCTTCTCTTCTGTTTCTGTAGAGACTGCAAGGTAAGTGGATTTATTAAGTGTTCACTATTTGCTCTATGATACAATTTTCATACCAAAATATCTTTACTGCATAGCAACATTCCATATTTTCAAATGCAAAAAGAGATTAGATGCAGTCTTTTTATTTCATCCCTCATCACTGAATTTAAAGACATTTTTAACCGCATCTCTGTTTCATCACAGTGCAGAAGGCCCTTAATATTTCAAGGATTTATTCAGTCATATTTTTAATACAAAAGTAGAGGCTGAGGAAAAGCCAGAGTAGTCTATACACACTGCACAATCTGTGTACATTCTGAAGCTGTACCTCTTCAAGAACTAGTTATACACTCTTCAAACAAATCCCTTTATCCAGCAATTCAAAATACTTTAGATCAGAAGTTTTATATTAGAATCAATACAATATATGCATATAAATACATTTATACCCTTCGGTTGCTAAACAACCCAGATGGCTGCGAGGATGACCTGAAATGGTTCTCCATTGGCCTGGGATACCAAATTATGTCGGCAGCTAACTGTTAACCAAGAGAGTCACAGTAAAAAATGGATATCTCTGCACAAGGTAGGTGTGCCGCAGCATCAGTTAAGACTACCAGGTGACACCCTGGCCCCTTCAACAGGGCCAGGATTTCAACTTCTGTGAGATGCAACACACAGGCAACATTTTTTCCCTCTGCCGACGCCCCGTTCATAAAAAGTCTCAGCAGAACAAAAACCCAAAAAAATACAACAAACCAAAGCAAAGATTTTACAACTGCAAGTTTCCAAGACAGGTGCTGCAGCTTTCAAGAACAAAGTAAAAGCTTTATAATTAAAAAACAAGGAAAAAAAAAAAAAAAAAACCCCAAACCAAAAAGCAATGTGCAAGTGTGAAACTCAGAAGACGATAGCAGGGATTGATCTAGACCTCGGTTCAGGTGGAAACACAGAACCCAAACTGCCTTGTGGAAGAACAGCTCTCACTGCAAATCTCAGCTCCAGCTGAGGAGGGTGTTTGTCTATCTGTGTAAAGACACCCCTGCCCCACCCAGGACAGCCTGGGGCAGCAGCTCGAGGGTTCCAAAGGTGGTCCCAGCCCCTGGGAGGGACAGGGCCACCAGCACCGACTCCTCACAGCCCCACAGGTGCCCCGGGGCTGTCACAGCAGAGGGCAGTGCTGTAGCAAGAAGTGTTCTCAGCTTGGCTTCTGACAGGACGCACAAACGTTGGCTCTGAGTATCCTCCAAAGGTGCCAGAGGTTTCAAGCGTTTCTTCCCACAATGCCAGGTATATAAATGTGTATCTTTTTAAATAATATTGCACATAAAAATCATCTTAAAATTTGTAGTGAAAGCAGGGTTGCAGGACAGTGTTTCCCAAAAGAGAATAAAAAGCTACCTGTACATAATAAGTTTTAATTTAAAGAATGCCAAGATTACTCAAAATCTAAGCACATAATACTGACAGAAAAATGTTAAATTGCACAATCTACATATAAATTAATTTGTAAATACTTAAAAGTTTTTAAACATTGAATACCCTTGATTTCACAAATCAGCTAGGTCACTGTCAAAGGATCAACTTAATGAGTTAGAAGTACTTTCCCCCAGAAAAAAACAGAAACAAAAAGATTTGCAGTCTCAGATGAAGCATTGGAAAGAGTTAAAGCATTTCAGCTCAGAGGTAGTGCTAAACACATCCAACTAGAAGTCCATTATATTTGAACTATGATGAAATAACGTAGTAAAATGTAGAAAGACTATAAAATTTACAAAAATAAATAGTTCTGAATGCTTTAGAAAATGCAAGAGACTTTGTTGGTACGTGTCTTGATCTGCTTTTCTGACCAAAAGCAAGCAAAGCGTGTCTCATTTTTAAAATATACCCATCTCTAGTAATGTGTCTGCAATCCACACAATCTAACTCTGCAACTTGACAGATGCCAGCTTGGCATAGACTCTGATATTAAAAATAAAGTGGAGGCTTTGTAAAAGATCACCTCATATGAAATTTTCTTTGCATGTAAATTCTTCTGTCAAATTAAAAATTGCACATAAAAAAGTTTATTGAAAGAGGCATGAGGGGTGATGAGGGTTATGTGCCCACTGTTCCACATACACCCTGGAAGGAAAATGATGATTGCACAGTTCTGATAAATAAATTTTTAAAAAAAAAAATCTGCCACTTTTTTGGTTTATAAGTTTTGAGATTAGTTAGAAAATCCTACTGTGGACAAATTATTATTTAGTTTGCTTTTTAAAGAATTCTTTACAACTTTTCCAGTGGCTTTTATCCTGAAACCAAATGAAAGTGGCAGTTTAAAAGTATCTTTGGGTAAAACAAGTATCAGGATCCAACGAGAATTTCCATTATGTGGTCCAACTCACTCAGATCTGTTCTACAGATCTGAATGTTGTTTGCTGAAGAAGAATTACAAGATGGAAAGGTTTTCAATGGTTCTTCTGTAGCAAGAGATGGTGATCTGGGTGGCATTAGTGGAGGGCAACAGAAGTCTGAATCATACATTGAAGTGTCAATATCTTCAAAAATGTCATCTATTGCCAAATCCTTCAAGTAACTGGTTGAATTTGAAATCTCAAAGGAACCAAACACACATTCAGCTCCCTTCAAATCCTGTCTATCATCTTCTAGTTTCAGACCAGTGTTTTCTGGAAACTTTGGCTGGTCATCTCCAGTAGGAACCAGACAATTAGGTGGGCTGATATCTTCTACAAAGTCTAAATCCTTCAGAATAGATGAAATAGCAGATGACATGTCGTCGTCTGAAACAATCAGCAGGCTGTTTTCAATGGGGTCTTCCACAGACCGCAGGTCACAACAGTGAGACTCTTGCTGGCCAATACCTGAAGGCAACTGAAGGGCAATCCCAGGTGACTCCATGCCCGTGTAGCTGTGAGAAGCAGGAGCGATGCCAGGGCAGATGTTCACTGGCTGCTGGCTGCTCTCTTGTCTCATCTCCTCCTGGATCTGCCGCACGGTGTTGGCGATGAGGACGGAGCGGTGCAGGTTCGGCTCCACCAGCATTTTGTAGGTCTGTAACTTGGTGAGGCACATGTTGAGCACCAGCTGCCTCTTGAGTGGGTATGGCAGACTTCGACTGGAATCAAAGGCACTCGAGAGACCAGCCATGTTCTCCTCATAGTCACTCAGCTTGCGCTTTAGGCCTCTCCCCAACATGAACCTGGAAGACAGAAATCATGAATTAACCTCGGCCAGGCCCAACAGACAATTCTGAAAAGCCTGTAGTGTACAATGTATTGGTTAACTTAAGACTTTCGATGTCACAGAACATCAAGAGACAGAACGAAATCCTACACAATACTACTTCCATTGACAAGATACACTTTCCAGCTATATTGTTTAATGGCAATTTTTTTTCCAAACAGAAAACATGGAAGAAATACACAAACTTTTTTTAAAAACCTATATACTTCTAAGTGTATCTGACTGTCCACATGTGTCCCGGTTTGGACAAATTTGGAGGAAAATATCCTCTGATAGAAAGCAGGTTACAATCACCCCACCCTCCACCAGATTCAGGAAAAATAGATGTTTATATTAAGTATCAAACAACCAGACAGAATATTTAAATCATTTCCATTTTAACATTAATTCTTGGGTACATCACGTAACATTTCAAAGCTAGTTTACAACACCCATTTTGATCTCATTAAGGCATTCTAATGTCTTGCCCAGTGTCTCTGAGAACTCTCTATAGGACTGAATTTTCTCCTTTTTTCTTTGGGGACCCAAAATTGTTTTACAGCAAGACCAACAGCAGAGCTTCCCATGGGATCCTTATATCCATTCCACAGCTTGGTAGTTGATGATGGGAGGAAATCTGGCTGGGCCACTGAGCTCACAGAAAGACAATCACTGCTCATAGCTGCTGGTTCACGACCTGTTACTGACTTCATACTAAGAACATCAGGCAGGAAGCAAACAAACAGCATTTTAAAAGTGACCGATTTTGGTAAATAGTTATGAAAAAAAAAAAATAGAATTTAGTTGCATTCATTCTGCTTTGTGTGCTCTTGCACTGAAATACAGTAGGTCTAGAACAATGCGGTACAAAACCTGTACACACACACACACCTAAAATGTAAGTGATCCAAACAAATACCTGCTTGGCTACCTTGCAATTACCATCCCAAGCCTAAAGTGTTTTATTAGGGACAACAAGCCCTATGCAATCGCTCATATAAACACAGAAAGGAGGATACTGTGCACAGGAACACTGCTAAAATCTCAGTTACACACATTCTGAAGTGTCCGTGAATACAGACTCCTCAGTCCCAAACAATTAAAGAAAATTAAGCAATCCTAAATTAGACACCAGTCACAGATTAAAGGCAGATCCTTCAGGCACAACGATCCAAACCCTGCATGCTGCCGAGGGCCTCCCAACTTCCTTTCTGTGTGAGCACTGGATACTGCCAGCAATAGCTCAGCTGATGGCCGCAGCTGCCAGCTGCTAGCCTGTTGCTAGACTTTTGGGGACAAGGAGAAGGCAGCAGGATAAAGCCTCTTTTACTTTCAGGATTTCTCCAGACTTGCAGGAAGCATGGCAGGGCTCCATGGCTACATCCATCTGCCCAGACAAGGCTGTTGGAGAACTCAGCTCCTCCGGAAGAACAGAAAGCAAGCAAGCAGTGCATCCTCCTCAGCAAGACACACAAGTGAAAACAGCTGCTACAGGAGTTTGTGTCAGACTTCACAATTATATGCACTTTTTTTTTTAAAGGACGTATCTGGATGAAATTCAACTTGTCCTATGATTGCATTTTTACTTAGGAGGGGGTAGTCTGGCCTATCTTCAGTTCACTAACATAGTCACTCTTGAAACAGCAACAAAGTTTAATTACTTGCCATTTTAACAGTGCTGCAATTTTTTAACTTTGGAACTCTGTTTTTCTCCAAAGTTTTCTGCTAAACTGCCAGGGCACTACCTGAATCCCTTTAAAAACCAGAAGGTGTCTGGAAGTGGTGTGCCTGTTCACCTGGGTCATCTTCCCACACTGATCACGTACTGCTCTCCCTCCCCAGCACCACATTAACAGCCAGTACCCAGCACTCCACTACAACAAAACCAGAACAAATCTGGATACAAAGTTCAGGCACAAAATATAATAAAGTATTCTGGGGAGGCAGTGCCTGTGTCAGGCATCCTCAGACAAACTACTGACAATATGCTCAATAACTGATAATTTTTGGCACAATCTATGGAAAACTACAATTATGCAGGACAAGTAGACTGTTGCTAAATATACCAACTCTCATAATGAAGACAATCATTTATGCAAATCATAAAAAACTCCCAATAAAATTGTGAACTCCCCATTTTAAGTAGCATTTCAATGTCGTGTACTACCTAAGGCATTACCTCATAGTATCACTATAAGAACAAAATTATGCATCAAAAAGGCTGTTCCTTCACTAAGCACCATCATTCCCATGCACTGCCCACTAGTGGGGTATTTTTGTTTGTTTTGGTTTTTTCCTCTCAATTAATTTAACAGACCAAAATTTACACCCTTAGGGGAATGAAGTTATGACCATGCAGGAAACAGCAATTCTGATACTTCATACATTCAGAATGCTTGGTTTTGATAATTTACTGCTTTTAGTATGTTTTAAAAATATACATTTACACTTTGTTAGGCACACAGGAGATACTATTCTTATCTCTTTGAATTATATAAATAACATTAATTCCTAACATCTCAAAAATATGCTAGTATTTAAATTCTGTAAGCAATCTTAAAGAGCAAGCAGACTATGATATGCAGGGATGTATAATTTCACAAGACCAACTTAAAATGACATGTTTTACTTTTCAATTCAAACAGTAGTCTAGTTAGACTAAATACTTCATGCTCATATAGGCAGACACCCTTCTTTTCATTCCTCAAACTTCCTTCATAAAATTTGTCCCAGAGCATTTAAGAAATATGCAACAATGCTCGAGCATGACAGCACTTGACTATAAAAATGAAGTGCAAGAAACACTATTTGCTCCAACTTCAGAATGTTTCTACTTAATGTACTCCCCACTCTCAAGATGTTTTTTAAAATACACAAACACAGTACTACCTTACATGTTAGAAATTCTAACACTGATTTTTTTTCCTTACAGAAGGGATCCCTAACTCTCCCTCCAGGAGCTAGATGACTTCAAAGGTTACACAAAAATTTGGAAAAGGCTAATAAAAACCAGAGTACCACTGGTACAGGGGATTTAAAAATTACTAGTGTCATGGTTGCTACAGGAGACATTAAATTTCAGTTCTTGTCAAACACATTCAGCTGCTGACCTACAAAAGACACAAAGCCCCTTTGTTACCAGCTAATCTACATTTTATCAGGCCTTTTGCTTTACTTTCTAACACAAGAATTTCTGACGGGGATCAGATCCTTAACAAACTAGTGTGTATTTTCTGAGTAGCTTGTTCTTCTGTAGTGCTGCGTATCGACACCTCATCCCAAACCCAAAATTCAGTCAGATGCTCGCTTTCGCAGCATTACTTTGCAGCAGAAGATGCTGATGACATTATTTATTTATGCAATGCTTACTCCACTCCAGTTTTTGGTAGTAGGGCAAACAAGCAGCTGTGCACACATGAACCCCCAGACGAGGAGCAGTGTCAGCCCTTCCATCAGCTGACACGAGTGCACAGCCAGCTCGGAGGAGCACAATCTGGGCACACTAAAGCACAAAGAGTCTCCAGAAACTGCACTCTCCTTACTCCAACCTAATTCCAGGAACCTACTCAGATCTCAAAAAATTGGATCAAATAGCAGGATTTTCGGATGTGCCAATCTGATAACTCCGTGCCTTGTAAGTAAATAAACTGAATAAAAATTAAAGTTTATGCCAGCTTCAAACGTGAGGTCCGTACATAGCTGTTCAATTACAAAAGCAGCAAGCTCTAAGTCACCCTCTTCTTGAACTTGAAAAAGTTGCACAACAAAAAATTTTTTTTCCATTCAGATGATCTATTTTAGAATCTTTTGTCACAAAAAAACCCCAGGAACAATGAGGAACAACACATCTCAACTTTTTTTCTGGCATTTTCTCATTCTCTCTCATTATAGTAACGCAAACTGAGTCACAGGCTGTTTATGGCAGAATGCTTTTTAAATTAAAATAATTTTTCAGATATAGAGAAAAGAAAGCTAAGTGAACTCAGTATCTGGGAGTACCAAACTCTCTATTCACATCACTGAACTACAATGGAGTCTACATAGAAATTTTGCCCTGACAGCATGCTCCTCACTTCCTTCCAGTCCTCCATGGAGGACATTTCATAGCAACTCCTCCCTGGTAAGATGGGAAGAAGCATCCAAGCACTGTAATCCTACACCATACCAGGGTTTGAAAAAACTTGGGAGGGAAGAGGCACGTCCCTGGTTGGCAAACCCACACAATACCAAACAAACAGGCCTGGTCAGGGTGCAGCTACTCAGAAGAAACATTCCAGGCTACCAAGAAAAATTCACATTGCGATGTGTTGTGGACAATACAGGCCCGTGCCACCATTTCGGCTCCATCTGTCACAGGGTCTGACACTGCAGCTGCCACTGACACATGGTCGGGAAGTACAGCTGGGAACACTCTCAAGGAATAATGCAACATGTGAAAACCCTCAATTACTTCTATCTGGGCAAACTACTACTTAAAAACTTTTTTGGAAGATGAGGGAGAAGAACTAAAGAGCAAAGTTAAACAATGTTTAGAACTCAGGACCTCACAGAGCTTTAATTTTCAGCAAAGAAGAGCTTCAAAAATAATGAGTGTATCAAACACAACTGCCATGGTTAGTATTGTCTGAACATGAACTTTTCATGCACAAAACAAGCACTGTAATCAACTACATAGCAGTTATTTATTTACCATTAAATATGTTTAAATAGCAAGATCATCAATAAAGTACCTGGCCTTCACTAGGCAGGTAAATATAATTTAATTCATAGTGGTTCCTTTTGGCTTTCCTTTTTAGAATATTATTAAATTCAGACTTCCTTGATCCTTTCTGTACAGCCACACTCCTGCATTTCTCAGCCCAAGACTGTCTCAAAGTGAAATATTACTTTTTCTTACAGGACAAAAATAACAGCTTTGCAGATGTGCAAGCACCTCACAAGTGAAAGCTGCCTGTCCAGTCTGCAGTAATGCAATTTATGTATTAAAATCAAAATTAGAGACTCCTTACTATTGTAATTTGGGCAATTCCCTTTCAAAGTCTCCTTTGTCTCGTAACTGTAGAAACCATGTAAGAGTAAAGACAGACAGAAGTCTCTCTGTAGAGCTGTAGACTTGTGTTAGTGACTGACCAAGGCTGGCTGATAAGCTGGGGTCCTGCCCTCCCCTCTCTTTCACGAACACATCTCACAAGCACACATCTATCTGCAGGAAGTGCAAAGGAAGACAGACATCCCACAGCTACGGCTGTTTCCCAGAATTATTTGATGTATGCTGCACACTATTTCTGATGATAATCCTTCCCCTCCCCAACACACATTTTAGCTTAGGCAACACAACTTCACCAACAGTATTAATGAAGTGCTGGACTGGCTAATGGCTCGTGTTTCATGTAGAAGAAAGCGCAAAAGAAAACGGAAAGGCAGAAGGTGCAGTTAACAGACACAGCACAAATCCCTTCCTCCCATCCAGGCTTACAGCTGATCACTTGGACGTGCCTTACATAACACCATAAGCTGTCAGACCACACAGAACAGTGCCTCTGATCTGAGGTCCCCAGCAAGTGCTGGAGATCCCCACAAAGCATCTCAGCTGTTACCAAGAGCAAGTGAGGGAAGGACTACACACCTTAGGAAACACCAAAGTAAAAAGCAATTTGGACCTGAAGACACTTTCAAATATACAGAAAAGGGTTTAAGTCTGTTGGCACCCCATCCCCCCTCTCAGCCCTGCCCCAGTTTAGCCAAGATGAGTAACTGCTGGGGAAGGCACAAGTGACTAAAAGTGTGCATACAGGGAGGAGCGCAGTCCTACCAGCTTACTGCCATACCTAAACTCCTATGCAACAACTTCTTCACAGGAGTCAGAAATTACCAGAAAACAGCAGCTCAAAGAAAGTAGACTTAATGTCAACTTTTTGGTCAGCAAATCTCGACCTATAACACACCCAAGTCTGGTACAAAGTAACTGGAACACAGAACCAAGATACACTACTGTTCAGACTCAAGAAACCCCAACAAAAATAAACAAACCCAAAACCAAACACAGGCACATACTCCTCAACCCTGAAAACAAAACAGAAAAAAAACCCCACACCTAAAGATTTCCCCACATTTTGAAAGTAAGACTAGCCTGAATAGCATCATTAGGTATAGGAAAGGAATGAGAGGAAGACTGAGTTTAGCAGAGAATTATTCTGGAATTAATAACCTTCCTACTGTCATTCACTATGTGTGGAAGTAGAGAATAAAACTGTATCACACACAAATATTGTAGGAGCTGAAATGATGTTTAGGAAGCACTTGGAAGTTTTACCTTGATTTAGAAGTTAGTTTAAAACCCCCCACAACAACCTGTTTATGTTATGTCTAACAGGATCTGGAGAATTCCTGCACTTAAGGACATCTTTTTAAGTTCCTTACTCCCATTTCATTTCACAAAGCACTGATAAGAGCTTTGCTTTACAAGCTATGGCAGCTAAGTTTCAGAGCAGCACATTTCACTCCGGAGAAGGAACTCCTCTGTTAGGATCTGTACCTTCCACAGCTAAAACAAGTGGATCCAGGCTGTTCCCAAAAGTAAATGAACCACATTCTCAGCAGCTGATGTCTAATGCTAGAGTATAAGGGAGAGCTGCTGAGGGAGCTCCAGTGTTCCAGTGCTCAGTAGAGAGAAACTTCCATCCTTAAAAAAGCCCAAACTAAAGCACTATCACTCTTGTCTGTCACTTGTGTATCTCATTCCACATTTACTAACAAAGCTCACACACATATTTTTAATGAGAATGTGTTTAGTAAAGTTTTTTCCAGGAATTTTGGGTGGATTTTGTTTTTTTTTTTTAAGTGGAACAAGGGCCTGGAATCATTTAAACTAAGGATCAATAGTAGCGCTGGCAAAAGCTAATACATGATCAAGAGTTACTAAACCTAGAAACGCCCATAGTAAAACTAAACTATAATTAAATGAGAACATAAAGGACTCATAAAGGAAACAACAAGAACCAAACTATCACAGTTCCACCAAAGCATCTCACTGGAGAGACAAAGGATCATTAGATCTGCAAATGCAATGACACCACTGCTTGTTCTAGTCAACTGAACAGTTCTCAATCCATTTTCCTTACCCTACTTGCTTCAAATAGAGATACTAGATGCATTCACCTACACAACACTGACACGTGTTTTAGAGTTACAGCAATCTGAAAGATCCACTAATAAAGGAACTTACAGTTTATGAAATATTAGAAATTGGCATGCCCATACTTTTAACAAAAAAAATGGGACCATTAACAGTAAAAACAAACAAGAAAAAAAGCTCTTTTCCTGATAGAGGACTGTGCATTTATTCTTTCAGTTACCAAATCAGAAATCACTGAATTTTCTCTTGTAGCACACAACTTTACTTCAGTATCCCAAGCACCACGTTTTCACAAGACAAGATTGTAACACTCAATTTTAGCAGCTGAACAGTGAATCTCACTGTAAGATTTAAGCCTCAGTTAACCAATTTCCAAGAAAAATGCGATCTTACAGAAATATACTTTATTGCATTGTAATAATTCCCCCTTATAAAAAATAGTAATAGAAATTCAGAATACTCATGCCAAAGAGTTTATACTATCCAGTAAGTCTAAGCACCGCACTTTATATTATATATCCCATTTTTAAAAGACGTATTTCAGTTTACCATTCTAATCCACAAATAACATCTGCAGTCCATTATCAGAGCGTGCCCTATGCACGTAAGATACAATTTCATAGAAACATACAAGTACTTACCCTTAGAAAACAGAAAGGAGTCCAGGCAGGAAGATTCTGGATTTTGCATAAAGCGTGGTCATCCAAGAGTCTTGAACTATCCCAGAGGCCAAGCCATCCACCGAGGTAGGATGATGCGACTTAAGAGGAAAAACAAAACAAAACCAGAGTATTTAATTACTGTGTGGTGGTTTTAATTTTTTTAAATCAGAAGTATTAAGCACACAATTCAATACAACTTTTTAAATTATCTGTGCTAAATTCTATTAAAACAGATAAATATGGGTAAAACCCCCTAAAGTTCATGAATACACTGAAATAAGAGGACCGAACAGTTTCACCTGTGAACACATAAAATGTGAAAATTATCTTCCATAAATGAGTATTACAGAAAGCTGATCCTCTAAGTGTTAGGCTTTAGAATAAGGATTTACTCTGATATTTCTTCAGGTTATCAAACACCAATTTAAAATTGTAATCATCCCCAAAATCACAAAATCAGGAAAGAGAACACCGTGCACTGTGAAGAACTACATTTCAGAATTATCTCCTACCACTTACAGGCTGCAAAAGCAGTTAAGGTTTTTATTTAATTCCCCAACGTTCCTCTATTTCAGCATACACAAAACCAGTATGAGAAGATACTTTACAAGGTGTCCTATGATTGTGTCTTACATTCGGTGTGGTGCCATTTCCATCAAAACCCTGATATAGCAACATCTGCAGTATGGCCAGAGACCACATGGATTAAATCATGGATTAACTCAAGGCATTGGAAACTGGGAAATGCGAAAAGGCTGAAGTGACAGTAAACTATGGACTAGGCTAGGAGATGTGGAGGGAATCGCACGATCCATGCTCTTGAGGTCTCACCTCCACCAGGAGAATCAAACAGTTGTGAATGCCAAGAATTACTGCCCTTGCAGGGGCTAACAGCCTGCAGCCAGGATTGTGCACATCACACACACAGACACCTGACCCAGCTACGGCAAACTGCCTCACAAAAGCACCGCAGGAGCAGGGATCAGTACTCTCCGGAAAAACACAGTCCTTCAGGATCGAAAATCAAGAGTTCATACATTATTTCACAAATCTTAAAATAATACATAGTGAAAGGTAGTCTTACATTCAGACAGACGGGCAAGTAAACGCCTACAGTGCATCTTACATAGCAACTCATAGCCTGATGCTACCAAAGGGCTCCTCCGCTTACAGAACCTCGGAACTGTAAAGATGCAGTAAAACAGCAGTAAAATGCCCGTGACCTAAGCAAGCCAAACCTAACCCACAGCAACAAACACATTCACATCTCCCTCCTCCTCCTAGAAGCTGACTTCTTTCCCAGTATAAGGAAATCTATGCTATCTGTAAATAACAATAATAATAATAACAACGATAAAGCCCCAAACAAAGAGACAAATGACGATTCATAACCTATTTGCTCTGAAGCAGCAGGACTTCAGATGGTCACTACTGAGGTTCATTAAAGTGTACTTGTTAGGTCACCTGGAGAGGTGTGCAGTCACTGCATTTTCTATACACTGAATATAAAAAACACAAATTTTAGAGTTCTAGGATTTTTTAATGCTAAAACAACTTTACAAAGCTCACAAGCATACTAAAGTGTTGAAAAGTTTTAGATTTTAGCACCTTAGCTAAAAAACCCCAAACCCAACAAAATTAGAATCACTGGATAAAAAAAAAAAGTACTGTTACTTGTATTTTAGAAGTCCAATATTTTGCTAGAAGGAGATGAAGTCAAGAAGTTTTCAAATTTAATTTCTTTATTATATACTTCAAAGGATTCCTGCAGAAGTAACTGTGGAGGTTGTGACTTTTGCCCTTTCTGTATGATTTCACACTGGGATGAGTGTCAGGAAGAAGTAGAGGTAAGATTATTAGGTTTAGTTTTTACAATCTGTTAGGAAAAAAAAGACAACTATAGAAGATACAGAGTAGCTGTAATTCACTATGAATTTTATCTCTAGTGAATTACTTTTTGTTTCTTCCTGTCTTCCCTTCCTAGTACCTGTTTAGGGGTCACTTTAGAATTCTGAGATTACAGCATCGTTTCAACGTTAATGGTATTTCCCCCATTGCAGCTAACTGCCTGAACGACAGAATTTTAGCCGCATCAAAAATAAAGTGGAAAACTACTGCATAAGGCTCCTACCCATGCTTTTGGCATTCCAACACAGTTTGAAAAATTCCAGGCCTAACTAGGGCAGAAATTATTAACTGTACCTATCTGCGAGCTTAATCTGCAATATGCATAAAAGAGAGCAATCTTACGCTCCTCCACTCCTCTCCACCTGCTCCTAGCCCAGACTAACGCGCATTTACCGAGCCAAACAAAACCTGCTATTAAAAATGTAACTGCAGCATACACATAAGTCGCAACTACCAAGCGGCAGCGATCAGCAGTGCCAGGATGGAAACGCTGGAATCCAGGGAAAGCCCTTTCCTGCCGCCCTCCCGCAGCCGCTCCCGCGGCTCCTGCCACCATTTGGCCTTTGTGGAAGGAGTGTCGGTGCTTCCTGCGGGCGTCCCGCCCCCCCTCCCGCGGCCGTGGGCAGCGGTAACCAGAGACAACCTTGGGCTTCCCGAGCTGCGAAAAGTTACACTCCTCCCCCTTCCTCCGCCCGGCTCGCTCAGACCCCGGCCGGGCTAATTATAACTGCGCGAACAACTTCCACCGCCGGCCGCGCTCCGGGCGCTCCCCCCGCGCCCAGCCCGGCTCCCCGGGGCCGCCGTGCCCGCACCCCGGCCCCGCTGTGCCCCCGCTCCCAGCCCGGCTCCCCGGCTCCCCGGCCCCACTGTGCCCGCGCCCCGGCCCCGCTGTGCCCCCCGCGCCCAGCCCGGCTCCCCGGCCCCGCTGTGCCCCCGCGCCCAGCCCGGCTCCCCGGCCCCGCTGTGCCCCCGCGCCCAGCCCGGCTCCCCGGCCCCGCTGTGCCCCCGCGCCCAGCCCGGCTCCCCGGGGCCGCCGTCCGCTCCACCTGTCCCCGCTGTCCGCTCCTCTGCCGCCGCACCGCCGGGTGCCCCCCCACCCCTCACCGGCTGAGCCCCCCCCCCCTGCCCCGTCGGGGCTCCCGCCGCGCCCGCCTTGGCTTCCCGCCGTGCCCGGCCGTCACCCCACGGCCGCCGCTGCCCTCCCCCTGCCCCCGGCTCCCAGCCCCGCGCCCTCCCGCCGTCTTCCGAGCGGCGCCCCACCTGGGAGCAGAGGAACCCCCGCTCGTCCGCCGCCGGCTGAGCTCCGTCCCTTCGGCGGGGCTGGGACTCCGGCCGGGAGGAGGCGGAGGCAGCGCCACCCCCGCCGGGCCCCGGCAGCCTCCGCTCCGCCCTTCCCTCCGCCCGCGGCTCGCGCGGCGGGGCGCGCGGGGGCGCTGCGTGCGCCGCGCGCGCCAGCTGCCCGCCCTCCCATTGGCCGGCGGCCCTTTCAACCTGCCCGGCAACCATTTTCTGACTGGCGGGCGAGCCGGGGAGGCGGGGCTACGGCTAGACCCGCGGCGCCGCCCAATGGGAGAGCCGGGAGAGCCGGGAAGGGCGGGGCCGCGCGGCCGCCTCGCCCAATGGGGAGCCGGGCGCCGCCGAGTCCCGCGTCCGGCGGCGCGGCGCTCCGGGGGCGGCCCCGCCCGCGCTGGCGGGGGTGGCGGAGCGGCCGCGCCGCACCGGGCTCGGCTCAGCCCCGCTCGGCCCCGCTCTGCTCCGCGCCTTGCGCCTTGAAACCACCGCGGAGCCCCCGGCCAGCCCGCAGCCAAGCCCAGAACCACCACCCGCCCCCCCCCTTTTTTTTTTCGTATAAACTCGTAGTCCGTATGTGACCAAAACCACCAAATTTCAGTAAAAGGCACGCCCACGGCCTCCACAGAGCAGCGTTCCTACAACGCCCGGTGCCAGGGCCGTTGGGAAACGAGGCGCACACGTCTCCCGACCAGCCCTAGAGCTACGTCAAACATTGCACAATTCTTCCATGAATATTCACTTGATTTTTTTTTTTTTTCTTCAAAGATGAGGTTTTAGCCGTGCTCAAACCTCGTATTTGCTTTTCACGGGCATTTGCGTAATCAAGTTACATTGGCGCGAGTGTTTGTACAAACCAGATTTCAAAATCTGACATTGAAGTATTTGTCAAGATTGATTTTGAGCTTTTGTGAACCCTGCCATGGGTTGGTTACCTGATGCATTCCCAAAAAGCTGCTTGATCTAAACCCATCTCTGAAAGAGCTAATCTCTAGAACAGTAAAACCAAACAAAACTCAAGGACATTTGCAAAGATGGGTTCCTACACTGAAGGTGAGCACAGACCAAGTTCACACACAACGTTCCATGTCAATCTCATAAATACTCCAGAAACATTTGCAATTGTGTGGTGCAGATACACTACAACTTCGATGAAAGATCAGCTGCTTTTTGTCATTATTCAGCAAAGGAGATTTTTTTTTTTAAACCCTCAGGTCCAACAGATTTTAACCCTTGTATCTCCTGATGGGCACTCATGAAGGGGTAGGAGTGTCCGAGGCCTGACCCAAATGCAGGGGTGAAGGGAGAGAGACAGAAAGCCAGAGCTGACCCCTGCGGGTCCCTCACTGAGGGCAAAGGGACCGTCTCTCCAGGCCACATCTCTCCTGCAGCACGGTGGCCCCGATTCCTCAGCCACAGCTGTGCTCTGACCTCACTGCTGGGGGTCATGGAGCACAGAAGGAGAGCGAGTGCTGCCGTGAGAAGCACTAATGAATCCTTTTTGACACGCTGCCGGAGCTGTGTCACCTCCCCGAATGGCTGAGGGATGACACCCCAACCCTCATGGTCCATCTGCTGCACCAAGTCTAAGTGCAGGACCAGTGTCAGCACTGAGGGGGAGGAGTGGACCAAACATCTCCCCCGTACCCCTTCCCTTCCCACCACACTCTGTGGCTTAAATGGAGGAGTAACTCTGAGATGTTCCGGATTCTTCTGTCTGCTAAAGTCAGCCAGAGACAACCAGGAGCATTGCACCAGGGGCGACCCCTGCCATATGCTTGGGATTATCTCCAAGGAACAGACACACGATAGGCGTACAAAGGTAGCTGGTGCAGAAGGGACAGATCTGGAATCATTATGTCTAATACAGAATATAAAGGGGCAGTTTAACTAGCAGTACCACCAAGGTGTCCTCATAGCTTGAGCAAAGATTAGGCTTTGCAGACTTGACCCCTGCTGGCCAAAAGTCTATGACCTCTGGGCAGCCCTGCAGCACCAGTACAGTCCTGGACAATTCTCCCTCCCTACAGTTCAAGGCAATCCTTGAGCCTCCGGTACAGCCATTGTCCTTCAGTCCAGCAGACCTCCCAGAAAGACACCAACACTGCTCACCCTGCTCTCCTCGCTCTTTCTTAAGCAATTAACCTAAGGTGGTCAGCTGTTCTGTAACCAATTTTTGTTCTGGGCAATAGAAAAGGGTGAATGTGCCTTCTATAGCAGGTGTTTCTAGAAAGGTCAGTTGTTTCAAGCATGCTCTGACAAAAGCTACAGAAAAAAAGAACCTGGAGTTGTTTAAATGCATGCATCAGAACTTTGGATTCATGGCTTAACACTTGAAGAAGTTAATAGAAATGACAAAATTTGGTGATTATTTGCAAGGGGTTTGGTGACTTTTTTGCTTGTGTTAACAGTGGGATTCACATAAAAGAACTGGAACCTTGTTTAGCTTGGCAATAGTTAATGTCTCATGTTCTAGAGGAGCCATGCTTGTCTCACATGGTGAAGAATTCAGTGGGCTGAGCTCACATATAAGGTCTTTCTTGAGAAGAAAATTCCTTTAAAAGGCGCTTAGGTTCTCAAATGAGGTCATGTTCTAGGAGTCTAATGCTCTCCCATTTTGACTTGAACTAAGCTTGAGGCAAAAAGAGGATTGCATATGATTTTTTAATGATTTAAACATGGCCTTTCAGTATGACTATACTCACTGCAGCAGGCCAGGATGCCATTCTCACGAGCAGCATATTTGCTTTTGCAGCAAATTTCACATAAACCAGGAAAAAATACAACCCCCAAACCAATCAAGGTCTCTATGTAACTCATCTGAAAGGAACGCCAGAGGTTTGCTGCTACTTCTTACCTTCATACTAGGCATCTATTCAAAAACACCATTCCAGGAACACAGGAACTAATGAAGACAGCTTTCCTATGGATTTATGCCTGTGATTAATTACCTCTGCGTCCAAAGTAGGAGCTCTAATTGAAGCTGGTCTCATGCCTGGAAACTTGTCTCTCCCTTATCTGGATTACTGGATACCAGTACAGAATGCTGTTTTCTTCTGATATCTCCCCACTTAGAAAAATTCTAAAAATGTAGTGACTGTAAGATCTGCCAGATTTGATTGAAATTAATTAGCCATTCTAAAGCAGAATGGCAGAATGATCCTGTATTGCTGTACTTCCATAGGGAAGTGAGAAAGGCACAGCACACTGCACTAAAGCTCAGTTAGTTTTACCACCTCTGTTTGGTGGTAAAGCCTATGCTTACTAAAGTTTTTTAGAAAAAGCCATGACACAAAATGGTTATAACAAAACCTAACAACACCTTACTGAATATTTCTCAGAGGAGGAAATCAGCCATTGTTCTGTTTTGTCAAAAGAATCACAATTTACAAGAAAAAGCACTTTCACCCTATATCTTTCGAACAAAGCATAGACACAAAAGCAAATGATGGTACTGAGCTTCAATTTGAACAATTAACCATTCAACAGCTTTGTCTCAAACTTCAGTCAGCTCACTGGACACAAAATAATCCCAACACCCAGTACTTTTCATATCTAGCCTTTTTCTCAGTAATGATTTTAAACACAGAAAAGTGAATTTGTTACAAGTACTGGGTTTTTTTTTCCTTTAAGTATGAAACTATTTTGGTTTTTGAGTTTGTTTTTTATCAACATACCTGCTCTTCCCTTTGGAAGTTCTGTTTTGTAAGCTTCCACAACCCCAGACTGAAGTTGCTTTACTTTTCCTTGATTTCCTCTCCAAATCTTGTCTGTAAATGGAACATGAAAAATAGTATATACAGTTCCTTTGCTACAGCATTTTACTATTGCAGTACATACTTGAACTTCCCACAAGCTCCTAGGGGACTTCCAAATACAGCACACATGGGGATACAATTTCTGTTCAATTCTGGTTTTGCAAGAAGTCGTGTAATCACCTGCATCTTCAATTACTCTTCCCTAAAAAGATGACAGTTGAAATTACTCAGATGTTTCTCTGGCAATGCAAAGTGGCCTCTAGCATTAGGTTTTCCTGTTGACACGTTTGTCATGCATGAACATCTACCAGAGTAATTCTTCAGGTCATAAAGCACTCATTTTGGGGGAATGTTGGTTAAGCAAATGAGTAATTATTGTTTTTTTTAAGAAAGAGCTACCATGCAAACTTATGAAAATCATGTCACATAATGAAATTTTTCAGTATTTTTTTTTAGTATTTTTCACTAGCTCTTTTTATTTTTTTTAAGGCACTACAAACATCTAAAATAAGTCTCTTTCCTGACAAATTATTCAATGGGATTTCACCTCTCCGTGAAAATTCCTTGGAAAAAAGTAGGAAAATTTATCTTAACTGTCAACTTTGCAAGAGACACCAAAAGAAATTCAGACAATCCTTGCAAAAGGTTGTATTTGATAAGCCAGATTAACAAAAATACACGTGTTCCCAAGATGTTTATTTCATTTCTTTGAAACTTGGTGGCTTTGTACTCTTAGTATTAGTCAAAGAGTGTGAAATCACTCATTTCGGAACTGATGAGCAAACAAAATTTGTCATCATCAGTCACGATATTTTTTGCATATGGGACTATACATCCTAGATCTGAGACACGAGCATACTTTCACTTTGAACAGAAGTAATTTTTGAAAGCACTTTTATTTGTCTTATCATAGATGTCAGAAAACAAATGTGTTGGGTTTTTTTATTCTAGCTTTTGACAGTTTGTTTACTTATAAGGGAATATGGAATAAGTTGCAGGACTGTAAAGTATTCACACAGATCAATATTTTGAGACACAAAAAATCCGTAATGGTTAGGTAACTCCAATATTAAACTGTACTCTCAGTCAATTTACAATAATGCCTTTTAAAAGCAGCCCAGACATACCCGAGACTTCAAAAAAAGTCTAAGGGCAGCTTTGAAAACAGGTAATTCCTGGTGAGTCTGCAGGCTCAGCTCACATATGAATCCCTAACCTGCTCCAGGGCTGAAACCCTTCACTGCTGCACCTCCAAGGCAGCCTGGTCAGGAAAGGCTTTTTCATTCAAAGACCTGATTCTCTCTTCATTGACCAAATTTGTCCTTTAGGAAAGTACAGCTACATTTGTCGAGACAGGTGATGCCTTTTGCTAGGCAAACTCCCAAAGCTGCAGCAGAGAGAGGAGGTTAAAAGAAGCCAACGAGCACCACACAGAGAAGCAATAAGCAGACAAGCCATCGTTACAGCAGCCTGGATCCTTGCACTTCTTGCCTTTGCTGAATGCTCAGGCCCCAGAAACTCTGATTTTCTGGCAAGGAAAAAGGAGAAATAAAGCCACAGGCACAGAGGCAGAAGGGGACAGATACTCAATGTTACCTGCAAAGGAAGCAGATTGGACATTAGCTATGTGCTTGACAAAGCTTTCTTTTGTGCAAGTCTACAGCCCAGTGCCACCAGGCAGACCAAAAGCCTTGTTTCACACGGCATTGACGCTGTGCAAGCTCCATCACTCTTCCCTAGGAGCACAAGAGAAAAAAGGCTGCTAGGAGTGGCAGCAGAATCTGTCAGAAGCCTTTCCTAATTTAAATTTCCCATTTACACGTAGAAATTTTAAAAATCCCCACCAGCAACTATCATCTCTCACCATTTGTAGTAACAGCTCACTAATTCAGAATTCAAAATCTTACAGGAACCTTTTCATTTCTGATGTCTCTCATTACCTTAGAGACATCACATAGAGGGGGAACTTATTGTATTAACCTTTAAGTGATGCATATTTAAGCAATACCTCTTTGGACTAGCAAAGAAATTACACTGGCATTTAGAAAACAAAGGGGTTTTTTTATTATTCCTTTTTTTTTTATTTATTCCTTTTTTTTTTTTATTTATTTACCAGGGGAAGCAAAGCATGAGAAGCTGAATTAGACTGAGACACATTATTAAAGCAATAGGGAGACAAGCTGATTTTACAGACTGGTCTCTGCAAAGTCAGACCACTTGTAGGCACACATCAGTTCTGCATGGTGACTGTGCAAGTTTCAGCAATACCCATTCTTACATCTGCTGAGCCAAGATATTAGGCTTGTAAAAGTATATTAGATTTGGCATAAGTTTGAAGACTGTAATAAAACAGGATATATATTTCTGTTTAAATGCTTAACTCCACAAATGCCTACTTATCTAACACCTTTCCTGTTAAGCCAAGTAGTCTCTATAAATTGTTTTAACTAGGCACAGCTTCCTCAGTAAAGGAATGCATGCAGCCAGATGCTTTGTACAGTAATAAAGTACAGAGTTATAAATACACACATGTGCATTTGACAGTTTAACAAATGAACAAATTATACTGATTCCTATCTATAACATGCAGACTGATGCACACTAAGGAGGTGGGGAAGAGCATTTTTAAAATATCTGAACATGAAATTGCTCATTTAATGAAAATGGAGGGTGTGGGAGCAGAGGAGAACACCCACAATTGCTCAAACCTGTGGGTTTTCAACACAGTTAAGAGCAGTTTTGGGAATGTTTCCCAGAGGAACAGAATGCTGATGTTCCCTTTATAAACCCCTGAAACTGCCTGGCTCTCTGTTTTACCCTTAGGTATCCGCTGTCCAGTTCAGTGGTTCACACACAGAAAAGCATCAAGAAAAATTACCTGCAGATATATAATTTTTGAAGGAATCTCTGATACAACAAACACTACCACATAAGCCTGATCTATGTCACTGTGAGATATGACAGTTTGTATCTATATTTGGATCCTCCTGAATCAGCATTTATTACTGCAATACTTATGAGTGACCTCTCAATTAAGACATGTAGCATTGGCTTCTCTTTGGTCCAGCTATATCCTGCAGACTGAACTTGCAAGTGCCTATATGCTATTTTGTCTTTTAACATGAAGTTATTAAGTGAGAAAGCAAAGTTTAACTACTACAGCAACTACAAGTTATCTTATGGCAAGTGTAATACAAAGAAATGTTTTCCAATTCTCTGAAGACTCACACCAAGTGCGTGGTTTCATAAGATGGAGCCAATAAGCATTCAACTGCTGAGTTTGCAAAATTTAGCAAAATGATATGATCTTTCCTCAAAGCAGATGATTCTAAAGCACATAAGCTCAGTGGTCTCTTTATTCTTGAAGTGATACTCAAATGTTCTCAACATCCCCTTGGCACCCCCACCTCCAACCCCCTTTCCAGGTTTGAGAATCTGCATCGTAGGTAAGGTCACTCATGGGAAGGCAGAGCCTGTCAGACACAGCAGGGTTCTCTTTTCATGTTCAGCAGCTTGCTTGGTTCGGATCTACAGAAAACAACCACGTTACTGACAGATGTCTTCCCATGGCACAACCATGGCCAACACATTCCAGAAACCAATCAGTATTTCCCCCCTTCCCTACTCCCTACTAGCTTGGAGCTTTTCCCCAGTAGCAGCTTCTGATGGTAAACATTTGTTGTTTCATAATAAAATCACAGGCTATACTCTAATTATGCCTTTCCCCCAAAAAAGTTTCCCAGGAAGAAGCTTAGTTATATACACTCTAAACCGAATGTGCTGGAAGAAAAGACCACCATCTCATGTTGTATTACATTTTTTTGTTATTTAAAAAACGCCAAGAGGAAACCCTTGGTAAGAGTGGAGCATATTAATTATGACAAGACATCATGACATACCAACCAGTGAGATTTAAAGGCCGCTAATAACACTTTTTGTAGTAATTAGTGCAAGATAGTTATCCCATAAAAACAAATATTTGATGGTAGACTTCAATGATAAACAATTCACTTGATGACATTTACATATAAATACACATAAATAAAAACCTACATCATTTAGGTTTGTAGTTAACAAAAAGTATGGTCTGAAATGAATTAAATGTAATTGTATATAGCTGGATCAAAGCTTTTCCTATAATGATACTCAAATATGTGGGGTATGAAAAGCATAAATGTACAATTCTCAATTTAGTAAAGTACTACTCTATAAAACAGAATCATGAAAACAGCTCTTACATTTTAATGCAAAGTATAAAATTGTATATTTACATTTACATACACTTTACTGAACTACATTGGGTAGCTCATGGTAAAAAAACATCCCTTTTTGAAAATCTTGCAAAAAATACATCAACTGCAGGTATGATCAAAAGTTACTAAGTTAGCAGCTGACATAACATCTGTAGTAAAAAATATATTTTAGGAAAATACCTGGAAAAATCTAAACACCAATAAACACTTTAAAACTATTTTTGAAGTAAAAATTGTAGCAAAATCCAGAAGAAGCTAGCAAGGATAACAAGAACTATTGCATACTGCTCTTTAAGAGCCACGTAGCGACTTAAAACAGAAGCAGCAGGTATGGTAGTTTTGTGGTGTAACAAAGTGGAAACTGGAGGAAAATAGGAAACCAGTTACCCAAATTTCCTCTCTGTTTATTACCATTTTTACGGGAGAAGTATAAGAATATGAGAGAATCCCTCTCCCTGAGGATATCCTCCATCAAAGGCTAAAACAAATCAGTAAAAGGAACCCAATTTCAAGAGCCTCAGACCCCAAACATAGAAACATTTACCGTATGTACTTACAGTTCAGTGGATGATAAATCAGATTATTACACTACAAGTTGCAGGTTAACTTTAAGAGTTAACACTATTTTGCAATATGAAGTGCTTCTTAACATATATATATATCTATATAATATATAGATATTTGTAAAATACTTGTGCAGATGTGATAGAACAAACTGTGGAAATTGCTTTCTCAAGTTTTTTCTTCCCATTAACAGATCTTTACCTCCTACACAAAGAGGTTCAGGATTCAACAAGGATTTCCACAATATGATCAAGGTCATTAAGATCAGATTTACAATTAGAGTTAGAAGCTGTATTTGTTGGAGAAGAAAATGTTTCAAGACTATCACAGTGTCCCATTTTTGTGTTGCTCATCATGCCTGTTAACATGGTATCAAGATCATAGTAAGAATTGTCAACTTCTGAAAACAGATCCTCAACAGAATTAGGACTTTTATTCTCCAGTGTCTCAAATATTTGATCTAAAGATTTTTGAAAGTTTCCTTTATTTTCTTGTGGAGTCTCCATTTCCCACATGTTGCTCTGCAGGTTTCTCGGTGCTTGCACTGAAGAGGCTGTTGACATAGTTTCTGAACTATCTTGTGCCTGGTCACTCTCAAAGTCTTTACTGAAAGTACCATAGCCTGGAACATGCTTTCCCTCAGCTTGATCCCGAGATGAGCGACAGAGGATATCTGTTGAAACAAGACGATCCAGGGATGCCTGCCCTGTACTCTGTGTATTGATCATCTGCCAAGTCCCATCCTGAGTCATTTCCTCTTGGATCTGCCGTACCGTGTTGGCTATAAGTACCGAACGACAAAGGTTGGGTTCAACCAGCATGTGACACAGCTGAAGTTTAACCAAGGACATGTCTAAAAGTGACTGCCGCTGCAGATTATAGGAAGGAATAGCCTTAATACCAGCCAGAGTCCCTTCAATATCTTCTTCACCATCGAAACATTTCCTCTTTAATCCTCGCACAAACATTGTGTCCTGTTAAAAAAACCAAACATAGTGTACAACACAAACAGCTCAAGAAGGAGGGCAAAAAAAAAAAGGAGACTAAAAAACAGAACAGCAAACTTTAATCTTTTATTAAAAAGCAAATTCTTTTAAAATAGGAACATCAGAATTGTCATACCATGTCCTAGAATGGCCAGTGTGGTACAACAGGGGTCAGGAACATATGGACCGAGTCCCAAAGGCGACATTCGGGAACCAGGGGTGAGCAGGTCCACAAGGCATGGCATCGGACAGAGGTGGGGGCTCCCAGCTCCTGGCTGCCATTAAGCTCCACACTTGATGGAAGTCAGGAGCCGCTGCCTCGCACAGAAGCAAACATCTCACCGGCTGTATTTCACCTACTGGAGAGGCAGTTTCTCCTCGCTCCTCCCGAGTTTCTACTGGCATGCTTAACCTCTAATTTTGGAAATAAAAATACAACCTGGCACACCATCTTTAAAAGATTTGACCCCTCCAGAACATGAACATGCCTAACAGAGTAATAAAAAAACCAAAAAACCATGGGCAGCATATGTGAAAAGATTAGCTTATTTTGGCTACCCAGAGAGTAATATCTAGATTTGTTCCATGTAACTCGAGACATTCAGTGGAGGTGCCCAAAGCAGTCCTGCCGGTTCCCCTCCTTGGGTGAGTAAGTGAACTGCGTAATTCCAATAAGAACTGGGCAAGTCCAGTAAGTCCATCCTCTGTATGGGCTTCTGTACTGCTTTCCCAGTTGACTGTAAGATAGCAAAATTCCTGTATGCCTAGTTTAGGTTCACCAGCTAAAAATACACAGGGTGCATGCAGGTTTCTCAGTATTCACCTAAAATCCCTTGCTGAATTTTCCAAGGAATGCCTCTCAAATACCAGCCTCAGCTCTCCTGAATTGCACTAATTTTGACAACAGTGCCCCATGCAAATATTGCAGCTGGTCCCTTGAAATACAAAGTAACTTTTTCAAAATGCAACATATATCACTTCTTTTAGTCCTATAAAAATTAGGCTTCAAATGACAGCTGGTACCTGATCTTTACATTCATGCTTCTTCTTTATTTCCTTTCTAAGTCTTCTGTCCTTAGAATTCCTGTTTGCCCAATATTTGGGGATTTTTTTTTCAAGGCAGTGACCCAAACAAAACCGTTTTTCAACTAAAAGCTGATAAAACCAAAATAATATTGTAGTGTCTTTCTATATCATTTCCAATTTTCCTTGATAAGCCCTGAACTCTGCCTTGCTTTTCTGGTTGCTACGGTACATTCCACGTATTTTCAAGAAATTCTCTCTCAGCTTTTTCAGAGACACTAAAAATCCACCAAAGGGCAACAACACTGCTTCTTTCAAAATACATTACACGCTTATCTACTGTGAAAACCTGGGGATAGCACAGTAGCTAGATAAACACTTGGTCTGACTCTGTACAACACTTGTTACATTGCTGTATATATCCATGAAATAACCTTCTTTAGGATTTGCTGACTCTTAAAAGATTTCTTTCCACTGAAGGTACAAAACTCTTTAGAAATCATAATGTGCAGAAACTACAATATAGAATAAAGTTGGTCTTGTGGTCATTTTTTGTAACTTCTTAAAAGCTATCCATGGATTAGCAATGTATGAAATACTTTGGATGTTTCTTCTAAAATTTTATCCTGAAACCTAACATATTTGCACTACTCCTGTTAAATACAACACACATTGTTGCTTGATAGTTCCTTTTCCAAATTTTTAGGCATTCCTGCAAACTTCCTATCAGAGGATAGCCTATTTAATTTTTCCTGCATTTGTATGTACAGTAATTTCTGAACTGACCCTCCCCACCATGTGAAACAACCTCTAGAAACATCTTTTGGGACTGTGTACAAACCACAAATGATTACATCATCAAACATTAAACATTGTGCAGAGTTTGAAGCTTCTTTTATTTCAACTTACATTCTTGTGATGAGTAATTAAAACTTCAATTGAATGTTAACCTGGTTTTCATACATCTATAATTTGGCATTCAAATGCCTTTTAAGGCACACCAACAGAACAGAACACAGGAGAAAACTTGAAAACCTCAATACATCACACACACTTGGGTACCTAGAAGCAGAGGAAAAACATTTATGGATCCTTAAAGGTAAACCCTTCACAGCATTCACTGGATTTTTTTCTAAAACTTGCCTTCAATTAGTATCTTACATCATAAAGCCACTTCTTTGTCATCACAAAGTACCAGGTTACAGTTTCATTTAAGAAGAAGAAAGTGACTTACCAGGAACTGTGTTTGATGCAGTCCTTCCTCTTCTCCCATGCTACTGAGCAAGAGTCCATACAGTAAAAGTGAGAGCACCACCTACCAAGCACAGGGAAGCAGGATGTCAGGCAGGGACAGGAGATGCAGAACAAAATAGTTTTGCTTCAGTATCTCTATCCTGTGTGATGCTAGCATCATTCCCACAAACACTAATAGTGCTATTAAACCCAATGTACAGTTAGAGCACAAATGTGATTTGGCCAACAATACTCCCAAAATATGCAGCAGAAGGAAAATGCCAGTTTAATTCCAAGTCCTCGGTTATTGCCCTGACCTTTGGACCAGCCTCTCCCTTACACCTACACCACTGCCATTTAAAGAGCAAACAAAAATTTTTCATAGGAGCATTAAAGATTAAGTGTGCACAAACAAAAGGTAATGAAAGCAAGTCTTCCTTACTTCTATTACAAAACTATAGTTTTCATCTTTGTTGTACAAACCCATGTATCTCTGTAGCATCTAGAGAAAATGAGCTGGCACAAACACAAAACTGAAACATAGCAAAACATGAGAGAATTTTCCTTTGCCATCACAGAAACTTTATGACTAAGATTCACTTTGCAAGATGACAATAACGAAAGTAATGACAATAATTAAACTGCTTTAACTATAAAAGCTGAGCTTTTAAAACACATTTAAAGCATAATAAGATCTGACATATCAAATACAACTTCCCATCACATGCAACAATTCCCTTAACTACTGAAACTAGAAAGAATGCTGCTCCAACAGGCTACAAAAACTTTTATAATAAACTATGGAAACAATTCGGATACTTTTCTAGACATGTCTGTGCAGTACAAGACAGTTCCATGTCTGCAACTGAAGTGCATACCTAGAAAAGAAGTAAAGAGGATGTACATGGACATCTGTTCTTATTTTCTGTTTTGTGTAGTAACAAACAATTTGTCAAGATTGGTTGCTCTCAAATGTGGGGTGGAAGAAGACGGCTGACAAAGGACTTGGGGGTGGGAGTGCAGAAAACATGTTTTTCCTCAAGAAGCGCCATACTCGTTAAAATACCACAATGGAAAAAAAAACCCCACCTTTAACATTCTCAAGCCAAAATCTTTTGACTTGATCCCAGATATTCAAACTAAATGATGTTATGTCATGGAAACTGTATTTCAACCCACTCATAGTCTCATTTTCTTTTATGGACTGAGCTCACAGCAACTTTAAAAACAGCATCTTAAGGCATCTGAACTGCAACTTCAGTCAGACACCATATCAAGTCAATAAACTATTTCTTATTTCTGGCAAACACTTTATGGCACTATAAAATTTCAGAAGTTTTTGCTCCCCAGGTATACTTTCAAAACATTCTATAAATGAAAAGTGATCTCTTTGAGAGCCTGTGACTGGTAACTATTTGAATCCCAAAATTTCTACTTTATTGGAGGGTGACAAGGGCATATACTTGATTTTAAAAAACCCAATTAAGCAAAACCCACCAAACATCGCCCCATCCCCCACCTCCACCAATAACTGAAAGATGGGGCAGTCATGAGAAAACCAAATTGGAATCTTTTCTGATGCTATTTAGTATATCTGACAATTTTAGAGGGAGAGGCTGTAGCTGTTTGCTTCCCAAAATAGTGGACAATGCAGGAGGTGACTGCTGCCATGAGTTCTTGGTAAAAGAGCCATTATGACATCCACAAACTAAAAGACAGGGGATGCTGGCAGAGCAGTCCAGTCTGTAATCCATTTACATACTACAGAAGGAAAGTTTTCCCCATGCAGTATAATAATGGGTAAAACCTGCTGCATGTTCTTCCCTAGGGCAATAACCAAACCATGTGGACCTCTGTTAATATAAACTTGAAGAAGATGTCCATCACAGCAATCATTTCTTCGGATTCTATAAACTGGCACATATGTGTGCCTCAGAAACAAAGTTCTCAGTAAAAGCATATTAACTTCATAGCTATTATCACATGCAGTTAAAACCTTGCACACAAATGACCTCCCACAGACTTCTCTGCATTATCTCCAATAAGCACTCATCTCAAGAGAATGCTAAATTGGAAACTTAATTAATTAAAATCTAAGTACCTTTTCCTATTGATTTACATATTAACATACACAAAAAGGTATTAGCCATTGTGTAAAACCTTTTGGTACATCAGAGCAAGACTGCTGCTGCTTCAGAGTCAAGGTGTTCAAAATCCCCCGATAATTTCAAGCAGCATCTTTCTCTGTCCAAGAGGCAGTATCTGGACTAGCTACATCATCTCCTTTCTTCCACTGCTACCCCAGTGTCACGAGCCCAAACTTCGCGTGTTCAACTAAACTGCTGTTTGAAACAGCTATACAAAAAAAATGCTGTCAAGGAGACAACAGCTAGCTGCAGCAAAATGCACTAAGAAAAAGGAGTTTTGCGGATCTTGTTTGTTTTTTTTTTTTTTTAATAATGGGACAGTGTTATGTAATTCATTACAAGTTTTGCTTTTAGGACAGACAAATTCTCGGTCTGCTTTACAAATAAGGTGCTGGAAATTTGATCCAATTCGTATTAGAGCATCAACTTAAGACACTCCAGGTTCACACTCAATTCAGACTCATATATATGATGCCAAAGATACACTTACGTACTTAAGTGAAAAAGCTGCTTCCCATTAGTTGGGGTAACAGAGAAGATAGGGAATTTCAGCAGTGCTTATTTTTAGGAGAAAGCGGACAAGACCTACCTAGGCCAGTGCTGGAGGTTCAGTGAAGCACAGCACTGCTTTTTGTGCAGCCGTAAGTACAGTGATGATGGTTAACATGGGAAGGCAAGAAGGGGCCGTATCTCCCCTCTACCACTCTAATCCTTCTCCACTCCAGCACTGGCTTTTCTAAGAACCGTGGGAACAAACCAAAGCTCTGTGTAATAGTGGAGAAAAAGACTGAAAGAGAGCTACTCCTCTTTTAGACATGCACGTCTGGTGTCGAGGTATAAGGTGGGATGCGGACACAGCAGAGGGCTGGGAAAGCCAGAAACATCGCTATTCGGACTGGAACAAAGGCCCCTATAAAGCACTGGGGTCTGCCCATCCCCGGGGCGTAGGGAGCTGACAGGCGCCTCTCCGGCACTCTAGAGATTCGGGAAAGAGTTCCAGCACCCGGGGAAAAGCAGGCTGGGCGGCTGGGGCAGGAGCTCGTGAAAACGCAGACGGGGGCCGGGAGCGCTGAACGCGGGGGGGGCCCGCAGAGCCGGGGGGAGAGGCGGGACCGGGGCGGGGAGCGAGGGGGAGCTCCCCGGCGGTGGGAGGGCAGCGGGGTGCCCGGGGGAGGCGCGGACGATGAGGGAGCGCGGCTGCGGAAAGGACCGAGCAGAGGAGTGCGGAACGGGCCCCGTGTCCCGCCCGCCCCGGCCCCCTCGGCGCTCCCAGCGGTTACTCATCGCCCCGCGCTCCCGCCGCCATTTTGAATCTACTCCGTCCCCTCCACGGGTTCCGCCGGCACCGACTTCCCGCGGATCCGACCCAGCCCAGCCCGACCGAGCCCACCGTACTCACCGCCTTGCCGCTGCTGTCGCCGGCACTCACCCGCGCAGGAACCCCCGCTCCGCTCCCGCCTCACCGCCCGCTCCGCGCCTGAGGGACGGGCGGGGCTAGCCGGCCCCGCCTCCCCCCGCCCGCCATCTTATTGTCAAACCCCACAAAGGGACCAGCGTCCGCCGGGGGCGGGTCTTCCCCGGAGACCACGCCCACCAGGGAGCGGCGGCGGCTGCTATTGGCTACCGCCAAGCCGTGCAGGCGCCTCTCGCCGCTGCGATTGGCCAAGACGCCCGCCTGTCCCGCCCCCGGGCTCCGCCCCTGGAGGCGGTGGGGTTGCCATGGCGGCCGGGCCCTTCCCCTCGGCCGTGAGAGGCTGAGGGAGGCGGGGGCGGGGGCGAGGCGGGGGCGGGGGCGAGGCGGGGCCGCCCCGATTTCAAACCGCAGCCAAGGCCCCGCGGCGCGTCTGGGCTCCCGGCCACGGGCTCCGGCGGGAACAGGTTCAGACCTGGCCGTGCTGCAGCCCGCGGGGAGCCGTGGCGGGGGAGGGGAAGGGGAGTCTTGGCCGCCCCGGCCCGGGCGCTCCCCGCCGTCAGGCGCCTCTTCCCTCAGGGCTGGGGAGCCCCGGCGCTGCGCCCCGCGGGGGTAACAGGAGGCCTCAGGACTCCATTAGCAAGGCCTGTGGCATTTCCTGTTCGGGCCCGGCCGCCCAGCCCCGGGTCTCGCAGTCAGAGCCAGGAACCCGCGTGTTTGGGGCGGGGGTGATGTCTCACACCCCGCAGGGAGCCGCTGTCTGAACACGAGTCAGCAGCGAGTGCCCAGGTGGGAAAGAAAACCAGTGCCATCCTGGTCTCTGTCAGGAATAGTGCGGCCAGCGGGACCAGGGAAGTGGTCCTTTCCCTGTACTGGGCACGGGTGAGGCCACACCTCGATGCTGTATTCAGTTCTGGGTCCCTCAGTTCAGGAAGGGCGTTGAGGTGCTGGAGTGTGTCCAGAGAAGGGCAACAGAGCTGGGAAAGAGTCTGGAGCCCGAGTTTTATGAGAGGTAGCTAGGGGTCTTTAACTTGGAGAAGAGGAAGCTCAGGGGGGACCATATCACTCTCCAGCTCCCTGACAGGTGGGTGCAGCCAGGTGGGGGTTGACATCTTCTCCCAGGTAACAAGGGACAGGACAAGAGAACATAGCCTTAAGCTGTGCTGTAGCGGGGTTAGGCTGGACATTAGGAAGAATTTCTTCACAGAAAAGGTGATTAGACACTGGAATGGGCTGCCCAGGGAGGTGGTGGAGTCACTGTCCCTGGAGGTGTTGAAGGAAAGACTGGACGTGGCACTTAGTGCCATGGTCTGGTTGACAAGGTCCTGTTTGGTCACAGGTTGGACGCGATGATCTCAGAAGTCTTTTCCAACCTAATTGATTCTGTCCTAAAGCTGCCGCCGCCCCGCTGAGCAAAACCCCCTCCCCAAGCCTTGCTCGCTGCCGTGACCCCAGCCCGATGCAGCTGCACATCTGCAACCACTTAGGCGGCCCCAGCGCCTCTCGGTCGCTCTCCCGGCCGAGCAGCTACGTGCCGGCTGCTCCGGAGCAGCCCGAGGGAAGGAGGGGCGGCTGGCCCGGGCTGCCCGAGAGCCGCAGCGGCGGCAGCTGCTGCCTCCCGCCCCCGGGGCGCGGCGGGACGGGGAGGGGAAGGAAATGGAGACAGGGTGGGATAGGCAGCAGGACTCGGAGGATCGGTGAGGCTTGCGGCTGAGGTGCTGTAGGAAAGGCTGGGAAGCAGCAGAGCTGTAGCTTCTTACAGTAAAGCAGGAGGAAATAACATTTCCTTAGCAAAGCAAGATCTGCGTTTGGGACAAGACCGGTTGCAAAGCGCAGTATTTCTTCTTGTTTAGTTTCCTGCACCAGTCTTAGGGCATCATGGTCAAAAGCACAAGTTAAAGCTGTGCAAGAATGATGCCAGAAAGAGAGATGTTCTTGTGCTCTATTCACCTTAACATTGAATGTCCTGAGTTGTAAGGAATCCACAAGGATTATGGAGGTCTCAGCTCCTGGCCCTGCACAGAACGACCCCAAGAATCACACCATGTGTTTGAAAGCATTATCCAAATGCTTCTTGAACTCTGTCAATCTTGGTGCTGTTGGTTTTTTTGTTGTTTTATTTTTCTTTTATGTATATTTATATATATATAAAAATTTTAGCCCCAGTCTTTTAATAAGGATTTGACTTGAGAAATAAAGGCTTAACATCAAAGCACAAAACATAGCATGGGATCTGATGAATAGCTTAAGAAACTCAACCACAACCAGTCTTAGCATTAGGCTTTCACTTCACTCAGGTGTTTACTTAAAAGTCACTGTATGGGAAGCGTTCAGGTGTTTGCTACCATATTACCCACACTTGCAGCAAGGAAGCAAAGTTTCTACATGCAACATATATACTGTTCATACATATTTGTCACATTTTAGTAACATTATGGAAGGCTAGTGGAACATTTCCTTGGAAAGCAGCAGTGAGAATACCTTATGCAAATCTGCTACTGCAATGCCAGTAGGAGTCAGGACAGTCAGAAAAGAAAGATACCAAAACTTACTTTCCCATTCTATTTGAACCAGTTGTTCTCAGCAGAGACAAACATTTGCTCGTGTTGCCATCAGCTTCTGTAATTTCCAGTTCGCTCAGTCATTTCTTGTCACTTCATCTGGCTCTTCTTTGTAGAAGTAGCCCCAAGTTCATTTGCAATTTCATAGTTGCCTTCAGTTTGCTCAGAAATCTCAGCTTTCTCATGAAGCTATACATTCAGGTGGTTGTTCATGCCTGAAGCCTCTACACAGGCTGGTCATCCCCCGACTGGGTGGGCTGTGTGTTCCCTTTTGTTCTGGCTGCTGAAGCATCTTTTACATCAGAGAGCATTGTTGGTCTAACCAGTACCACACCATATCCTTCATGATTATGGATCACATTCTTGACCATGGTTGCTTTGGTAATGTCATAATATTCACCTAAGAAGTTGCTTGTAAGTATTTCCTCCTTGCAGCAGGACATGCCATTGTTCAACAGAGTGCATGCACTACCTGGCATCCCACAGATCTGAGTTTTGCATCTATAGCTTGGCTGATGTCTGCACTGTTATGCCTCTGATTTCACATTGTAACACACAATTCTCCAGGGTGTTTTTTCCCATGATCGACACTTTAAACCACCTTCACAACTTCATGTTGCACTCACTTCAAACTGGAGATCCTTATATTGGCTTCTGTACAGTCAAGAAAGGTGTCTCCTTTCACCTGGTGTTTTTTAAAATCACAGTATCTTCTGGCAGGAGATAGCCTTTGAGTTCAACTGAACCAGCACTGCAGAACAGGCCCCCTGCAGAACAGAACTCAGTGACCAGGACAGATGATGACTGTGTATGCTTCATTAAAGGCATTTACAGCTGTCAGTGGATCATGGTGATACTGTATTTCTAGGTGTTCCCCACAATCAGCTACAAGCCCAGAATCACAACATGTTCTCAGATGTCAGAATGCATCCTCAGTCAAGGCTTGACATGTCACACAAAGTAATCCAAGTTATCCTCCTTGTCCTCCCTGTCGCAATTCTCCAGATGCCCTGGTAGAGGAGCCTGACATGCTCTACAGCTTGTGATGTCTGGTCGAACTCCCCTGACTCATCACACACAACCCACAGCTCCTGCACTGGTATCTGGTGTCCCTTAAGCTTCAAGGGTTCCTGCTGTCCCATGACTCACACAAGAAAGGCTGAATTGCACAGCTGCTTTTCAGAGCTGAGTTCTCCATACCAGTCACTCCGACAGAACCTCAGACAATTTGTATGCCAGATTTCCTGCCATCCACATGGTGCAAAGTCTTTGTATAGGTACTCAGCTGTGAATTGTGTCACCTCTGAAGTTTTGCAGTGTTAAGGAAGAGTCTGGACCTTAGGTTCTGAGGCAGAGTCAGTCCATTTCAGCTCGAGCTGGTGCCTCTGGAGAGGGATCCTAAACAAAGAAATCCCTGGGTCTTTATATCCTCACAGTGTGTGCACCTGATCGTCACGTGCTCTTCCTGCGCCCAGTGGTGGTTTGTGGTCTTCTAACACCCAATGGAATTCTTTCTCCATGTCCACTTGGGCAGGCCATTAATTGTTCTTATCTTCCATCCTGGGGCTCTTCAGGATTTCAACCCTTATCTGAAGATACCCAGTCTTTCTCTGTTTACTCCCCTGCTCAGCTGTCCATGCTAACAAACAGCTCATTTAAAGTTCCCTGACACCACGCTTTGAGCGGGACCCACTCATGCCAAACTGCCAGCAAGTTACAATTAAACTTAACCCTAGACAATTAATTTCTAATATTCTATAAGTAAACTTAATGTAATCCCCAACATGCAGTCAGCCAAGATGTAATCCTGGTAATCTCCAAATTGCTCGTGAAACAAAAGACAATCAGTGTGAAAAATATCTGGAAAAAGTACATTCCCGTTGGGCACCGTCTTTCTCAAAGCAGTGCCTGGTTTGTCACGACTGCCACAGTCACTCCAGGAGCCATCACTCCAGACACTCGGCATTTTCCTGGAGCAGATCTGGGCTCTGCTGCCTCGGCTGCTCCCGCAGGCCACCGCCTCCCACAGCTGCCGGCAGCAGGGCCTGACCGTCCTCCCACACCCCCCGGCAGCCCCAGCTCAGCAGGAATTCAAATAGGTATTCCCACAACAAATCTTGCGAGAACCTTTGAGCCTCCATGGAGGCCCCTTTCGAGGCAGTGTGGGGGCTGTTCCCTGGGGAATCAGAGCTCGAAGATCTTCATTTGCATTGCTCTTTCTAGTGATAGCATCATCTGTATAGAGTTAGATACTTAAGTCCCCTCTCCTTATCCTTTTTTCTTTTGTTTTTGTGTAGCTATACTGAGAGGATATCGATGTCATTGTGTTTTTCCCCCCAATAATCTCTCCAGTGAAACTGGAGGATGTCTTATGGCTTAAGAACTACATCATCTATGTTTCTGACTAAACCAGTGAAACAAAAATTGTGAAAGATTCTCCATCTTCTTTGAAAATCTGAGGAACTAGCGATGTCTCACATTTGATTATTCTCAGCCTGAAACAACACACATCTCACGTATGTGAGAAACAAAACTTGAAAAGTCAAAATGGAAAAATCTGGACAGACCTTTGCAAAACAATACAGCCTGAAGTATTTACTTGAGAGCTGGAAAGAGATGTCTGCAAAACAACCTGACAGGGGAAATGGAAATGAAGAAAGTAACTGCATACAAAGAAAAGAGTGAGGGAATTACTGGCCAAGATCGTCAGGAGAACTTTAAATCAAAAGGTAATTTAGAGCATGTACCCAAAGCTTCTAGACAATTGGGAGGCATTACACCTAGTAATACTGCAGAGCAGCCTGCTGCTGAGGAAATGAATAACATGGGTGACAGGGAAAATGGTGCAAATCAGCTCAGCAGGTCTCTCCTGGGAAGCCGGGTCACCACTGACACGCAGCAAGATTTCCAGAGCGAGTGGAAGTTCTGAAGGGATTTAAAAGCACTGGCAGCCTGTATAAAATACGACTGGGATGCTCTCTTTGTCTGAAAGGGGAGGCACAGGGCTGGTTTAACATGACAGGAGCAGACATTGCCTCGACCTTTCCAATTAGTTCCAAGGTGTAGATCCACCCTTAGCACACGGAGGGAGTTATTTGAGCTGCAGCCCCAGCCTCAGAGCAGGAGGGCCGGGTCGAGCGGAGCTGCTGCCCCGAGCCCTCTCCCTTGGCCGAGCAGCGGTTGCCTTGTGCTCGGTGGAAGGACGGGCTTGGCTCCAGTCCCGGAGAGCTGCGTGTGCTCCAGCCGTGCCGCCTCCCCGAGCGGAGCATCCGCGGCTGCGGGAGCTGTGCCGGCAGCCGGCTCCGGCTCTCCCATCGCACAGCCCGCCTGCTCTGCCCGGAGCCCTGCCTGCCTCTTCCTCCGGCCGTGGCTGGTACCGGCTGGTGTGACCTGCGTGCCATGGGCGCTGGAAAGCAGCCACTGCTCCCTCCCGCCCAGCCCCCTTCCTCCCCTTCTGGAGCAAGCCTGTGCTGGGCTGTGCTTGATGCCTCGGGAGCTTTGCTGCTCCTTTCTCAAAGCTGCTCAGCCCCTGCTGGGCTGGCCAGACTTTCACACATTGGCTGTGACGGGAAGGCTGTTTAGAGCTGGATAATGTTTATAAAACCGCAGAAATTAACAGAGACTCAGTGTCCAGGAGCAGGGCTGAAACTACCCTTTTTAAAAGACAAAAAAACCCCAAACCCAACAAAGCCAGACATGACTCAGCCCTGAACTGGAAGCTGTGAGCTGTCGCCAGTGCAGTACTGTGCTCTGGCTAGCGACTCTTTTTGAGAGACAAGGTGTGTTAGCTCAAGTTCTGTGCGTTACCAGCACAACTGCCTGTGGTTTGGAAGAGCTTTTGGCTGTGATCCCACTGGTTCAGAACGGGGACAGAGCTTGCTTGCCTCTGCCTGCTAAAGACAACGTGGACTTGTTCTGAGTCTGTATTGTTTCTCTCATAATTACTGTTTGATTAAAGCATTTAAGATATGTTTGTCTTTTTAATTTGGCTCTAGAATAGGGCAGGAGGCCCACTCCTAGTATACAGTTTCCTTTAAGCCCAACCTGGCAAATTCTGATTACCTCCGAGATACGCAGTATTATGAATCAGTCCGGAGTGCTTCTGCAGACAAGCACATTCCTGCAGCAGAGCTCCCCTAAAAAATCCAGAGGCAGATGGGAAAACAGCTAAGGAGTAACTAAATGTGGCTGTTCCTTAAGAAACAAGCCTGTAGTAGCAGCTCAGCTGGGCCCCATAAGCCAGGTACAGGATACAACTTCACTGCGTGCAGTCTGCAGTCACAGTGCACTGAATGCCAGAGAAAGTGTTTTTGTATTGTTGCAGTGTGTTAATGTGTGGATCATCGAAAGTGGCTGGAGGTTCTGCTCAGCCTTCAGTGAGGATAAGCTTCTCCTTCACTGCTCTGAGCCTGGATGTTGCTCCTACTTGTAGGAGGGGTTAGACAAAGAACAGTGGGCAACTGATGCCTGTAAAACAAACCAAAGGGTTTGTAGTAAGTGAGCGAACATTTGCAGGCTAACTGTATCTTGATGTTGGATGATAATGATGCCAGCATGAAATGTTAGTGGCTTACAAAATGAGAATAGCACAGTCAGAGCACTCATCGCCCCAGCTAATCCATGCACCGGCTAACACATGTCTGAATATGGCAGTGTTGGCTCAGCTGGGGGTTTGAAAAACTGAACAGTGGTAATAGGCAGGTGATATGAGGGGGGTGTGGCTGCCAGCACAACAATGGCAAAGCATTTCGTTCTTAGGCAGAAATCTCTTTGCCTCAGGCCACCAGCCTCAGGCCTTAGGTTTTATGGCTGTGGGTATCTGATCTCTCTACTAGGAGGCCATGGGGATTAGGAGTGACATGAGCCAAGAAATGAGTTCTTTGTAAGAACTTGTACAGACTAAGATACTCCATGAGCTAAAAGCAGCACTGCTGTTTTTACCCAAGCCAGCTAGTAGCTTTATGGAACCAATAATAAATTGCTAAGAAGAGGTATTAGAGTTTTGATTGCAGGAAATAGAGTGGAAACAGGACACAGGGAAACAGTTAGGCTTCCACTAGTCCACTAACTCTCTTAGCTTGCCTGGCTAAAGTGGTTTTGTTGGAGTTAAAGACCCCTCACAGACAGGTAGCTGTTGAAGTCAGTGACCATCATTTTCCTGTTACAGTGGAAAGGTGCTGAAAGAAAGACTGCCCTCATCACGGTATTTGTTTATGCTCTTCAATCAACAGGATGTGACAAAATAGAAGTAAAAAGAAATGCTTTCAGCAAGGTTTACCATTGCCAGACAATTCAGAGAAGGTGTTCTCCATGGCAAGTGAGAAGTGTTGTAGAGGGCATTGGCAGGGAGGAACAAAGCCTGGAAAATACCAAGTTAATGACAACAGGAGCCTCTAGTGACAAAGCACCATGCACAGGACCAAACAGCAAAAGTCTCCAAATGACGCATCAGCAGTCAGCAAAGACGGATTTTAAAGTGCTGAATGTTGTTTGGGCTTTTATTTTAAGGTAGCTCATTGTGATGGTTCTGGTTTATGTTTGTGAGGGACAAGATTGTTTCGTTGTTGAGAAAGTGCTGCCTTAGAAAGGATTTTTAATAACTAGAAGAACACACCTACTTCTCAATAGGAATTTTTTTAATGTACATTTTGGACACTTGAGTGCCATGTTATCTGGTGCTGCTTAAAATATGTGTTCTGTATCTAAGCATAAATACCATAGGCTATGACAGTTGCTATAGCAACTAAGCATCTACTATTAAATAGCACCCACAGGCTGAAAAACCATGTGCAGCCTGTCAGTACACAAGGTATTCCTTTCTTTGCAGCCAGCTAAGTACCATATTTTCATCTCGGGAGCTAGTCTGTTTCTGATGAATGTGTTTGTGCTGGTCATATGAAGATCTTTTCTCCCCCATCAGCTCTACCTTCCTTTGAAACAGCAAATACTGTAAGAACAAAATAGCCTGAAGTGGTTGCAAGCTGAAGAAGTTAATGAATAATTCCTTTTTCATATATTCTTGAACATACATTAGAGTGTGGCTTTCAGATCTTTTATTCCAGATTTGAGCTGGTACCTTTGCTGTTCTGCATCTTTTGATATTACAGTGTTTTGCTCTTGAAACCAGCCTTTCAGAAGGCACCATGCTGTTCCTAGAAGCCGTATCCTTGAAAATTACAATACCAGTGGGAAACTAATTTCTGCAGTCATGGCAGACTGGAGAATTATAATTCAAAAGCACAGCTAAAACTAACAAAACTTTTAGGAATATGTGGTCCAGTTATTTATTTTTAAGCTTGCCTTAAAGTTAGTAAGCATTTGGACCATAAACTCTAAGGGGAAAAAGTAGAAAAATATGAACACTGAGGATCATGTGTGATTATAATCCTGGTGGTTGAGACTTCAGTAACAGGCTGTTGACAGCATTAGTTGTTTTACATTTTCTAAACCAGAAATGCGATTTTCTTTAGACCCATCATAAATAACAAGGAGGATAAAATTAAACATCAGTAAGAGAAATACTCTGGTTATAGAAATGAATGCTTTTTCTGCAAGTTAAAATGACCCTCTGTGAGCCTTAAAGACTAGAAGAAGGCTGTGATGGCTTATTGGAGTATTTGGATTGTTTCCAAATTTTGAATCTGGTGAATCAATAGGTTAAAAGGAAAATGAACTGCAGCCACAAATTATTGCTGATGTTGATTTGCTGGTAGCTTATCAGAATTACATAGTCTATAAAAAGATAAATTATAGTAGGACCAAACAATTATAGTTCAATGAGAGTATCAAAAAGTGAGGATAAGAAGTAGGTAAACTAAGGCATGAAAAGGCATATTAAAAATGTGATTTTTTTTCCCCCTAAGAGAACAATTGTTAACACCTGTGTGCCTTGTCTGTTTAAAGGGTTAACCCAACGAGAAGCATGACTATGAACACAGGTAACAGACTCTGAGCTGGTCTTGTTCTCTGCTCCAGTCCTGCACCTTGATGGAAATGACAGCCTTGACTTTTGTAGCCATAAAGGAATGTTAACTCCTCTCTCCTGGTGGTCTGCCAGTAGCCAGTGGTTTCCCAGCAATCATTTCAACGTCTAGTATTAATGGAATAATAAATCTTTAATTGGCATTACTTACAAATAGCACCAAATGCCGACAGACTTGGGATAGCTGCTGGAGCTGCCGTGAGCAGTGGTGCAGGATGATGTGGAGAGTGGTTTGCCAAGGCAGAGAGGCAAGTGGGGCTCTTCAAAGAGTTTTTTAGAATTTGCTGGGTGTTTAGATACTGCATGGGGCTCAGCTGAATGCCTTAGATGGTCTGCCTGCCTCCTGCCACTTCCATCCTCTCCAGGGAATCATGGACAGATCCTGGCAAGTTCCATCATCCTCCATTTTTTATTTTAATGCAAGGGAATTGTCTCTTTCTCCCTGGGATTTCCCTGTTTGTTTTCAGTTCTGTTTTTTTTTTTTTTTTTTTTTTTTTTTTTTTTTTTTTGTTTTTCAGCCTATTGGTAGCAATCCTTTGAAAAAGGTTTTGTGTTTCTGCCATATTTGGATAAACATTATAGCCTGATCTTGTATCTGGCTCAACAGCTATTTGTATGGTGAAGATGAGCACACACACACGCACACTCCTCTGTACAGACCGTTCTGCCTAACAGCAGCACAAAGTCTTACGAAGTTATGTTTACAGGATGTGAACTATAGGGAGATAAGAGGTACTAATGTTTTTTTCTTCCACTGTGAATTCCACCATGCCCAGCAGGAGAAATAGGGTAGAGTCTGGTGCCCTCTTGTGACTTCCTTAAACTCCTGGAGAAACATCGTCCTGTGACTTAAAAGCGGTCAGAACTTGAATTACACTGGAAAACACAAAGAAATTTATCCTTAACAAAAGCTGGAAACATAGAAGGGGGGAATTAACCGCTCAGTGTTATTTCTGAGATGAAACTTCTGCGTGGTTCAGAATAGAGGCAGCAGGCTCACAACTCGTATTTGACTGATGTGTTGACTGTTTCAATGATATGTTACTTTCATGAAAGCTTTTCTTCATGCTAATCAACTAGATATGGTACTGAAGGATGGACAAGTCAGGGTATACATTAATACTGTGCTACATCATGGAAGTTATGCCCAAGCTACATTTCTAAATGAAAAATTCTCCAAATTCTGGGGGGTTGAAGTCATTATGATCTGAAACTATGGTCCAGCAAAAAATGTTCAGATTCACATTTAATTTTCTGCAGCCTTCAGGGAGGAGGAGGATGACTATTTTAATCGTTTTGCTTCAATCTCATGTTGATTTATTTGTACTGAGTTTCAGTATCTCCAGAGGTAAAAAAAAAAAAAAAAAAAAAATTTTCTGGGATTTTTGCTTGTACAGTGTTATTTCTTTTCTTGGAATTTGACTAAGAACTTGTTCTCGTATCTGAAACTGCATGCTAGGAAGACAAAAAGAGAAATATTTAGTATAATTTCCAGCTTCTCCCCTCTCATGAGAAGGGAGTATTTCTGGTCAGAGAAGGGAATGACTCATCCTTTCACAAAGTAAGAAGGGTCCACTCAGCCTCTCATTAGGGAAAGCCCTGTGCTGAGTTATAAAATCCCACACACCTTTGAATTCTGCTTTTGTGTGAACTCAAGTGGCCCTCTGACCTTTAGTTTCCCATCAAACCTTCCTGACACTACAGTCTGCCTGTATCTGCTTCCCATCACTGTGTACAGAGGAAGATCCCCATTTGTCCTCTTCTTGTTTCTGATGAAACTTCAGATTTGTTCTTGGCTTGTCTAGAATCTCCTGACTTCTGTTGGTGAGCAATTCTCACAAGTCAAGACAGGAAGAAGTTGGTGATACTCCTGAATTGTCTTGTTGTTTAATGTACATTTTTCTTCCCTTTTGCACATCTCTGTGTCCAGTCCTGAGTTTAGTTTGAAACTTGTGCATTTGTCCCTTTTGGGACACGACTGTACCTGCCAGCGACGCAGTGAAGTGCACCATTCCACTGAGAGCCTTATTTAGGAAGGATTTGAACAAAAGAGTTAGAGACAGTTAGAAACCATACATGCAGCTAAATGGAAAATGATAGGACTTTTTTATAATACCTTGTCAAATGTCCTGTGTCAAACACATTGCCTCATCACCTATAAATGTCAAACATAGAAGAAAAAAACCTATCTGTAGTGGGTATTGTGAGCCTTGTCTTCTTGACTCTATTTAAGAAAGGCAACTCTCTCCTGCCCCCAATTAATCAAATAGTTAAGTAGTAGTGCTGTTGTCTTAAGTGTGCCAGGCTCACACTGTCAGAGACTCATCCCAGAACACTGGTGCTAAGAAGGTGCTTCCCAACCCATGAAAGTAGTGAACAGAAGGGAAGAGCTTGAGAGTCAGAGCCCACACAAATAGATCTCCAAGAACTAGGGATTTGAGAGATTATTGCTGGGGGCCTCCTGTGTACAGCAGTGCAATGGTGTTACTGATGTCTTCAGTCCTGTACCCAGACAGGTACCATGAACCTTGTGAGTGCTTGGCCCTGAGTGTTTCCAGTCTGGAAATCAACTCTGCAGATCAGTATCACTATTATATTTTGAAAACAAGACACCTCCAAACACCAGAATATCACAGTGAGGAAAATCCCAGCAAAATCCCTAAGGGTCTAATGCCCATGTTACCAGAAGAGACACAAAGTTAAAATGAAAGTCTGCATATTTTTTTTTTTCTGATGCCCCAGCATAAATAGAAGCAAATAAGGTAATTTGAATTTGACCCCGAAAGTGCTGACTAATTAGAATTTGTGCTTTAATACCTCATCTTTGCCTGCATGCTGTTCACTGCTCCACCGCAGTAAGCTCTGAATATGCATAGACACACCTGCTCACGCTTTCTAGTATCTCCTGCAAGGGCTTGTATCTTAAACTGAGGAGCCAGACAATGCTCAAGGGAAGAAATGTCACATTTTACAGATGGGGAACTGTGATACAGGCTGCTGCATTACTAAGTAGCTTTCTGAACATGGATATTTGCATATTTGTTCAGAACATCTGCAACTTAAAGTTTACAAGGCTTTTCAGGACTTTGTATATCATGCAACACCCTTTTCCCACAGTATCTCTCTTCTCTTTGATTCTTCATTGCCCTCAAGAAAATACTTCAAGACAGAGCTTTGAACCTAGAGGGGATGCTCTGTGATCATGGACTGAAATGCACAGGGTCTGTCATCGACTGAGACTACCAAACAGGATGGATCATTTCATGGTGCACCCAGAGGTTGCCCTTGTAGACAATATTCATGGGATGGTTTGTAAAATTTTTACCACGTGTCTTATCATCTGTCCTCAGCAGACTTCCTCTCTGTCTGAAAGGCTGCTTTTTCTTCCTTACCTCTGAGCGTTTCATACAGGATGGAGTAAGATTAAAGTCCTAGAAGTTATCAGTGATCTGAATTACAGATGAGACATAACGAGTTCAGAGCCCTACCCTTTCTTACCAACAGCTCATGATAGCAGCTACTAACATCTATTACCAGGCTATTAGTATTAGTCCAGTTTGGGGTAACAGATATCTCTTTTTGTGCTTCACGTTGTCACTTTGAGTCACGAGGCCATGCTGCATCCCGGCTGCAAACAGAAGCGCCCTCTCCTGTGCAAAGGTTCATTTTGCAGGGAAAGAGGGAGTGCAGTGCTGTGCAAACCACCCTAGCAGGCACTGGAAGAGATGCAGAGGACTGGTAGGTATCACATCCTCTAGCCACTGGTTGCAGAAGACATGCCGGGAGATCCAGCTTCGGGGATGCTGGCACCTGTATGCTTCCCTCCATGCCAAAGAGGTTAAAAAATTATTGCATCTCTCTGATGCAATCCCCCCACTCTTATTTGCTACTGTTAGTTTGTGGTGGTTTGAAAATAAGATGGGCATTCCAAACTGCCAGGGAACTTTGGCATCATTTCACTGCATGAGGAAGTTTCCTAAAAGACCTGTCCCACAGTGTGAGCTGTAGAATGACAGTATCCCCCCTAAGAAAAGCCATTAGGTTGTGGATATTTTTGAAAGTCTGGTTCTGAGTTAGATTTCATCACTCACTACTCAGCAGAAATATGACATTAGGTTGTACATGAGAGCAGCTACAAGGTCACCAACTGCAGAAGAAACTTGTGATACGTAGAGAGTCTGAGTTCATTCCTATGGGGTTTTGCCAGCTTTGTAGCAAAATTGTAGCAATCCTCTTGAGGCAAAATTTAATATAGAACATGAAAGCATTTCTTAATCAGGAATAGAATTTTACTTTAAAAAATTGCACTCTTCAGATATTACTTAAAATTGATGAGTAAGCAAACAAATCACATATGTCATCTGCAAAATCTAGTTTGGCCAGCTCTAGTTCATAGCCAGAAATTATTCACTTTGTGTTTTACAGTCATACTTAAAATAATCAGCAATGAACTTATCTCCCGGGTACATTTTGTCTGAGACACATGTAAAAATAAGATAATTTTTTATTTATACAGTAGCCCACTCTTCTTTAAGTCAAATGATGGAAGTTATACCCAAGTAAATTTTCTGATCCCACCCCCTTACACTGGTGAGCAGCTTACCTGCTCTGAGCCTTATGTGTGGAGACCTGACCATCTAAAAACCAAATTGGGAGGCACAGCCTAGGTTATGCTCTCTAACTTGTCATATGGCTTGAGCTGAGTTGAGGAAACTGGGAGCCAGGTCCAAATAGCTATGTTGAGAGCTGCAGGTCTGATGTAGCAGGTGAACCTTTCTTCACAGCCCTGTGGGCTCACTGGCGGTGTCTGTAGGAGGAAGGGGTAGAAAGACCCACACAATCAATCCACCCCTCAGATCTGCTCTGAACTGAGAAGTGCCCTTTGCTGTGTCTCTCACGTGTGCCAGTGCTGAGACCTTGCCTTTGCCTGAATAGCAGAGTCAGATACTGTCTAACAAAATAGATCACGTGCTTGAATTATGGAATAAGAAACAGTCACTGTATCTGATGGGATATATTAACAGCGTGGAATGTTTCTTGATGACCTCACTCAGCCATAAAGCTGCTTTTCTGTTTCAGCCTTCGCGGTTTTCCCATGTGGATACATTGCTTGGTACAAGGCCCCTAACCCCTTCAGTAATCTATCACAGAATATTTTAGTTTGGAAAGCACCTCTGGAGATTATCTAGGTAAATTTTAAAGTCAGATCAGGCTGCACAAGTCTTTTTCACTTCTAAAGCTCAGAGTGTGTCTGAACAAAGAAACTCCAAGGATTTTCATTAAGAGAAGATGGATAATGATATAGTAATTTAGAACAGCATGCAACTTCAGTATGGCAGAAGAATTGCAGCTGCTGCATGAGACCCTGGTAATCCCTGTCCCCTGCATCTACAGCACTGGGCTCCAATGTTGGTTCACAGAATCATAGAATATCCTATGTTGGAAGGAACCTACAAGGATTATAAGACCAACTCCTGACTGCACAGGACACCCAAGAATCACATCATGGGTGTGAGAATGTTGTCCAAATGCATCTTGAGCTCTGTCAGGGTTGGTGTTGTGACCACGTCCCTGGGGTGCCTGTTCCAGTGCCCAACCACCCTCTGGGTGAAGAATCTTTTTCTAACATCTAACTTAAGTCTCCTCTGACATAGCTTCAGGACTTTCCCTCAGGTCCTGTCACTGTCACCAGGGAGAAGAGACCAGTGCCTGCCCCTTTGACTCCCACCATGAGGAAGCTGTAAACCATGATGAGGTCTCGCCTCAGTCTTCAGGCTGAACAGAACAAGTGACCTCAGACACTCCTCACAGCTTCCCCTCCAGAGCTTTCACCATCATCATGGCCCTTCTTCAGCTGTTCTCTAATAGCTTAATGTCTTTCTTATATTGTGGCTCCTAAAACTGCACACAGGACTTGAGGTGAGGCTGCATCAGCGCCGAGCAGAGTGGGACAATCCCCTCCCTCGACACTCACTTTTTATCAGAGGAAAAACATCAGAGCAGTTTAAATTGATCGAGGTCAATATCTAACTTGCATACATTTCAATCAGTTCAGAAGCCTGTATCTCTGGTTCCTTCTAAATTCACTGTTACTATTCATCAGAATTTGCATTCAGACCATGAAAATCCTGAGGCTGGGGCAGTTTGCATGTGAATCTTCAGAGATGAGTCACCAGTGCTCGGGCTGGCAGGGGCTGTTATGAGCTGTGTTCTGCTGCTGAGGAATTCTTTAGCAACAGAAAGTTACAGATATCCAGCAAAGTCACAGATACTCAGCACTTTGAAGGTCTCTCCTTGCTACCTTAGAGAATTTGATCTCTGGATGAGTATAAAAATAGAAATCCAGAACTTGTTAATTAGCAACACAACAGAATTTCATGTTTTTCCAAGAAACAACCTCCTATTTAGTATTATGTGGACTACTTTTGAGGACAAAACCATTTCACAGATAAATATCAGAGGAGTCATTAAATAATTAAAAAATGAAATATGTAATAAATATAATAAATTGAGGATATATAATTTTGGCATAATGGTTCTTTCCAAAAGTGTAAGAATATATAAGAATAAAACATAATATACAGAAATATCTATGGCAGTTTTAAGATATTAAAAAGTTCTGTGTTTACATTAAAACTGGTTAATATTAATTCAATACAGAAATGTCAACGTCAATTTGAACATGTCACAGAAATACAACACCACAGATGAAATGGAATGATGCTGTGAAACTCTACAAACTCATACTCAAATTGATTCTGTCTGTTAAATCTCATAAAAATACGAAGAAGTTGCTTAGATAAACATTGCCAGATTTGTATAATTTTTATTATTTAAGTTCTTGTTTGAAGACACAAGGAACAACTATCAATAAGTTACTCACAATAAAAGTGGCAGCATTTGCCCCAGCATGTCTGAGGGGGTTCCCCAGCTGTGGGGAGGAAGGACAGTGCTCTCCAGACTGCCAACCTTCCATACCATCTATGAGCCTACCCACATCTTCTACAGACTCTTACGCAGTAAAAGTGGGATCAGTAACAAAAGGGAAGGGTTAGCTTAGTCAGAAATGAAACATGAGTTCAACAAATATTTGGAGATGGCATAAAAGCAGTCCCCGACTCCACTTGGAAATGTATACATTTTCTATATGTTTCACTGCGTTCTAGGTCTGACTGCCAAACAAGTAAAATTTACTAATTGTAAACTATCAAGCATTAGAATTGTACATTTTAAGAATTTCAGGGCAGTGCAGGATCTCGACTACTGCAGCAGCAGTACTGTTATCAGGTATATGTTATCAGGCCACTGTTTTGCCCACTAATTCTCCTGGAATGTGTGATGTAGCTGAAGCCACATACTGAAGTACAAGGAAAAAGTTCAAGGCTCTTGCTGATAGACTTACTCATTTTTAATATTTTCCACTGGTTAACCACAAACATTAACAGCAGAGCACATGTATGAGAATCTGAATGTGTACCTCCTAAAGAAGCAAAAACTTCAACCATAAGAACAATACATTGTTCTCCTCAGCAGTGCTTTTTCTAAAATTTTTCTCAGAAGATAAAACTGGTTTTATTTCATATGAGAAAAAGAGTGAGTCAAAAAAACAAGCTTTTAAGATCTCAATTTGAGTCAAAGTAAATTACTTAGTTTGTTCCACATATCCTTAACAAAGCAGTATTTTCACTAATGATACTGGTGGGCAAAGTTTATTGTAGGAGACAAAACAAAAATGTGAATTATTGCTCCCATAGCATCCTCAAGGAGTTGCTGGCCCATGCAGGACATGCGAAATAATGTCAGCATGTAAAGACTTGTGTCCTGCAGCTGGCATTGGGAACTTCTTATTTGTTCCAGCAGCTACAAGCTAGCTGCCACTTTCCTGGTCTCTGCCACTAGTACAGGCCTCCTGAATGTTGGATGAATCTGTTATTGCTAAGTTTTCTTTTCTTTGGTCCCCTTCCTCTGATTCTTTTGGCGTTTCCAATTTTCTGCTTTCAGTATTGTGATTAATAGATGACTTTAGCTTGGATGAGTTCAATCTCCATCTTCTCAGGCTCCTAGAAGTGTCTTCTCTGACGTTTTCACTGGCCAGCACGTAGATGATTGGATCGGCAACACCGTTTGCAGTGCATAAACACAGAAACCCTGTAAAAATTGAATATATCTCCTTTTCAAATGGACATGGGCAGTCCTGATGAGACATAAAGTATATGGCTCTTATTATGAGCACCACATGATATGGAGCAAAGCAGATCAAGAAAATAACAATAATGGCAATAGCCATATACTTCACTTTTGCTTTCTGGCGACAAGTCAAGCTGCTGCTTCTTTTTGTAGTTCGGAAAATTCTGTAGTTTGTAAAAATGAGGATTATGAAGGGTATGGCAAATCCAAATCCGAATCTAGCAAAGTTGAAAGAAGCCAATACTACGTCAAGGGGCACTGTCTCAAAGCAGGTTGTCCCATTTGTATGTTTTTCCAAATTTTCCATGAAAAGTACTGGAGTATGGATAACTGCAACCACAGTAACGAGAAAAAAGACTATTATGATGGCCTTTTTCTGTCCTCTTCTGCCCCTTGATTCCAGAGAATACTCCAGTGCCACATAGCGATCCACAGAGATGCAGCACAAAAGCAGAATGCTGATGTAGATATTGCAGAAAAAGATGAATCCTGTTACTCTGCAGGCAGTTTCACCCATGGTCCAGTTGTGCCCGTTTTGCACGTAGATAATCCAGACAGGCAAGGTACTTAAATACATCAGCTCACACAATGACAAACTGAAAATGTAGATGGCAACTACTATATTCCTTTGGATTTGTACAAACACAAGCAGAGAAGTTAAACAATTTGCTGGAAGGCCTACGCAAAAAACGACACTGTAAACAGCAACCAGAAGTGTCTGGCTGTCTTTGTAGGGAAATCCTGGGCAAGTGGAATTACAACTTTTGTTTAGACAATCTTCCATTATTCTTTTTCCAGCTGGCGTTTCCTGAGAACCAGAAGACAAGGTGGAAAGTTAGCATTGCATCACTTAAAAATAAGTCAGTAAAGATTATGGTCCCACCATAATCGGTGCCACCTTGACATGCTAGTGGAGCAAGTGGGATGGGGAATGTTTGAAAGGTGCCTCCTCAGGCAGGAACTGGGAAAGAGAGGGTCACATCCCTCCACCTCTGAGAGTTGGACTGGAGTCTGGTGGGTATGTGGAAGCTCTCTCAAGGGGGATTTGAAATTTTGTCCCTGCACATAAAATCATCTATCTCCTTTCTGTCAGTTCCCATGCTAAAATCATACTGTAAATGCTAAAACCCCCATCACTCCTCATGCCATATATCACCTGCACCCAAAATCTCACAGGGGGATCAGCCTACAAAAGTAAGGTAGATGAATATGAAGTTGTAGGGCAGCTTAGACACATTTGAAAAAAAGCTGGGTTCAGTATTGTCCCATCTTAAGAATGACTGGAGAAGAGAATCCTCACTGCTGTATGGAGAAGATGGCACAGTGCTCAGACCACTGACAGGACCCGAGAGAATGGCCTGAAGTGGTGTTAGGGGAAGTTTAGGTTGGATATTAGAAAAAGGTTCTTAACCCAGAGGGTGGTTGAGCTGGTGTTGACTTGATATGACAAACATGGTGTTTGCAATAAGGGCTGGTGGTGACGAGGTTTTTGCTGTCTGAGCATCTGTCACCTTTAGTGGAGCAGGAGAGGTCTTTTCTGGGCTGCCTACCTAACTGTTGTGTAGAGGTGATAAAAAGGGTGCTTGATTTCAGGCTCAGCAGTGGTTCTCTGCCCAGACCTCATCTGTGAGCTGATGTACAACAGCTTGTCCTCGACTCAGACATGCCTGACTGATGTGAGAGCTGCTGTACACCTGCACCCCACAGAGTTTCTTGAGATGTCCCCTTCTATGGTAAAGCACAGGAGGTGAGTACAGCTCATATTCAGGCAGATGGTGACAGCCAGGGCAGGGACATGGCACAAGTCACACACCACCTCAGTTACTCATCAGCTTGTCTACCCCACACACCTCCATAAAAACACCTTCAGGAGTGGCTGAGGGTGCTCTCTCCCTGCCTCCTCCTGGCTTTGTACACTTCTCTGGATCCTGTGCTTGCCTGAATATTCTCTCTGTACAGCTTCCCCCAGAGCAGTCAGTGATGGTGCAGGGCAGGAAGTGGTACAAGAGTTCTGTCAACACGTGGCTCCAAATGTTTGTCCTGCCTCCTCCCCAGTGGCTGCAGCTTGTCAGCTGAGGCATCATGCTTGGCAGCTGACAGCCATTTAAGGGTGAAGGTCTCTTTGGCTCAGCCCCAGCCCTGTGGCTTAGTCCATATGCCAAACACCAAGGACAAACGCCTGCTCCAGGCAGGTAGCTTAGAAAGCCACAGACATCTCCTTCCTGAGGTTCCCTCCCGAATGCTGAGCATGGGAAGGAGACTTGGAGCAAAAGTGGGAGGGGAGGAGGCAAGACAAACACAGACAGCTGAAAAAACTAGACACCATTTTCTATTAATATTTGTGATGATCAGTTTTGGCTTGAACACCAGAACTCAAGAGATTTATCATACCCATCAATTTTCAAGCATTTATAAAATGTAGCGATGATGACAAGGATGAGCAAGATCCAAGAATGCATTTGTGAGATACGAACTGTTCCAATGAGTTATCTTTGCTGCCCTCTATCTTGCAGTTGAGCAAAGCCTCTCCAAAGTAGTTGTTTTCACCTTTCTGTGGCCTATCCTGATAGGCTAGGTCTCACCAACCATAACTAGGTGTTACAGCAGGTACTGACTGAGTTTTGCATCAACAGCTCAATGTATTTTTGTCAGCACTCTGAGGCTTCTTGCTCCGTGAGAGTCACTACATGAGACAAACTGCAGTTATGATGTGCATGTTTCTCACCTTCAGGATGTGCAAAACATCTCATCTTCCAGGCCAGAGACATCACCTCTGACTCAGGAAGCACCTGAGCACAAACCACTGGAAGATGGGGTAATATGCTAAGAATTTGCTGCATGACTGCTCTGTGTTTACACTCTTCCATTTCTAATGTTCTTGTGTTGTGTCCACACTGTTAGACAAATAGATAATTACGTTTCTTACTCCTAAAATTCAGTGGCTCCTGCTGCTCATTTGGGCCTGTTGAATTAATCTTTTCTCAAGAAGAGTCTTTTCAGTAACACTGAAGTGTAAAAAAAAGGGAAGTGAAAACAAGCAGGAAAGCAAAAGCTTTACTTTCCTTTTTTTTTTTTTTTTTTTTGGTATTTGTGTATGAATGGCTCATGTGAAACTGTTTAAATTTCCAAAGGAGAAGTTGGAGTGATAAAAATAACCCCATTAGAAAAAATAAAAAAAGGAAATTACAGATATGGCTACAAAGAAGAGAAGGATAAGTCAAAAAAGCACAATAGTTGGACAGAGACTGGTTGAAAACCTTTGAATTAACTCACCTGAGATACACAGGGGCAGGAGAAGAAAAAGGGACACAGTAAAATCCATAAGTACAATTACATGAGAAAAGCACATTAATTAATATTTTTTAAATTTTCTAATATTTTTCTGATCATCCATCTCTGCCAGGGATTATTGTTAGAGCTGAAAGTTTTGAGGCATTTATGTGGATAATAGGAATAATTTAAAATAACTGCTCTGACAGTCAAAATTAAACAAACTTTCCCTTCACACTTTTCTTCCTGTCTCCAATATCTGTAGAGGAAAACAACCTGCATGTCTTAAAGCATAAATCAGCTTTCAATGAAAGAGGATATGAGTTTCTCCTGAGGGATTTTGTGTGCTTTCTGCAGTAGAATGTGGTGCTGGAAGTATTTGACACAGGGGTGCCAGCAGGATGTCAGTTGGACACTCAAATCTAATATTGAAACACATCAGTTCCCACATGTGACATTTATGGCGCCTACGATGCTCGTCACCAGCAATGTCACTCCTCCAACGTCTGAACCTGGGCTTCTCCTTCCCATGCAGAACTTACACTACCTGCCTGTAAATTATCAACTAAAAAACATTTGTGTCTCTTAACTTGAAGGTAAGAAATTGCCGTGGATTATTTGCTCTGCCGTTCTTTAAAGTGGGAGAAGTGTTTATGGTGTCTTTGAATAGAAATAGATCATGGCCCATTTGCCCTGCAAGTCAGTGAAATGCTTTATTTTTTTTTTCCTTATTAATAAACAAATTAGTAGAGGAAGTCACTCCTATAAGCAAATCTCAGCATAAAAAGGAGAAACAGCTATGGCTCCACTTGATTACCTATCGGACTGATCATTTTTACTGACACATGCAACATAGAGGGATTTGAAACAGTACAATTTGAAATTTTAACATAAACCCATGTATTTTCAAGCAACATCATTTCAAATTTGAATATAATATGTGAATATATAATCTTGACACTATATAGCTTCAAAATTACATTTAGAAAAAAATGTGTTTTAAAGCTGTCCTGGGAATCCAGCCTGAGCACAACTCTATCCTAAAATATCATTCTTCCACTGGTGAAGCAGGTAACCCCTCTCTTGACTAGTGCTGGTTAAAACAAGTTATGGGGCATATGTAAGCTGAAAGCAGCAAGACCTTGGGATTAGTTATACAGTCTTAATATTTAATTACATACTGCAGATATGAGATATAATGCAGATATAAGTAGTCTTATAAAGATATTCAAATAAAGATGATATTTGGTAGAAGACAGAAGTTATTAATCAACTGCATTTCAGGAGGGGAGGAGCTCAGCAATCTTTCCTGACGAGGGAAGGATACTTGATTTACCTCGGGATAACGCTGTTCATAGATGTGAACTCTCAATGAGTGTAGATTTTTAAATACCTGTGTTCAGGTTTTTACATGAATCCACACATCCAATTCCCCCTTTCCACAATCTAGAAATCCCACAGTAGTACTAAATGTGCTGGTTTGCTAATATGAGCAGCTGTGGTATTACTAAGGGGAACTGTCATAATTCAGGTTTGACAAAGGCCCCAGTTTGAAAATGTGATCCTTCCCTAATCTGGGTGTCCTCGTGCCATGTTACACTACTTGGAGAGGGACTGCTCAGGAGAGAAGAATGTCTGGTGGGTGGGAGAGAAATATGTTGATAAAAGATCCTGATACTGGGTTTAAGACCACGTTATTAAACATATATAAACGTGAGTAAAACTACTTAAATGTCATACATTGTAACTAGGGGAAGTTCACAGGTGAAAAATAGACCCCAAAATCCACCTGTACCAGGAGACTTTTTTTCTCCAGTCTCGTGATTCAAAGGCTGTGGGTCATGATTTTGGGACTTTGGACCTAGCGAAGTTTCTCAGTCCTCCCTGAGAGTGTCGGAGTGCAGCTGCTGCAGGGCAGATTTACTCCCTGGTACCTACCAGCTTGTGTGGGAAAGATCCCAGAGCCAGAAGAATGGCTCCATGGCCAGGAGAAGCATCAGGAAGCCCAGAAAAGCTGTCATAGATTTGGGGCTAAACAAAGCCTGTCAAGCGCAAAGGCTGAGGAAAGTGTAGATGTTGGAGCAGCAGCAGTGAAAGGGAGCAGCTGAGAGTGGCTCTGCTTCACACCCTCTTCTTCACACCTGAAACCATCAGGTACTCAAGCTCAATGAATTCCTAAAACTATTGCAGCTTAATTGGTGGCCTTGGCAGCCAGGGCTAATTGTATATGGCTTCTGTTAAAGAAGTGGCTCATTTGAAAACCCAGCTGACCAAACTTTCTTACTGGTTCGTGCTGGAACTACAAAGTTTTAGAAGAAGAGGATGAGAGGTGTGATTCCCATTGCTCTCTCCTGCATCAGGGGGCTCATGGATGCTGTCTGAAGCACAGCCAAGTGCCAGCAGTTTTGACACTAGGGGCTTACAGGTGGATGGATACTGTGCTGGATTTCCAAAAGAGCAAGCTGGGATGTTGGAGAACAGGCTGGGATATCAGGGAACAGGCTGTTTTAACAAGGAGAGGAGGTCTGCCTATGCTGGCACACTGTTAGATGTGAATGTGTCTCGCTGCCAGGTTTAAGGAAAATCTGACTTCAAGAAGCACCAAGATTTATGTCCAAACCTACGTGTGTACCCCTTAAAAAGGGGTGCTCTGTTATCCTTTAGATTTTAGGATTTCCCCAGCAGCTACTTGTAGTTATGTTCCTCCTTATTCTCGGCCTCAGGGCCTTCAAAGAGGAGACTCCTGCCAAACCTTTGGCACTGGCAGTTAGAAACACACTAAGAGCCACAGAAAGACCCAGTCTAGAGCCATGTCCACCCCAAACTAGTGTGACTCAAAGTCATCTCTGGGGTGGCAACTGTTCAGCTGGAGTTGCTGGAGATTTCTGGACTGAGTTCATACATCTCACCCTTCAGTGAACATGTGGCCATGTGTGACAGCTGGACCAGTGCAAGGCATTAAGAAAGGTCTTCAAGTCCTAAGCAAGCAGAGGACAACCACAGCCACCCTGTGGCCAAGAGAAAGACTTGTCCCTGCTAGGAGGAGCATCATTTGCAGACCTGTGAAGGTGGGATCTCACCACCTCCAGGGCAGGCAAGATGGTTAACCTGGGAGCGGCATGGCCAGGCCCATGGCTTGTGGCATCCCTTAGCTGGCCCCTCTGTGCTCCTGTGGGGCCTCTGTTGCTGCCACACAAGAACAGGGCAGTGTTGTAGCAGAGTTGATGTGAGTTTTAGTGACCATTCAGTTATTCTACCTTGTGGTAAGCGGTTTTGCTTATTTAAAGTTACTGTGGGTGGTGGCTAGCCAATGGCTCTGCTTGTTTCCCATGTCTTGGTTTGTTTTTATTAATGGCCATGGGCTGTGTATGACCACAGTGTGGTCCTGTGTGCTGTTGTGCTGTCAGTGCTGAGTCCTGCCCAGGCTCTGTCCTTCATCACTGACCTGGTCACCTCCTGCAGCCTGTCAGCACCTGGGTCTGACTTTCCCTGTCTGTGGTCTCTGTACCGCCACAGTTCATTCCTGCCTTTCACCATCCTGCTGCTGCTTTTCCTCCCTCTGTCCCAAGGCAGAGGCTTTCAAACCACTGCTGTCCCAGGAGATTCTCAAATGGTAAATCATACCTCTTCTGTTGCTCAAGCTCCTGGAAGTCAGAGGATGCTGGATCAGAGGCAAGTGTCCAGCGCCACCAGGCAGTGACACTTGCAGAGAATATTTATTCATAACCAAACACATCTGATCAAACTCCCAAATTCACAAGCCTCCCCTCATCCTGCACTGACACCTTCACTACAGTCATCACAGTCACAGGGATCACAGTCTCTTTCTGCATCCCCACAATGTGTTTGTCTCTTTCATCCCTCTGAAATCCCCCAGTCAGAGAATGGGTTAACTCTGCTCCAAAGAGTGAGCACAGATAGGATGGTTTCTCTTTGCCAGGAGTAGGAAAATGCAAAGATAGTGTTGAGTTTTGACCCTGTGACAGCAGATGGACTCTCCCTGATGTGGGTCTTGGCACTGCCCTTGTGGGTCATACAGAAACTGCTGTGACGTGGGAGCTGTGCTGCTGTGGTGGTATCATCAGTACTAAAGATGTTGCTGCAGAAAAACAGTGTGAAGAGTTGCCCAAAATAATTTCATGACCTGTCAGACTTGGGCTCACTGACAATGGCTGTTACTTACAAGTCTAGCTAGTTTCATCTCAAAGCTGTTTTACTTTTGTCTAAAGTATCTCAGCAAGCAGGATTTGTAAAACCTTGTGAAAACCACAGTGCCGTCTTTATTGAAACAATCCTATTTTTAACAGAATGCCTACAAATGGTATTTTATATAAATGCCTACTAACTGCTCTGAACTTAGACACAAATATTTCCTCCTTCTCCATTTACCATGAAACACAATTTCTTTGTTCCTTTTCATCTTCTGATTTGCTCTCAACTAACAGGAGAACTTCCATTTTCCATTTTTGACATCTGGGTCACCTCCTGTAGCTACCTACTCCCATACCAGCAGCAGGGCTTCCCCCTTAGGACTTTAGTGATACCAACGAAAACTGTGATGCTCAAAGATTCCCCTTTGCATGTACACACATCTCTGACATCTCTGTAAGCCCACTCACTTCTGCTAAATCTGTGTTGTTTTATCTGAATCCTCATCTCTGATCTCTTCTGGCTCTTTATACATCTACCACAATGAGCATCTCATTCTTTTTGGGACACTTAGGGTCTACTACCCAGTTAGTAGATATTTCCCAAAGTGTCCTGACACTTGACAGCAGCGCTACTTTTGTGATCACGGTGAGGCTGTAAGATCAAGGTCTCCCTAAGAGGCTTGGGAAATGCTGAACCTGAAAGAGGTGTCTGCACTTTCAGGCAGAAATCTGAACAGAGAGGGTGCCCAATTCAAACTCTGAGACTTCTTTAAACATAGTGTCCTGTGTACAGAACTTTGGAAAACATCTCAGAAGAAAATCAGTCTTGCTTATTATGTACTAAGGAGCAGAATAAATGGGTTTTTTTTGTTTTGTCTTTTTGTTTTTTTTTGTTTCCCTCCTACACCTCTCTTCCCCACAATGAAGTTACTGGAAGTTAAAGAGCTGCTGGTTTAGAGGCAGCAGCAGATCTAAATGGGATTATGAGAAGGACAGGTTTAAAATAAACCCAGATGCTCTTTGGTCATTGGAAAAGCAGTCAACTCCGAAAATATTTGACCAAAAAAAAAAAGTTAATTCTAACTACAGTTAGTCTCCACATTCCTGAGTGCCAGAGATCAGCAGTGCTGATGAATAAAAGGTGGAGAAAAAGAAGGAATGTAGTGTATCCAATTAGTCACTGTAGACCAGCAGGTAAACTTGACAATTAAATGCCTGCCTTGCTTTTCCAGCAGAGTAAGGATGAGAGGAAAGGCTGGATGTGAATTCTCCTCAAAAGAAACCCAGCATTCATATTTCTATTAAAATTCTCTATTCATGCCTCATGCACTGCAGTAATAGCTAAAGCTAACCTCACAGCAACCTCCATTCTGCCAAAATCCTTCAATCCTAATAATCATCTATCCCTGACTGGAACTAAAGCTGATTTCTAAGAGAAATATATTTTTCATAGGAAAGGGAATTTGTAAGGAAGACAGGTAGAAAGGACTGCATCAACTGCAATTAATTAATACAGACCCAGCAACTTTATCAATCACAGGGAGATTTAGACTATGGTGAAACCTCAACACATTCTGCAGTTCTTGAGCACTAACACCCGGCACGGAGAAACAGTGACCAAAACGGAACAAAGGAAAATGTTGCTAAATAGAAGCAATGCCTTGACTCAGAGATGGAACACTTACCTTTTTTTTCCTTTTTTTCCCCTTTTTTTCCCCCTGGTTTTCGCAGAGGGGACGATGGAGTCCTCCAGCTCGTGCGCTGCTCAGAGGCTGCTCTGATAGAACTGCAGGAAGTAGCTGACGATACCACGAGCAGCCCTAAGAGCTGTGAGCTAAAATAAGTTCTGTGGGCACAACTTCATTCGATTCCCCAAGCGTGTCACTTGCAGCCGGTGTGTAGGTAGCTGGGGCTGCTTTCAATATCAGCAGAGCGCCTGGAAGGAGAAGCAGCCTTAAGAGTTAAAGTGTTTACTATCAAATTGTGCCACTTGTACAGGGCTGGGAGGTTGATTTTGTGACTGCCAGAGGCTTGTTTGGGCTCCTGCTCTAGGCATGCACCTTAATCACTGCACAAATGTGGGATCGATGAACTGCCCCCAGCCCTGTGGCTCCTCAGGAGCAGGGCGTCTGCGGGAGGTGCTTATTCCGTATTTCTGCAGTGGAGGTAACTCCCACTCTGGGTAGGACACATGAACTCACTTGAATATGTGTGAATTGGCTGGGTATTGAAAAATGGGAAGCGGTATTAGAGCCCAATTAAAGGAGTGGTGATAGGCGGGGGAGCCTATTCTGGTGCCAGCTGGGATAGAAAAGGGTGAGAATGCTAAAGAAGATTAGATGGTGGTTTGAGCACCTTCTAGAACAAGAGGAATTCGGTTGCAGTAGTTCCTTAATAGCAAAGAGCATTGGTAAGAAGGAGCCCATGATCTTTACCAAGTGCCCTGGTTCAGGCTTTATGTGAAGGAGGAAGAAGATGCCGGTGTTGTGTTGCCAGACTAGACCTTGTTTGTGAGACCTGTTCCATGTGTTTTTGCAGATGCAGTGTTTCACTTCAGTAGAAGTCAAATTATGACCAGATTTATTACATTTTCAGGTAACTTCTCCATCAACTTCTACCAATTCCACTTGCAGTGAGGGGCTTACAGGACCCCATGAGGGTCTGTCAGTGCTTTCAGGCTGCTGAGGGCTAAGGTGGGACAGGATGGAACTGGGTGACAACCTGAGGCAAGCAGAGAACTGAATTTACTTTTGGTATCTCTATTGAAAGTGAAACATTTCTGAAAATTAAAGAAATGCTTGGTATGTACTTTCATTCTGATGTGAAAAAGTTTGGTTCTGTTCTGCTGGAGAAAGTTTCTGGGGATGGGTCTTTCTGTAAATAGCAATTTATTCCCAGGAACCAGAAGGAATTGGGAAGGAAGAGGCTGAAGCTGGTTTCCATCTGTGGAGGAGAATAGGTAAAATTTCTGTGTGTGCCAGCTCAGCCTGACTGGATATAGTGCTGGAACCAGTCTGTGCACTCCCTCAAACACATGATTTCTTCTTGGTCCTTCTCAGTGTAGAAATCAAACCCAAAGGAAAACAAAAAGAATGAAGGAACAGTGTTTCTGGGATGACTAGAGCTGATTTCTCTTTGTAGATGATCATTCTTCATTCAGAGCTCTGGAACAGAAAAGAGCAGAGTGCTCTCAGACCTGAAGAACTGGTGTTTTCACAGAGACCAGTGCGTTCCTCTGTGGTATTTGTAATGTACCAGTTCACAGTTCCCATTTGGCTGCAGTCAGCCGTGGGGTCAAATACCTGCCTGATTATTCTCTCCCTGATGCTGGGTTTAGGATAGTCAGAGACACATTTGCATTTTCCAGCTAGATTTTATGATGAAACTGAAAATTTCATGGTCCTCCATAGAGAAATGAAAGATGACATCTCTGGCCCTTGATCTTCCAGTCAGACTTGAAAAATATTACTATTTATCTTCTTTGTGCTTCTCTCAGTAGTGCAGCCCCAACTGACATCACCCACAACCATTTCCCTGCAAGATGTAGACTGATCCAAGATTTCATGTTGGAAGATGCTTTCAAGAACTTTTGACAAGGTCTTCTGTGACTGGAGATGAACACAGAGCTAGACCTTCTGTGGGTGGCAAAACCAAACCAAACATTTCGACTAAGTTTACTCTGTTTTCAGTAGAGATAATACAAGCAGTGGAACAATATAAATTTTGGCCTGAGCTGTATTGTTCTGGTGTGTTACCTAGGCAGTGAAAAAAGATCAGATGAAGAACCATTTAAAGCAGAGTGCAGAAACTCTCTGGCCAAATCCAATTGAAGTAATTGGAAATGTTTCTTTTCACCTCACTGAGTTTAGATTGGGCATTTTGAGAATATTTCTCTCTACCATTTAATTTTTGGGTGCTATTTAGCTAGTTGCCTTTAAGGTAGCACGTTAAAGAAGTTAAGCTGCGTATGAGATGTCTTCTATGCACTCTTCATCATTTTACTACTGAGGTATCATGACTGTCCAAAGAATATGAGAGGAAAGGGTTTTAACTCAGTTCTGCAGAACACAGAATTTTTACACAGGATTTTCACTGTGTAAAGCACTGTGATAGAGAAATTTCTTGTGTACCACTGACCAGTGAACAGAAATAACTTTGGAAGACTTATGGGGTCCAACGAATTTGAAAGACTTCTAGACTTGAGTTTTTCACTCTCCTTTTCTTTCATTTAGAAACTATCAAGAGAAAAGCTGGCAGGATATTTCTCTGTTCCCCTGCATATGAAAATGCTCTGTGTTAACATTATCTTCCCCTGGTCATGACCAACAAGAACCTATAAATGGAGGAAATGTCAGCTCTTCTGCCTCTCCTTCCTCTACCTGCAACTGAGTGCAGTCATGGTCATGTAATGCAAAAGATTACCCGGGAAGACAATTTTGTACAGTTTTGCATCCTCTTTGTAGGTAACTAAGGTTCATTTTTCTTGGAAAATGATAGAATATGGCTTTAAATTTGCAGCATGGGAAGTGAGGAAATGAAAACTGTGTCTTGAATAACAGGTCTTGGTAGGAAACAGCCAAGTATCTGTCCCTTCTCCTGTTACTGGGCAGTGCACTGAATGGGGACAGAGCTGCAGGCCTGTCTGGGGAGTGCAGCATGTACAGGATGGCAAAAAGGACTTTCTTAATCATAAACAAGGCAGAAAAGTGCCCAAGAGTCTCTCTAGGACAGCAGTGGCCAGGGTCTAAGAAGCACCAAGGACTGAATTTTGCTCTGGGCTCCTGTGACCAAAGCACTGTATGAGTGCCCCTGCACTGGTATGATCCACAGCTGTGCCTAGCAAAGACTCTCAGCAGCTTGTGGCTCAAGCTTGGGTTGTCTGTGACAGTGGCTATGATGTTCTTGGTCTGGGACAGTGACAAAAACCGGCCACAGTGCTTTTTTTCAGTCTATATCAGGGTCAACCACAGGATCCCTCAAGCCAGAATGTGTTAAACTCTGCTAAAGCTCAGCTTCTTCCCAACCACTTCCTACCTGCAGAATCATCCCCTTACACATGCAGTGTCTACACGTGCCACCCTGGCAACCAGGCCAGCTGAGTGGCAAAACCTTTGAGCTGAGCCCAGCACAGAGCTCACACGGATTTCTGGCTGACCATGCACACCCAATCCATGGAGTGCAGTCTGCAGGGAATGCAGAAGCCTTCCAGTCTTCACTGGAAATGAAAAGTGGGGCTGTCAGTTGCTGAGATTTTTGATTCAGTGGCTTTCCTACATGTGATGGGTGGGATGACACAGTCAGATTCCTGCTGCTTAGTCAGGCTGCATAAATGCTTGCATCTCATATCTGTATTGGAAAGCTCTCCTGCTTTAAGTTTGCTTTTTTTTGTGAGTGGTGTGTAGAAATTTCTCCTTTTTCACTGGGGCAGTGATGTACTGTGTGCCTCAGGGGTGGAAATCCACTAAGTTGAATATGTGGCTGATGATGCCTTCATCAAGGAAAGGTCTCTCACTCTGAAGAGAAAAGCCCTATTGATGCCATGATGATTTTTTGCCTTTTCTCTTCTACCCCTGTTATACCTTTTTACAACTTCTGTATTCTTAGTGCTTTTTGCCTACATTCTTGGACTTGTTTGTTCAGCTAGGAGACTAAACATTTTAGAAGCTTTGTAGGTAGTGTGCCCCAGACTCCAAGGTCCTCTCCAGAACACATTTTGTAAACTAAGATAGAACCATCCAGGAGAAGATTCCTTGGGGAGGGCTCATTTAAGCCTCTCATTGGGGAATTTTTGATAGATATTCTAATTAGCAAGACCTACAATGTTATACCAGATCTTTTGGGGGTGTGCTTTGCAGCGAGCATTGAGGTGCATTCGACCTGGACGTGGTGCACCTAAGGATCCTTAAAATAAATACCAAGGTAAAATCCCTTTTTTCCCTTCTGACCGTGTTTGCTTCTTGACTTTTTAAGACCAGGAAAAGGCATCACTATCATGTTTGACAGTCCTACCCTGTCATGCACTGGGATTAACATGGTCCCCATCAGGAGCTGGCTGGCAGAATGCAGCTGGTTGTCTGTCACACAGAGCTTCTGAGAGACCTTTGACACCACTGACTTCTCTGGGGCAACAACAGCTTTGTCCTCTGTGTGGTAAGAGTGGAGAGGTGCCACTCTGACCCTTGGGCTCCTTGGGATGAGGTGGGATTATATCTAACACCTTCTTTGGAACATCCTGCTGCCAGTGGCACTTCCAAAGCTGAGAGAGCGAGTGTGATGCTGCAGCTCAGGGAATTTGGCTCTGTGCTTTGAACTCAATCTCTGAATATGTGTCTCCCCAAGCATCCCAGCCCATCCACTTTGTCCTTTCATTCAGCTCCAGCAGTCGGAATAAAAGGCAATGGAAAACATAAATAAGATTGGTTAGCAGACACCCATCACTGCCCGCCGCACCACGCTACGGGCTCGGCTCTGCTGCTCACGCCACACGTGCAGCCGTGTGACAGACATGTCTGGCTTTCTTTTCTTGTGAAAACCCCTCCTTATACTAGGAAACTCTTGCACCCACAGGGGTAGAAAGGTTACAGTTGTTAGTATGTGGGGAGGAAAAGGGCGCGGTTCAAAGAATACTCATTTAGAGCTTTTTTTTACAAACTCAAAGCAGCAGCAGTGCTGGGGCAAGACTGAAGTAGATTTAACCCTCACAGGCTCAGAGAGAAGTTCAAGCTGGTTTTGCATCTTGTGCAAACAGATAATGTGGCTACCCAGCGCCCTGTGCTACTGCAGGGCTCTTACATTTCTGGATATTAAATCTCAGGTTAATACAAAAACTGTGTCAGCCATGGAAACAAAGTCATAAAATATATCCTGCCATTCAGAATCCCAAGGGAGCAGAGTGGCTGAAGGACAAGGACCTGACATACACAGAAGTGCCTTGGACAGAGGGGTCCAGATAAACCAAATCCCACTCAAACACTCTGCTGTAAGTCCAAATATTTTCTCTGCTCCCGTTGTTTTCCCCTTAGCCTCCGTCATTTTGCTCTACAGCCAGGCTGGACCCAGCTGATGCAGCAGAGATTCAAAGGGGTTTGGTGTTTACACTGCATCAGCTCCTCCTGCTGTGGTCAGAGACCCTCACTGCCAGCTCTCCATGGCAAAGATCCCTGCAGTCCACCTTGCAGAGGTGCACCAAGCCCTGGAAGGTGGGTGGCTTTAGGAAGCTGGTGCCCTGCTAGGGGAGGATGTCACAGAGCTGGCAGGCGCCTGTGGGTGACCCTGGCACGTCTGCACTGGGGCTCAGTGCTGAGGGGCACCTTAGAGAAATGCCGCAGGCAGGAAAGCAGGAAATGTATTGCAGAACAGAGATAACATAGAAAATAATGCTGTGTAAATGGTTTGATTTACTGATTTACATGTACAGGGGCTGCCATGTAAAGCACACAGGAAAAGGAAAAGGAATGGAGGAGTGGGGGTGGGGGGAAGGCAAGAGGACAACAAAACAGGCTGGCAGGTTTCACGGGGAACAGGACTTCGTGTCCTGGATTTTCTCCTAAGCATGGTGTGTTGTGGAGGTCTGCAATCACACATGGATACTCAGGATTGTGTGCCCTTTGGTTCAAAAGGATGTCTCTCTTTATCAAAAAGGGCAACTTGCATCATCTTGGGGTTCTTCTGCACTGAGAATTCCCTGATGTGTACAGCTGGAATTACCCTGGGCATGCCAGACCTCATCTAGAGCAAACCGGTCCCTGAGCCACTGATCGGAACTTCAGCTGAGTGATGGAGAAGTCACAGAGGGTGGAGTTGTGAGCCCTGTGCTCCGTTGCTCAGATTCTCTTGAAAAAAGAAGACTTCAGAGGTCTCTGTGACTTCCTGTGTGTGAACCCTCCCATGCCGTGAGCCTCAGCAAGCAGTGGGATGCACACCTCCAGCCAGCAGCAGGTCCTTCTGCAGAACCTCTGTGCACAACTGGCTTTTGTGGGCCTTTGCCAGACTTTTTGGGATTCACCTGACCACACCTCAGTGGGGGAGCTCACAGAGCTGGGCAGGCTCCACTTTACAATCAGTTGTTTCCTCATTTGGTCCACTTCCTTTGTGTCACTGACCCCCAGTGGGGAAACTGAGGCTCATGGGTGGGTGGTGAGTTGGGTGGTGATTCCAGTCTGCAGTGGCCAGGCCATGGAACCATCTCCTGCAGTTGGATGGTTACCTCTGATGTCTTTTTTGAAGCATCTCCTCTGAGTCTTGAGGGGTGCTGGAATCATAGAATAGAATCATTTAGGTTGGAAAAAACCTCCAGGATCATCCAGACCAAATATTAACCTAGCACTGCCAAGTCCACCATTAAACCATGTCCCTAGGCACCACCTCTTCCTGAACTTAATGTTTTGGAGAAAGGAAAATGCCTGATGAAGGTATGACATTCAGCCCTCAATTGAACTGAAAGATTCAGTGGGACACATATTTTGAGATATTTGCTCCACTTTTTCCTCAGATAAATTCCCTGATACAGCCTGAAAAAGGAAGTATGGCCTTCCTTGAGATTTCTAGGTATGTATACAACCCAAGGAGAAAAAAATCCAAGCTTTTCCCCCTCCTTTCCCACCAGTTTTTCAGATCCTCTTACTCCATCATAAAGACAACAGAAAAATCTACCAGAAATCACCCTTGAAAACACTGACTTTTGAGCTCTGGCACAACTTTTTTTTTTTGTATGAACAAATTGGTCTTCCTATAGACACCTGGGATTTTGTTCTGTGTTCAGCAGTTTGCTTTCACTTAAACAATGAATTTAGAGTCTTGTTTTCCAAGCACGATTTCCATGCCCTCCTTGGTGCTGGGAATGTACTTTTTGAAGATTCATTTGTGAAGCAACCACATAAATTTTAAAGATTCTTTGACATTAAAAAACATCCCTTCCATCGTCTTTTCTCCTGACACTGGCAGCTTCAATAATTTTGTAAATAGAATTACTCGTGGAAAGACAGATGGTGAAGCTTCACATGATGCTGGGGTAACACAGGCACATTTTAACACATGACACTGGGGATGGGAAGTCTGTCTGTCTGTCTGTCTGTCTGTGCTGCATGAGAGTGATACCTGTGGTAGCTTTTCTGGTGTGAGTTTGCAGAGTGGAAACAGGTGGACCTTGACACCACAATGCTCTGTGCTCTCCAGGCTACCCAGATGTGGGATGTTTTTGCATGAAACCTCTGCACAGCCAAACCTGCAGGTTTCAACATTTTAAGAAATGCAAATATTTCATAATTCTCTGCCAGCCTTGATAGCGTGTGCTGTCAGATAATGGGAAGAAAACAGACACAGCTCAGTTCTGGACTCATCTTGTGGTCTCTTCATTAAACTAATCTCTGTCTGAACTTTAGTTTTCTCTGTTTAGAAGACAGCTGTGAATTCTTTTAAAGACTTCCTTTGGAGATGTTTTGAGATGAAGTGGCAAAAAGATACTGTAAGAGACCCAGTTGTTACCACAAATTAAAAAAAATAACCCAAACTGTAGATATCTACTTGTACCGAGACATGGAAATCCCAGAATTTTCCAGAACCAAATGCCAATGCTCCCACTGACCTGACTGAGTGGAGGTGTCATGGTGTGCTGTCCCAGCATCACTGCTCAGGTCCCAGGCAAGCAGGATCACTGGCAGGAGAAAGGCAGGCTGCAGGCCAGCTGCATCCTGGAGCTGCAGCTTGTGGAATACACACAGCAAATACATGGGTGAAAATAAAGCGTGTCTTGTTATGCTCCCAAGCACCAAAGAAAACAAAAACACAAGCACACCCATAAAATGTGTCTCCCATTCCTCTGCAGAGGCACTTTCCTGTCTGATCAGCTTGGATGACATCCTGGCACTTTCAGGAACAGGAGGAAAAGGCTATGAGGACAGAAGAAGAAAGAAGATGGTCCAGAAAGAATGCAGTGTCTTTGCTCTGCTTGGTTTCAAGATGATTGGGATGCCTAGCTGCTGGTGAGGGCGCTGGGCAATGATAAACAAGCTCATGTTCTGCAGAGAGATGGACATGAATGTCTGCAGGTAGCTGCAGGAGCAGCCACTGGTATCCTACACATGGTTTGGGGTGCCCTGGAGAAACCTGACATTGCATGGCCAGGCAGTCCCTTTGCTCAGGACTTTAAAGACCAGGAAAACAGGTTGCTCCAAGCCCCATCCAGCCTGGCCTTGAAAACTCCCTGGGATGGGGCAGCCACAGCTTCTCTGGGCAACCTGTGCCAGGGCCTCAGCAGCCTCACAGCAGAGAATATCTTCTCTGTACCTAAGCTTGCCCTCTGTTGGTTTGTATCCATTGTCTCTTGTCCCGTCACTCCATGCCCTTGTAAAAAGTCTCTCTCCAGTGCTCCTGTAGCTCCTTTAGGCACTGGAAGGTCTCCCCGGATCCTTCTTTACTCCAGGTTGAACATCTCCAACTTTCTCCAGTCTGTCTTCACAGCAGAGGTGCTCCAGCACCCTGAGCATCTTCATGGCCTCCTCTGGGCCTGCTCCAACAGCTCCACATCTTTCTGATGCTGGGACACCCAGTGCCAGATGTCCAGAAGCACTGCAGGTGGGGTCCCACCAGAGTGGAGCAGAGGGACAGAATCCCCTCCCTTGACCTGCTGCTGAGAACATGGTTGGCATTCAGCACCCCCAAGTCCTTCTCAGCAGGTCTGCTCTTAATCCATCCTGCTTCTGTCTGCTGGCTGGTGGAAGGACAGCCAGGGATGTGTCAGATAATCCTTTTGCTTCGAAATTTTACGTAAAAAAATAATTAATAAAATGGACGCAGTGGATACTAGGCCTCTTTCCCAAAAAGCTTCTTAGCAATCCAAAGGCAGAAAAACAGGAGGAGAGAATGAAAGCTGATGTACTATTTATAAAAAGGATATCTTCTGGTGTTCTCTTTTACTGTTCTATGGTTCCCCTATAGTGGTTTGTTGTAAAAAAATTATGAACCTGTCATGGTAATCTAAGATTTGTGCCCCTTTACCTAGCAACAATATTCTCTGTTTGGACACCATCTTCTGTCTCCTGCTAGAGGGGGTCTTAGTAGAAGCACCAGTAGTAGGACAACAAAATAATAAATAATCTGTTATGATGTCTAAATCCTTTTGAAAAATGACAATAGCATGCTGGTATTTGCTCTTCAAAGTATTATCCATTATTTGGGAATGAAGGAGCAACCCCTCCTGTAGTTAAAAACCTTATCAAGCTCAATCACAGAATCAAATGAAAAGCTGTATTCAAATGGAACATAATTTATAAAGTAAATTATTACTTTATTGAATAAGAAATTTAAATAGTCTAAAATGAAAAATCAGATTCTATCAGCTCTTGATCTTTCTTGGGTAACCACCAGATTACAAGTAGTCCCTAATTCTACATCTGCTACTGAATTTCAGTTCACTTTATTTTAGCAGATTTGAAGGGAGTTTGTTTATGGTATAACTGATGGGAATTTCCAGACGGAAAGGAGGAGTTAGTACATACAGAGAGGGACTCTGAGCTTTTCTTCTAAGCCTTGGTTTTCTTTTGAGAAGGAAAAAACAAAACAACACCACCCTTTTACCAGTGCTTTTTCATCTGGCTGTGTGGGTGGTATGTTGAAATAATAGTTTGGTGGAGATTAAAGAGAAGTGTGACTGCTGTGTAGCTGCTATCAGGAGGGGGAATCCCAGCTCTTTAAAGAGTGTGCACAACTAGACGTGAGCAGTGTTATTATAGGGTTCAAAAGAAAAACCAGCCCAAACAATCCTCTTCTCACCAAACCTCCCCTGGATTTCCAGCATGTGTAGCAGTGGGCCAGGTCTATGACTGGGAGATCTCTGCCAGTGCTGGTGTGTGTGGCTGCTGAGTCTGGGCTCTGTGTTGAGTCTAGGCTCTGTGTTGAGTCTAGGCTCTGTGTTGAGTCTGCAGAGGTCCTGTCCTGCTGGGTTAAAGCATCTCCTGCAGAGATGGGCAGCCTTGCTCTGGAGATGCAAAGGATGGAGACCCCACCAGTCCCTTGATGTGTTTGGTGTTTTGTCCTGGTCATCAAAGAGCACTGGTGAAAACTCTTCTTTCTTCCAGGCCGGACCCAGCAGAAGCCAGTGTGTTGTTGATATGAAAGGAATACACCTGCTTAATACATAAGGAACACACCTATTTTCCATCTAAAGTAAGGCAGTCTTTAGCTCCTGGTGTTTTCTTCCATGTGAATTCAAGGTACAAGAAAAGGCAGGACTCCCGGAAGCCACTCTTAGCAGAATGGCAGACACTTACCCTAAACCCCACCTTTTCTAGCCCACATTTAACCCACAGTCTGTTTCCTCCCCTTAGCATTCACACTTTTTATCATCTGTGGTCCCTAGATACCTACAGATGGGTCTTCCTACATCCAGTGCTGAGCAGTAAAGCACTTCACCAGTCTCTCTTTAGTGCCTGGTAGAACTATGGAGACTAATCTGGGAATTATTGAAACACACTTGGAAGACAAGGTGGTCACTGGTCGCAGCCAGCACAGGTTCATGAGGGGAAAGTCCTGCTTGGCCAACCTAATTTCCTTTTATGACAAGGTAACCAGTCATAATAATAACCCATGATTAAGGGAAGCCAGTTAATGTAATCATTTTGGGTTCCAGTAAAGCTTTTGACACCGTCTCTTACAGGATCCCTCTGGACAAAATGTCCAGCAAACAGCTGGATAAATGCACATCTATGATTCCATGACTCCCCAGCCGGTGTCAGGTTCCTGTGGGTTCATCTGGGTTGCTCTGGAGAAAGGGCATGATGAAGGGAGGAGGGGTGGAAGAGGGTGAGGACTGTACCTCTCCCATGGAAAGCAGGCCAAGTATATGGAAAATAAAGCCATGTTTCGGAAGGGAAGCAGTTGGGGAACTGACTGTGGCTGGGGAACTCGGCTCTCAGAAGGAAGTCCCAGTCCCTGGTGCTGAGGCTATGTTTGTCTTCTAACAGACAACTGTAATGGATCAAATGGAAAAACAGCCCTGACAGCTTGGTCTGAGACATGCCTGCTGCCCATGCACCCTGTCAAAGGTCGTGCTCAAGGCCAGACCTGTGCTGGCACAGTTAGAAGCCTGCGGTGATAGGAACTCAAGAAGCAAGGGGTGTTTTGTGAAAATATTTGTACAATTAGTCTACACACAGTCACAGTAGACTGAGAAGAGATTTAACGTGATGGATAAAGCAAATAAAAGACCAAAGAGCAGAGTGGGTCGTGAACCTCACGCAGGGTGGCGTTTGCTCTGGTCTTTGCAGGTTGCCATTGCAGGTAGTTCATGGTTTCCTCTTTTCAGATTCCTTTGAAGAGCACACATGTGAAAAGTGTGCAGACAAGAGAAGGCAGAAAGAGTGGCTTTCCTGGGGAACAAAGGTTTGCCGAGTTAGAAGTCCAGCCTCCAGCAGTGGCTCAAAGCAGCCCCTGGGGAAAAGCAGTGTAATGGGGGCAGCTCACGGTGTCCTCTCCCCAAAGCTGCTCCCTCACTCCACGAGTCTGCATGTCAGGGGCTGTTTCAGCAGTGATCTTTCTACCTCTATGCATGAGCATGGAAATAATTTCCTTACAGCTCTGCCTACATCTAACACCACAGACACACTCACGGTTGCTTTATTTCCTTTTCTCACAGTGCTGTACTGTGGTATTCATTAGTATTTGCAATCTCTCACTTCTCTAGCTCTCACATCAGTTATGGGACAACTTCTAGTGTTTTACAGGACGTGGCCTTTTTCCCTGTTACAGCATCCGATGCCTTGGAAAACCCTGAATCTGACATGTCTGGGCCAGGCTCATCAAAACTGGAACTCAGTTTGGCAAATAATTCTTGTACTTTGAAAGATGATCAGCATTTACTCTTCACTTCTGTTTGACTGTACTTACCCAGTTCATCCTCTTTAGCCATTTGTAGTATTGCTACACTATGACCACTTCTTCAAATGGAAGTGGGAAAGAGATCATGCCATCTCTTTTGGGAATACTAATTAGCCATAATGCTTATTTTAAATATTTGTTCCCTAGCAGATCTTGCTTATGAGCCTCTTGATGTTGCTGAGCAAAAATGTCCATCAGCAACCCTGTGTTATATATGTACACAGTCTCACTTATTTCTGAATAGAGACGAGTATCTATTTAATACTTGTCTTTTTTACATTACCATTCATTTTACTACATGTCTCGAGTGATATTTCTGCACTATTTTTAAGCTACTTTTTTTCTCAGTAGAGGAAAAATACTTCCTTTGCTCTGCTCTTAGGTGTTTCTATATGGTTCTAATTTCACTTACTAATTTCTCCCACTTAGTTACTTCTATTTTATGTTAACTGGCAGCTGTTTCCCCCTTTCACAGCTATGATTGCTTTTCAGTTTCACATTGATTCCTTCGCTTTGCTGCTGAACCAGGATGAGATTTTTAGCATGATCTGTTTGCACCCTTGGCTTGGAAATCCTGACTTTTTGACCATCTGATAAACCCTTCATCAAAGGCCTGAAATTTCATTTGGGTTTTTCTACCCACATTTTGTCTAGCAATGAACCTGGATAGTAATTTTCCTTCGAGCTAGAGAATTTACCTTTTTAATGCTGAGTGTTTAGGGCAGACAAATAATCAGGTCATAATCAGGTCACAATCAGGTCACAATGGTGCCTGGCATTCAGAGGTCAACAAACTTTCTACCCAGCACTTGGTTCACCACGATACGTTGTAATGAATGCTCTCACCATGGGTGTGACCCTCATGGGTTAGAGAATTCACCTGTACCACCCAAATGCTATTTTTCTATTGGCTGCTTGCATCTCTAGCATGTGTCTCCCATGTGAAGCTCTCTATGCACACAGAACTCTTCTCTCCACAAATTGGATGAGAGTTAAATGAATAATGGGTTTAAAGAACAATCACCCTGCTTTTTGACTCTGTGTCTTTGTCTGGTGGTCTGCAGCAGATCATTCTGCAGATACTCTCCCTGTTCTGCTGAGCATCTTGTAAATCTGACTTAGCAGCTCACAAGTCCACAGTGGTGCCAAATAGAACCACCCCCAGTCTGCCCTTCCTAATCAACAGTTTTATTTCAGCATCAGGGCAGTCATCTCGCCAGGGTTCTGTAACATCAGCTGCATCAAATTCTATCACAAGCAACTTTCTGTTCCTCTCATTTCTTATCAGCTCTTCTAGCCCCCATATAATTGACCATAAGTTCTCTTTTTTCATCATTCAGTCCTTCCACCATTCAGTCAGCAAGCTGCTGTCTGCATGTGGAGTTGTATGACACACTTTCTTGGCAGTGTTTTTTATTGATGCTCCAGCCCTGTATGGCCCCCTCTGAAAATGAGGGCAACCTACATGTGAGAGTATTTTTTTTTATTTTCTGTTTCTCATGTTACTTCTCTTCCTCAAGGACGGGAGACAAGCAAAAGCAAATCTCTTTGCCTCATACCCGTTGTGCTGACCATCTACAGCTCATCCATGAGTTGTCTTGCTTTGCTCTGGTACACCAGAATTCAGTCAAATACAAATATTCTTTTTTTGTGTGTTCAGGCTATTATTTTGTGTCAGCTGTAGCTGGATGAAAACAAGAAATATCTGAATACTCATGAGAAAATCTTTAGTTTCAGGATGTTTCAAGAACAGTTTTGCTGATCTGTCGATAAATGTGAATATTGACAAGTGAAACTGCTTGTGAGTCACATCTCTGTTACAGTAATAAAAAACGAAACATCATCTGTAGTATCTGGGTTGAGGGAAGGTGGCTGTGAAACAAGCTGTTGTGGTGGGAATGTCTGTCCAGAAGGAGGAAAGGAGGAGTATGAGACAGTAACAGCGAGTGTGTACGGGGGAAAGTGAGAAACACCGTGGGCCAGAGAGCTCCCACCCTGGGAGCTGCTGTGGGACGTGGCAGGGCAGGGCAGTGCCCAGCAGCACAGTCCCAGCTGCTGTCTCCCAGCTCCCACAGCAGGGAAGCCAAGTCCAGCCAGGACTCATCCAGCTGGAGATGTCCTTGCTTCTGTCTGCTGAGCCGAAATGGGCTGGGGGAATGTAATGGAAATCTTGAGCCGGGTGGAAGCATCCTCTGCATACGGGCAGAGGGCTGCTGAGGCAGGGAGAGACCAGGATCCCATGGATGCTGCATTAGGTGACGTGGAGAGGGTCAGGGAGAGCCTTGAGAACAGTAAGGCATGTAAGGATGGAGGAGTCATCATTGTGCCATGTCTAGAAAATCAGGACAAAACCTGAAGGCAATGCAGCCCGAGTAGGCACAAAAAGAAAAGGCAGGAGGAGTGGGCTGGTGCAGGGAGGTAAAGGAGATTTCTACAACCATGGCATTTGGGATGGGAAGTTAGGGGAGAAGAATTTGTGCTGCTGAAGGCTGGGATGGTGAAGAAGGTGTGGGCAGGATGTGTTAGCGTGGGCAAGATGAGAAAAGCCCCAGAGTGGTGATGCTATAGGCAAAGGTAGGAGTTATTGAATCTGCCTGCAAGGAGAAGATAAGGAGACAGGAGAAGTAAAGAAGAGTGACTTTGTCATGAAAGTGAAGGAAGGCATTAACAGGAGTGGGAATGGGTCTAAAAGAAAGGTTTATGTAGGAAGAGCAATCTTTGAGCTGCTCTTTCTGCAAGAACATGTGAGGGACATGCAAGAGCTCACAGTTACAGAGAGGTCAGACTAATGGCACAGATGAAAATGCCTTTCTCAGAAAAGTGGTTACTGTGGTAGGGAATAGGGACGAGTCTGCCAGAGGAGGGACTGGCAAATGATAATGACACCTTCACTGGCAAGGCCTGCAGAAGTGGCATGAGGGGCAGACACCAGGGGAATAAATTCCAGCTCCTGGAGCAGGCTGGGCTAAAGGTTCTCAGGGAGGATCTGGATGGAGTCACCTCCCGATTTGTTAGTTTCTCCTCAGAGATGAAAATGGTAAGAATGAGTTTGGGAATAGAGACTGGGCAGGTGGACAGGCACTATTAGTTTTCCTGGGAGGTGAAGCACGGACCCACCAGTTTTTGGAAATGAGACATGGCTACAAGAGAACTGAGGACAGCAGCCCCAAATACGGAAAGGGCTTAGGAGAGCTATGCCAGGGCTTTAAGGAAATGAACCTCGGTGCCCCCCCCGGAGGAGTTAGGAGAACATCTAGTGGTGGCCTGGGGTGTTGTGGGGTTTCCCTCCATCCCTGTGACTGGTGGCCCCATGGTATCTCCCCAATGACTCAGAGAATTTCCCAAGGCCCTCCTGAGAACTCTCTCTGCATGCATCAAAACTGGTTTGTGGTTGGTTTCTTTCGAGCATCAAAACTGCAGAAGACGTTTTCTACCTCTTCTCTGTCTGGGAAATGGAGTAGGTCACTGGGAAAGCACATGTCAGATGGGAACTGGGTTGTCTGTCTGTCTGTCTGTGTGTCCCCAGGCAGAGCCTCCTGGGTGGTTGGATCCTAACACCTACAGCCAGGGCTGTCCCTACCCTGCCACTTTGCCAGGGTCACAACTCCAGCTCTGAAGGGCTACATGAGAGACAGTGTGAATGCAGCCCTGCTTTTGATGGGAAAGATCACTTCTAATACTTAAAAGTAAAAATTCTGGGTTTTTTTTAACCTCTTAAAAGTAGAAGTTCTACCTCTTCAATGCTTTGCTACTTTACTTCTTTACTGCTCATGGATAACTACCACAGCCCTTCTCTCCCCATGGACATGCATTTGATTCCACATGTCCAAAAGATTCCCACAGGTGGAGGAGCACAGCTCTGCCCAAGAGCTACTGGGGAGGAAACCTCACTTGGGCTCACAGGAGCAGCTCAAGAGAGCTACTTGCTGCTGATATCGAGCTCCTTTTGCTTCTTTTCCATGGCTATTCATTAAAGAGACCCTGCAGTGGTGGTGAGGAGCCCGTGCATGCTCTCGGTGAGTAAGCACTAGGCTGCTGCTCATTTGCATTTTCCTGTGTTGTGTCAGGCTGGCTTGATAAATACCCTCAAATGCTTGTGGCCTGTACTGAGATCTTCCTGTCCTTGCATGACTGAAGGGATCTCACACACTTCCATGCAGAGGACTCAGAGTTGGCACAGAAAAGCCATCACAATGTATTCATCAGAAGAGAGCCTTTCAAAGCTTATGCAGTCAGGGATAGCTTCTTGTTTTTTCTTGAGTCACTCATTGTAAAACTATTCAAGCTACTCAGGGATAGAGAAAGTTTAAAAGAGGCAAATTCAGACATGTCTTGGCTGTTCAGGCTGCATATCCAACCTTTTTGCTTGTAGATGGAATGTAGCTGTTTCCATGTTGAAAAAATAACATGACTAAGATATAGTGTGTTTGAATAATAAAGCAACCTAGTCTGGGCCCCACTGCAGTGTTAAAGCAAGTCCCAGCTTGTAACACGTGGCTTCGAGGCCTCTGACTGATTGGTGATGTTTTGTCTGAACCTCTCAAGCCATAGGAATTCAGGAATGGCCCAGGCCGACTCTACAAATACTGTTCCTGCAGAATGGATGTCATCTTCCGAGATAGAATCATAGAATGGTTTGGGTTGGAAGAGATCTTAAAGATCATCTCATTCTAACCCCCTGCCATGGGCAGGGACACCTTCCACCAGACCAGCTTGGTGAAAGCCCCATCCAGCTTGGAATGAGCATGACTCTGTTCTCACTGAGCCAGTAGTGAGTCTGTCCCCTTGATCCACCCCTCACAGCCACAGCTCCTCTTGGCTGTGCCTGGCTGGATCACCTTGGTCTTGGGAAATGTTTCATCTTGACCAGAAGAGGGTCTGAGACTGTGGGTACAGTCAGCAAAGTCAAGGAGGCCCTTGTGAGCTTTACCCTGCAGAAGTGGGATACAGAGGAAGGACTCGTGTGCCTCTGTGGCTGTGGCTTGAGCCAGCAATGAGAAAAAAATTGGGCAAGAGCAGTGGCAGCATTTAGACTTTGAGGCTGTTTGTTGCTCATTTCAAAGCCCAGGTGCTTTGAAAAGGATGGATAACACTGAGGTCAGATGGATGACACTGCCTGGGTCATTCACATTTTTTCGTTAGTGTTTTGGAGGAAAAAACCCCATTAAGGCCACATATTTAAAAAAAATACCCCAAAACCTACAAAGCTGTGAATGATTCTAAGAGGTCACTTTCAGCTGTCATTTCAAGGTTTTTGGATAGATGTTTACTATCCTTGGGGAGCAGTAGCTTCATCTGTGTGATTGACACCTGTCATATTAAAAATATGGACTGGTGAGGATTCCATTTCCAAGAATGGAGGCTATTCCCCTGGCCCAGAGATGAGCTTAAAATCACAACCATGCCTTACTTTCAAGTGGTTTGTCCTAGATTTTTAGAGCTGCTATGTGGTCTCATCCCACCCAAGATTTTATAGAGACTTTGTTTTCTCCAGCCTAGTCAATATATTTTTCCTATACCACCACCACCACCATAAATGAATAAATAAATAAATAATTCTACATCCCCAAACCAGATCAATTATTCAGGGTGTTTCCTGGGTATAAAATCTGTGGAGCAGCAACGTTTAAGAGGCTGTGGATCAGCTACTTTGCAGTGCCATGAAAATTTCATGCTCCCTTGGCAAGGAAGTTAGTGAGTCAGGCAAATGAGCTCTTACGCCGTCTCCCTGACCTCAATGCAGGCATACACAGTTTCAGATTACAGCTGTGTGTATGGCTCAGAGAGAGACACCCAAATGCATTTAGGCTTTTGACATCCAAGGATTCTGAGTGTCAGATGTGCAACACCATTAAACACGTTTTGAAAATTTCAGTACTGATGACCACAAAATAAAAAAGTAACAATAATAATAATAATAGTAATTACAATAATAATAGTAATAAGCCTTACAGATGGATTATTCGTTCCTAAATGCAAAGGTTCAAGCCATGCACAAGAACATCTACCTGAGAGTAACTTTATTGACCTCATGGCACTGACTCCTACAGCCCCAAGGCTGTGTGTCTCACCTAGCCAGCAAAGAGTGGCTGGAGGTGGAAAAGAAGTGGAAACAGAAAATGCTTCAACTAGTTGCTAAAGTGTTGAAGTTTAAAAAAAGCCAAGTGTGGGGGAAATGAGAGAAACGAAAGAAGAAAAAGCAGAAGAGTAGACCCAGCAGGCACATTTAGCCACAGCAGAAGCAACTGCTAAAAAGTGAGAATCTGAATTTTTGAGTTGCTTACAGCTTGGTTACACCGACTTTGCTGTACTGTGTTGTTGTATTTGCTGCTCCTGACTGTCACACTCCCACGCTCTCCTGCAAGGCGTCAGGACCAGTTCGTTCACCTCGCAAATCTTCTCTGCTTCTCCGAGGAGGCTCTGCCAGCCCGGGGATGCTCCAGCCTGGAGCTGAAGGTACCGGCTCTGGCCAGCCGGTGTCACGCTAATCCCGCGGATGCTCGGCAGCCGGGAGTTTATCTCCCAGCCACAAGCACTGCAGTGGAGGTGCCTCCTGTCCTGCTGCATTAATGCCTTCCCAAGCTCTTCTTTTTTGTACCAATCACACAGCACAGAAGGTGCCATTAAGGCTTTAAAATTTAATGAGCTCTAATAAAACCTCTCCCTGTGATATACAACCCAAGAGCAGGCTATGCTGCATGAAGATTGTATTGTGCGTACCTTTATATCTGTCCCTCCTCTCTGTTTTAACTGTATATTCCCGATCACTTTAATAGCATTTCTGCATCTTTGCGTTGTGGAATTATTGCAGATTAACTCCTTACAGGTAGGTATGTGTCTAATTGTCTAACGTGGGGTGTCTGCCCCACCCAGCCAGAGTGTTTGCATTCCTGACTCCCTGATAAATGCAAACCTGCCTAAACCTTGGCTTGGCTGAAATGATCATGCCTAAATCCTGCTTGATGATTTCCCAGACCACGGAAACAAGCGGGAAGTCCATCCTGTCTCCTGATTTGACGAAGAGTTCATCCTCTAAATTTACAGGGTGCAAGAAGCTCTGTAAGTGGCTATATCCCATAAGCTTTCTCAGCACACCAGTGTTCTGCACTGAAAACAGATGGCACTGGTCTAAGCCCTCTCTCAGGCTGTTGGAAACCCAGAATGAACTTCCATTTCCTATGTAGAGCCTCCCATGTCCTGAAAACGTGCTGTGAGCATCCAACTGTTAGATCCTCTGGGGTCTGGTCTCAAAGTCTCCTGCTGAAGCTGTACTATGTGGGATAAATAATTAAAGATTCACCAGACCAGAGAGAAGAAGTGGAAGATGGACTCTCCTTCCCCACAGTCAGGACACTCATGTGTGTAATGTGGGAAAGTCAAGTTACAGGTTCCTGCTCCAGTGAACAGATAACTAGCAGCACAAGTTGGACCAGCTCCAAGAGGAGAGGCCGAGACCCCCCTTCCCAGGACCATCCAGGGCCTGCTCATTTGGGCATTTCCCTGAAACAGAAGAGAAAGAAAACCAGGAGCAACCTGCAAAATCTGCAAGCCCCTTAATTGCTGATGTGAGAGCTGAGATGTCTCTGTGGGAAGGACCTGAGCTATCTCACATGAGATCTGAAGGATGAGCTGGATCAGAAGGGTCCATCCAGCTCTGTGTTTGTCTCCAGCCTTGGCTGAAGGCAGGTTGTGGTGGAAGAGAAAAACCACAGGGTAAATCTTTAATGATATCTCCCCAGGACACACACTGGACCCAAGTGGATGACCCTGGTCTCACCTGTGTTCCCCATGGTTTATTCTTGTGCTTTACCCAGTCAGATCATTTCCTATGTACTTAAGCCCCTTATTTTTCTTGTACCTGTGGCAGAAGGCTGGACAGCCAAATGTGGGCGATCCCTGGGGTGGCCATGTGCCTCACAGCTGAGCACAGCAACTTGTCTGCAGGTTTGCTGCTGTGCAGCACTGAGCATTGTGCACGTCTGAGGCCCACAGGCACCACCACAGCACAGACCTGAGTGCTGGTTCTGTGGTTTGCCACCATAAGTGACACCAGTCTCTATTATTTTTCACCTGATACTTTTCTTTAATCACCTGGGGGTGCAAGAGCATCTGAAGTGATTTTATTTTAGTCTCAGATTGGGCTTGCTCATTTTGCAAAAAGAAAGGGGAAAAGAAAAAGCGTTTCTTTTTGAAATAAGCTTCCATCAAAAGATCTCTCAATTTCCCAGTCTGTTGCATCAATTTTAAAGAGGAGGCAAGGTGTGGAAAGAAAGTTAGTATATTCCATTTGGCATATTTGGGCAGAAAGGCAAGTGCCCAAGTCTGAAGAAGAAAAGTCCAGGCTAAGTTTAGGAGTTTCTATTTCAGACTTGGAAAACTGTGTGAGTATCTGAATTTATCCAGATCAGTAGTGGGGCTAATGAAAAGTGTTCCTTTGCAGACCCTCCCCAAAGGATATCCTTACATCACCTCAGCTGGCTGTGACACTTGGCAGAAATGAGTGGAGCTGCACAGGTGTTAAAACTCAACAGTACGCAGAAAACCAGGGCTCTTGTGTAGGCTCCTTGTTAGGAACGTTTTTAAGCACCTTTAAACATGTTTGCAATTCCCCGGATTTCAAGTCAAGCTCCTTGCTTAACACATTAAAAGGCAGAATGACTTTGCTTTGGAAGCCCCAGAGACTTCATGGAGAAGTTGTTTGACCTCCTTGTGTCTCAATCCATCCAGAACATGAGACTGAAAAATAAACAGCACCTCATTAAAAAAGAAATAGATAATGTGACTGACCTGAGCTTGCCTTGGTAAATAAATTACAAAGCCATAAAACTGCTTGAGGAGCTGCTTTGCCCCTTTCAAACAACACCCACTTCAGTCACTCTCTAAACACACCGTGCTGGGGGTGATGAAGAGTAATCGCCGAGGAGCTCTTATCATTATCTGCCTGTCAAGCCCCCATACATTCTTCCTTGTCTGAGCTAAGCAGAAATTACAAATCTGTGATGAGAGGTTGCAATAAACACCAAAAGAGGTTGATCTACCCACAAGCTTTCCCAGCTGTTCTTGCCACACAGAAGTATCCCAAGGTCAAACTTATACCTGCGTCCTTCTCTGTTCCCAAAGGACTCACCTTGATAGTTCAGTTACCCAGGGGTTTAGATGCTTCTGCTCTCAGTGCTGTTTGCTGGGATGCCCTGTATTTCCTTGGTAAATAGCAGGGTTTGTGAGGCTGGCACGAACAGCTGGACTGGATGATGCTGGAGTTACAGTGGGTGTCTTCCAGCTCAGGGTATTCTGTGATTCTCTGAGTAAGGAGCAAAACAGCCGAGGACTGCTGGGACAAGGGTCAGAGGAGTGATCTGGGATCTTGAAGATTAAAATAAACAGCCCACCAAAGTTTGGGACTGGTATGGGTCTGTTGAAACACTGAGATGACAGAGTTTGTCTGAATGAAAATCAGGGTCTCTATTTCAGCATCAAATCTGAATGCAGAGTGGAAAAGTCCCATGGGTGTAAAACCAAAAACTGTCTCTAGAAATGTGTTTATAGGGTGTTCACCACAGATGAGGATAGATACTGATACAACAGGATTGAAAGTGGGGAAAGGCTCCATATACCACACAACCAGGTGAAGCATGATCCCCTGCCACACAAACCAAATGCACAGCATCCCATCAAACAGAGCAAACTTCAGCTTCCTGCCCAGTGCTGCCTGGATTATCTGCCCATGGATTACCTTCCCATGACCTGAAACTCTCATCCTGCCCATTCCCTCATCCCTGGATAGCCTCTGTCTTTGGGAATGCAACCTGCTAGGGGTCACATGGAGAGATTACAGCCTAGACATTTAAGCTACATCAACACCTGTCCCCGTGCTGTGTCCTCAGGGCAGGATGGCAGCAGGATGTTTCCTCCCATGTGTAAACAGAAACGTTCCTGATGGACCATGGTCCCATCAAAGAGAAGGTGCAAGCTTGTAGCTGCAGAATCAGTGCTTAACTAATGTGGAACTGCTGAGGAGAGAGAGTTTCTTGGCGTGGTCTTTCTATGCTACCTTTTAAATTCTTGTGTAATTAAAAAGAAGCAAGGAAAAAACCCCAAACCACAACAAGCACCACTTTTTATTGCTCCCCCTATGCTTAATGAAGTCCTAAAGATTAGAGAATTGTGCAGACAAGACATCTGAGCATGGCAGACCAGAGCTTGTGGGCTGTACCCAGCCTGCTGCTGGCACTGCCCGCTGCCAGTGTGGCTGCAGAGGGTCTGTGAGTGGTTCAGGTCGTTTATTATCCAGGACAGTGAGGCTTAGGTACAGTGAGTGGAGAGAAACAGCCGTGGCACTTACATTGGGTACCCAAATGCCCTTTGTCCTGGGCAGAAGGTGTGATTTTCTGTGTCCTGACAGCTCCTCTCCCTTCTGCTCACCTTTGGGAAAGGCTTCGTCACGACCAGATGCTGTAAAATGAGGATGGAGTTTTGCCTTCATTTGTAACCATCTAAGCAGCTGTGTCATGCCTCTGAATGGGTTTGAGATGCATTTGAAAAGCAGCTAAATGGTAATCTCTGCATTGGAGGGCAATCATATTTATTATTTAATTTTACTGCTTAGTGTTGCATGACGTTGATCATCTTGAATGGGGGGCATTTATTGAGAGAAGTGCAGAGTTCCAAACAGAAGAATAAGTTAGATTTCTGTGATATAAATATTCCCCTACACACAGCGCAGTGAAAGGAGCTGTTTGCTCAGGATGAGTGAAAGTATTTTGTTGGCCTCCTCTCACAGCAACTCATCTCGGGCCATACCCCGTGGGCTCTTGCTCAGATGGGTTTCTTGATGCTATCAGCAGCAGCAGCATATCTGCAAATGTCTTAGGGGTACAAACCTTGGCCAAGCCACCCCAGGAGCCTGTGGAGTTACCCTACACACTCTGTTTTCCAGCTTGAGCTTTTTTGGGCAATCTAGATGACTTTCTGGGCAGATTCCCTCAGGCCTGTATGTGCTGAGCAATATTTAATGGGACATCTTGGGGAGTGAGAGGCCATCCAGGCTGAGTGGGGACTTGGGACTGGCCGTGACTTGGAAATATTTTGTATAGTTAAGATCTGCACACTCCAGTGAGATAGTTAATGTGGTTAAAATCAATGGGCTGTGCTAATTTACCTCAGCTGAAGCCTGCATTTCGCATGGCTTTTCAGTACTTCCTTTAAACTCTATTAATTCCAATGTTTAATTGCAAACAAACTGGCTGATGGATCAGTTAAAGAAAAATCTACTGTAAAGGGTCAAGGATTAACCTGTACTATCTCTATGACTCCCATGCAGATCTTTCAGACCAGTTATTTGCATATGTTAAAATCTAATTTGAATTGTTCATCACATAGAACTAGGTAAGCTTTTATTTTTTTTTTAATGAGAGATGTAACTTCAGGGCGCTATTAAATTCTAATTAAAAATCAGTCAAAAGCACCCTTTTCTTAGTGTTTGCGCCTGCAGCAACACTTCCACTGTGGTATCAAAAGCTCAGTTCATTACTTCTTAATTAATTTTGCCTTGAGAAGCTCTAAGTTCTCAGAGGGCCTGTTGGGTTTTCAGAGCGTTGTCTACATAGTGTTTGCTTGTACACAGCAGCCACAATGACATTCAGATCAGGAATTCTTAGCCATGTAATCCAATTTGATACAATGTCTGCTGCCTGCCAGCTTTTGGGAATCTGAAAGATTGCCTGAAGTTCACAACACAGAGGATATCCTGCCCGGAGCTACTGGTCTTGTAGGGATTTTCCCATCTCCCTATTCCCAGTGTGCCTATTTTACAGTTGAAAAGGTTGGTATATAGGTTGATTTTTATTTCTTTTTTTGCAAGGAAGATCATGATGAATATGAAATTAGTCTTGCTACTGACCCCAGAGAAATCTTGTTTGGAAGTACTTGACTTGGCCAAGATTTTTTTCCTCCATCAGGTTCCTGGACATGTGCATGGTTTTTTTTCTCAAGATAAGAATCCTGCAATCCTGATCTCCCCCTGCAAATGATTCATTTCCCCTCCTGGCCTGGCTGTGTGCGCACGTGTCTGAGGGTGGCGAGCCGGAGCTGACCACTGCCCTGGGAAAAGAAATGAAAAGAAAGGAAGAGGGTGGAGGAGAATAATCTGCCCAGTCCCAGGGCACATTTTTCACTGGTTTAGGGCATTTTCACCAGAATAGTTTTGGTGATGAAGAGACCATAAATGTGCTTGGGGTGGCTTGAACATCTGAGCACTCCTCATAATCTACAAGACAAGGGTTTGGCAGGAGAGTGTGAACCAAACTTGCAAATGTCCCTCTGAGCTGGGCCAACGGGGACATCAGTAGCTGCTGTCTACACCAGGAGGGACCTGGATGATGTAAATTTTCATTAGGAACCCTTGTATTAAGCCTAGTTTGCACAAGCAGACCTTGTAACCATCAAATCCAATAGTTCAAATCTGCCTTCATGTGTGTCCAAGTCTTCTTGCTGCAAGGCACAGAGTTAGATGGGTGTGGCTGAGGGAGCTGTGGATGAAAAAGCAGTATAAATTGGGAGTGGGGAAGGTTTAAAATGAGATTTTGTGGCAATATCAGCTTCCAGCTTTCCTCTTGGAGAAAGTGCACAAAAATAAAGGGAAAAAAAAAACGGAAAAAAAATTAAAAATAGAAAGAAAAGAAACCTTGATGAGTGGATGTGGGCAAGGTGTTTTTGATTCTGGGGGAATCTCCCTCCTTTCCCCAGGTTTTCCTGTCCTTTTCTTCAGCAACACTTCAGAGAAAGATCTCCTGTCCTCTCCTCAAATGCTGATTTTGGGGCAGAACAGTGGCTGGATGTTTTGCTCCTTCTCTTCTCTGCAGGGGATGGTGAGGGGCCTGAGCAAGAAAACAGACTGGACAGCTTATAATTTACCCTCTCAGCTCTTTCTTTTCACAGCCTGTGCACACTGGCACCAGCAGAAGCAGATCTCAAGGTTGAGGTCCTGAGCCCTGTCTGCCCCTTCCCTGTTGCCAGAACCACACTAACCAGCAGACTGGATGGATGGATGGATGGATGGATGGATGGATGGATGGATGGATGGATGGATGGATGGATGGATGGATGGTTCCGCATCTGAATGGTCTCATTTCACATTGTGGAGGCCAGGAGAGGTTGAAAATCAATACCAAGTTTGGTTGATAAGCTGCTGAGTTTGATGCTCCTGCTCTGTCATAGAGCATCAACGCTCAGCAACAAGCAGCTACCAGTTGAGATAAGCATCCAGCTGAGTTGAGAAAGCTGCAGCCCTGCCTGTGTCAGGGACAGATGGTCATTATTTCTTTCTGTCCTCAGAAAAGGGCCAAAGCCTCAAGCTTTTGAAGCTGCAGTGGTAGATGTGCTAAGTCAGTGTGTAGCCTTCAGCTGTGGCCAGATCTGTGTTGTGCCAACGTAGACACGTCAGTCCTGGAGAGAATAAGCTGAAAGTTTCCTCAGCTTTGATTTTCAGGTTCTTTCAATTTTGCCAAGTTTTTATTAGTGACAGGCAGCACACCTGAGCCTAATGTGCCCCAGAGATGGCTTCACTCAAATGTCAAGAACCACAGGGGATGTGGAGCCCAGAGAGAAGACAAGGGGAAGGAGGGACATGTTCTTATCTGAGACATAGGAGTAAAGCTGGCCTGGTTTTCCATGGAGGAAAAATCTCAGCAGGACTGTGCCAAGGCCGTAGTGGTACAAAAATGGCAAATTTCAGGGGAAAACAGTGAGGCCCTTGCCTATTCCATGTGGCTGGATAGGACAAATTTTTGTGATACACTGCAGGATGTGATAGCAATTCTGGGTGAGGAGATGAGCAAGGCTGCAGGTTAGTTTTAGCAGGAACCCCCTGTATAGTTGAACCCACCCCTCTTCTTTTTCTGCTGAGAACACCCAGCCATGGAGCTGTCACTGTGGTCTGTGCAAGACCTCCTGGCAGGGAAAGCAAGCCACTTGTGAAAGACTTCCTAAGGGAAATGCTTGCAGCCACTGAGGTTTAGCACACTTGAAAACGTACAAAAACGAAAAATTCTTGTGTAGGACAGAGGATGGCCTGGATAAGATAAGATAAACAATCTTGTCAGGCTCTCAGAGCCTGTTTGTTTATACACCACATCGCATCAAGTGAGGGTATATTGGCAGCATCCTCCAGCCTGTCCCTCCTCACTTGCATCTGGGCAGAAACCCAGCAAAGAGACTGAGGCCAGCTGCAGAGCCGAGAGGGCAACTGGACCTTCTCCCTCATTCCCTGCTCCCCTTCCAGCCCCTCTTCTTCTCTCACCTCCCTACTACCCCTTCCACCAGCTGTCCTCAGGAAGAGCTGGCCTTTGGAGTACGTGCCTCTGGCCACCCCGCACTCAGCGCTCTGGGATTACCAGGAGCAAGTTTCCGAGGAATTCATTTGTCATTGCTTGCTAAATAAATGGAGTGTGATAAGAATCTGCATTCTGCTTCCATAAAAACCTGTAGATGCTGTCGCTGGTGTCTCAGTAGTTTCTCACAAGAATGCTCAAGTCACTTATTCTTCTCCATAAAAGCCGGAAAGGGCTGCCTGGCTCAGCTGGTGTGGTTAGTTCTTGGGAGGGAGCCTCGGCACTTTCATTATCAGCAGTTGCCACGAAGTGTTGGACAGGGAGGGCTCAGCAGCACAGCAGGAAAAGGGTTTCATATCTGGAAATAATCTTGTAGAAGTCTCTCCTAGGCCTGAAATTCTTGGCAGCAGCCTTTCATCCAAATTTCCTGAGACAGCAAGGGGCTTTCATCCTTTGGTAAAGCCTGGCAAGTTTTACATAGTTTTGAAAAGCAAATTTTTTTTTTAACTCCACATGACAGGAACCATAAAAAGAATACATCTAGTCCCTTTTTATGATGGACATAAACCAACATATTCCACAAGTGATTTCCTCAGTTGTCTCCTTAGGAACAGATTTAGCTCCAGAGCACCTGAACACCAGATCTTCAGACACCTGATTGCTGCTGATATTAGTGTGATTCAGTTAACCACTTAAATATCTCTTCAAATTAAGCCTGTGCTGCTTTGTATGTGTTAATACATTTATTCTCACAAATTCTCTCTGAAGCAGGGCTGTATTTCAAGGGTTGGGGTACAGGGGCAGAGTAACATAAGGTCACATTTTCTGACGAGCCTGGAGAAAATCCCAGCAGACTGAAAACCCTTCCCCTGCAATTTGTCTGGTGTCTGGGGATAACATTCACATCTCCATCCTCCAAACTTGGATTGAGGAGTGCCAAGCAGGCATCAGCTAGAGCTCATCAGCTCCAGTAGTCTTTTAATTTTTCTATTAATACATAGAGTCTTTCCATTATGGAAACACCAGGCATTGGGGAGGGAGAGGATGACTTCTGTGCTTCAAATAGGTCTTCACAAAAGGGCTAAAATAATCCTACAGAACACCCAAGATAACATTGTCATCTGTAATCTTAGTAACGCACCCAAAATGGAAAGCATTCCTGTTGTGAAACTCTCAGGTCTCTGTTTTGTTTGCTCCTTATTAAGAGTTAATAAACAAAAGTGTTTGGGTTAATTTTGTCATGTGTACTGTGAGTTGCTAAGGAACACGGCTCCACTCTGCCTGAAGTCTCTGTAGTGAGAGAACTAAGAGAGGCATTAAAGTGCTTTAAAATAAATGGGATGGAGTACGTTACAGTGTACCAGGACCTGACCTGGCATTTGGAGCATTTTCTTTGTTTTACGTGTAGAAAAGCCAAAGGAACAGAGTCCAGCTGCCATAGCAAGGGCAAAGGCTGGCAGGTGGAACCTGTGCAGCTCTGGCTGGGAGATGATGCCTTTCTGGGCTGGGTGTGATGTGCAGCAGGAGGGCAGGCACCAAAGGGCCAAGGTGGGCAGAGAGGAAATTGTCACAAGATCTGGGAGGTTTATGGACAAGATTTTTGCCAGGAACAGATGGAGAAGGCTTGGTGTCTCTGAAGGTTCTACATGGTGGCCCATCATAGCAGGGAAGGCACATCCCATGTTGTGAGGTGATACAGGGGCTAGAGTTCCACCACATTTCCCTGAGGCTTCCCACAGAAAAGGCTCTCTGGGATGGCTTTTAGCACCCAGCAGGGCCAGGAAGGCCAGGCTGGGAGAAAGGAAAAGCTGGATTAAATAGTGACCATGTGAGTGCTCTGAGCAGGAGCCTGTCATGGAGGGCTGAGGGAAAGGCTGTGATTTTGCCACAGCTTTCAGAAAAATGGACTTCTCTTTAAAATGGTGATTGTCATATGAATGCAAATTGAGAATCATTTTCTGCAGACAAGTGCAAAAAGAGGTACTGTGTGAAAGGTCTAATTTCACACTGAAAGCAGCTAGCAGAGAACAAGACACTATTTTAACAGCAATGCAGAGGGAGCATATTGGTGGGCTGGGAAGTACCAGGGAACACTCTTAAAGGTTTTAAAACACCAATTTTGCTTAGTTTGCAGGCATGATTCAGTTTTTGAAAAAATCCTAATTTGGATCAGAGAATTTCAATCTTTCAGAGTGATGTTAGAATCTGAGTAGTTTGCCTCTGCCTCAGTCTCCTCCCAGGACATGTTTTTCTCAAGAAAGAGGCACGTGTGTTTGGCTTGAGGATGCTAAAGGAGTAATTGCACACATGTTCCTTAGGATCATTTCTGTTCCAGGACTGGAGATACAGTCTGAATAAAGCAAATCAAGTCACCGAAGTCTTTTATTGGTCCCTTTGTAGGGTGAGGCACAAGTTTTCAGCATATGTCACTTTCAGAATTACAATTTCAATGCAAACACTAATGTGTTCAGGATACAGTTTTTCAAATGTGAATTTTCCCCTTGAATTCAGTGACTTTAAATAGTATCAATTCTACTGCAAATTGAGCAGCGTTTAGATGAGAGGGGAGAGAAATGAAATCCAGGAATACCAATCAGCCAAGACAGATGCTGGAGGTATGTGAGCAGTGCAAGTTTCAAACTTTCAGGGCTTCCCAGATTTCTCAGGGCTAAACTAATACTTGTTGGTGTGGAAAAAAAAATCCCCACCCCAAAACTCTAAAACCTACTGGCTTTGATGAACTGTGGATGATAACTGCTGGGTTTAGGAATCAAATGACCTCTGTCAGAATATACCTAAAGCTGTTTCCTTCCAGTAGCCAACAAAACAACCTCCAAGTGCCTGCAGGCATGGCAGGAGATGGCTCCTTGCAGGCTCTGGGGTTATGGTTAAAAGCACCAGGCTGGCACTTCCCGAGACCCTACCAAGAATGCCTTAAAAGATACATGGAGCTCATTTATGGCTTCTGCAAGCAGAGGCTGGGCAGGATGCATTTCAAGCAGCGTATGTGCAGAACACATAGAGATGGTGCACACCCAGTCTGTTTTATTTTGCCTGCAGTGCCTGGCATGGCACTGTCTGACAATGAATCACACACATTCAAACAGTCCAGCGTGCCACAGATTTAAACATGTAAATGCCATTTCCTATTGTCCCCAGTCCAAGGGGCTGGTGGAACATCATGTTAAATAATAGGGCTGCTATTAATAAAGCTGGAGAGTCTGTGTTCAGCACTGCTACATGACAAAACACATCCCTGAGGCCGAGGTTCTCTTCTGCTGACACAGGCAGCTAAACTCAGCTCTGCTGGAGCTGCTAACACTCTTCTCAACCTCACTGGAGACCCTCAAGAAATACTGAGACGATTAAAACAAGACAGAACAATATGACTAATGCAAACCAGGAACCCATGCTGCTTCTTAAAAATGCTGCTGTGTGCATTTCTGCTGGTGGAAGGCAGGCCAAGTCACTGGCACTGCATCAAGTGGCCACCTTATTTGTATGAAATTTGCTCCGCCAAATGAAAGCTTATTCCAGGGAATACATAGACACCTTCAGATCTCAGAAGAGGGGAGATGGGGGACACCTACTTTAAAGAGAAGCATCTTGGGAAAGTGGCAAACCCAGCAGGCTGAGACAGGGAGGTGTCAGGGCACAGGCAGCAGACCTGCCACCTCCCAGCAGGAGGAGGAAGTGTGAGTGACACAAAGCAGTGCAGTCAAAGGGTTGTTTGAGTGCTGCGTAGTCAGCTGAAGGTGTCAGGTGGATTATAGGTACTCCTGATTGCACATTGCATGAGTATTTTAAAATTAATTCTATTCTGACCTGGAAGGGCAGATTTGGTGTCATGGTTGGCAAAGCTTCCCCAGTCCAGCTGTGGCTGTGCAAGTGATGAGCTGGACCTGCTAGCAGGAGCCAGGAAACCAGCCCTGGAGAGAAGCTGAGGCCCAGCTTCATTTCACTTGGCCGTAAGGACTTGACTGAGTGCCTGAGCACCACTGCATCCTCCAAAGAGAGGCAGTGGGAGACACCTAATCCTCATCTCAGTTATGCTTTGGGGTTATCTGTCTCCTTCAAGGTTGCTTTCTGGTGCTTGGCATTGTGGGGAATGAATCCATGACTGAGCAGCACCTGAGACCACAGAAAGAAGGTTCCTCTCCTCCTCTGGGAGCACGGTGTCTCCCCTGGCTCTTGTCTTCTGCCGCTTTTCTACCCATGCTGGCTTTCACTGCATCCTGACCTCACCCTTTGCTGGAACGCCTTGACACCCAATCTCCCTTTCAAAAAGCAGACTGAGGAATGCTAACACCGAGCCTTTGAAACTCTGACATTTCAAAATCCCTTTTCCTTCCTCACCTATCACAGAGAGAGCAAGTAGCTGCCATATCCTTCTCATGTTTTGCTTCCCCAGACAATGGAGATGCTGGTCTGCTTCTTCACCCTGTCCTCATCTTTGCTTCCCACTGCAGTTGATCCCACCCAGCTGCTGCAGATAGGTCACACAGGAAAAATCCATTTAAATTAGGGCTTGAATCATACTTTAAATGACATGTAGGCCTCTCAAGGGTCCTTCTGAGACCAACTGAATCTCAATTCATTGAAAGTTTCTTTCTGAGCATATGAGAGAATTGAATGGGTCTGCACTCTGCTACGTGGCGCTGAGGTTGATATGGCAACAAAGGTTCTAAAAATGATGAGACGCAAATGATATTCTCCTGTGTTATAAATAGCTGTGTCAAGTTGTTATGGAAACTGTCAAGTAAACTGGGTTAAGAAGGGCTACTTTCCCTGCTCTCTTTTGCCAAGGCTTTCTGAAGCAGTCTGTGCCAGCACAGTATGAGGAGGAACAACAAAAGCTGGGCACTGCATTAATCAGAGTCTCTACAAATGAGGTGGGATGGCATCACAGCTGCTGTCCTTAGAGGCTGGGGCTTCAAATGACGTGCTGTACCTGCTCTGTTCCCCATGACAGTGAAAATCATGATGTGGTCTCACCAGAATCCTCTCCTGCAGACCAGGACCTTGATGCTCTGTGGAGACACAATTGTGTGGGCAGCTTTTTTTCCCTGAAGTCTCAGAGAAAACACTCAGGTGGGTGAATGCCAGATGGAACTGCAGTCACAGCTGTGCATACAGTAAAACATTTCTGGGGCAGGCAGGTGAAAGAAGCTTCCACCAAGATTAAAAGTGCAGTTCAGCGGGTTTTGAAACCAATATACCAGCTGTGAACTGGAGGGGGCATCGTGTACCCTTTGATGGGAATATAAAAAAATGTGACAATCAAAGCAAAAATGTTGAATTGGGCACCAACCTTTTGTCTTAAAGATATTCCAACAGTAGACAGACCCAAAACACCCAAATCCTCTCTGAAGGATCCTTCTATTCTTCAGCTGAAAGGTTGCTTTGACGTCTTGTTTTCAGCCCCAGTCCTTTTTGTGAGCTGCACAGAGGCATCACTTAGGTTAATCTCCCCTTGTGAGGTGCCCACTGTGCTGCATTGTCAGAGGGGTGATTTTGAGATAACATACTTGTTCTTGACTCATTTTATGTCCTGAGGAATTTTACCGTGATGAAGCGCAATTTGATGTCTTTGAAAGATAGCAGGCAGGTAAATGAACCACTCACCTATTAGTGCTGTCCTGTTATTGTCACTGCATCTGTCCAAGGCCATAATTCAAGCAGTACAACTGCTTATGGTATGCACAACCTTCTTATCTTCATTTCCACTGATACAGTTATCTGGCACCTATCCCTCTCAACACAATCAAGATTACAGTCAGAGAGAATGAGGTTGTTGAAAGGTCTGCCTTTCATATTTCCAAAGACATGATAGCAAAGAGAATTTTGAAAGGGTATTCCTGAGCTGATGTACAGTGGGTATTCAGTCCCTATAAAAAGCATTCTGTCATACATTCAATACACCTTTCCAGGGCTTAGCAGTCAGCATGTGGAGTTATGCCACAAGGGGTTAGTGGAATGTACTTTGTTCCTGTGTATAAATAGCTGGCTTTTAATAAAGAGCATTCTAAAGTACGCAGAAGTGGACAGGATGTTAAGGCTGAGAAATCCTTTTCCTCCGGAGCTGTGCAAAAAAAAAAAAAAATTACATAAAAATTCACACATACAGAGGAAAGAAAGTAAAAACACAGTGAATTGGCTTGGTGCCAGCATTACAAAAAGGGGCAAAAAAAGAACAAAAAAAGTTCACCTTTGTCTCTGGGAGCGAATTTTTGCTTTTTATCCCTTCAGTGAAGAAAAATTGCCATTTTCTTGGCAACAGAATAGAATGTGTACACAATGGGGCAAGGCCGTGTGACATGGGGGTCAAATGGTAAAAACTGTGCCCTGCAAATCATTTCTGAAAGGTAAATAAGTTGCACCACACTAATTCTGGGATGGAGATCCCAATCAGAAGAACCGGACAGAGCTCCTGGCCAGGAGGAGAGTAGTGCGGGGTGGTCATGGGAGGGAGAGGACTCCTCCAGCTCCCTGGTGCTTGCTTGTGAAAGCAAGAGATGTTGCTTGTGTCACACTGAGGAGAAACCTCAGTTGGGGACAAGGACTTGTGTGGTCCAGTTGAGGGGTGTAAGCACAGTGGTCAGTCCTTCTGCACCATCTGTCCATCTGTCTTGACCATTTCAATTATAAGGACCTCAGATGATGGACTGTTCCTCTGTCTGGGCATATTTCTGGTACTGATCTCTGGCTCCTAGAGAGTATAAAAATATGAATAAGTAATGAAGAGTGATAAGGAACGAGGGAGATGGGCAGCAGTAAAAAGATGTGAAACAGACTGATAATGCAAATATTCCTACCGAGTGGTAAAGGTTTCAGAAGGAAAGAGGAGAGGATCAAACAAGAGAAAGAATCAAGCACAGCTAAGAGAAGGAAAAGCTCCTAGTAGGTGGCTCCCAGACAAGAAGATATTCAGGCAAAGAAAGGAAGAGAGCAACGTCCCATCATGGGACAGTGCAGGGTGTTTCAACATGCAATTTACATTGGAGATCTAAAGAAATCCATAGAGGAAGTATCACCTTCTTCATTTGCTGGAAAACGCAATGTTTGTCCTCAGAAGGCTACAGCACTGGCAGGGAACAGGGGAAATAACTTTTCTACTTGCATAACATCTGCCAGGCTCATGGTCACCCCAGCAGGGCTTTCAGAGGCTGGTGGCTGTCCCTGTCTCCTGGAGCAGGGTTCCTTTGCCCCTGCGCTGCCTGGTGGTCACCAGGCTGGTGGGACAGGAGCAGAGTCAGGGCAGAGGGCCCCTATGAAACACTGCACCTACAGACTGTTCTTGCCTGTCTGCTGATTTGGGAAAGGGTCTAGGACAACACTGGATCCAATCTTTTTTGAAGGCATGAATATGCTTAAGTTACTCTATGACTTCATACTCATCTACCTGACTCTTGTAGGCTGAGCTCCATGCAGGGCTGTGGGCGCAGATGATGCGTGGCATGAGAAATGCTGGGGATTTTAGCATTTACAGTGTGATTTTAGAATGGGAACTGGCAGAAAAGAGTGGGATGGTCTTGTGGTGCTCAGAGCGGATGAACCAAGACTGACCAAATGGTGTTTTGGACTGGGGATCTTCTGTCAGGGATCGAAGTATCTAATTAAAGGAACAACCTGATTATAGGAACTACCTGAGGGATTATGTCCAAAAGATGGAAACTTAGAAACTCTGTCTACCAAAGTTTGAAGTTTCTATTTTGAAGGAGTCTCCTAGCCCAAGACTTATTCCTGACTATAAAAATGTAGATGACCCCCTGTTAGAACTGGTGCCATACCTCCAAATGAGGAAAACTAAATACAAAGCAGAAGCAGAGCTACAGAATTGAACCAAACATTCACATTTCCTGTAGTTTTTTCAGGTTGGTTTAAGGGAGACTGCAGTGAAAGAGGAACTTGGTGACAATTTCCCAGAAGTCACACAACTCTTGAGCAGCTCCTGGGGAAAAGAAACAAGCAAAACACCCCCTGCATCTCAGGGCACCGTGCAGTGATTTTCCAGTCCTTTCCAATTGCTTCACAATGCGTGGGCTGAGCAGTGATTGGGAGCTCTTACATTTTAATGCCAAGTTTCAGAAAGATCTTTCTCGATGTCTACTCCACCTTTGTTTCCTCTTTTCTTTGTGGTTTGGGTCCACCCAGACTCAGAAGTCAAAGAAAAGTGGATGGGCTGATTCACTAGACTTTGCACTTGAACAGCTTCAGACATTTTTCATTCATTCCAATCCTCCTTGGAGGCATTCATAACATTTTTGCCTTTTTATTTTTTTCCGCAGCCTTACATGTACATACATTGCACTATCAGATAGGGTAATAAGAAGCATTAAAGGAGTGTGCTTGTTCACGTCTTCTAAGTGATGTCAGACAAAAATGCAGCCCTCAGCTCAGCTCTCTGTAGTTCTGCAGCCACTCAGAGACTGCTCATGGCAGCATCTCTCCTGCTCCCTGAGCTCTATCCATTTCTTAATTTCATGTTCTTCCTTGCACCACTCTTGCCCCCGACTGCCTTTATTCCCACTCAGCTCATCTCATTTAGCTCTTTTTTTGTGAACCCAGTCTGTTATCAAATATGTCCTTGAGCATGTGGTCATCCCTGAACATGTGGTCATCTCAGGAAATGTGATCTACTATCCCACACATCTAGGGAAAGTTAGCCATTGAGAGTAGATCCATGGTCCTTGCTGTTTTCTTGCCTGCTGGGAGCTAAAAATTCCATATTGAGTCCTCACAGGAGAGACAGTACCTTTCAGAAATATTGTCCCTTTTTTTCTTCTTCCCAACAGTGGAAATGCTTTACATACTTTGCAGATGTGTAAGGCTGTTACGTAAAGCATCACAAGAAGGCAAGGGATCTTGCAAATAATAAAACTTCAGGCTAGTTGAAACCAGCCCCCTTATTTCATTTTTCTTAACGAAATGTAAATCTACACCCACACAAACTATGTGTGCTCCGAGCAAAACAGTATTCCACATTCTGAGGCCGGGAGGGAGCCTGCTGGAGGGGCAGCTGCCTCACCACTCTCCTTCTCCACTGAGCTCCTGCTTCCTTCCCACACCAGGTTTGACCAGCCTGGGCATCAGCACTGGGGCTGCCAGAGGCACTGAGGCGAGGAAGTGGCTTGCCTGTCCATAACTCATCAGACAGCCTTCCTTGAGGATCTTCCCTCCCCTGTGGGCTCTGCAGATGTGGACTGGAAAGTGCTCAGCCTGTTTTCCTCCAAGCAGTCTTTCATGTGCCCAGGCAAACTTCCCAGACAAACATGGGCATGCAAGCACAAAAACAGCAGAGCGGTGTCTGTCCAGCCAATGTTCATCCTGCACCTTCTCCATCTGAGCAGCCTGGGTCTTGTGCCCTCTTCCCTCCTACTTGGGACCAGAACTGTCCCACTTTCACACTAACTTGCTTTTCCACCATGCATAGGTCTGGTTTAGACATGGAATAAAAATAATAACCCTACCTTCCACCACTCCCTCCAAAAAAGTAAAGGCGTGGCAGTCTTGGAGCAACACCTTAGTGGGCATCTCAAAATTACTGCCACAAAATCATTGCCAAAGAAGTGACAGGGCAACCTGCAGGATGAGACATTTCTCAATATGATATCCAGAAAACGGTTTAACGTGACTAGCTTCAATCAAATTAATTGTCTATTATTCAATTAAAAATAAGGAAGTAAAGAGACAAAACCTTATTTAATTTCTTTCTGTCATCAGCCAATGTAATCTTCAGTTTAATGAACCTGATGGGTTGTCTTCACATGAATAAAGAATTTTTCCTCAGGCCACATACTCCAGTCATCACTGGGGGCTGGGAAATCTCAGTTCCATTAACAAAGGAGAAGTCCAAAGGTGCTGCTCTGCAGATGGGATAGGACAATTCCCCATTGCTATTAAAGTGCCTTAACTGGAAAAGGTGCATTTGGGCTTGCAGAGGGACAACATACCCCATTTTCTAAGAAAAATTACTTCCTTTTCTCACATATATTTTGTGACAATTCTTTTCCTCTCCTCTTCCCAGAGGTTTTATATGCAGTTGTTTCATAATTTGCTGTCAGGTCCCAGGAACTGCAGTCTGGACACAGACAGAAGCTCAGGAACAAATCCTTCTACTGAGCAGGGATGCATTGGCTCCAGGCTGGTATCCAGGCAAACTGCACAGGAACAGCCTCACCCTCTGCAGGGAACCTGGAAGAGGAGCACAGGCTGCATGCAAGCTGCTGCTCTGCTTCTCCCACCTCTGGACAACTCAGGGCCAGGCTTGTTCTCCCTGAACTTATACTCCTTGAGGCAGTATTATAAAGCCTCACCTCCATGGTTTTGCCCTGTGTAATCCCCAGCCATGTCCTTTTCTCTAACAGAATTAAAGAAAATAATTTGAATTGTATCTCTATATTTCCTGCACCTACACACAGTGCTTCTGGTCCAGTTGGAGAAGATGAAGTTCAGTTAGATTAGACTTGAAAAGGGACAGCTAGTGGGAACAGGGAAGATAAAGAAGGGCTCTATTGGGCATGGTACACCGGGGGATCCCAGTTATTCCAGGTGCTGATAGAGCTGGTGACGGCTGTTGCAGTCTCTGTGCCCTACAGCAGCACACAGGTGGCCAGGAGTCACCTGTTCCAAGTCTCTCTTCCATTTTGGCCTCAGCTCTGAGACTATGTCCCCTGAATGTCAATGAATGTGCACACACACATTTCATCACACACACGGTGTTCATGCCCTTTCCCCATGCTGGTAACCCACGCCAGCCATGTGGGCCACCCTGCAGCAGACACTCCAGCTTGTGGAGGCTCTGGGGCCAAAAATGTGATCCTAAATCCTTCACCATGCTGAGGTGAAGCTGTAGCATTGGCAGACCCGCTGGTGTGACAGTCCCAGCCTCCAAGGGGATCCATGCTCTCCTCTAGCTGCGTTAGCCTAATATAATGTTTCAGCTGCAGCTAGTGTGACACTGGCACCTTTGTGTGCCTGAGGCTTCTGTGCACCAGCCAAAGTGCAATGCTAAACCCATCAGGGTAATGAGTGCCTGCTAGCACACCACTTACTCCAAAAGGGGCTTGTATAATATTGCCTGAGCCACTGGAAGTGTCTCCTTGTGGCTGGGATAAGTCAGAGGCCAGGTGGGCTCCTCCTGGGGCAGGTCTGCTGGTCTGATGGCCATGCAGCACTGGATCACACTGGGCTCTCCATGGAGAAGCCCCTCTTGCCAGCCAGGAGCTTTATGGTGGATGGTGGGAGCCATCATCCCATACACCTCCTACATATGCCTCCTACACCTTCACCACCCCTGCTCCAACCCAGCCCGGTGCAAGCTCTGGGATCCAGCATTCTTGGTGGGATACTGAAAAAAGGGAACGCAGGAGCTGTGGTGATTCAGGGATTCTCTTTTCCCAGGCAAGATGCTCTGGTGGAATTTCAAAACTCCCTTCCCTTGACAGAAATCTTTGCTACTGTGGCTCCTGAAGGGTGGTCCCAGAGCCTGGGAAATGCTTCCACTTGGACCTTCAGGATGAGCCTGGCCTGACACAGATCTGTAGGAGGGACCAGGCTTTTCTTATTCCTTGCCAAAAATAAAACAAAAATGAGGCAGAACAAAAAATTGGAGGTGTGGAGGGGTTACTTGTCAGTCCAGGCTCCAAGTCCAAGGAGAGAGGTCAGAGGATTCCCTGTGAAGCACTCAGGACCTGCGGGAGCAGATGATAAAGGTTCCTTTAGGTCAGCATCTGGCATTGCAGGGCTGATGGGCCAGCACTCTGAGTCCGGAGCAGTGTGCAAATAAAGATAAAGTGACATGACATCCTGTTAGGAAGGTCACTAATTGGCCATGGAGCAATCAGGATGAAGTGCTGTGAGTGTTTGTGAGGGTTTTGGTGATGGAAATGCCATCAGTGAAGGTGGCTGTTGCTGCAGGGAGGGGCATCTCCCAGTGCCCAGGGTACAGCATTTGCTGCTGGGGTGGATGAGTCCCCACTTCACCTTGACCTTCCTGAGTGTCTGTTTGGGGGCTGAAGGGAGGCTCAGGCATGGCTTGGGATCACTGCAGGAGGTGAAGGGGCACCTTTGAATGCAGAATAGCCCTAGTTAAGACATTCCCACCACCCGGGGACAGACCCCTGTCCCTGCAACCTGTACTTTATGGATGGAGGTGGCAGTGGCTGGACTCCTTTGCATGTCTGCTGCTGTGCACAGCAGCTCTTTTCTAAAGCAGTAGGGTCCTGATTCAGAAGCCAGGCTATATATCATGGAAATAGGTGTTTAGTCATAAGCTCAGCTGTCTTGGTCTATTCTGGCAGTGACTCTGATGTAACTGGCCCGTTCCTCTGTGTGATAGTCAACAGAAACTGGTTTTAAGTCACACATCTCAGAAACCTTTTCCCCAGCTTTTAGCAGAAAGGGAAGGCTGGTTAAAGCTATCCGCTAAGAGCAGTAGCTCCAAAGGCTTTGCATCCTGGGCAACTCCAGTAATTGTTGCTCCGACATCAGCCCCTGGCCAAGCCTGATCCCAAACCAAGCAGAGCAAGGTTTGCACATCATTCCTGCTTTTTTCCAGTTTGGTATGACAGTGACTGCCTCCTCTAGCAGTCACCTGACTATGGTAATTTTGTTCTAAAGCATGTGACTCCAGTTATCTCCTGTGAATTAAGACATGCATTGCAAAATTTAATATTTTTTCTGTGCGGCCTAGAAAAGCACATTTTTGACAGAGTATGACTTGACACCTTTCTGGAAAGCATGACTACTTGTCTCTTAGTTTGCCCAATGGGAAATGTAAATTACCAGTAAGCCAGCATGACATATCAAATTCAGCTCCCTAAGTAGAGCATATTAAAATGCCATTTTTACATCCCAAATTATATTTCATTATGCAGTTACAATTTTGACAGTAGCAGTGTGCAGAATGCATTTCATATGCTAACTAAAACAGACTTTTTTTGCTAATTTGCTGAAAAAATATTATGGTATATCTAGGGCATAATGTTTCTGGAGTGAAAAGAACAGTGGCATCAGGGATATAGTCTGTGATCTTTGTTTTGGGTGCTGATTGTAGTTGTACACTCTGCTCAACATGAAGTGACAGACATTTCACCCACTATTGCTAAAGAACCATCCCCCATTATATTTTTTGTCTAAATTTAGTAATTTACATGCAGTTGGATTAGATGATCTCTGTAGGCCCCTTCAACTAAACTCTTCTATTCTACAAAAACAATTTGCTGGTTCGATGGCTCATTGTCATAGAAGACAACACATTTTTCCAGATGGCTTTTAAAATCCTTATTTCTCTCAAGAAAGAGAAGCTGAGCCTAGGGTTATAAAATTTATCTAAAATCTGTAGAGGTGGATGTGGGGTTTATCCCAGGGCAAAGCAGACACCATTTCTCTTTACACACACTGGCAAATAGGAGAGACTTTGCTAACTTTGTTTTCTTGAGCTGCTGTCATGGCCTACGTTGTTTACTCACTCACTCAGGGAGGGAGTGAAGGGTATAAAGTGTCATCACACATCTTGGTATGGGCAGCAACAGGACGAGCTGTGACAGCAGGAAGTGTCATCTATTTACCACCTACTTCAGGACATTGCTTCTTGTGTGCCACTCAGCTCAGCTGGAACTGGGGATAACCTGCATCCAGATCCAGAAAATGCTGCTTCCTGCCATCATCAGGAGCTGAATAAGGAGGCAGGTTGTGCTTCAGGTGCCTCACAGACTTCTGCTTTTAATACTGCTGCTTAGCCCCTGCTGTTGTATCCTAAATGTATCCCCGTATCCTCTGTCCCTAGGCATTCCTCTGTAGCTTGGCCTGGAGACATCCCAGCAGGAGCTCCTCTGCCTGGCTTGGGTGCACACCGAGCACTTAATTCCTCCTGCTGTTACCTCTGCCAGCTCCCCCCTGCTCCTGGCTTTTAGGCAGCCTGCAGACGCTGATCAGAACAGCAGAACAGATCAAAGAGTTGTTTAGAAAGTGATGTTTCATTAACACACGACTGACAGGGATGGTGTGCAGGGGCACCAGGCACATGACAAGAAGCTCTGAGGACTCTGTGCTCAGAGGCTCCCTCCTCCCGGGCACCAGTGCAGCACCTCTTGGCAGCCCTGTGTTCATTTTGGCTTGTGTCCGGCCAGCAAAGCACGATAAGAGATAATTAGTGATTAAATTGCAACCTTTTATCTCGGTAAGCGACAGTTACTTCCTCGTAGGCTGCCTAAGCTGACAGCCAGTGTTCAGGACAAGCTGAACAAATCTGTTTGCTTTGATCCTGAATAAAAACCTGGGAGAAGCTTCCCAGTCCTAAGGCAAGGCAGGGTGGAAGGCTCCGTCGGCTTTGGCTCCGCAGCCCCAGGGAGCCTCCAGTGAGAAGTTCTGCTGGAAATGGATGCATCCATCCCACCACCTCCCTGTCCGGGGCCGCACAGCAGCAGAGGGCAGTAGCTCAACGTGATGCTTCCTCCACTGCAGACGGCTCGCCTTCTGCTCACGGCATCTTTTGCTTCAGGTTTTTGCAGCCTCCGGGTAGCTGCGCATGCTATTAACATCAATCATGCCTTTTTAAATAAAGCTGGGAGTCCTCTGCAGGGAAGGAGGAGGGCTTGCCTGTTCCCCCGGCCTCTTGCAAGGCACCCACGGGCAGCTCCGGGTGCCTGCAGCTGACTCACTGAGTGCCTCGGTGCCTCCCCATCGGCCCGGGAGGTGGAGGTGGCACAGGGGAATTGAGGCGCTGTGTGGGATGTGTAGGTGGAGCAAGCGCCCTGGGAACCGAGACTGAAGAATCGTGCTGGCTGCTGTAGCTCGTTAGGCTCTCCTCTGCAATGGATTTGGGTCCCACAGAAGAGGCCAGCAGTCTCTCTGGATGGTGCAAGTAAGGCTTTCAGCAATACCTGTGCGGTGCCCGTGAGTGCTTGGTCAGCGCAGGCTGATGCAGAGTCCTGGGTGTCAATCTTTGGGAATAAAAACAATTTCTATCCTATTGAAGGGTGGTTCCTGATCTATTACAGAGCACCCAGACCTTGCCTAAGCAGCTTAAAAACCCTTCCTATTTGCAGTTTTCTTCCTTGTGGCTACGACAGAGTGACCCTGACGCCAAAGACACACAGGACGCAGCCTCCTCTAGAAAAACAGGCAGAGGCACAAAAATATGATTCCCTCTAACAGCCTCAAAAGCCTCTTCAGAAGCTTCAGAAACCCCAGCAAAGAGAAGGGAAATAAATCATGGAAACCTGTGATGAACCCCACCCTGAAAATACCAAGGCACACACTGCTGGGGCAGAGAACAATAAACCCAGCGCGCAAGCAGCAACATGGCAGGAGGGTGCTCAGAGCCACATTTTACACAACCCAGCGCAGGTATGCGAGTTATTGCCTGGTGCCCTCCTGCCTCGCCGGGACGCGGCCCGAGAGCTGCACAAACACGCTCGGGGAGCTGCAGGTTATATCTTTGCCTGCTTTGGCAAGCTCAGCTCAGCCATTAGCCGAGTGAAAGCGGTGCCTCACCGCAGGCCCCGGCAGCCGCAGCAGGCCCGGCAGCGCTGCTCCGCGTGTGCCGGCGCGTTTCCAGCACGGGCTGGCTTCCCAGGGCAGCTCCGGGAGCCGGAGCTCACCCCTACCCTCCTTGGCTCCGGCCAGGCCACGCTGCAGGAGGGAGCTGGCTGCTGCCTTGTACAGCAGAGAGTCACGAAGGGGCACGGGAGTCTCCAGCACGGAGCAAATCTGCAGGAGTAGCGTGTTTCCCTGGCCTCTGCAGTGCCTGGATGCCCTCCAGACCCAAGCAGACCCCAAGAAGGGCTGGCACTTGCTGACCCCACTATGTAATGGAATCATAGAGTCTTTAAGCCTGGAAAAGACCTCTGAGATCATCGAGTCCAGCCATTAGCCCAGCACTGCCAAGCCCACCACTAAACCATGTCTCTAAGCACCACATCTAAACATTTTTTGAACATTTCCAAGGGTGGTTTTTTCCTGCAGGGCTGGAGAAATCACAGGCCATGCTTGCTGCAGCCTCCCAGGAGCCTGTGTCTGCAAATGTCTTTACTGTGTGCCCTGAGGCTGGTCTGCACACTGGGCCTATAACCTAGCACCAGGCCTTGCCCCTTCCTGCCTACTGCCATCCAGGGAGCAAACACAGCAGGAAGGAGAAGACCATCACGCTGGAGTGCTTCCTTCTCACTGCCACAGGGGAACACTCAGCATCAGCCCCATCCCAGACCTCCTTGCTCTGCAATCCCCTCTTCAGGCAGCTCCATGCGCTTTGCATCCAGATTTTTTGGCTGCAGGCACTCTATGCACCACATGCAGAAACCTAGAGGGAATCACTCAGGGCAGGGTTTCATACAGGACCCTCAGAGTGTTCAGGCTGGATCAGATTTGTCAGGCTATCAGCACGTTATAAATCAGCACATTCCCCATCTACTTTCTCCACTTCTGTGAAAACAGAAGGTCCACACAGCACCTTGAGGTTCCAGACACAGTTTAAGTATCATCAGGATTTGTTAAAGGACTTTTTTTTGCAGTGTCTGAACAACCAGAAGTAAATGTCAGCCTCATTGTCTCAAGGAGTTTTTTGTGCACTCCTTGGGCCCTGGCATGAAGAATACTCAGCTCTGGACACCCAGCCCTGAACTCATTGAAATCAATAAAAAGATTTAGGATGACCCCAGGCAACATTTTCTTCCTCTACAGGAGGATGTCACAGCTTGATCCTGTGCAGAGAGCCACCAAGGTGAAGCAATGTGACTGAGATCATGCAGCAGCTCAGTGGCAGAGGATCCAGTTCCTCTGTACCACACTGAAAAATGTCCCCAGACAGGGGGCTTGATGCCACAGGAGTATTTCAGAGCCTCACATGGTTGAAGGAGAGACAGAAGCTTTGTGGAGACAAGAATGAAGAATCAAAGCATGACATGAGAATGAGGCAGGAAGATATCACTTGCTGGATGGTCCAGAAACCCTTAGAGCTGAGGTCTGCTCTTGATTTCTGGTCTAAGGCTTGGAGACTTGAATCTCTATAAGATGGTCTTATGGTGATGACTTCAAGGACAGTCTTGGAAGAAAAAACCAGCAGTCCCAGTTGCCATCAGTGCTTATTGGAGCTGGAGAAGGCACTGATAATGAAGATTTAAAGAGGAGGATTTGCAATTAACTGGCTGTTCATAATCCCCAGGAACTACCTGTTGCTTGCTCTGTAGATGGCAGCACAAGGAAACCCACCAACTTCATGAATTGAGCAAGGCAAGCACAGAGATCTGTCATTAACAGGGTCAGTGGAGGGAGTTATTTCACCTGAGACTTGAATCACTTTCAATTTTTAACAGCAATGGGTTAAGAAAACAAGAAAGAAGCCACAGCTGCAAACAAGTAGTAAAAGTAACTTGTAAAGAAAGAAAGGTCTTATGTCATGTGGAGATAGCCTTCAGCTCATAAAACCTTCTGATGGTTACCACATAACTGCAGCTCAAGGGAAGAAAGCCACCTGATTAGGCTTATTAAGAGCCTGTGTTCCTTTGGGCACAAATCTGACCTTTATTCTGTGTTTAAATAGCAAATAGGGACTCACTGTCTCAATCCCTAAATGTTTTTGCAAAAGGGGCTGGTATGGCAAAATTTATCAAAACACAGCATGTTCTAAAGTGCTTGGAATTTCCATTTGAAAAATGTGGGTAGCTAATAGTTCTCAATCACCTCCTCTGTGTGGCTGCCATGAAATAATTTTGTTGCATTTTGATAAAGCTTGGCTTTGCAATTTAAAGCCGTAAACACACCCTCCTGTAGAAAGACAGGGCTTTTGTTTTTCCTTCCACAGGGCACATTGGAAAGGGAGCCTGGAGGGACCTTCATCTCATGAACTCCCAGGGCTGCTATTTCTGAGCACCGATTTCCTACTTGGGATGTAGATCTTGACCCCCGTCCCCCCAGCCGACTGGTTTGCATAAACAAAGAGCATCACAAAGAAGTCAAAGCCGGATGTACCTACAGCAAATAAATCTCTTCCTCTCTGACAAACAGAGGATGAATTGACCTCTTGCACGTCATGTCTGGTTGTCTGACCAAAACTGTCAGTCACAACTTTCTCTCTGGAAGCCTTGGATGAGACAAGGGATAAGAGGGACATAAAAGTGACATCAGTAAGGCTGAAACAATGAGCGACAGGATTTCCTCTACCATCTCCATTACTTGATTCCTACAAGTTTTCCAATCATGGCTGGTCAAATCCCAGACAGTGTCTGTGTGCATTTGACTCACACAGGGTGAACTAATAAACCATTGCCTGTCACTCCTGTCCCAGCCCCATTTTTGCATTCATTTTCTGGAAATGGTCCAGTGAACAAGTTCACCAGCCTGAACATTTGGGCTGGAGTGAATTTTAAAGCAAACATCTGGGATCTCTGCAAACAGGAAATCCACCACACTTCTGGGCTGGAACATTTGTAGCTGAGAGTGGGTGCTTTCTGCTCTCCAGACAAGAGATTCCTGGGAGACGCCCTGCAATCCACACATCTAATCAAGCCCTCACAGTTCTCCTCAGATTTCAGGTGGTGAATCCTAGAAGCCCAACGCTGGGAGCCATACCGTGAATTACAGCAGGAATTATTATATCGTGAGTCATGGGAAATTAATTTGTAAGTGCTGGACATTGCTCCTGGGTAATTTGGCCATGCCCAGACCAGAGGGGACATGAACTCCAAGGCAGAGCTTGTCTCCTCTCCGGCCTCATGGAGGGAGTCCTTCCCTGGTGAACAGGGGAGACAGGACAGGGAATCACACATGGCCAGCATGCCCTGGCATGGATTTTGGGCTCAGGAGAAGAACATTTATCAGTCCTATGCTGGCTTTCTGAGCAGTAATGTGGCTGGATGATTTAGGACAAGTTATTTGCTCAGTTTCACTAACAATGTGACAAGCAGCAAAATTCCATCACAGACAATTCCATCCCAGTGAGATTTTTCTGCAGTCACGCAGAGCCTTGTTTTCTGGCACACACCATCTGGCCCTGCTGGACCTGCACACGTCTATGCCAGCAAAGACTCTGACCCAGTAATCTCTAAGATGTGTGTGTATATATATATATATACACAGACACACACACGTACGTATATATATATAATCTCCAGTTTGCAGGGTCAATATGCAGGGCAGCCTGTAATGAGAAACACCCTCACATGGGTCATGAAACTGTAGTGTGAGATCTTGGAGTACAAGTGCTGCCCCTTGGATACTAACCAAGGTTTTGAGACCTTTTCCCAGCCTTCTAGTTATGTGTGAAATGTGAAAATGCAGGGTAACCTCCTCCCCATGGACCGAGGACTAACCAAGCCCTGCTAAAGCCTCCTGCCTGATCTCCTGGGAATGGGGAAACTGAGGCAGCAGCTGCTGCAGAGGAGACTGTGGACATATGGTCTGTCCAGGACCCTTCTCTGTCCCGTTTGTACCGAGGTGGTCCAAAAGAAGCAGTGACATTGGGGCAGTGGGGCTGGGCTCCTGGAAGGATGCTGAGCTCAATTCTCATCTGGGCTGACCTACAGCGCTGGTGTAAATCCAGACTAATTTGGCCACTGTCATTTCTTGTGGGAATGATGCCTGGAATGCACATCTGTATGATTTTTGTCCTTTTAAAAGGCAGATTCCAAGCTTGTGAGGAAACAGCATGTCAGGCAGGAAGACTGCACCATCGACCAAAGCACAGAGAGGATCAGCATTCCTGCTGGGACAGGCTGACAGTCTCAATTTTCCAGTCCATCCTGGAAACAGGGGCTGTTTTCTCAGACTCCAGAGGGTAAACTAGGAACTCCATCCAGAGTTCTGAAGTTCACATTTGAAAAACTCTGCACCTACCTTTAGAAAGGATGTGCCTTTCTGGGAAAAGAAAAAAATAGTTTGATTCAGATTAGAAGGCAATGGGGCAAGTTATTTCCTGGTGGTCCCAGTTGCTTTATATCTAAGAGGAAGGTAGCCCATACATTTATTTTCACCCTTCCCATTCACCTAATGCTTCAACGGCTTTCCTTTGGAAACACTTTTTTGGTGTAAAGCAAACCAAAGCTGTAATCCCTGCAGTGCCCATCACATTTCTGCAGCAATTTTGGAAAGGAGAAGGGTGCAGGTTGCTGTTGAGCTTGTCACAGACTATTCCTTCCTTCATTTTGGATCTGGATACATGAGGCTGAGCCCTGCATGGGGGCTAATGGGGAGCAGACCTGGCTGTTGGGTACAGGAGGCCCACAGGCTGCACTCAGCTCCCTGGAAGGCACCCAAGTGCATCCTTTGGGCTTTGGGTGCTTCCCCACATGCAGCCTGGTCCCAGTCCTGCCCTTCAACCCCTCACTGAAACAGAGGGGGGAAGAAGAGAAGGAAGGGAAAAATATAAAAGAATGGTGAAGGCTCCACCCTAACTGCAGGTCAGGTACATCATCAGCCTTCCATTTTTGTGGATCTTGCGTTTAAGAATTCATCCTACTCTCACGGAGGTTTCTAGTGCAACACAGCAACCCAGAGACTGGAGGACAGAAAGTCTCCCTGTACCTCCATTCAGTTGGTCAGTGCTCCATGAAGATTTATCTGGCAGCTGTGAGCACTGGGAAAAGGTTAGGCAGGCTTCAGATGGTAGGGAAGTGTCTCACTCATTTGTTTTCTGGTTTGGATGTTGTTTTAAGAGCAGTACAGCCTCTTGTTCTGCTGCCCCAGTGGCTAACTCCCAGTGATGGCCTCAGGTTTACTCTGCCAGAAAGGCTTGGAGTGTGCACCCTCAGGCATCCCCTGTTTATCTACACAACACGGCTGTGGGAAGGGAAGTGCTGCTAGCCCTGAACAAAAAATAAATTAACATGGAGTGACTGACAGGCAGATGAAGGCTCAGAACCCCAAAAGGACGCAGATAAAAATCAAAGGAAAGTGAGGAACAGGGCTGTGTTATTTTCCCAGAGGTGGCATAGGTGGCACACAATTCCTGACAGCCTGGTGGTTCCTGGTAGATTTGCCAGTCCCCAGGTTGTCCTTTGTCCACGCCCTGAAGCTCATGGAAAAGGACCCTGAGAAGAGCAGGGGGCTGGCAGGCAGGAGAGGCCAGGCCTTCTCCTGTGTATCTTAGGATGCAGCTCAGCCAGTATCACACATGCTGGGCTAGAAATCACATTTGCTTGAGTTCCCAAGATAAAGCAGCATATAATATCTCGGTAATTTTCCATCCCTCCATTCAGTCTCATACACTCAGCATTTACTATCATCAACTTTATTGTCTCTTCCAATGCAAACAGCCCTGCAGCACAGCCTTTATCTTCCCCTCCTTATCTCCAGGCTTCCAGGCTAGGGGAGCCCTCTGGAAAATGTGAGATTTTTCTCAAAGAGGAACATGATTTCAGGCAGTTGACTTCAGATAGGCCCTACTACTTCTCACTTTTGTAGTGGAGAGGCAATCCCGTTAGGAGCCCATCTATTTAAGTGGAATATCAACAGCTGGGAAAAACCCCATCCTGCTACTGAAAGTGAGGGAGATTCACATGGCTTCAGCCGGCAAAAACCAGGCAAGCTGTGTGGCCTGACAAAATGGGGGCATTGCCTGGTATTTATTCAGAGCAGGGCTTTCTGTTAGGAGTTTCCCTCAGTCAGAGGGTCCCTTCCTCATGGTGCTGCATTCACCAGCAACCGGGACACGGGAGGGCACCTCACATTTTTTCCTGATAAAAGATTCCAGGGCACATGAAGCCATGAAATATATCTGGAAGATGCAGGGAAACAGAGCAGATGCTCCTTCAGACCACTGCTGGTGGCCATGAGGGCTCAGGGAAGGATGGCAGGCAATGCCATGCAGTCCATGCTCAGAGCAAGGCTCATGGGGTGTGAGGATCAGGGCGCAGAGTTTGTACTGCTCTGCATGCTGGAAATTGTATCCACTTGGTTCAGTTTCTTTAAAAAGTCATTCAGAAGTATTTGGTGAAGCTGAAAGAAGCCTTGACTTGAAAGAGGAAGTGTGGATTGAAATCCTAAATGCTTTCAATACTCTAAGTCCACATGTGAAGCATGATTTAAACTGAGATATGTGTTGCCTAACCCAAATGATTGCAGTGACAGTTACATTAACCTCTCTGGCACTGGAGAGAAGATCACATCCCTCTAATACCAGCTCTAAACAACAAAATTTCAATGCCAGTTGAAAAGCTAACACACAACTGGCATTATCTGTGTTTTCTCTCCAGGCCGTGCCAAGATACTCTTCTTATGAAGACTTGATCCAGCTCAATTTAGCAAAAAAAAAAAAAGGTAAAAAAATCAATTCTCTGAGTCTAAATCCCAGCACTTGGCAAGCTGCACCCTGGTGAGTACTTCTTGAAGCAGGACACATCTTGTTCTCTGGAAAAGCTTAAAACCCAACACCTCGGGGTGCATTATTGCAGGAACTTTTTATCATGAGGGAGCAGTTTCCTGAAATCACACAGTGAAAAGGGTGTGGGAAGGTATGGAGTCTTTCTTCCATTCTGCCCTGGTGAAAACACCTTCTGCAGAAGCAAGATTACTGGAAGGCAGGTTAGACTTATGCTGGAGCCCTCTTGTTCTGTGGCCACATAGCATCACGAGCCACAGCTGAAATCTGGCCTGTCTCAAGATCAGTGGAAGTGAGCCACCTGGGATTCTGTTGTAAGGAGCACCTTGACCAGCTACTATATTTGGAAAGGCCAAGATTAAGCAAAGCTTAAAGATTGAGTACATCCTCAGGGTCCAGAGTGCAGCAGGACCTCTAGGACCGGATCCCGTGGAAGTGGAGGTGCCATAATACAGTGCTGAGGGGTGCTATATAAATATGTCATTTCCAGTGAGTCACTCTTCCCACAGATTCTTGTCTGTGCCGTGTTGCTATTAGTGTTAGAAGCAATTTGTGGGTGAGACGGTGTTTCACCAAGGACAATATCTGTGATTCAACGCTTTCTCCCATCCTACTTGTTTCAGAGCACGTAAAAGAGATACTCGGGTAGGAGACACGTTTCATAGTTCCTCCACATGCTGGAGGCTGTGTCTGCTGAATTCTCACTTCCCTGACCCAAACCTTTTTGCTTTATCAGTACTGTGGCTCTGCCTGGGAGCTCCAGCTGAAACTTGGGTGGTGGCTGTGTTGGGTGCTGTACACAGGCGACACCCTGGTGAGAACAGGCACCAGGTTAGTACATATTTGCAAACTCTTCTTCTCTCTCTATCACACCCCCCCCCCCATCACCTTTTTTTGGGGTAAACATCCTCACTGCTTGTTCCCCACACGCCAAAAGGGCCCTACCAAAATTGCCTGACTTTGTGGCTCCGGATGAAGCTGTTGCTCTGAGCAAGTACAGACAGACAGAGCGATTGCCATAGCAACAGAAGTTATGTGTGAAATCCCTGGGAACCGGTCCTCCTCCTTCTCCTCCTCCCCCACCCATTCAGTCCCTTTTCAGATTTCTTTCCTCTTTTTTTCCTTGAGGTGCCAGTGCCAATTCATTCCTTGTGCTGAACACCTAGGGAGATGCTTTGAAAGCAGCCCACCGGGTTATGATAGCACGCCACCAATTACTGCAGGGGCAGGACAACTTTGTGGAGCATCATATTGGAAAAATGCACCCTGCTGGGTCTTGAGAAAGTCTTAATAAGGAGAATTGAAAGAGGGCAGACAGTGGGAAGGTTGCTGCCTGCATTTAGGATCTCAGGGGCATATGCCAAATTCGTTCCTGATCAGATCTGCACTGAACTATTTACTTTTTTGAGACGCTAAGTCAACAGATGCGCATCAAAACAAATTAAAACCATTTAACATGAAGCTGCTAATGGCTAGAACCACACAAAATAATGCAGGTTATTAACCCCATAATAAGGAGCTCATTAAAATGGGAATTGCCAATTAGGTTACTTAGGAGTTCCATTAGGAGAAATACAAGCAACAGAAAAACCACTGAATATTTGCCAGTTGCTGGGTGCAACACACTGTGAAGACTGATGGCCAGGGAGATGTGTCCAACTGGTGTAGACTGGAGGCATTGCCAAGGGCTTCAATACAACCAAACTGTCTTAAACCACAACAGGATAAAGTTCAAATGTCTCATGAACTCAACTCAGACCTTGATGAGGTGCATTTCATGCAGGGAGTGCTGGAAGTTTCATTGGTGGTGAGGGTTAAGGATACCAGTGCTACCACTCACATTTGGGTTTGCATTGACATTTAGCTTCCCTTGGCAAGCAGTGCTTTCTTCAGGTCAAAAGGGGCATTTTTATACACCCTTTGGACATGACGATCAGCCCAAAACTTACCAAAAGCTTTTTATGTTGTAATCTCTGACAAGACAGACGTTAAATAGGACAGCTATGGGCAGCATGACCTTGCACATAGACATCCCAAAACTGCTTTGGAGAAGAGTTTTACTACTCTAGTCTGTGCTCTGAATTTTACTATTTCTCACAGCTCTGGGGTTTTAACTTACTCTTCCTAGGTACTGGCATTTTTATGTCATCTGGAGGGAGCTGGCAACCTCTCAGAGCTTGCTTTGCTTTATATATGTAAAAATATATTTTCCCCGACATACTGAAAATGGCATGCACAGAAGAGACCTTTAAGCTTTATTTTGTTGCTGTATAAAAGTAGCACAATAACGTCCTCATGTTGAAGTCCCCATTTCCCAAATGGCATCCGTCTTGCTTTCCCACTCACACTTGAGCAGATTTCAGATATCACAGCATCACAGAACATGCTGAGTTGGAAAGGACCCACAAGGATCACCGAGTCCAACTCTTAGCCCTGCACAGCACCATCCCCAAGAATCACACCATGTGCCTGAGAGTATCACTCACACACTTAACTCTCACAAAACCAGATTTGAGCTGAATGTTCCAAAACAGGCTTTTAGACACATTAGGAATGAGACAGACATTTAAAGGTTTCTGAGTTAAGAAAAATGCTTTAAAAAAGGAAAATCCTTATCTTCCCTTCTGAAGGCAGAGAAATCCCCAAAGTGTCAGGTGCTTCATGAGATGGGGAAAGGAGGAATGGAGCAGGAAAGGCTGGTGTGATGCCTGAGTGCACAAGGAGGTTTTTGTGTCAGACAGAGTTTCCTGAAGCACTCTGAAAGCATCCAAAAGGGGCACTTTTTCCTCAGGGAAGGATCCAGCATCGACCCTGGGCACATGGGTGGCACAGCCGAAGGGACCTACACCACCTACACCTATACCTAAGGGACCACACCACCTGGGAATAGGAATTACTGTCAACCTAAATGCTTGTCTTCCCACAAGGACTGAATTTCCAGAAGGTACATTTAGTCAAGTTAGCCACCTTCTCCTTTGACAACACCTATCTTTATCCACGCTTTACCTTCACTCCCTCTCAGCCATGGGAAATCTCTGCAGTGCCAAGCTCGATAGCAGGTCAGGATGTATCCCACTGTGGGTGTACACTGCACTGCCCAGTGCTGGGGTGAGCTTAGCTGGAAAGCGGATTTTGCTGTGCTGGTATGCCACTCCTGGAGCTGACACACCTTTGGGAAAGCCCCATTCCAGCCCCTCCACAGGCCAGCTTGCAGTCCCTATTGAGAGCCCCACTCATGATGCTTGTTTTCACTCATGGTACCAACAACTGTCCCAAAGACACCTGGGGAGAATGAACCCAGGACGGAGGAGAACACACAGGAGTTTCCTGCTCCATCCCACAGCATCATTAGTCCCACATTCAGGGTGTGGGGATGAGACACCACACAGGGGACCACCAGCATGTGGCAACTCCAGGCAAGAACAAAGCCTTGCCATACCAGAGCTTTACATGGGATCGTGAGAACAATGTGTGTGTACTCCTTGATATAACTAGACTGGCACTTCAAGGGGAAGAATTATGTGAGCATGTCAGTGATAGCTTTATGCAGCCCAAGGTGAGCATTTCAAAGTTATTTCATAGGCAAAACTGTGCTTTGAACAGTCAGCAAATCAAGGTCATCTCATTCAACAAAATCATAAAGAACAGCAAAAGTGCTAAATCAGTATGGTCATATATTTACAGTGAATAACTTAAGCAGCTCCCAGAGTTGAAACCAAGAAGATGTTCTTCAATGCTCTGAATTTAGCTCTGTTTTCAGAACCACTTATAATGGTAAATTATGTTCTTTTATCCCACTGGTCTTATGGAAACTCAGTCCCTCCTGTCATGACTTCACAAGGGATATTTGCCTTGAAGTTTGAGTGGGGACTATTTGCCTTGAAGTTTGAGTGGGGACAGGTCCTGTTCTCTCTCATCTCTTCCAAGATGTTAACTTTTTCACATATGCTTACTGAGGACACAAACTGAGACAAAACAGGTTTTACTAGCATTGTTCAAGAAAGCATTAGAAAGATGTTAAGTATATTTAAAATTAGAACTGTGCTGTAATCTCAGCTGGTATAGACTGACATGTTTCCAATGGTATAATGGATCTATGCCAAATTACATCAGCTGGCCACAGCATAAGATGTTAAAACCAACTGGAAAAACTCATCTGATATTTAAAAGCAACATATGGGAGCAGCAGAAACTTCAGAAGAGACTTCATTTAGGATATTTTGGAAACAGAATATGTCCTACAGTAGTGTGGAAGGAGGTGTATTAACTTGTATCTATGTCCTGTGGGCAGTAATTATAATTTAAATCTTATTAATATTGCTCCACATCTTACTTAACACTAATTGTCACGGTCTTCTGGGGTAAAGGAGTAGAAAGTGAGTGTTGCATTGTCACATGTGTGTTTAGGAAAAACAAATTTTAAATGAACGAACAGAAATGCTGACCCTGGCAGGACTTGCTTTGGCAACTCAAATGCTATGGGTCGTAAAGGATATGTACAAAATATTATATAGAATATGTATAAAATATTGTATAGTGTATATACAAAATATATACATTGGACAGAGACTATTTACAAGAGCATGTAGTGACAGGACAAGGGGGAATAGATTCAAACTGAGAGTAAGTTTAGATTAGATATTGGGAAGGAATTCTAATTCCTGGCACAGGCTGCCCAGAGAAGCTGTGGCTGCCCCATCCCAGGAAGTGTCCAAGGTCACATTGTGTGGGGCTTGGAGCAGCCTGGTCTGGTGAAGGTGTCATTGCCCACGGCAAGAAGGTTGGAACTAAATGATCTTTAAGGTCCCTTCCAATCCTGGCTATTCTATGATTTTATGGTTCTGTGAAAATGCAGAGATTCAGATAGCCACCAAATTTGAAGAAACCAGTGTTCAGTGGTCACAGAGGCTGTGCTTGGCAAACAGACTAGTCCCTGTGAATAGTCCTATCTACCTGAATGTCTTCAGCACACCCTTACTCAGCAAAGTAACCTCAAGAGGATATCAATACAACCTGGGCAACTCTGCTGAGCCAGGATCTCTCACCTTTGGTTTACACAGGAGTTCCACCTGCAAGCTGGTTGATGCTCAAATGCACAAATGGGGCTGTTTGTGGAATAGACACCATGAGAGGATGACACAGACAAACATGGGAAAGGAGCCTGCTTTCTCACTCTCCTTGGCAGCAGGTTGAAGAGCACAGTGCATATTTTGTAGTGATTCAGCATTTGACTACCTAAAGAAAAAAAAGAATCAGTATTTCCAATTCTGTTTCCTTTATGTCTTTTTAATCCTTTAAAGAAGTTGCAGTGGTAAAAGTTTTATTGTAAAGATTGGTGTCATCTATAAACGAAAAGTACAACTGATTGTTCTCATAAAATATGAGTCTGCTATTGCTACAGAGTTAACAATGGAGTATTAAATTAGTTCCCATGAAAAATTCAGATGGGACATAATGTTAAAGGGTATTTTATCAATGGAGGTAAATTTGATGCAGATCAAAGTTTGGGATAAATTTTCAGCTTGGCTGAAGGTCTCATGCTTTATCAATATATTCAAGCCTACACATTAAGCTCATCACAGACCTGCTCTGAAACCCAGAGATTTCAGGGAGCTCTGTGTCAGGTCGCTTAACAACTTAAGAACAGAAACAGAAAGGGACATGTATCAAACATAAATCAAAAGTAGCATCAATGCTGCTACGAACTCCTGGTTTGCAAGCACTGACACCTCCCTTTCCACCCCCCTGATTAAAATAAACTCATGCAGGCATGGATAAGAAGCACTGAAACTGAAATACTAAACTTTCCTTTCCTAGTAGCTGGCAAGAGGGTATGGAGGAGAATTTGCCTCAGAGATGTCTGCAACTCAAACCCTGCTGAATACAAGGGCACAGCAGACACCTAAGCAGGCACTTTGGGCTTTAGTTCTATATGAACTTGAACTCAGGCCCACAGCACACATATTCTATATTTTTAGCCTTAAATGGCTAAAAACCAGTGGTGTTTAAAGGCAAATCATATGCATTATGTACAACTAAATGACTGGTTTATACCATTATGCTTTGATTTCCTCAGGAAAACTAGGACAATTAAAGGCAGGAAGGAAGATTATAAATTTGAAAGGAGACACGGGGATCACCACTCACCTGAATAGGAAGCTTTAAATAGTCTATCATTGACTCATCACAATTTGGAAACAGGATAGCTTACACTTACTTACAGAACACAGAATAGATACGACACTTATGAATTAAAATAGACTTATGGTAATCTGTACCCAAACAGTTAAAATACCTGTATTAGTTTTAATTATATGTGTTAGCCTTTCATGGTGTAGACATAAAATGAATAATAGCTAGTTCTGGGAACCATCATGTGAAAATGAAGAGTTTGTCTTCAGCCTTTCAACCACAATAAACTCTGCATCACAAGACTTTGTTGCTTACTAAACCACTAAGCCTCTAACACATTGTCCACACCTAGACTGATAAGTATGGCTCTTTAAACCAGAGAGACAGATACATGTAATATCTGTGCTCTATAACTGCTATTTTCTGTAATAGACTTCCTTTGTATAAAAGAATATGTTGGGACTGCTGAAATGAATATAAACATCAATAATGTGTAAGCCCTTAAGATGAAGTACTCCATTGTGCAAGAGGTTGTGCATCTTTATATTAAATCTTCTCTCTGTCTCTCCCCGTTATTTAATAGATAAAATAGATGAAGTATGGAGAAAAGTAATATTATCCTCATCTCCTGATAGGAAACTGTTATACATAGAAGGATTGAATAACTTGGGTTCTGGAAAGCTGGGCTAGGACCAGGAACTGACCCTGGACTACTTGTCCCATCGTCTCAACCAGGAGCCTGCCCTTCCTCTCATTTAGTAACACCAAAGTGGAGTGCAATTTGAAGATGAGACAATGAAACATTTCCTTTGAAAATTTAAATTTCCTGTGAAATTAATTTTGGGTCCTTGATTACTAGTCTCAAATCACATATCTGCATATTCCCATTGTGGTTGTTTCTCTGAAACAGTACTTATGCAAGCCCCACATTGCCCAGTCAGAGTAGGAGCACTGGAGACTTGGGATGCCCCTTAAAAATTCTTTTCAACCATTTGTTGCACACATATGACCTTTCCCTGACAACCAGGCTCAAAAAGTGTGTAATTCAGCCAGCATTTGAGCAAGATGGTGCCTTACTGTGGCTTCTCTGCAGCCAACACACGCTTCTAAAACTGGCACGGTAACCACAGATGAGCAGATCCCAAATATTTTGATAGACAGAGCACCATAAAACATCAAGTCAGAAACTCGGCAGCCCACAGACAGCCAAGACTTCAGTGGCTGCCTCAACCTGTATCTAAGCAGCAACCCACACGAGTCAGGTGGTGGGAGGGAGTTTCTTGTCCCCTTCCTCCGGAGCTTCCGTTGGTGTTGCTCCAGTTGCTGTCACGGGTACTCGGGTGATGCTGTGTGATTCTAATGCGCTGTCACCCTCCCAAACACGTGGGTGGATTTCACATCGCTTACGTGTGGCGAAAGCCTCTCCACTGAGAAGAATTGCCAGGAATTCCTTGGCCTGCTGTGAGCAGCACTGCCAGAGCCGCGAGGTGAAGAGCTGCCACCTGCGGTGAAGATCAGATAAGAACGAGGAGTGTCTCTGCTGGGTGCAAATTCAAGAATGGAGGGCCTGCTGCAGACACATCCTGGCATGGGCTCCCAAAAGCCCCGTGTTAATAAGGGCTTGGAGACAATGTGTGTGAAAACAAAGAATTTGCTAGTTGGCCATGCACATTTTGAGATTTCTGTGCACTGTGAGTCCCAGCCAGAAGTCAGTGGGCAGACAACGCAGAGAAATGGGAACATTGGTGGAACAAGTGGTCCAGCGGTTTTTTAAGGAAACCAGTGAAATTCCAAATAAGTCCTCTCATATTTTCCCGATTGATTGGTGTGGATTCAAGAGTAGCATTCATCTCCTGTCTGTGGTAAAAGTCTAGTCGAGGTTGTGAGCTAACAGGAGTTAAGTCCTTGAGGTATGGCAGTGTAGCATATCATTCTCACAGCTCCCACACTGGAGTTCCATGGTACTACCACATGGATATCAAAAAGAAGGTGAGATTTCCCTCTCTTCTGGCCCACATTAATTAGTCTCCAAAAAAAGGGAATAAATAGCACCACTGCAAAGGACATCTGCAATCTTTGTGCTGGGACTAGGCTTCTCCATGTGATAATTTATGTCCTTTTCTTTACCTGCCTGATGTTTGCCTTGCCAGTCCCTGTCTGTACACATCTGGAGTATTTAGCCCTGTGCCACTAGGATTTTCCACCTCTTCTGCTGTGGCATTCCTTCCACTATACTTTCCCCACCTTGTATCCAAGCTCTGATGATTTTGCTTTCATTTTCACATCTACTAGCTCAGGGAACATTGCCAAAAATGTGACTGTAAACATGCTGTGATCCCAGAGGCAGCAAGATGGTGACTCCATGGAGGTGGAGAGCCAAACACAGGACCTGAGTGTGTGGTGGTTTTAAACCCTATTCTTCCCTAGAATGGAGATCTTTCCAAGCCAGTCCTGATGGAGAACCAAGTCATCAGACCACTATCCCCTTCCCATTCTGAAAGTGGCCATGTGTGCAGCCCCACCACTGCTTACTGATGAGCCCTGGTTCTCCCTCCCACTCAGCAGCATTCTTTCATGGTAAGGTTTGTTTCTGTATCAGACTATAACCTGCTGCCTTCCTTTTTATTTTGTTTTTTCCAGGCTCGGTATGTGCTTATTTCCTTTGATGTTCCTAGTAAATAGGTCATTCCTTCCACCCTCTTGTCTATACCAGTTAATCTATACCATTACCTGTTTGCCTGCACTCTTTTCAGAAGGCCCTGCCCCAAGTGGTATTCCTATTAGCACTTCAAAAGAGGATTGATCTGGGTGTTTTTAATGAATTATCAGCCGTAGCTTTCCATCAACGTTAGCATCCAAGGAGCTCTTCTGGATTACTCTTCTCCACAGCCTCTGGGATTACTGCTTTGACCTCTCCTTAGTGAGCAATGTTACCCTGTGGATGTTTCTGCACTTAGATTTGTTCAATTTCTTGCTATTCCCACTATGTCCCACTCTTCATTTATTGAAATCCCTTTAGGATGGTGCTTCTAATAAATGATTTGCAATTCACACTCCAGCTGAGTGTTATCTTTGAATTTGATTGATGTACTTTTCTTCTCCTTCCTCAGTGCTACTGCAGATGAATATAATGTCCAACTCAGCAGGAGTCCCTGAGGAGCCCAACATGGCAATATTTATAAGCATACTCCACTTTCTATTGTAGGGGCTGATTTTAATCTCTTTCATTGTTGTTCTCTGTATCCACCCTACCTCTTTCTTGTAATGCTTTGGGCTGAGTCCAGCCGCTGTTAAAGTCAACTGTGTCTGCATGGAATCCTTTAGGGATGGATCAGGTTCTACAAGAATATATGTCTGAAGAAACTGAGTAAAATTACTTACTGAAATCAAGGATCTTTCTGCAGAAGAGTTCTGTGTACAGCCAGTTGTCTTGTCTGCCTGTGAAACCCTTGAGGGTAAATTTACTGAGTGACTCAAGGGACCATACCCCTTCTTCCTCCCACCAGCATGTCCCACTACGCTGTATACTCATCCCACATGATGGATAAGCAGCTGCTTATCCTTCACTCTCCCCAGCCAACACTTCCCACTCCACGTGGTTTTCCTCCTCCCATCAACACTGCGAGTATAATCTGTAGAGTCTATCACTTGGGTGCAACTGCTCCTCTTAACGTGACCTCTGTGTGTGACACACTTCTGTTTTGTTCCTCCTGCAGAACAGCTAATAGTGCTTTCTGATTATTAGAGACCAAGTTTCACCTGGAAAGGATGTCAAGTTAATTGATCTGTAATTCCCCTTTTGGAAAAGAAGCGTGATGTTTTCCCTCTGCCAGTCACCAGGGCTTCCTCAGTTCTCCAGGAGCACTTGAATATAATGGATAATGGGCCTAAGAGTTTTTCAGCTAATTCCTTTAATACCCTTGGGTATGTACCATCTGGCCCTCTGTGCCAATTTGAATGCATTGTGCTCTTTATATTTCTTTGCTGTTTCTTTAATGATTTTGCTAACTCCCAGCTCTCAGTTTCTTGGCTGTCCTTTGATTGCTCATTGCACACAATGTTTTTAAAGGAATTTTAGAAAACTGGAATAGGTGACCTTTTTTTTTCAGCTCACTGTATCCATGGCAGAAACTAACTCGCTTTTTAAATTAACCTTTCATCAAGAAGCATTGTGTCTCAAAAGTTCGAGCTGAGATTATTATCATTTATCCTATCCAGGCAAGGCTGCATGTGCAGCACATTTCATGCTATTCAAAAGAGAAAGGCATTCAAGAGAATTTTCTGTAAGACCCAATATCCATATCTTGTCTTCTCAATACTGGTAGGGAATTTTTCCTTCTTTCTACTATGTCCTATTTTCTCTCTCTTCAAGTGCATTAATATGACCCTGGTTACATCCTTCAGTTGCTCGTAGACTCAAGTCTGCTATTTTCTTATCTCTTTGCCACCCTATATCTAAGTATCACGTCATGAATCAAACCCACGCCAAATGATCTGATCATGTCTCTACTCTCCTTTGAGGCCTCTGATTTTACAGGATATGGTGTTGAGATTCCAAGAAATTAACAGCAACCTTCCAGCTGTATCTAAACCAGGCAGACTAGGGTGATGCCCACCGAGGATGGCAGGGAATTTCACAATGCCAGCTGGCTGCCAGAAGTTACACGTAGATTCTCCTCCTACATCACTTCCCAGCTTTCCTTAACATGGCTGCTTCCGAGTGTCCTTCGGGAATATTTTTCCCTGCGTGATGGCAGCCCATATTATTCCACTTTCGTGATGTTATTTTCCGGCCGCATTGCTAATCTCTGTAGGTGCCACAGGCTAAATTCTCTGTTCAACAACACTCAAATCTCCTCCCATTTTAGCATCAACACCATCTTGCTGTGCTGTGCATTTTCCCTGCTTACTTGCAAGTGACTTGCTTTCATTTTTCTCCAAACTTCTCTTTCTATTATCCAGTATTCTTCCCACAATATTTTCCATTTTAAATGGCTTCTATAGAATTTCCTTTTCCTTTTTTTAAAACAAAAAAAGCTTTTTTCTCCTTTCTACATAGGCATATTAGACATGACAGGTTTATACCTGTCTACCTCTGATACCTCATAGTGTCCTTGAAATAGGTACAGACAACGATGGGTCTACCCACATGCTGAAAGATGGAGTAGAAGATAAGTAAAATTCATTGAATGAAGCAGCACAAGTAGGCAGCACAACAACCAGGGCATGGTCACAGGATGCTTTTGATTTGAATGTGAATAATTCCCAGTACAATCCACTGAGGTTGGAAGGGACAGTCTCCTCCTTCCTTGCATTTAGATGGCATCAGATGAGGGTGGTTGTGGTTGCCTTCTCTCCAACCTGACTTTGGAAAGTTGTCATGATTTGGACCCCATTCCTTTGGCACATCCAGCGAGGTGGTGTCTGGATATGTACTAGTCCATGCCTGTCAAAATCCTGGATGGGAAGCAGAGCAGGATAGGACACTTGATAACTTCCCCGAGCCTTCAGGCTACAGAGAGAAAATGACCCCTTTTTTCTTTGCAGAGACAAAAAACAAAAGGCTGCATTAAAACCTTTGTTTGCAGGAGATCATGAAGATTTCAGCGATACCATACTCCCCTGCAGGAGGAGGGATTAAGAGGGTTACAGAACAGATTTACAAGCCCTGGAGAGAGTAAGTATCCAACGGAAATCTTTGGCAATCCCCTTCCCTTCCTCTTCTGTGTCTCACCCTGGCTTCTGGTAACACTTAGAACAAAACCACCAGCTCTTGCTTATTTTAATGTGTTCTCTGTTTTACACTGAACCCAAATGAAACATCAAAGGTCTGGCTCAAGCACTTGCGAGTAAAAATAGCTCTAAGGCAAATATATTTAAGGCCCTTGAATGATATCTCTGAAATAAGTCATCCTAAGCCCATGAGAGGCGAATGGTGTTGTTTGTTGAAGGAATGTGCATGGTGCTGATAGTGGGCAGTACTGACATGTAAAGAGCAATGAGTGATACTGCAAAACAAAGGGAAGGTGAGAAAAGGGACATGAAAAGGGACATTGCACTGTATTGTGGAAGAAGAGCAAAATATGTTTAAGATAAAAGCCAGTTTCAAGCTGCCTTTATTTTCTTTCCAGTCTAATCCATCTCCTCCCTTCTGAGAAATTTAGATTTGAACATGTCTTTCTTGGTACATGAGAGAATGGTGAATCATGGTACATCCTTGGTACATGATGGTATGACCCCCTCTCTCCCTGTAATTTGTTTATAACCATCCAGGACTCATTTATTCCCTGGGATGCGCCCGTTTTTGAGGTGAGATAAATCAAGTCTATGAAGGCATCAGGCACATCCCATGTAGTCCTTTTGAATCAGCCTTTTGTCTGCATTGCTCTGTGATTGAATAAAACATCATGCTTTTATTCTTTGTCACTACCAGCCTCTGTCTTAAATTCCTTTGCTTCACAGGTAAACAATGTTTTCTCTTTCCATCTTCTAGTAACGAGGTGGATGCACATTTGCAGTTATTAATCCATACTGCCTTTACTCTCTCACTGAAACTTGGGCAAGGACAGCTTGAGCCACTGTGATACTAATACCAAGTGGGATTTTCTGGAATAGATCAGTGTAAGTCCTGTGTTCCTTTGACCTGATGTTTTTCACCACCATTTTCCAGCAAATGGTTCCCAAACACAACATTTGTAATTGGTCTTTCTCAGATATGATGGAGGTATATCATCTCAGGATGTAAACACGGGGTATTCCACAGATTCCTGCCTGTCCTGGCCAGTCCTGGCCTGTCCTGGCAGACAATTTATGAAATCTCTTGAGTCATGAAGGAGGCTTTATATACTAGGAAGGTATTCGAAAAGTTGGAAAGTATACTTGATTTTAAGCACACACATCTTTCAAAGGCTGATGTATAGACAAACCCACTGATGTGAATCCTTATGGCTCAGCAGTGAGGGACATGAATGCAGTCATATGGAGCAGACGCAGGTTTCAAACCTCTGTCTGTGAGCAGTGCAGTTAAGAGTCCCGTTAGCTGAACCAGAGAAAAGGACTATAATGGGTCAACGCTGGCCAGATACACAAGGGACAAGTGCTGGAGGGTGTGAAAAAACCCCAATCTTATGGCCCTCAAGGCTGCTCTGTTAACATGAGGGCTTGCTGCAGTTATTTAAGCAGGATGAACAAGATAAAAAAGGGCTTGTTGGTGTTGGATGCTGAGGCAGTGTTTAAGACATCCCTGACTCACAGCTCACAAGCTGGGACTCGTTTTGCAAGTTCAGTCCCTGTTCAGATAGGATCAGGGAATGTCTCTGGGCTGGATTGCGAAGGAAGCAGTCTTGCCAAATATGCTCTGCCCACAGCACCGTCCAGACCCGTCAGATGATATTTCTTCTAATTTTACTAATGTATGCTTGGCCCCAATTCCACGCTACCTGAGGCTACAGCCGTAATAAAAACACAGCACACATGCTGTGGGTGGGTGCATGCAGCTGGTGGGAGTTGAGGCACGTGAAAATGAAAAACACAGCCCTTTCTTAATTGCAGCAGAGGATTCAAGAAATAATATTCCGCTGAGTCCTTTCCTTGTCCCTCTCTCTCTGTGGCACAGCCTCACCCATAGCATAGCCCTGTGTGTTGCTGGAGAAGATGACAGAAGGTTTCCCCTGTACAGAGATTGTTCCATACCTGAGCAATGCAGAGATTTTCAGGCAGAAGTGGGCTTGTATTGCCACACACAGCTTGTGTTCGGGTGTGGCTCCTACGCCAGGATCATCCCACGTACCCACCTTGTGGGTTATGCTGGTGGATGGGGTGTTGGTGATCTAAACCCTACCTGAGGATGAAACCATCAGCCTGCTCTCTTGCCATGGTCATGCAGGTCATACACTCCTGGAGAGGAGTGAAAGAACCCTGGGCACACATTTGTCTCCTACCTATGAACTGTTTCCATGATCCCTTCTGGTGGAGATGGGTTGGGCTGCAGCTCTGGGCTGGGTGAAAATCTCACTAAGCACTTCATGAGTTTAGAAAAGTTTGACTTCTTTAAGCCACGAGCATTCACGAATATGGCAAATTATAACAACATCACTGCTGTGTCTGTAGAGGAGAAATTAACACAAGATGCCCCTGTGAAGGCAAGGGACTGTTGGCGAACAGAAGGGAAGGGGCAGAGAGGAACTCATTGGCGCAGCCCTTGTTTCTGCTCTCAGGATGTAAACACAGGCACCAGAGGGATACTCCCTCAGAGGAGCAGAACACGTTGAGGTCCTGGTACCATCCTCACCACTGAATCCAGCCAGCCATCACAGCTCTTGACCTCCCTGCCACATCATCCCACTAACATGTATCCCTGATATCACTTGTTAGGGGCCACCTTGTTCTCTGACAGTTGTTCCTACTGGAATCTCTTGAAGAAAGAACCAGCATGGGTTAGAGAAACCCATGGGTAGCACTGAGAAGGCAGTTTATGTGCTGGGAAATTCGGGATTTTTATGGACTTGCAGAAGTTTCAAGCTTCTGACATTAGTCTGAATCCTTTTTTCTGAGCTTATAGTGAGCATTGCACATATCAGGAGTACTTTCAGCCTGAAAATTTGTATTCACCACACATAGCACAGTCTATTCGTGTTGAATTTCAACAACAGAATTTTATTTACTGGCAGCATTTTTTGTTGGTTGATATTTAGCAGCTCCACTTGCTGATGCCCAGCCCTGCAGGCTGATACGTAAGTAAAGATGATGCAAGAAATGGAAAATGATCGCTTCATTCTTCCACTTCTTCTGATTAATTTCACACACTTGCTGTATTAATGATTGCTTTTTTCACTGCTCTCTGCTGTCTCAGATGCCTTAAAAACACTTGCCCAAGCAATGTACTATCACAGCAGAAGAAGTTTCTTTTCCTTGCTCTCTCAAGGGGAACCTCCACCCCTCTCTAGGCAAAACACATGAGATGCTAAGGCTTAAAATTTATGGAGCCTAATTTAAAAGCCAGGATGTCTCCTGGTCTCAAGGGAAGGGAAATGACCCTTGGCTTATTTTGCAGTCACTCCTTTTCAGAGAAGGAAGTGCTAATAAGCGCTCACTTGAGGCACAACAACTTAGTGAAACTGAAGGCCAAAAAGCAGACACATAATTGCTGTGACTGGGAATAGAGGAGCCAAGAAGAACATGTGAGAAGTTATCCCTTGTGAGTGGTGCTCTGTGAGCGATGCACATCATCAGTCATGGTACTGTTGATATGTGCTACCCAACATCCAGGACCGCCCCAGGGATCCTGCTTCCCCTCCCAAAGCAGCTTGCATGGAGCTGGGGATGGGTCCGTGGTTGCAGCATGGGAGACGAGATAGAAATGCAAGACAGCACTGGGAAAATGAAATGCCTGAAAAACATCATAGGCATTGGTAGGAATTCCACATGGAGACAGTCCATCGCACGTTCTGCAGATGCATGAGCTCTTGAGCAGTTTGAGAACAGTTCTGAAAACCCATCATGCTCATCCTCTATCCCAATCAGGTGGGATTTCAAAGCACAGCACCCTCAGGCTCTCAGGAGCCCTCCTGGAGGAATATCACCCGGCACGAAAACGACACGAACACAACACATGATGCAGCTGGAAACCGGAAGGGGCCATTAGTTTGTCTTACCTGGCTTGGCAATCACAGACCATCAGATTCCACAGGAGTACTGCAAAATATCTTGGTCTTCTCAAGACTATAATGTCTCAGGCAGCATCTAGGAATGGAATGGACTGATCCTCAGCAGTGGCAGAAAAGGGCTTGGGTGAGCTGGGCCTCGGTGACACCACCAGACAACCTGCAGCTCACTACCGTAGAGGAAGGCAAAATGAATCAAGATTCCTGTTCACTGGTCTGAGGAAAAAACCAGTTTTGAACCTCAAATGGAGTATTCACTTTGACCCTCAGCAAGCTAGAGTCAAGAGTCAAAAGGGGATGTGGAAACACTGCCATGTACAGATGTTGCACCACTTTTCTTGTTGCACTTCCACTTATTGCTCAAGAATGATCCAAGACCGTTTTGGCCAGGACTTGCCAGTGTTTGTTCAGCATGATAGTGGCTAACACCCTTATTAGCAACTGTTCATAGGTCCCAGACTATGTGTAAAATGAACATAAGTAATTTCTTAAAGACTTGATGCACAAAGGCTTCTGCATGCTGTTTGAATACTATAAAGAGTTTATAAGAAAATCAGTTATGAGGCAGTAAATCTAGGAGTCCCAGGCAATAAATTATTTTGTGTTCCTCATTTCTATGGCCTTTTCTTGCTGTTACAAGGTGTCAGAAGGGCATTTGCTGTCACGGATGTATGCAAACACACATTCTCACCAGATCTTTCAGAGATGATGCTCCTCTCTAATGTCCTCGTCTTGGAACAGGGAGGGAATGGCACCACCTCAGTCTCTCCCCAAAAAGAAATTCACGAATCAAGAGAGGGGATTATCCTGCTGCATTTAGCATTGGTGCAGCCTCACTTTGAGAACCATGGGCTGTTCTGGGCTCCAAAATTTAGGAAAGTTGTTAAGGTGCTTGAATGCATACAGAGAAAGGCAACAAAGCTGGTCAAAGGGCTGGAAGGAATGTGCTGTGAGAAACAGCTGGGGATTTTGGGCTTTTCCAGTTTGGAGAAAAGGAGGCTGAGGACTGAACTCATTGCTCTCTGCAGCTCCCTGAGGAGGGGAAGCGGAGAGAGAAGTGCTGATCCCTTCTCCCTGGGATCCAGTGATAGGATGCATGGGAATGGTTCAAAGCTGCTCCAGAAGAATTTCACTCTTGACATTACAAAATATTTCTTTACTAGGAGTGTGGTGAAACACTGGAACGGGATTCCTTTAGACGTGGTTGATGCCCCAAGGCTGTCAGTGTTTAAAGAGACATTTGGACAATGCTCTTAACAACATGCTATAACTTCTGGTCAGCCCTGCAGTCGTCAGGCACTTGGACTGGATGATCATCATAGGTCCATTCCAACTGAAATAGTTCTATTCTATTCTATTCTATTCTATTCTATTCTATTCTATTCTATTCTATTCTATTCTATTCTATTCTATTCCATTTGGCTTAGCATGTAGCTGCTGGCAAAGGCCCCTGCTTGTCTTCCACACAGGCCACAAAGTTTGGCTTTGCTGGGTTGTTCAAACTGAGTCCAAAAGAAAGAACAGCTTGGTGAGTGTGCTTTGGTGACTCCAGCCTGCCAGCTCAGCTGCCTACGCTCGTGCTCTGTCCGGGGGAAATGACACCTGGGCATTTCCAGTAAGCCCAGCATCCTTTCACTGGCTGCTTCTGGGAACTCCCCACTGAATCACCCAACCCTCTGCCAACGTACACGCATTTCCTTCTGTTTCTTTCTGGAGAAACCAATCTGTGTGCACTCCCTGAGAGCATGTGAGGTCTGACAGCAAGGCCAATCAGGCAGGTATCAGACAGGCAGAAGTGTGTTTCCAGGAACACTTCAATTTTCAGGTCGGTCTCTTTTTACTGTCATATTGGGAACTGGAAGTATCCTGAACCTTCAGAGGGAAGTGGTAAATGAGCAAAAAATATACCCTTAGAATGCACCTACTCCTGCAGGAGCCGTGAGCTTGTATTACTGTCATATTCCGAAGACTGATTCATGTGTGTGGTAACCACCTTGAAAAATTGCAGCTGGCCTTCCTCTCCTTAATGCCCAGGAAGAGGGAGAGCAGGAGTTGGATTCAGAGGGCAGAGTATTCCCCACAGCATGCAAGATTGTCCTGTCGTACATGCTTCTCTGAAGCACATCATGCAGAATAACATCCTTCCTTGCTAACAAAGTGGGAAGGTGAGGTGTCAGTGGACTCCTTACAGCAAGGTTTGGTTTGCCAGGCTTCATGTTGTTTGCTCATGTTGCACCCTCACTAGCAAGACTCAAAAGTGCCTCCAGTTCCCCTCGTTCAGTTCCCTTTCCAGGTGGAATCACCCACCTGCAGTGATTGTCACTTCTCAACCTGGTGTCTGAGAAGCACGGAGCATCCTGGCCCCCAAAGCTCATTTTCCAGCTGCAGCCTGACTTCACTGATCCTCCTTTACACCCTCTGGCGTCTTCATGTCCCCTCTCTGCCCTGGCACAAGCCACTCTGGCAACAGATGCGAGATTGCTTTCCTGATTACGTGTCGTTCCACCTTCCACCCCTCTCTGAAAGAGCTAGACATTCCTTGTCACTCCTCTGCACAGAAAGCATCTCTAGACATTGTTGGCACCACTTCCCCAGGCAGTCTTCTGTCCTATAGGCAGACCTGGGTTTGTTTGAGATGGAGAGCTTGCAGCCACGCCAGGCTTCCTAGGTAGCCTGTGCCAGAGCATATGTAGTTTAAGCAAACAGAAATGTAAAGAAGAAGCTCACTATCCCTCCCCCTCGCCAGCCAAGTTCTGCACATGTTCCCCAATAAAATTCCCAAATGAGGTCAAGGCGTTTAACTCATTATCTTCATAGAGTTCCCCCACCAGACTGAAGGGTTTCCAGACAGATGACAAACACTCCATCTAAGCAATGTGGATCACCAAAATCCACCACTGCAGCACAGCTGCTTTGGATTGGAACACAGCAGGTCTCTCAAGCCAGGAGTGTTACACAACCATTGCCTAGAAAGGAGGAAATCAACAAAACTTCTCTAGTTTGAATCATAGCAGAAAATTAACTAAATTTAAAGTGGGCTTGGCCAATGATATTCAGGCTCCAACAGCTGGGAACGGAAGGTCCTGGTGGTTCTAGTGGCCACAAGCCACCAAGAAATTAAAAGTAGCTTTCTATTTGGAAGGTTGGAGGCCAGCAACACCATGGCCCCTACCAGCACTGAATTAGTCCTAGGGTGACCCCACCTGACAGCACTTCCTGCAACATCTGGATATTCTTTGGATGTCTCTGCCAAGTTGCAGCTTGTTCCAAGCTTGCTGAGTTCATGAGACCTGAAAACACACATCTGCCTGGGAGCTGGCAGCATCAAAGGAAAGAACTGTACTGAGAGCTTCGTTATCCCTTTCCCAGCAATCCGGTGGGCACAGGCTGCTGGGGATGGTCTGGACTTTGCTGGCAACAGCAGCCCCGCTGCTGGCCATGGCAGGGTGGCTTGGAGGTGGCCAGGTCCTGTCCCCATCTCTGACAGCTCTGCCCAGGGGGTGACACACACAGAGCAGCCTGCATCCAGTCAAGCTCCAACAGGATCCACTCTCAGGGAGGGATTCGCCCTACCTTACACAAGCTGATGGTGCAGGATAGTGAGTCAAGCCCCTGGGGGGCAGCTGAGTGAACAAGGCTCCCTGGGACAGATGTGCCTCTGTCTGTCCAGCACATTCCCTGCAGTGCCTTGGGCCAAGCTTGCCCACAGGCACTAGCTCCAGAAGAATTTTCCCTGTCTCCTGTGCAAACTCCCACCCAAGCAGAGTGCTTACCTATGGACTCAGTCAAAATTTTGGTGCCCTCTGCAAAGCGCAGGGCATCTGCATCATACGAAACATCAGATCTGGTTTGAAAAAGTATCATCCTGTGCCAGAGAGGCCCTACAGGACACAGGGATGATAAGGACATGAGCAAATGCCTGACTGCAATGGGTCACGATGGCTGGAAGAGCCGATTGGGGCATCCATGCTGGCGGTGGCACAGTGGGTGACTGGCATTGCAGGTTTCCTCAGTGGCACAGCTGCCTGAGCTGAGCTGAATTTTTGAATAAGAAAGCAAAGCCCTGGCTTAGTGTTTTTGTGCATGTGGAGGGTGTGCCGTGGAGCCAGAGTGTCTGGGACAGCCGTGGCCAGAGGAAGCCGCTGCGGCCGCTTGCGGAGGAGGAAGTCGGCGAGTGCTGGGTTTTGCTGGAGAGCAGCGGAGGTGGCGGGGGGAGTTGGAGAAGGGAGCCCAGCCTAAGAAAAGAGCAAGGAAGGAAGAGGCTTGGAAAGTGCACTCCTGGTGCGGACGTGGAGGAGAGGGCCGGGAAAGGAGCTTGTGCCTGCAGACGGCTTCGTGCGATGTGGGAGAAAGGGCTGAGGTTTCAAGATGGAGGGACTGGAAGGAGCAGGAAGATACAGCTGGGTGAGGTGGAGAATTGGTTCCAAATGGAAAATAGTCCAGGAAATGGTGGCTGGAACTGGAGGGTAAAATCCAAGCATACTAAAATATACGGAAAATGTCACTAGTGACCAAAAGTCATCATTCAGAACAGCTGAAATTGTGTGTGAAATGAGAGGCATCATGGAGCAGCCAATATGAATAAAACCCAAAACTTTGTCCTCAGGTATCTGTAGCAAACATGCAATCAGTCTTACCTTGCAGACTCATGGCTTCATTTCACCATCATTTTTGTTTTGCTTGGTTAAAACCCTTAAGCTTTACCTGGCACCATTTAAATCTGATGAAAAGGAGCAGAAAAGCAGGGAATGGGCATATGTGTTTTGCTGGAAAATCCCCAAGTGGCTGTACACAAGCAGAGAGCAGACCAAAGTCATGCAGTCAGGAGCAGGCTGGAAACATGCAGCAGTACGTGAGGCACATCACCAGCATGTGCTGTAGGCATCTCTTCCACTGCATGGAGAAGCCAAGCCAGCAAATATTGGTGTACGTAGCCCTAAGGGAAATGGCAACCAGCCATGGGGCAGTGCCAGGGCAGGATTTCTAGGGAGCTGGGGCAGGAGAAGAGATCTGCTCTGTCACAGCCACATGAAAGCCCCCCTAAAGGAGTCAAGTAATGGTTCTCTCTGGGTATGAGTTTTACCAGCCAGTTCTGCTAAACCAGATCCAAGAGTGTATGTCCAGAGCAGGGTGACAAAGCTGGGGAAGGGTCTGGAGTGCAAGGCCTACGAGGAATAGCTGTGGAAGCTGGGGGCGTTTAGCCTGGAGAAAAGGAGGCTCAGAGGCCACCTAAAACTCCCTGAGAAGAGGTTGTAGCAGGGTAGGGGTCACCTCTTCCCCAGGGTAAAAAGTGATGGACAAGAGGAAACAGGCTTGAGTTGTGCATGGATTGGACATTAGGAAAAATTTCTGTACTGAAAGGTTGGTCAGGCACAGGAAGAGGCTGTCCAGGGAAATGGCTGCGTTACCCTCCCTGGAGGTGTTTAAAAGATGTGTAGATGTGGCACTCAGTGACATGGTTTACTGGCAGACTTGGCAGGGTTGGGTGATCGTCTTAGAGGTCTTTTGCAACCTTAACAATCCTATGATTCTGAGTGCTTCCTGCCCAGCCCAGCCCAGCCCTGGATTAAAAACTGTGTTTATTGTTGTGTCCTAACACCTATATCCCTTTGAATGTGCCCTGGAGATGTCCTAACCAACTACTGATTGAGTAAACTTTTTACCCAAGGGCAGTGCAGGATTTAGCAACAGCCTACAGTGCAGCTGGCAGCACCCAGCAGGGCTCTCCAGTGCATGGCAATCCCTTGGTTTATGCTGCTTGGTCCCTGGCACTCGCTGCCATCAAAGGGTTTGCAGAAATCCAGATGGGAGATGGCTGATGGCAAAGCTCAGCAGTGTCAGGATGATCTGCAGAAATGCTGTGTTGGGCTTAGACTGGCTGGAGTTCAGAAGAGATGTGTGAGTGAAAGAAGCTTGTCTAGTTGATGTGGCTCATAACTCCTGGGCTGTGGGCTGAGTTTCTCATGTTGGCATCTGATGTGTACCTAGTGAGGTTTAAAAACAAGTAACTCCAAGAACAAACAAAGAGGCAGAGCTGAGCTGCCTGGGGTTGCCTGTCTTGTGACTGCAGATTCCAGAGTCCAATAAAGTACAAGATGCAGCTGTGGCAGGGCCGTTACAACATCTATAGACACCCTCTGTTCCTGCTGTGGTTGAGGTCCTTTTGCTGCTTTTCCCTGCAAGCTAATGAGGTTTCTCTCTCCTTAAAGCAGAGACAAGAATTCACAGAAATAATGGGAGTGCAGCATATCTGGGTGTCCTCCCCATTTGCCAAGTGTTTGTTGCAAGCAGCCAAAATGATCAAAAGTTGACCTGGAGGGGAAAAGAACGATACAGACACATTTGCAAATCCTGACTAAAGAAACTGCATGAAGCAAAGTTACAAAATTGTACTGTCTTTTTTGTTAAGTAGAGTTTTAGTAAGGAGTGGCATGTATTGTGGCTAGCACATACAGAATTTGGATGTATTAAATATTTCTAAAATTATATGGCACTCTGTTGTGTGTTATTATAGGTCTATTTGGGGTTTTTACCTGCAACAGCCCTAACAATTAAGTCTGTATAATTCCTGCTAAACCATCCTGCAAGGTCAGAATTGTGGTCTGTGCTTCAGCAAAGAGAAGAGCTGAGGTTCATGAAGAACAACTTGCCAGGCTGGAAAACATGTAGCACCTGCATTCTCCCATCACACATGGGAAAACAGACGCTGGTTTTCCCCACCAGAATTTTTCCTGGTCGGCAATGTCTGTACTGAGTACTGTCAGCCTGTGGAAGGAGGTAACATTGTCACAGGCACTGAAGTAATTTCTAATAGCGATGAAAAGTGTCCAAAAATGGCTTCCTGCAAGCACAATCTAAGTTCACCACTTCTGCTCCTGATAAGCAACACCTTAGGCAGTTCTGGATGCCTTCTTGATTTTCAAATGTGACTTGGAGCATGTTAATGTTAATTACAGGTACCAAGAGCTTTGCATGTTCTTCTGATTTGGATGGAAAAGCGAAGTATATCCTGTTTTGTTTCATGATTCAGCCCTGTAATTGGTAGTTTCAGTTCTGATGGCAAAAATCACCATGGTAGTAGAGATGCAGAAATAGTAAGCTGTTGTTCAGATTCCCAGCTTGATCTTTGCTGTCCAAGTTGTAAATCTGAAACTTGTACAAAATAAAAGTTGTATCAACTTTCTTAGCAGACGGGGAATTTATAGAGCACAATATACGGTTACCCTACAACATATATTCCTTTCTTTAGTAAGTGTGTCACTACAACTTTCCATTAAATATGGAAAATTTAGCGTAAATATATTAAATATTTGTCATAGAAAAATACTGACAACTATATATGCATATATGTATATGCACACATACACATATATATATGTGCCCACATATAAATGTACGTATCTAAAAGCACATATACATTTTTTCATAGGTTGGTCATTTCTCACTGCAAGAGCCTTCCGGTAGTGCTGGATACAGGTGTTTACCTGCTAAAAATATACATATACATGATGTTCAGGTAATGGTTCTTTCTTATCAGCCCTGCCTGCCTGTGGCTGCATCCCTCCAAGTATTGCTGAGATTTTAAAACCTGCCAGAATAGCTGGAAATAAAGATCTTAATTAAGAAAAGTCAACCTGGCCTGCTTGGTCTTAGTCACCTTTCTTCCTGCTTTCGACCCGAAATCAGCTTTCAACAAGGCAGGGAGGAAAACCCAGTGAAAAACTGGCAAAGGATGAGGAATGTGCTCAATACAGAGACCCAAAGAGAAATAAAGGTGGGGCTTGTGTTTCATCTTTAGGCGTGAGGTAAGAGCATGGCCATGAAATACCACAAATAGAGACATTATCAAAACCTGAACCTTGTTTTCTCTTAAAACAGCCTTTGCTCAGGGAACCTGACAGAAAGGTCTAGAAATGAAACTGATGCTGAGTATATCCAAAAAGGGCTTTTTATATCCATAGACTCAATGCACACGACTGACAGTGAGCACCTACATGCGTTGGACAGCTGTAGATATAAAAATATTGTCAGATTTTGCACGGGTGCAATAGAGAACCATAGAAATGAGCAGGAAGTTGCCCAAAAAGCCTGTTTGGTTTCACTTAAAGAAGACTACGTGGACCATTGGTAAGTAAGCACATTTCCAGGGAAACGGCGTGTTCCTGCAGAGGTTTGGAGCCAGAAGGGGCTGAGGCACAGGGTGATGTAACCCCACCAGCTTGGATCAGGAAGCTGCACTGGTCCAGTGCATCCAATTTCTATGTCTGACCCCACTGCAGCACGCTTGGTTTGATCTGCACCCACGCTTACCAGTTGTGTGCTACCAGTGAGAGTGTTTATTCACTGGAGCAAACTGGGCAGGGAGTTGCTGGTGTCTGCCTCTTTGTTCTGGCTAGAAGCTTTGCTGCAGCCTCAACATAAAGTTATAGGGCTCAGCTCAGGGCTTACTGGAAGAAACACCGTGACCTGCAGCATTCAGGAGGTTGGCCCAGGTGACCTAAGCGTCCCCTTTGGCCTCAAGCTCTATGAATACTCCTGCAAGACCAACTGCCTTAATCCCTCACCAGAGAGGTGGGGGGATACTGATCTTCTCTCGTAAGACTTTCCATCTCTATTATGGCACACAGTCTTAAGCAGCTCACGTTCACCCATATGGCCAAGCACATACTTTGCATTTGTCTTCTGCTCTGGTGTTAATGATCCTACCAGATGCATTCACAAATTCACCCAGCACGTGCAGTCCTTTTGGAATTGTGCATCGGGTAAGAGATACCGGCTTCCAGAAGCTGAGCGTGGGGAGCTCGTATTGACTCATTCCAGCAATTTGTGGAGAACAAAAGAAATAGGTGAATTCCCTTCTTCCTTGCAAAGTTTCCTGCCACTGACACAAGTGTTTCTTCAAACAAAGGATTTTCCCCCTCCTCAGATGTCCTCAGACACTGAATTTGTAGTATCTGATAACACACATTTCCATAGCAACAAATAGCAATGACCCAAACACAGGATTATGTGACTTCACTCAGAGTTGAGCAGAATATTAACAAGGATACCGATAGCTAATACTTTCCATTCTGTGGCACCTCCCCGCAGAGGATTTCAGGGAGGTTTACGCACATCATCCCCAATTTGCAGATGGAGAAATGAAGAGGAGAAGTAAGTGACCTATTCTAAGACCAAGAAAAGAGGCTGGGCTCCGAGTGCCCAGGAGGAAGGGCAGGAGGGAGGACAAGAGTCACAAAGTCCAGGTCTTCTGGACTCCAAGCAGCAATGGAGCTGTCAAGATCCTGCTCTGCCCCATTCCTGAGAGCTGTTTGCTTCGGGATAATGCATCCATCTAGCTGCTTCCCATCCCCTCTGTCTGTTCCCTCTGAGGGTTCTCTGCGGTAAAATGGCATCAGTAGGTCCAGCTGCTTTCTGTTATCATTCAGTGGGCTGGTGTTGCCCCTCCCTAACAATCCCCAAAAGCTTGGAGGTTTCCTTCACTCAAAGCAATTTACTTCAGGTGATGGGAAGGCAGAGGCAGTTTACAAACACAAGGTGCATCAGACCTGAAATACATGAAATGCAGCTCCAGGAGTTTAAACTTCAGCAAAGGGACATTAAAGAAGCAACTGGATGAGCAAGCACCGTGAAATGCTCTGCTGGAGTCAAGGGAGGAGGGAGAGATCCCACTGCCTGAACTTGCACAACATGGCGTGGAAAACAACCTGTATCTCACTGACGGCGAGTTGAAAAGACTTGCATCTTCAGAAACGCAGGGAGTCTTTTAATTTCAAAAGAAATTTAATGAAAATGATAAAAGGAAGCGCATCCCTATCTCTCCTCCCTCAGATAATTGGGTGTAAATACCAGCTTCTTTTCATGCATCAAACCTTTTATCTGTAATTAGAATTGGCTTCATCCAGATCCACCGGTATCCCATGCTAAGAGAGTTCTGGTGGTGGAATAAAGTGCCATGTGATTATTTATTTACAGTTACAATACGTGTCAGAACAACTTCGAGAGATTTGTCTGGGTTTGGAAATAGAGCTCTGAAAGTCTGCTCCAAAAGAGATCCCTTGGCACTTCTCTATGATACTGTGCTGCCATGGCTGTCTCTCTGTGTTTGGAGAACAGGGGGAATTCATTCAGTGAAGCACTTGGGCATGAATTTACCTCCAAGTGTTGTAGAAAGTACCTTTAGAAACAAGGGAAAGTTAACTACATGCTTGAACCAGGCTAGAAAAAATCTGAGGTTTTCTTTTGGTTTGCCATGAGCTTCAAAAAACCAACAAAACTTTAAGAAAACAAACCAAATAAAACAATTTTTTCAGTCCTAGTTATCTGTTTCACCTGGGACTACTTGAAGACTTCTTTTACTGGAAAATACAAGGATAATTAGGAGGGAAAGGGACCAGAGTTGAAAAGGCTTTTGGATGTGTGGGTAGGTTAGGGAAGCAGGGACTGGGTGCTGCCTGTATGCCACAGCCCAGTGAGTAGGATGCCCACCTACTGCATGGGAATCCCCTTTTGCTGCACTGGGAGAACCACATAAACCTTGGTTCTTCCTTCCATCCCTCTGGGTGAGTGCCCAGGTACCTATTTTGCAGAGCACTGGTTGCATGAAGCCTGTTTTTCACGGCCCCTCTCAGAATGTTGTAGCTTGCAGGGAAGTTGTCAGGTATCCATGTGATGTCACCTTGACCCTGCAGCAAATAAATGGTTTCTTAATATTAGTAATGCTGAGGCAGATAAAATGGGAGAAGGACTTTTCAGACCTGCAGATGTGTTGCATAGTATGAGAGCACAGAAAAAAGTGTCCTGTACTCAGTCTGCATCTTCTCACCAGCAATAAGCCTCCCACCACCTTTTCTACCTCCCATTTGAGAAGAGTTTGGTTTTTAAAAATAAAAGTACTTTGTGACTCTCAGGGCGTTTTAGAGGGAACTAATAATACTCTGTGACAAAAGACCTGACTGGGTTTAGGGTGGAATTTCTGAGTGGCAGACCTTGCCGAGGATTTGAGGCAACCCCGTATCCAGTTGCAGTCCTGGTTCATGAAATGCTATGTATAACACAGAAAGGTGCAGAGTAAACCAGCCGAGTGTTAAAGCTCTAAGCGAGCTCATAAATTAACATCCACTATGAAAGAAAATACGTGTGTGTTACTGCACAGTTATTACACATCTCTGCTGGAGAACAGCTGCAAAATCCCTGAGCAGCTACTGGAGCCGCGGGCTACACTGCACAACTCTGAGAGATTTTAGCTATGGCTCATGTACCCTCTAGGGAGACAGACTGGGCTTTGGAAAAATCATGAAACCAAACCAAATCCACAGAAAACCAGTCTTACTCTGGGCTTTCTGCATGTGACATGAGCAGTCAGCTTCCTTCAGGTTATAACTCCAAAACACATTTTCTTGTGGCTCGTTCTAAAGAAGAGACATTTTCTATTTTTGAATAACATAGGGTGTTGATGATAGAATTTACAGAATGCTGTGATACTGATGGAAAGTAAACTTTTCTCTTGTCCCTGTGGCTGGAATAAATCCTTTTCCTGTAAGCTTCATGGTACCAATCACCTGACACACTCTTCCTACTAGTGCCAATCCAAAAAAAATCAGGGGAAGGGAAATTTTTATTACTCAAAGAGCTACCTAAAAACTGCAGAGCAAAGCAGAGCATCTTCCAAATAAACTCAGGCCAGCAGTTAGAAGTGACTTGGAAGCTAAAGAGCATTAGGTTATGCCAAAAGCAAGCTGCAGTGCATCCTGCTGAAGTCCAGAGGGATCATCACACCCTGAGCTGATTGCTATGGCCTTGCAAACACCCACCACCACCAGCAGATGTGTTAGAAGCAGGAAACCTGTCTGGAAACTCAAGTGCACCTCTGTGTCCTCTGATGCATCCAGATAAGTGGACCAAAGAAGCCATCTGAATTCCTAGACAGATGTCACCCACATCCCCATGAATTCCACTGGGGGCTCATGGCAGTCCCTGTGCATTAGGACCCTGTTGGCAGACCTGTGGCTCATTGTTTTCTTTAAGTAAAAAGCAGGATATGACAGGCTGGATTTTGCCCTGAATTCTGTGGATAGGATGACTCAGAGACTGGGATATTTCAGGGGCAAAAGAGATCAGTGCTTGCTGGGCAAAGGAAGGTCTTTGCAGCAAGGAAGCCGTTGCAATTAGCCCTTGCATTTAGGAAGCTTATGGAGCTTGTGTTCAGCCAGAGACTTCTCCTCCTCACCACATCACTGCAGACATTGCTTCAGTTAATTTGGTGAAGAAACACTGCAGGGGAAGTGACTTTTGATGTTTCCTGCAGGAAAGTATATATAGACCTGCCAGTGCCTCGTGCTTTACACGCATAGCCCAGTCAGGGTGGATTTTACACTCAAACACGCAAGAGTTGTAGCACAATGGACCTGTGTGGGAGGGAGGGAGGGACCAGATGCTCAGATGCTTCCTTCCCCACCCTGCCCCAGTAGTGGCATGCACATATCTTGCTTCTCCTTCCTAAAGAGCATGGCCATTTCCAACTCCATGCAGCACTTCCCAAGGGCTCAGCTCCAGGCTGACTACCATGCACCAGGCTTCATTTCCACCACTTACATTACATAGAATATTCCTTGTTACTAGTTGTTCTGGGGGTTTTGTGTGTGTGTATTTTTTTGGATTTTTTTGATGAGATGGAAGAAAAAATAACTTTAAACCACTTAGACCTTCTGCAAAGAATGTGCTTAATTTCTTTGCAAGTTGCCTAAGCCCTTAAGAAAAACTTAGAAGGGGGGGGACTATGAAAAGAGGCTGAGGATGGAATGAAAAGAAGGTGTTTCCAAGTGAAACAAAGAAAATTCAAAACCTGGTTTGACCTTTTCATCATCATCTTCAACCTCCCATTTCCATCTTCTGCACTGCATCTCTACACAGAATATGTTTGCATTCAGCTGGGCCGAAACTCTTGGTAAATTCCACCTGTTTGCATGAATAGAACCCATTTCTCCAAAACTCCATTTGTGGGTTTGTTGAATGGACTGGTTTGCACAGAAACCCCATCCAGCTCTAGCACTTTAGTCAGCAGGAAGCTATAGGTGCATTTTTCTTTCCTAAAGTGATTATTAAAGCCTTCTCCCACCAAATCCTCCTGGGAGTAGAGACTGAGGAAAGGCTCAAGCATGGGCTGAGCTGTAATATCACTATTGCTCAGTGGGGAGGCTTGTCCCCAAGGTAACTTGCACTGGAAAAGTTTGTTTGCCATAAAAGTAAACACTGCTATAGTAACCTGCCCTGTGCAGCACAGCCCATGCCAGCAAATGTAATAATTCCTTGCTTTCACAGACATAATTGCAGGGCAGATGCACCCAAACTGCCTTTAAATGATTCACTCTTGAGCAGCACATTGCTCAGTGCACGCTCTTGTTCAAGGCTTATCCCACAGTTCTTGCCTGTGCTCTGCCCCAAACACTCCCAGCTGCTCCCCATCTGGATGGTTTATCTCTTCCTTGTGTTTCCTAGTATTTACTGACCTAGGAGACAATGAATCCCAGTTTCATGCTTTCTGGAGCCTTCACCAAGGCTCTGTATTTTCCTTGCCTTGTGGTCAATGTCTGTCTCACTGGCTTCTGTCTTCTACCTTATACCAGGGCTCTCCCTCTGACTTACTTTTTCTCTTTGTCTCTTTCTGCCACTTTACTGCCTGTTCCATCTGCCTGAACCAAGCACCCACCATCTCCTCAGCCTCTAGAAAAGGCATCTTTGCCCAGTCAGGACAAATGTCCTCCAGCCCCCTCTGCCAAGGGCTCCCTGCCTCTCTGCCAGTCCCACATCAGTCCTCTCCTCCCACAGTTCTTGGGAGTCCTTGCAGCAGAGTGTTGGAGAGTTCTGACATCTTCATGAAGTCACCACCAGATCATAACACAAAAAATTATTGAGGGCTGTATGGGTACAAGTCCTGGCCCAGGAAGTAAGAGTGCCATATCATCCCAGAGGATAGCAATATTCCAGAAACATGTGCATCTGCCATAATCTTATCTTTTCACCAGCACCACAACCAGTAGGTCAAGGCCAAGAGTGAGATTTCTGGGCAAGATGTGTCTGATGACTGAACTGGTAGACCCTTTCTCATGTTTTGATGAATTTGTCCTCCACATCTTCTATTCCAGAGCGAGCTCTCAACCCCCTGCACTCACATCAGTTGTCCACCATGTCCAGCTGAAAAGCGAAGGCACAGACTAAGCAAGTTCAACCACTGGAAAATGGTGAGGCTGCTGTTGGTCTGGAGGACATCAGCTTGCCCAGGCCTCTCCGTGGTAGGCTCATTGTGCTGTCCCAAGCACCAGTGATAATGTAGGGCTTGTCCTGTCCAGGCTGCTGTTCCTGTCCTCGTGTTCTCCTGGTTTAGAGGGTCAGTGGCATTTCCTCTTCCAGTGGTCTCTCCATCTGCCACAAATTCCCACAGCATCAGCTCAGAGGGACTGAGATATTTTGGACTCTCTCCTTCTGATTCCAGAACCACCTTTGCTGTATTTTAGGCATCTCTAAGAAGCAGATGATCTCTGGGGAAAGCTGCAGGGTTTGTGAACATACTCAGTAGAAGATCCCTTACTTTTACTGGCTATCTTACACAGGCCAGGTCTGTATAGCTTTTAAGACATCCCTCCACACATTTCTACAAACACGGTCTTCAGCCATTCAAATGAGGAGCCATGGAGAGGCAACCAATTCCCTCCCTACCTCATGCACACAAAAAGTATCACTACGTTAGGACACCTCATAAATAAAACATATGTCAGAAGTTTTCCTTGCATCAAGCACAGCAAACAAATGCATTCAGTCCTGTTTGAGTGAGGAGACATTTGTGCCAAGCTGTGCTGCAGGAAATCATGTTTATACCTGCACAGAAATTGCTCAAGATCATTATGTCCTTGCGAAACTATTACTTCTGTCCCCTCCCTCTCCCCCCCAACCCCACCACAGCCAAGGTCTGGGATAGCCAAGGCTCTTTGGGCATGGGATTGAAACTACGCAAGTGCAGCCTGCCTGGATTCCACTGGTCTGTTTGCTCAGTGACTCAGAGCACTCTTCTCATTCCTCCTTCTTTCCAGCTATTCTTTGTCTCCTCTCATTTTTTCCCCATGCCCAGATTGCAGTGGGAGCCCCTTCTTCCTCAGAAAGCCTGGAGAACACTCCAGGAGCAGAAAACGGCCTCTGGGAGAAGGCAGGGATCTGCACTCCCCCCCCACCTAGCAGCTGTGATCCTACTGTGAGCAGCCACCATGAGGAGAGGATGGAAAGGGTTGAGGAAAATGCCAAGTTCAGCAGTTGACCATCTTATAAAGTATCAGCACAGAAATCCTGTCCAAACCATGTATGTTTTGGTGTACGAACCTACAGCAGCTTGAAGCAGGACCACAGCTGGCCCCAGTTCAAAAGCTCACAATTTCAAGTGACTGATAACAATGTCTGGGAAGAGATGAAGATGGATGTGACAGAGAGAGAAATCTGACTTCTCTCATTCCATTTATTAGGAAACTCAGCAGCCTTAATTATCTTTTTGGTTTGGGTTGGGGGTTTTTTTGTTTGTTTTTGTTTAGGATTTTTTTTTGTCCTGATCTGAATTTGGCCATCCACAGTAGAGTATGAGCGAGACTGAGCATCATCATTTTTCCTCTGTGGGATGTATTGCTGAACAACTGCTTTGCAACAAAACTTTTCAGAGCAGAGACATTATAAGTCAGGACCTCTTGTACCAAGGAGACACTTGTCCTTGTGCACAGGAGAGCTGGAGCCAAGCCAAACCTTTGGAAGGTCTAGCAAATCAGGTGATGTGTCTCTGGGAAGAGGACACTTTGCTCAAGAGGGGCAGGTGATCAAATACTGAAGAGTCCATGAAAATGAAGAGGATGCATTCATTATTATTTGGAAGGGAGCAGTGGTGATAATCATTTCCTCTGTTCTCTTTGTGGCAGAGAGCAAACGTTCATCACCAATTTATCACTTGCACACAAACAGAGGCCAGTGTGAAGTGAGAGGACATCACCTTTCCCTGGACTGCCTGTGGGAACAGTGTGGGCTGTCACACACCTCTTTAGGCTGAAACCACTTCATATTCCAGCTGCTGAACCCTTGCTGTGTTTAGTAGCCCCACTTGCAATATTTGGGTAATTAAGTTGATCCATAGAATGTAAATAACGCAGCTGAGTAAATGAAAAATACAGCTCACAGGCAGCCTGTGCTGAGGCTGTGAGGGAGGCTTCTGAAACAGAGCTGCTTGTCAGATGGGGAACAGGTAAACAGCCCATCACTCTGCACATCCCCTTTTACTGAACTCAGAACTGAATCAAAATCAATGCCTGATAAAAGGCCAGAGAGATCTTTCTGATCATTTACACAGGTCATGCAATTTCCCGTCACAGTTCCTGCATCTGTCCTCATAATTTTTAACTGATTTAAAACAAGTCTTTCAAAAATAATACAACCATGATTTACCAAATTCAAGCTTTGGGGAGTCTGTTGAACCTGTTGGCAATGCCCTACAATGAGAATTTTCCTTCTCTGATCAGGAGAAAAACTGTACCTAACTTAGTGGGATTTGTTTACAGGGAGTTGCTGACCATCAGTATGTATTTTGCTCTCTAATTAGTTAATATTTTAAAATTGGGCTAGGCAGAGAAATGTCAGTGGAAATAAGACTAATTGTTTCTATTAAATTCTGGAAGATTTGTAAAATCAAGCAGTAAAGTTGTTGAAACATCCTATTCCACCTTTTGAGAATACAGTAATTTTCAATTTCCACCATAGAATAGCTTCTCATTTTAATATCCTATTGGAACATGGATCAGAATGTAACAGTAGTTATAAAATATAGTGCAAAATGGAAACGTTGAAAAATAAAAATTAATTAGAGCAAAAGATTGAATGTAAATCAAACAAACTCATGTTTGTTTGTGTTCTTTTTCTCAAAGGTTTCCCTTACAGCAATTTTGAAGTTTCAGGTTCTCAATCCTACTCTAAATAAACTGGAAATCTTCCTGAGGCAGAACATCAGTGTTCAGTAGGACCTTCCAAGATTTATGTTGCTGACCCAGCTTGCATTACCAGGGGACACAGCATAGCTGTATCAGATACAGAGATCCTGCCTTTAGTGTACACACAGCTACATCTGGGGTCTCTGCCAACGCAGCCATTCCAGCACAGCCTCTGAAGGAGAAGCTCAGCTTCCATCACTGCTTATCCTGTCTGTTCCTGTTTAGCTTCATATCTCCACACTGGCTCAAAAATGTGCATTTATCTAAAATAAAGTTGGAGCTTGGGATTTCACTTGGTTCGTGAAATTTGGTCCTACCCACTTTTACTTTGTTTGATTTTTTATGTGTGCATATGCATGCATATATATACACGTGCATTCACACATACACAGAAACATACAATGTTAAAGACAGAATACAGGCTTTTTAAAATGTTTTCCAGGTGGTTTTCAGGCCCAACAGCTGAGGCTCTTTTTTTTTCTTTCTTAAGTACTAAGAGGATAAATATTGCCATTTAAAAATAAACTTCCTCAAAATTGTCCTTTCTGTTCTGAAAGACCGTCTTGTTCTTTGGGTGATTTATGATATCAATCTGTAACTCAACGTGTATTGTTCAGAGTGTTCAGCAAACAAGATGTGAGTGTTTGAAATACTTCAGGGCAGGAAGATGCACAAAACATTAAAACAGCCTCCCAGTTCTAGTACAGGCACTTGAAATCCAGTGTCTTCTTTCCCACTAATACATCTCATGCTGTCATTGCCTCTTCATTTCCACATAAACGAGCATTGACAGGCCAGCTAAGCCAGGCATTTGCTGTGCAGAGACCAAAGCCAGCTTAAGTTGAGTACATTCCCACTTTTTAAAGTGTTAGGCCATTGGCCAGCTGGGCCAAAATTGTCTGATTCTCTTTTTTTTTGAGTGAATGCTTACTTGGTGCCCAGACAAAATTTCAGTGTGGGAACGTGGGCCAAGTAAAATGCAGAAGCATGATGAATGTTAGGAAATTGGTGTACCATGAGCACGGAAACCACCCTTTGGTGGCAGGGTTGGGCCAGCCCTTTCCTGGGCCAGTTAAATCCCAGAGGTTCTCACCACGGACCTGCTGCCTGAGGAAACCAATTTCTGTTTCAAGGGGCTGGGACAGGAAAGTCTCCAGAGAGAAGAGCAAAGAAGTTAGCCTTAAAAGACATGAGCCCTGAGAGTATTTTGGGAATCCTGAAGGCCACAGCCTGAGGGTTTCTGGGCAAGAGGGGAGCCCAAACTCCTGCAAGACCAGCCATGCTGGGGAGAAAGCAAGACAGTGGGGAGGAGAGGGAAGAAAGAGAGGTGTAAAAAGAAGATCTGGTAACTTGGTTAGAGGACCAAGGAATGATTTAGGCTGGGAGGCACCTCTGGAACAACTCAGTCTGACTTTGAGTTGGACTGAGATCAGCTTGCTCAGGGACTTGTTCAGTCCAGCCTTCAACATCTCTGAGGATGGGGAATCCCACAGCCTCTCTGGGTGACTTGTGCTATATTTGACCACTGTCATGGTAAAACATTTTTTGGCCTTACATCTAACTGGAATTTTCCATGTTCCAACTTGTGACATTGGAGGGCACATCCCTGCTTGCGCCTTTTGTTTATGAATTTGTGTAATCCCTGGCTCTGCTGTCACTCCTTGCCTCCACAGCCTTCTAAAGCAACAACCTCCTCAAGCTGAGTACCAGCTGTGCAAGAAAGGCTAATCCTGGTGGTCTAAGCCAAGAATGACCTTGGGGTGGTGGCAGGAAGATGGACAACAGATAGCTCCCTCTTCACACACCTTCTTCCTCTGTTAAGATCCATTTTTCCATCATAACCTCTTTCCTAGATTGGGGCTCTGGGACCAACAGTTCCACAAGCATTTGATTTACCTGAAGAATATTGCAAAGGTAATTAATTTCATCAGTGACTGATTTGCATAAATTTGTTCAGCCTGCACTACAATAGCTCTTTCTGGCCAAGTCTGAATGAGTTCCACATCTAATATTATATACCTCACAAATGTTATGTGTGTATCACCTACGTGCACACGTACTCACACATACATTCATCACCTCGATACATCCTTTCATGTCAGGTATGTGAATTATTTTGTTTATAAGAAACAAAGTTCCCTCCCTGTGCCAGGATTAAGAAGACCTGCGTTCCTTTCCTGCCTCTCCTTGGGATCCCATGTGATCTGGCCAAGTCATTTCATGTCTCTGTGCCTCTGCCTCCCGTCTGGAGAGCAGGGGCAGTGCTTGAGAAGAAACCGTGTGGTTCGCTCTCCTCGGAGCTGCATCCCAGAGATGCCGAGCGGGAAGAGCAGGGATGTGTCATTCTCTGCAGAACAATGGCAATTCTGACATTCCTAATGCCATGGCAATATGAATATTCAAAATAGCAGGGCCTTTGTTAGAGATCCTCATTAATCGGTGATTAATATCACTGTCATTTCCTTAGAATAACATGTGCTATGCTCTTATCTGGAGAAAAGGGAAAGAGAGAGGGGGAAAGATAGTGCCTGAGTGTGCTGGTACATGGCCTTCAGTCGTGTCAGACAAAGCCTGGAGACTCGATTATGAACAAACACCGGTTCCCAAACCGGCCCTATTCCTGTGACATTTACTCTGCTCAGGTTCATGTACTTAACACTCAGCTCCAGGAACCCATCCTGATTCCCAAGTGCTGCTGGTGTAAAGTGTCAAACCCACCAAACTCTGGGATGACAATTAGACACTGCAGCTATTTTCATCTTTCTCTTGTGGACACACTGTGCCCCTCAGCTGATCCAGCTTGGCAAAACTCTGAGCCACAAAGCACACAGAAGATCCACATTGCACCTTGTCATAATATTGGTCTCCAATTAAGTTGTTTCAACAAGAAGGCATCTTTGAAGGACACACATATTTTAGTGGAAAATTAAATTATTAAGCAAAGTATTTGGGACGTTTCTATTTCACTGGAACATCTGAAGATAACTTTACCATCAAAGCGACCATATCATGTAATTGCACTCAAGCTGCTGGCCACAATACATCTCCAGAACACCTTCTTACCCCATTATGTGGCTCAGACAGAAGAATTTTGCCCTCAAATTCTTGTTATGCACACATATAGTGCATATTTTCCTACTAGACAAAGCTTAACTGCGTACAATTCCTCTGCAATGAATTACTTCTCTAGGATTTGACTACAAAGGCCCATTTGGAAACCATAAATGCAGCATCGACCCCAAAGGACAAATCCTACACTTTCATCAAGGCAAAACACAGAAACTACGTAACTATGTCAAAACATGGGCCAGAGCACTAGCAGCATCTCTTCAGAAGGGGTTTACATTTGACAGACAGAAATGTCTACTTCAACCAAGGAGCTAAGAACAGAGTCTAGTTCAATATCTGAAACAATTAAATGGGGTGCAAATTTCATTCATACTTAAGCTCTGTAAATTAAGATGGATATGAAAATGTGTGTTCATAAGAGGACACTTAAGCAAAGATAAGCAGTTAAGTGCTCACAGCTTTGCTTGTGTCAGTGTTATCTGTACATAGTCTTTTTCCATAACACTCTGAATGACTTTCTAATGTATAGATAATGTGGTCCTTAAATGCAGCCCATATACATGCACTGTGAATGGCTCTACCATTAATAATGTAAATTTTGCCATTTAATAAAAATAATGCTCCTTTCAGGATTCTTCTATCTGGTTTTGTTTGATGAAGCCTCTTTAAACATGCTGAATGCAGTATTTCAGCACTGGCTTTTCCATCAGTGCTGCACTAGACTGCCCTGTCTGCTGAGAAAGGTGGTGGCTCTGCTTTGGTAGCAGGGAGGGAAGTTTCGTGCCAGAAGTCTCACACTTGCAATTCTTAGAAAGGTCAGAGACAGGGACTAAATTTTAAACAGATGCAGACTTTGCTTCCCTGTTAAAAACAGCCAGATCCTTCTGGGTTCTCCAGGCCAGGAATGTCCTGGGCTCTGAGGGGAGTTCTGATGTCCTGGTTGCTCATGTTTTTCTTCATGAGGAATCACTGTCAGCAATGGCCAAAGTTAAACTCCCTGTTTTCACTCCCAGTCCACTCTTTCTCCATCTTCCTCCACCACTCTTGGAAAAATCTCCATCTGCCCTGTTCTCAGTGCTCTCCTGACATTGTTTCCTTAAATTTTGCTGTGTGATCCCAGCTCTGCCACTCACTTTTCTGTAAACTCATCCTTCAAGCCCATACCTGCTCCAGGTTTCCACATCCTCCATGTTCACCACCTCGTAGCATTTACCATTTTCTCCTTACCCAATTCTAGTTGAATGGCTCTTGCAAACAGGCTTAACAAACATATATATATATATGTATTTGTATCATGCTCAGATAACCTTAAGTATTGCAGCAACAAAACCAACAGTAGAACTTCTTTTTTTCTTCATTTAATCACAGTGCTTCTAGCATCTGAAAAGTTGAACAAGATCTGCAGTAAGCCCTGCATAAAAATGAATATATAGAGAGATATTTACCAGTTCAAGGAATTTACAAAGCACAGGAAGAGGAAAATGCACACTGCTGTGATGGGAAATTGAGAAATGGGAGAAACGCAGGCACTTATCAAGGTCAGGCAGGAAGCTTGTGGCAGAGCATGGCATAGACTGCACAATGCTCAGGCACCAGCCCAGGCCTTTGCCAAGCAACTATCCAGCTTTTTAAAAAATTCATGGAAGAAAGACAGGCTTGTGCAATGCTCCACAAATAAGATGGAACAAATGTCAAGTCATTACCCTGTAGTAGGGCAGACTGCAGAAACTGAATTTGAGGGGTTATTATCTGCTGGTGGAAGGTTGTAGATGTTGCCAAATGGTAATTTAAAATTTTTTCTGGTTTACAGTGCTCAGGAAAAGTGAGAAGTTTTATTCTCAGCCTGAAGCACTGCAGCAAATTCTGTCCAGTGGAGTGAAACTGGCCATGCTAACAATCCAGAATTTATATGTCACTGTTTTATCAGATTTCCAGAGACATATAATGTCTCTTTCTCCTGCCAGTAAAACCAGATGCAGAAGTATCCTTTTGTGTTTATTTAGCACAGGATTGTTAATAGCTGGGAGTAGCACACACTGGGGTGTGGCTTCCATGTCTTGCGCAGAGAAATCAATGTTAAGAGACCAGAATTAAAACAGGCTGAAGCAGAAGTGCAACTGACTGACCTTGGCGCCAGCAGAGTGGGAAAAACATTATGAAAATCTGGACTCAGCAGCCAGGTCAAGGTTGATTTTTACCCCTTGAAATTCAAAGGTACTTGATACAAAGCATTAATATAAGTAAATTCTTTGCTTTCCGTTTCCTTAAGGAAACAAACTTTCAGGCTGCAGGCAGTCCTTTTCATCTCAACTTGAAGGGAAGAAAGAAAATGCTGGGTTGCTCTTTTCAGAGAACTTTTTGCATAACTTCATTAAGACAAAACAAGATGGCATTATAGATTAAAGTAAAGACTTCTGTTAAGCAGGAGGTTAAACAAGTCTTTAAACACAGCTCCTGCTTCATGTACTGATCCTGATTTCATGACAGTTTGGAGGTACAGTCTTTTCCTCTGGCTCTATTTGGCTCAACTGGAGTCTGAACATCCCTGGATGAAAACAAGTCTGGCACCAGCAGCGTTAAGTTTGAGCAAAAAGGGGGTGTTGCTCCAAGAAAAATTACAGTGTCAGTGGAGTTACCTCCTCTCTCACCCTCACAAAGCTCTTCATCAACAAAAGGCAAAGCCCCCTGAGCTGTCCTGCAGCACACAATCCAGGGAGCACAGAGGACCAAAACCCCTGTGACAGAAGGGGGCTGTTATCCCACTCACAGCACTTTGCATCATGCTCTGCTGCAGTGTTAGGAAGGCAGCCACGTGCCCAGCAAAGCCTTTGGCTGGGAGAAACGGTGTGGTTGTTCCTAACACAACTGCACAACAGTTACAGCCTGGCTGAGAATTCAGACTGGGGTTAAAGTAAAGGTGAGGGCCGAAAAACCAATTCCAGAGAAGGGTTAAGGCAGGAGAGCAGCTGGCCCACCAAGGGCAGTTTTGGGTTAAAAAACCCAAACCCAAAAAACTCCTTTGCACAGAAAATGCCTATGTCCAACTAAGGCAGCATCCTTACCAGTGTTAAAGTCACTTTTAAAGCAATAAACTCCTCACTCTGCCTCTGAAGAAGCAGCAGCAGAAATCTCTGATAAATGGGAAGGGAGGAGAAGAGCATTTTACATTCTCATGGTTCCTTGGCTCACTCCAGCACTGTTTGATTAACTGGGAGCAAGATTTATGCGCTATAAAGTGCTCTGGGGAGGTTGCTGATGCCAAAGATCTGCACCTGGGTTTTGAAAGCCTCTCTAAAGTGATGAGAATATCTGTATATTCTCATCTAGGAAAAGAAAGCCCCCCTGAACACCAAAAGTAACTACTGCTTTTTGGCAGAACAGCAGAGTGCAATTTCACCGAGGAGGGAGATTTGTGAAGATACTGACAACCACTAAATGGCCTGGTCCCACAGAAACTGGATGTGAGTGAGTATTTCGTGGCCATTTACCCCTGGGGAGAGGTGTCCCCTTACCCATGATTGGTTTGGATTCTTCCATACAAGGAAGATTAAAGAAATACCCCATTAAATTATTTCAGGATTGTTATTGTTTTTCAATCTTAAATTATTCTACCCAGTATACTCCCATGGAAACTTGCTTCAGAAGACAAAGGAGCTCAGTGTCTCTAAATGGTTAGTGGAGTCACATTCTTGTGTGACATCTGCCTCTAATATGATTTCTTGGGAATGAGCACTCCAGAAGGACAAGCAGTGCAACCAGGGGTGTTATCAGCCTCTCAACAGACTTGGAAATTGATTTTCATCAACTGCTGTTTAAAACTATAGTGCTGAGCATTGAAATCGGCCTGTTTTACAAGTAATTATGCTGCACTGATGATGTTTTCAACCCCTTTTAGAAGCCATCAACAGTCTTTTTCAACCCCTTTTAGAAGCCATCAACAGTCTGCAATATCTGGGTGTTGTGCAGGCTTTGTCTGGAAATGGCATCCAGCCTTCAGCAGGATCTGACCAGATAGAAGCTGTTTAAGGGGACGTGTTAACACTAATATCCACCAAGCAAGGTATCTCTCAGATATGTGCTGCTGTTTATCACCAGTTGATGCCACATGTGGTCAGAGCCCTAATTTGTTCTGATTCTCATTTCAGGGTTGAGCCTTTTGAACTGGGACAAACTTTACAGCCTGCAAGAGCTGTAGTGGCTTCAGACTATCCAAGAATAGGATGGGAGAAGAGAGTAGGTGTCTGCACTTCAACAAAGATGGAGAAACAGCAGAAGCAAAACAGCCCTGAGGAGGGGAAGCTGAGGCAAATGATGCTCAGAGACCAAGATTTTGACAAATCTTGGAGGTCAGTGGCCTTGAGCAGAGAGAGGGAAGAGGAGGAGATGATACTTTAAATGGAAAAGATGCAGCCCAAGGGATTTCTTTGCTCTCATGCCTCCACACCAGTGTTCAGTGATGCAACCTTAGAGGCTCATGCCTGGATGGCCATGGAGCACAGCTGCCTGCTCCCAGGGAGGACAGGGCTCTCAGTGTCATCCTTGTGCACTCCAGGAGGGATGGTGACAGCCAAGAAGATGATGGTTGAGTGGCAAAATACTGGGAGAAGAAGAGGGTTTGGGATGTGAAGAGATGCCTTGGAGTTGAAGGTCTTTGAAATTGAGGTGGGAAAAAATTGCTTTTTCAAAATCATTTGGGATCTCATTTCTGGTGCACACTGAGGAATCTGCAGTGTTGGAGGCAATGCCTGCATCATTACAAGAAAACTTGAATAGCAACTAGCAAGACTTTTATCTTCTAGCCTTTTTGTGGCAAGGTGCTGCCATTACTTGCTGCTGATCCCTCAGACAGTGCCCTCTGCACCTCCCACTTCTGTACTCACGCCAAGCCCTTCAACCACACAAGGTACAAGAACAAAATTTGCATTTAGTCTTTGAAGCAAGAACAGTATCTCCAGGGCTTCACGTGGATTAGGTCATTAGGTCTCTCCTGTTGGACAGGAGCTCCCTGAAGGAATGCAAGGAAGTAAGCACTGTTTTGTCTTTGAAAGAAGTCAAGAGCCATGGATTTAACTCCTACTTGATCCTTCCATTTATGGAACCTGGTTCAAATCTTGAGAGGACTTGAGGAGAGCACGCAATTTGAAGACACCCTCAGTTCAAATTAAGTGGTATTTGACAAAAGGCTGGTCTGCAGGCACCCACACTGCCTGGTTTGTTTCTGGGCGTCCAGACTCCCTGGGACTTGCTCATGTGAAAAATAAGTGCACAAATTCTCTGAATGTCAGGCACTTCCTGGCACTTACACATATTGGATGCCTCGTACCTGCTGCTCACTGCACAGAGCTCCCTGCTAGATGATGCTGATGGCATTGGAAATGCCTGCAGCCATCTCCAGCCTGTTGTCTGAGGGCCTTGTGGTCATCTCGCATGTCATCTGAAAGCTTTTCCCGGCATGCTGGAGGAGAAAGCCAAACCAGGTTTACCTGCATTGTCTCCAGACCTTTGCAAGTTCTCCTCCTAGGAGCAGAGTTAATTTGGCAGCAGGAGCACAAGTGCTGACAGACCCCTTGGAAAAAATCAGTCTTGGAAGCACAGGAATCTGCTTTGTTTCCTTTCCAAAGGGGTGCAGAGTTTGTTCAGCAGCTCTGAAGGCATCAGCTGTCCTCTTTCTGAGGCTGAAAAATTTTTTAAATCTCTTATGTGCTGTAGGTATACCTCAAGAGCAGTTCTACAGATAAGTGGTCCGTCTCATTTTGAAATGCAAAATAGCGAAATGTACATGCAGAAGGACTTTTCCAGCACAATAAGTAACCAGCTGGTGAGCTGGAGTGAACCAATCCAACACTATCCCACAGCCATGAAGTGTGAGGAGTTAAATGAGTTTTAAGAGATTGATCTAGAAAAGAGATATTTCAGATGGTGAGCTGATAGAGCCAGCAGTGCAGTCTGGGCCTGTGACAATCCTGTTAACATGCTAGCTATACAATTGCACCCACATCCGTACGTACACACAGTTATGCATACGGAAGTATATTAATCTCCTAATTGGCCTGTAAATGAGATGTTGGTACTATTTAAAAATGAGACATAGCACACAGTGAGGAGTGCAGGGATTTTATCTGTGGGCTTATTGTAAAATGCTGACATTTAAATTCAATGCACTTCCAGTTTTTTGTAATCTTGATGCCCGGGTGGGGACAAATTGTGGTGCTGGTTCTGATGGAGTTCCAGCAGCACAGGTCAGCAGAGGACCCAACCCATGCAGAACAGCATGAACATCAGTTCCTCCTGCTCCCTTGTGAAAACTGGTGTGATTCCTCTCACTGATGAAGTGGCAAATCTGTCTTCCAGAATTCCAGCTGGCATGGTATAAGTCTGTACACTGTTCTCCATTGATGGTACTTTATGAAACTTCAGCAAAAAGGGGTTTAACTGGTGCTAGAGAGCTTGATTTCTTGAGCTTCAGATTGCATCTCCATGTATGCAGAGAAGTCCGGCTATAAATAATTCCTGTGCTGTTTTATAAACTATTCTAAGTAGCAAATATCATCTGTTAACCTTATTTGCGATTGGTACATGCAGCTAAAGGAAACAAATGAACTGCTGCTGAATTAATTCACAGCCCATCCAGAAACTTTTTTGCACTTTGTCTGGAAAGTTTCCAGGCAGCAGAGCAGCTGGCATGCAAAAAGTGGATGGCTTCCTTGGAAAGGGGGTTGGCTTTTTTTTTAATACAATTTGTTCACAAAAATACCCACCTTTGGCCAGATTTAGTTCTGCCAACCTGCCTGGAGTAGTCCATTTTGAAGGGAGTGTGTTGTTTCAGACGCCTTTGTTTGTCATTGATGGGACAAGCTATAAGGCAGTGAGAAGACACAGCCCCTTCCTCTCAATAATCCCCTTAGGGTGAGAAAGACTCCTGGTGGTGTCCACCTCTCTGCCACACATGGGATTAAAGCAACTCCTCTGAACAAAGCACTGAAATTTTTCATGATCCCTGGGAGGGCAGGAAGACAGTGTGATGGTTTTGGGGGTTGTTGGTGCCTGAAGGTGAAGGAGCTCTCAGTGTGTGCCTCTCCCTTGGGTTACCAGGCAGATCTCTGCTGGGCTGCAGGCAGTTCCTGTCTAGGAGAGAGCTTTATAAATAATCTCTCTTTTCTAGGAACGTGCCCAATTTATTATGTCAGTTGCCCCACTGTGTTTGCAGTGAAAGAAAAACAACAAAAAGAATTTTCTAAAACGCTCCTTCTGAAGACAAAACACTTCTCCCAGAAATGCAGCTACAAAAATTCTCCTTCATCTCTTCTGTTCAAGTTTTTTTTTTTTTTTTTGCTGTTGCATGTCTAGGTCAGGCCTCCCATGGTGTGTGCTGCAGGATGTGCAGGATGTGGCCCCGAGCCCTCCTGCTTCCATGGCCCTGAGCTCACGCTTGTTCCAGTGGTAATAACAACACTGCTAATAAGGATAATGACTGCAGAGCTGGAAGAGTGTATCTGATGTTTTCATAGGTGATGTAACTTTTCTTGATATGGAGATGCCTCCCAAACCCCTTCAGCTATACTTTTTATTACACTCTATTTTCTTTTATCTTTTTTTTTTCTCTAAATACACTTTTGATTCAGGTATAAAACAGCTGACGCACTCATGGACAGACAAGTTTCCACAAGCAATTAAATTTTGGGTGCAGACATTGGTGTCCTATAAATGGCATTTCTTTTGAGGAAGGGAGGAAACACAATGGAAAAGAAACTATTTTAACTTAAAAAACAACAACAATAAAAACCTGAAGTAATTTCCTAGAAGAGCAAATAATTAAGAGCCAAATCACTGCTTTAAGTACAATACGAAGCCTTCATCAGTAATGAAAAATCTAACTAAATGCCTTAAAAACCCTGCAAGGCTAAAGAGACCCTCAGGTGTGTGGGGATGAAGGTGGCACCAGAGGGAAGATGACACACTTGTCATGCCTGGTCCTCTCCCAGTGCCAGAGGACACAGTGGTGTTACTATTGAGGCTGTTTGGAAAAGTTTTAAGCCAAAGGGTGATGTCAGTTACTGTGTCTGGAGCAGCTCCACTAACTCCATCTCGAAATGCTACTCCAAACTTTGTCATGCTTGTGGATGGTGGGAGTTTGGTCTGTTTTCCCTGGAGTCACCCTGCAGGCGTGCCTTTCCCTTCCCTGCAGGAGCACGTCCTGTGCCGCTGTAACACATCGCCTGCTGCCGCTATGGAAGCGAGGGGAATATTGCACTCGTGATTAATGCCTGAAGTTTTTATGGATGTTCATAAGACATCACTTTCTGTGACCACAGGAATTCAAATCTTAGTCAAGCTATTAGATCTAAAATGTTTTCACTGAGGTATTTTGCTTTCGAAAACAGAAACAAAGCAAAATCCTTATTCTTTCATCTGCAGAAAGAAATATGCTCCTGACGAGCTACTGGAGGGTGTAACAGAGAGCAGGATCCCTTCCCATTCCAACCCAGGGGCAATGCTGAACTCACTGCTCTGGGGTGACTTCATTTCATCCTGGGATGAAGGAGAACCCGTTTGGACCTGCAGCCTGCCAAGATGTCCACTGGGAAGGCTGCCTTTGGGTACACACCTCTGAGCCTCCTCAGGGACATAGGAGCTCCTCCAGAGCTCCCAGGGGATGGCACCCTCTGCTTGGCTCCATTGTTAGTGCTTGCAGGAAGCACTGGAGACAGCATGGGCAGCATGGGCTGGCACAGGAGGGAAGGCATGGCCACCATGAACGAGGCTGGAAGGTGCCCCAGCACGCTGGGCCTGGGCATGCTGCAGGGCTGGGGCTATCTGGGGGCCATAGGGCTGGCTGGGAAAACCCATGGGAAGTGCTACAACATCACACCAGGATGGACCAAAGCAGCCCCACATTCAGCCCCCACCTCTCCTTGGAGGGGGACACTCAACAGCTTCACGTGGTGCTGTGCCCACCTACCAAAGCCCGACTTTTCACCCAGCTCAGTCGGGGCAGGGCAGCAGTTACAAGCTGAGAAGAGGAAGCCCATTTCCCTGCCTTGCAGGGTGACCCTGTGGCCCTCCCTTGGCCATCATGTCACCCCTCAGCCCCATGTGGGTGAGCATTGCTTGGATTTCACCCAGAGCAGCCAAATCTGTGCCCTGAGGGAGCCCATTCCTCCTGCCCCATGGGCTCCAGCCAGCTGAGTAACCCTGCAGGAACCAGGCACCATGTCAGCAGAGCTGTCAGGCACGCGCCAGTGCCCCACCAGCACCGTGGTGTGCAGGGCCCCTCCCCATCACCCAGAAGCCATGGAGAGTGTAATCCTGCAAGAGCCAAGAGCGAATACCAGAGGCATGAATCCTGCCCTAACAGCTCATGGTTTGCAGAGCTAAATTAAAATGATAAAGCGGCTGCAAGGCCGGGCAGGCTCGCTGGCACAGGGCTGGCAGCAGCGGCGGGGCCGTCAGCTCCGCTGGGTTCTCACCACCGAGGCATTCGAGCCAGGGATGGGCTGCTCATGGCCACTCCTTTGCTGCTCCTGGTGTCTTGGGAAGGAGCTCATCTCCCAGGACAGAGAGGGATTCACCTGGTGCTCACGTCCCACCCTTGCTGGGAGTTTGGCTGAGCAGCTGTGGTGAGTTCAGCCCTGTTTCTGCACAGACACTCAAACACACCCATTTGGAAGACCCACTGTGGTCTGCACCAAGGGACACCGTCACCATTTTTCTCTTCACCTTGCCTTTCTCTTCAGCCTTTGATGTTGAAGGTTCAGGCTGTTGTGAAGGGCAAAGCATTTGAGGGGTTTGCCCTTTTCCAAGCCTCACAACTGCATTGATTGGAGGGATTCAGCTCATCCTCCCTGGGTTTGGGAAAGCTTCAAGATTCATCTCTTCCCTTTAACCTAACCCAACTGCTACCCATGCAGAGGTCCCACCCTTACACACTCTCTCTGGTCCACCAGGAGAGACCCTTTCCCTTCCCTTTTCTTCCACAGCCAGAGGTTGTGAAGTCTGATGGTTTTCCTACACCCCAGCTTAAACTGATAACTTGCTGCGTGGACAGATACATTTTCCACACAACATTTCCTCAAAGCAGTCCCAAGGATAAGAAACCTTTCACAGGTCTGGTTGTAGCTCACCGCCAGTGCTCCTCTTCCATCTTTCCCACAAGAGCTCCCCTCCCCTCTTGCCATCCACACCCATTTGTGGGTTTAGGTAACCAGGAATAAATGCCATAGGAAGCATGTTCATGTGGTTGGAATATCCCCATGATCCCTGAGCAACTTCTTTCTTTGCTGCCTCTCTGTAGGAATAAATGCTATTAAAATGCAAGTGGTTTTCAAAGGGCCTGAGTTCTTACTCATTTTGTATCAGGATCCTTTGCTGTTCTTAGAAATTTTCTGCCTTTCCAACAGCCAGCGAGATGTCACAGAAACCACAAAAGCCTAAGATAAACACATTTATGTTTCCTGGATCTCGCTGGCTGTTACAGTGCCCTGAGACATTCTCCCTGTTCTTCCTCCTCAGGGGCATAGCTGAGCTGCTTCAAGGACAAATATTCCCATTATAGACAAAGCAGGGAGCTCTCAGAGGCAGGCGTTAACATTCAGCTTACTGCTCCAGCTTTTCCAGTGCCTCTTTTGAGGCTTCCAGGCGGTAAATGTAATCCCCTCTTCTTCCCTTTCTGTCCACAGGTCTCTCTGTTCCCTGAGTTCACGTCACTGTCTCCTCATGGTAAAAAGGGAAACATCTGAATGATGCTTCTGCAAAAGGAGAGCAGGGATAGAGACATGATGGGTGTGTGGAGCACCCCGAGTTCATGGGAGAGCATGAGTGGTCACCCCAAAACCCACCACCAGGTGAGCTAAGGGGAGGGTTGCAAAGCTGATTGTTGAGGAGAGCAGCCAAGGGACTTGCTCTTTATCCCCACTCAGCTGTTGGAGGACATCCCTGCATCACCCACCTCTGCTCTGCCACAGATGAGTTGGAATACCACGGGTGTATCACTTGTACCCACGGGACAGCAATAGGATCTGTATCAAGCACTCTTGCAATGAATGTCCCATCCTATCCTGTCCTATCCTAAACTACCATTTCCCAGTGGAAGAAGAGATAAAATAAAAATGGTGCCAAAGACAACCAAGCTTTTTTTCATGGACCATGGAACCCTGAGAATTAGTTCCTCTGTAATAACTGATCCTGTGAATAGGTACCAGGTAAAAGCCCCTATCATTCATTGCTAATCTATTCTGCCATATTTTTCAGTTAACTTTTTCCATCTCCAGGGATAGCAGTGTCAGAACTGAATGGACAAAATACCTGACAGGGAATGGGGCACCAGGAGAAACAAGTCCCAGTTTTAATGCTGTGACCTTGGGTAAATCACTTATCTACCCCACTGTTTATGCTTCCACACTTTGTGTGTCTTGTCTGTCCGGACTACAGGTGCTTTGGGATGGACACCATCTCCCAAAATTTGTTTGCAACAATTCCCCTGGGAGGGTAAAGAAGAACATTATAAGTGCTTAGCATAACATAAAATTATTTAGTAAATAACAGGCAGTTGTGAGTCACTGCCCTGTAACTTCATGTCTGGTTCTTGGTGAGTGTTTTTACGCACAACTAAGAGACACAAGGACCTACACCCCATCTTCAAAAGGAGGAACCTAAGCATCTTGACTCACATGGAGTTAAAAATGCAATGGCTGAGGCAGGCAGATGTCCTGAGTCTCTGGATGGGGAACATGAAGAGGACAGCTGGGAGCAGTCCCTGACTCCAGCTGTCCCACTGTGTAGTGGCAACCACAAGTCCCTGAGCTCCCATTACCTCAATCTTTTTAGCCCCTTCTGAAAACAGCTTCATATCTTGTCACTTAGGAACCTACAGGTCTTTTGGCACTAAAATATCTGTTTATTTTGTGGTGTTTGTTTTGCCTTGGTTATTTTTTCTGGCTTCTGAGCAGTATTTCATCTTCTTTATGGTATTGTTTCATGATATAAAAAGTTTTGCTGAGGAACAGCTATGAATGAATTTTGGTCTGCAGAGCACTTGAGAAGCACCCAGCTGTGGGGACAGCTTAATCTGTGGTTACCTTGTGAGTGATGTGTCCCACTGCCCCTTCGCTTCTCCACCTGTTGTTGAACTTCATTCAGACTTTGTGATAGCTTGGTAAAAAATATTGGGTTATCCTGGCAAATGCACATCACAGGACGTGAGTTTTTTGCACCCAAGAGGCATTTCCATACCTGATAATGTTGGTGGGTCTCAAGCTCATGCTGTCAGGTCTCTTCCACTGGCTGTTTCAGCAGTGCAATGAAACTGCTGCCAGGTGAGATAGTAGCAGGAGCTGGGATAAAGTGGGTTTGTCTTCGTGAACATGAAGATCTGGAAATCAGCTGGATCAGCCAGATGTTTCACCAGGTTCAGAGGATTGTTTGAAGAGGTGAGATGTGGAACCACCAAGTTCTTTCTCTCATCAAAGAGCTTTGCATATATCCCTGCAGATAAGGGAGCAAACTTAAGCGTTTTCATGTGATAATCTTGTCTGATCAATTAAACCAACCTCCAGATATTGTGTCCTGTATGGAAAAGAGGACGTCTGTGCAATGGTGCCAGCAGGAGGAGAAATTAGAAATTAAAAATGCACAGGAACATATGTTACAGTGAAAAAATGGGGGATATTTAGAAGCAGGCTGTGTTCAAGAGGAAGCAAGCACTTCCTAGATCAGACCCACTTCTTATCCTCCACATATCCATGCCATCAAAGCAGCATCACAGCCTGACTGACAGGGCTCTTCTTCTATGTGGTCCCCCTGCAATAACCCTTTGCAGACAAAACTAGAGGTCCCAAGCCATAGAGTGCATTTTATTCTGGCAAAAATGACAGGGCTCTTCATCCTGGGTCCCAGTGCATTCCTCCTGCCACTTCTCCTTAAAAGGCATCACCCACCTGGCCCGATTACGAACACGAACTCAGCAGCCTCACACTCACCCTTGCGTAGCAACTGCTGGATAGTGACAGATTTTCAGGGAATTGGTGGTTATCTGATACATAGTTGAGCAGCCACGTCCAAGGCTATAATTGATCCTTGCTCTCTTTTCTTTGCCACAAGCCCACCTGCTAACTGCAGCTCTTTCCATCAGGTTGTCCTCCAAAAAAACCAAGGGATTAATCTTGTGGCGTGGCTCAAATTACGCAGGAGTTATTTGGCAGAATAATGTCTGTGCACTGAGCTAAAGAAACAGCCTGGGAGTAAAAAAATCAAACAGGGCTGTTTTCTTAATGTTTAAAACCTAGAGAGGTGGTGTAACAGGCAACACAGAGGGCAGATTTGCATTTTTATTTTCCTTTTGAAGGGGTTCTCTTGTACTGTGACATGTGCTCCAGGCTAGTGCTGCTTTACCTTAAACTGCTCCCCTCGGGTGAATTCTAACAGCTAACAGCTCTCGTGTTATTCCAGCTGTAGGCAAAATGTGTGGCACTGTGCTTTTTATTTGAAAAAGAAAGTCACACTGGTGCAAATAAATGAGACTGAAATCACTGATGCTGCGGATTATTTGCAGCTTGGGAAGTACATTAGGTTGGAAAAATACCTCATTTATGGGCAGGTCACTATGGAGGTTAAGACCTGAAATGGAGTCATTAGCCATGTTCTATAGCTATGTTTGGTAATGTTTCTTAAATTATTCTTTCTACAGAGATAAAATCACTGCTTTCTTTTCTCCCTTTTCTGGTTTTATGATCGCAGAATACATTAACATATATTCATTTTTTGCACTTTTATAGTTGCCTTCACATGTTTATGAACACAAGTGAATTTTGCACAGAGGCACTCAGACAACGACTCACCATCTTAGAGGTGAGGAAAAAGACCTAGGGGAAAATAGCAGGGAAGGAGAAAGTGGCTGGAGGCAGCTGAGAATGCCAAGGAGAATCCAACATGCTTCACAAAACTGCCACCTGGATCAGCTGGTCACCAGCACGTGACCCTGAACTCAGACATTGGCACAAGGGAAATTCCTTAGGGAAGAAAGGACCATGGAAGCATGGCCTGGGAGTTGTAATTACTGCTTGACAGCCAGTTCTGCTGATGTCAGGGCAACACAATGAAGGGGAAAATCCCCTCTGGCCGTGCTACCACCTCGTGCCTCTGTCTCCCCATATGCAGAATCCTTTTCACAGGTCTCTCTGAGCATCTCAGGGAATTCTCATGAGGGGAACAAGCCTGCAATAACAGTGACCCATCTACGTCACAAGGATAATGCTTAAAACAAGAAAGTGCTTCTTTCTGACAGCCCTACCAACAAATTCACTGACAAAAGAGCTGCTTGTTGGACAGGAGGTTGCAAACATTAAAGCCTGACCTCAGCCATGATTACATGGGACACTGCTGCAATTGATGTCACCTCAGTTCACAGAAACTGGGAGGTAAATTAAACCTCTGTTTGCAGAAGGGGCTGTGTATTCATATGCCCCAATAAGCCAGGGACATATCGACTTTCCAGCTGGGGTAATTTCCAATTTAATGAATTACTACTAAAATGGCAAAAAAAGGGAAGGTTTCTCCCACTCATTGCAATGGCACACGAATGCTGGGGCTCAGCTGGCCAGCCAGAATCTGTGAGATGCTGTTAAACAGAGCAGTTCACCAGTTACACAGGGACAGTTCTCCCAGATTTTGAGAATTGTTGCAGGTCAGATCCTCTCAGGACAAAGCAGAAATGGGCATGGCCTGATACCCCAGTTTGAGCACCTTATCAAACCACCCACAGTCCACACCTCCCTGCAATGGCACACGAAAAGAGCTGTTCAAAGAAGCCCTTGGAAGGTGCAGAATGACTGGACAGGCTTTGGGCAGCATAGCATCCCCATGGCATCAAAATCCACACGGCATTAATTGCATTTATTCCTCAGGCATCATTTGTGAATTATTTGGGGTTTTATTTAATGTGCCCTTGTTCTTCCCTTCCCCCTACCCCCAAGTTTATGAAGTAATTTATTCGTGTGTGGAGAGATTGACATTGAATAGGATGTTGGAAAAATGGAATTAAAAAATTCATGAAGGAAAATCAGCTGGAAAATTACATTTGATATTTTAAATGAGTCAAATAGGGAGAAATGAAGAGATGTCAAGGGATGATGTGGGGCTGACAGGGAAGTGGAGATAGAGACATATCACACAAAGTTCTACAGATTTGTTTTACTTTGAAAAAAGAAAATACTGGAACTTTCTTCAAGTTTTAGATAATTTTTCTGATAAATGTAGCACCTGGTTTGGCTGTATTGTTTTTTTCTAGGCAATGCACCAGGGCTCCAGATAAAATGTGTTTCTGATCCATGTGTTGGGTTCCCCTGTTGTCATTGCAACATCTGTCACATCACAAAACACATCTGCTCCCTGGTCAATGACAAATCTGCTCGTAGCTGCTAGAAGATTGTTCTTGCTTAAAACATTCTCTCACCTTTCATAAAGTATTCAACTACATACTGGAGAGGCTTAGAGAAAGAATGTTTATAATTTTACTAAATCTGGTTTGTCCTTTTCTGCTTAAAATGCCCTTTTTGCCCTAAATTTTGAATATACGTGAAAATTTTGGATTTTCATAAATATAACATTTCTAAAAAAACCCAAAACAACTCATTTTCTGACAAGTGGACAAATTCGATTTTCTGCTTTTTTCACTTTCAAGTTGTAGCACGTCTTTGTTTTATTCCTCCTTTTGTCCTTGTAAGCCCAGTATTATGCAGTTATTGGAAAGTCACAGATGACAGGGCTTGTCACCCTCTTTCTGTGTCTCAGATTTAGATGTCCAGTGAAAGCTAAGCTCAGCCTTTTGCCCCTTCCTAGAGAGCGTGAGATAAACTGCCAGCTGGGTCTCCCTCTGCCCACTGTAAAATGAGCCCCAGAGATCAGCCCGAGCGAGTACCTGACTCCCAAATGGCTGAAATTGCGTCAGATGATTTGCACCCAGAGTGGCTGGGAGAGAAATGAGACACGGGCAGACAGATGATTGCAAGAAAGCTGAAAAGAAAATGCAGATTATCACAAAATCTATGCGACATTGAGTGACAAGTGAGGAACAAAGGGACTTGGAATGAGGAGTAAAAGGGGAAAGATAAGGAAGAGAATTGCAATTTCAAGCATTTTAATAGATCAATATCAATAGCTTAAATTATTGATATCTTTCAATAAAAAATTCATGATTTCTCACAAGTCTACCTTCATCATTTTAGGATATGTTTCTAATTTTTCCCAGCCTCTGATATATGTTGCAAAATAAATGAAACCCCTGCATCTACCAAAATAGAATCTGGCATCACTAACAGCTTCCTCTGTCTTTCTCTGCTTCTCCTTTCCAGCTTCAGCTGTTGTCATCTGCCTTCACACATGCTCTGTGCTAGTTTCCCTGGTTCCAGATGGCTGGGCAGAAGACAGTCAGCCAACACAGTGCAGGCACCACGGGGCAGCCCCAGCAGCCTGTGGCAGAGACAATCCATTTTTCCCTTTCTGGGATCATGCTGTTGCATGGTCCCTGACTATGGGACGTGGTGTAGCTGATACACCAGCCCTTACACTAGTGATTATTTGGGAAAGCCTGTCCAGCTGCTTGTTCCTGCAGCATGGAGTGTGGCCCCGCGGGCTTCCATCTTCCCAGAGCTTCTCTCCAGGGCACAGAGTGCTCAATCTCCATTTTAACCATTCTGACTGGTGACAGGATGGCCTCAGTGTTACTTTCAGCTGGAATAATAGGTAAGAAATATTCATGTTGGGGGGTCATCCCATGGGGCCCCATGGAGACCTGGTGCCAAATACTGTGGAGCATGAACACAGTCAATTTGTGTCATTTGGTGCCCGTGCCTCATCACTCTCACAGCCAAGAATTTCTTCCTGATGTCCAATTTAAACCTGCCCTCTGTCAACTTGAAGCCATTATCCCTTGTCCTATCACAACACACCCTTGTAAAAAGTCCCTCTCCAGGCTTCTTGGAGCCCCTTTAGGCACTGGAAGGTTGCTGTTATTGTGACCACTGCTTCACTGGTTCCCGTTCTTGGTTTTCCCAAGGTTGTAGCAGATTTTCAGGAAGTTGCATCATTTGAAAGGGCCACTGGACGAAAGGTTCAACTTGTAGATGCATATTCAAATCTGGAAGAATAAGTACAAAGCAGACCCCTGGACCTGTAGGGGAAATGTGAACAAGGTGGACATGAATTCAGACTGTGCCAAAAAAAAACCCACCTCCCTATCAGCATTATTACTTGTAATCCTTCATAGTACTATGAATCTGGAAGCTGAAAGAAAAATAGGGAACTTTGGAAGTCACTAGTAGCTATTACGGGAAGTGGTATAGCTGTAGTCAAATAAATGTGTCCCACTTCCAACATTCTAATATATTTTGTCATTTTTCTGGAAGAGGCGAGAGAATATAATGGAAATTAGGTTTCATTTTCCATTGTTCATTTCTAGCAGTTCTAGTAATATCTGCAGAAAACCTGCTAATCCCAGCTACACACCCACAGAGAGACTCATATTAGAAGCAAGTCTAAAAATATTTCGAGCCAACCCACAGGTTATATTAGCATTATGATACCTCCTACAGATGCTAAGATTGGGCACATTGGGGTAGTCCTTGGATAAGCACATGCTGAGAAATGGTGCTTGTGCCAGACCACTGACACCCCAGTACCCACAAGAGTGTAAAGGTGGGCAAGGACTAAGAAGCAGTGTCCAAACTGGAGTCAGACTCCTTAGAGCTGAAAATAAAATCCAGTTCTAAATGCACTTTTTCTGTGGCATGCTGGGCCAAGTTGCCCACTCTCTTACATTCATAAACGCTTTACGTCAGTCAGACATAAAGTGCTTTGCCCGTATCTTCTTCCCTTTGAAATGGATATAAACCCAAATACCAGTGGATCCCTGCAAAGGATCTTTGGCCATTTCTGCTGGCTTTGTAACTTCTGATGCCCTGATGAGATCAGCCATGACTGATTTGATTTGGTGCTAACACGCAGTGTTGCCATGACTCTTCCTTTTGCAAACCCTTTTCTTCTTTTCCCAAAGTCAAATATGGAAAAGCTGTGACAGCAGCATGAGCAGAAGGATATTGGAAATAATCCTCTTCATTCAGCCTGCATGCAAGATTTAGTGGTGCAGTAGCATTGCAAGGATGATTTCCACGCATCTGATAACACTGTGACACCCTATAATAAAACATACACCTTCTGTTTCATTTTATCCATTTAAGCCCTTTGAGCAACCAGCAGTTGTTGAGTTCCCCACTCCTGCTATTAATAGTCAGGGCAGACCACTCTGCCTACTTAGATTTATTACATTTTAACTAATCTTGATTGAAGTCTTCATATGTAAGGGCTCCAGGGCAGTCACTCACCAGGGTTACACACAAAATACACACACACCGTTTGCCCTGAAATTAGCTCATTAGGTGTCACATAATAACCATTTAATGTGACAAAAACAGGTTTTGGTTTCCCTTTTTCCTTAGGAAACCCGGACAACTAAACATGAGAATCTCTTCTTTCAGCATGATGGATGTATTCTGGAATTTTATCCATTTGAAAATCCCTCTGAAGTCTGTGGGGATATTTCCCTGAGTATGGAAACTTGTGCAACTCCACAAGTTTTGCCTATACTGGGTAGCCATGATTCAGAAGACATCACACATAGGAAAGCAGAGAAATTCCTCCTCAGTATTCCATTTTTTTTGCTGAATATTTTCTATGATCGATTTTCTGTTGCAGGATTTGTTAGTGACATGTGAAAACCCGCTCAGGGGAAAATTTGTGGTGCAGTTTCTCACCTGCAAGATGAGATCTCACAAGCCCCATGTACATATTGCACAGGGCTGATGAAAAGGGTGATGTTTTCCCCATGGCAGAGGGTTTGGATGCTGCCATGTCCCTCTGTCCCTCCTTCCTCCCCTAGGACAGCACGAGTACGCTGGGTGCCTGGCTCAGAAAGGACTTCTGAAGACACTCTGAACACTTTGCTTTAAATGCAACCTTGCAATTCCTGTAGACAAAATATTTTGTTGAATGTTCATGTTTCAGTTTCTATTACTCCAGCAAAGAGTTATTCATGCTCACTTTCTAAATGATGTATCAATGTTAAATGTTTATCTGAGAAGCATCTGAAACCTAAAAATAAAATAAAATAAAATAAAATAAAATTAAATTAAATTAAATTAAATTAAAAAAAAAAAGCACAGCAGGTCCAAGGTGTCCAGGGTGCATTCAATGCATTCTCCATGTGCTGCACGTACAGCTTGAAGGTGGCCAAGGCCGGACTGTGGGATTTGGGGATGCTGGCAGCACTCTGCAGGCCCCTGTGAGAGAGTGCACATGAACTGCAGTGACCTTCCCGTCTGTTTCTGGAAACTGTGAAGAAACTTGGCTACTGCCAAAACTCTGCATTTTGGGGAGGGGTGGCAAGAGCCTGATAAGAAACTGTTTTCTTGACAGTTCAGCAAAAATCCCAGGCAGAATGATAACCAGGGAGGGGCTTGTTCTATCTGAGGTTTGGCACTGGGTTATGGCTCAAACAGGGACTTTCAGCCTATTAAAGCCCTCCTACTGTGTGGGTCCAGGACAGAGGTGACAATTTGTTTCCTCTTGCTTTCTTCCTCTGGCACATGGGGTTTCTGGCCTGTCACTGGAAATTTTAGGTGTTGGGCACAACCCTGATCCTGCACTGCATGGTGGGGACATGCAGAGGCAATGCTGGAGAGCTGACTGATGCTCACAGGGTTGGTGGGGATGGACTGGATGGCCCCAAGGGTCTTCCTATCCCAGTTTGGATGTTATCTTCTGCTTTAAACCAGTGCTTTGACCCACAAGCTGGAGGACGATAATTTGTGTTGCCATGATGTGGGAAACAGGTAGAAAATTCACCCCTTTACTGATCTTTCTGTCCCTGGTTGTGCAATGTGCCTCTGCCTGACTGGTCAGAGAAGGAGCCTTTCATGGAGAGCTGGTGACTGGTGCCATTTGTTGTCAAGAACAAAGCTGAAGGGAGATGTGGGAGTCAGTGTTAGGTGTGGAAAGTTGATGTGGACACTGCTTCCATGCTTGCATGGATGCTTTAAAGAGAGCAAACCGTGTTTCTCAGTGATGTCTGTGGGAAGTAGCACAGAGTGTTTGCCTTGTGACACTGGCACACACCACACACAGCTGAAGGGACCTCCACATACCCACTTGAATCGTAAAAACATCAGCTGCAGGGGATTTGCATCTAATGTCTTTCTTGGCACAAACAGGGCCTCCCCACCCCGAGCAGCCAAATAATCCATCCCCTATCAGCTTTTGCCATAACATGCAATGCAGATCAGCATTCCCGTCAGGGAAACCTAAACACTTTTATAAGCAATGTCCTATAGAGGTGCTTCTCTGAGCCCACATAAAGCAGGATCTGGAACAAGAGATACAACACAGTGACGAATCCATCCATCACCAGCAACGCATTTGGGAAATTTTATGTCTTTTTCTGTTTCTATTGCAAAACTATCTTATCAGTTGTTCTAAACAATGTCCAGATTTCCTCTGTAAATCATTTTTAATTCACAGCCATCACTTTGTGGCTGTTAATGACACTATTCACACGACATTTTTACAGTTACCAGCAGCTTGATATATGTATATATTCCAGTGAAAGAAATAATTGAGCAGCCAAGCAAAGCATGTAGATTAAAATGTTGTTTTAAGACTATTGAGGCACAACAGGAATGAAAGAAAGTTTTGGTGAGAGAAAGAGAGAAATCTCAGTCAACATTTTGGAGCGAAGACTTGGGGCCATGACTGTGGTTTCTTCTGGGTATGCCAGGCTGTGAAACAGGATTTGCTGTTTTCTGCCAGCTGGGAAACATTCTCCTTTTCCCTGGGTGCAGATTTTCCTTAAACATTGTGACTGCAGTGTGTTTTCCTAGGGGTTTGTGTGGAAGGCAGGAGCCCATGGAGCAGCGCTGGGGAGGCAGCCACTGTTGCTGCACCCCTTCCCCAGCTGATGGGGTGCCCTGGTCTGGAATGGAGCACTCATCCTCATCCCAGCCTGCAGGGGCTCGCCAGCAGTGCTGGACCCACAGGAAACCCAGACCATGCCAAGGGTTGAACACAGCAATAGCCCTCCCTGCGGTTCATTCCTGGGCTGACCTTAGCATAAAGCTGGCCCATAGCAAGGAAATGTGTGTGGGAGAGCAGGCAGGGAAGGGAAGCATAGCTGTGAGGAAGGGGAGAGGCTGGGATGGAATATCCATGATCATCAAAAGCCTGAAGGAAAAGCTCCAGAGGTAAGCAGTGGGTACTGGGGGGTGGAGGCCAGACTGAATCCGCCAAATGCTGGAGAAAGGCTTTTGCAATCCAGGAGAAATTGCAGTCAAGACCTGGCAGAAGTGTTTGTTCAAGCCGTGCTTCTTTGATGCTGCTGTGGCCAAAGTACATTGAAAAGAAAAACCCTGTTTAAAAGAAAATAAAGGGCTTAACAGAGCATAACAATTATATAATGACAATACTTATAAAACCATCTGCTGGTCTCCGATGCCTCACTTAGTCACGAGCAATTACTTGGTGCCTTTCACTTTCTAAAGAGCAAGAAGTTCCCTGCAGAAAACAAACTCAGAGCTGCTTCCTGGGAGAAGCTGCTGTAAAGTGAAGCAACATCTCAATTGATGAAACCCCTGCTGTAAGCCAGCACATCCAGGAAAAAGAGCATTTCACTCAGCTTTTCCTCCTGGGAACCATTTTGGAGGAAGCCTCCACCATGAAGCCAGAGCGTGCCCCCAGCTTTGGCCCACTCTTTTTAAACGTCACCCCAGGCTTTGCAGCAGGCTTGGGTGGGCTCAGCCAAGCCTGGCATGACAGGAATGCCTTAAAAAATGATCTGCATGCCCCCCTTGAGCCTCCTCATGCTTGTGCCCCCCCCGCCCTGGGGAGGCAGGAGGACTTTGTGAGGCTGCCGTGGTCCAGACAGACTTGAAGCAGCCCCACAGGAGTGATTGATGGGCACTGTGGTGGTGGGAGCGCTGAAAATAATCCCAACACATGTTTCCCAGTAGCACCTGGCAGCCAACCAGAAGACAGCACTAGCATTTCCTAAATACTGGAAAAATGACTGTCACCGCAGATGCCTGGCTAAATATAACCCCAGTGATGTGGCAGCCTGTGAAAGGCTGGAGAGGGCCAGCCACCCAGGGCATACGTACAGCTCTGGTCCCATCTGAGCCCTGGCTGCCATCCCTGCACTGCAAGACCTCCAGCACTGCTTGTGGAGCAGGCTTTGAAGCCACAGACCTGATGAGGAAGTGTCACTCAAGGCACAGGTGCCAACAAGATACTGAAAATTAGAAATACAGAGCGATCTGAGCAAAGCAGGCTCTTACTCCCCATGGGGGGAGGTATGATTAGGGTGTGTCTCCCTGTTTTGGTTTCTCTGGGAGGGGTTTTCCCTCCTGTGAGGCCAGACTCTTGGATGCATGGGGTCCTCCATGGTGCCTGCAGAGGACCCAGGCAAGGCCCTACATGTAGCACCCAGCTGAGAGCTGGGCAGCTTGGACCCCTAAAATTTCCTGGCTCTTGTGAGTGTTTTCACAGAGCAAAGTGCTACCCAGTGCTGGAGCAGTGGAACACAGTGTTTAATTTTTAAAGGAGGTGGGGATTATCCTCCTCAGTGTGCCCCTCTCCCCTTTGCCCCCTGGCCTCGCCACAAGGATTATTTTACCAGCAGAGTCCAGTGGTTCCTCGGGTGACAGCACTGCCAAGCATCAGCCCTGGGAGCTGCTCTGTATTGTGTGACAGGACAAGCCAAGGGGTAGTGCTGCCAGTGTTTGCTTTAGCTGCTTGCTGGGCCACCAGATGCATCCAAATACATGGTTCTGACTCTGATACCTGAATGTTATTTTCCCAAGCTGGTTTTTGCAGGAGAGAGTAGAGTTGAAGGGACCTCTTGGGTCGTTCGTGAAATCTGGGCTCTGGGACAAGCCCCAGTCAAGGTGTTTCATGATTCTGAGACTCAGAGGTATCACTTTAACGGCCAAAATGTTAAATAGCATGTCTAGGTTTGTGCTTCTAAGACAGAAGAATTTGTTTGTAGAGGTTTCATTTGCTCTCCAGCCTGCTGTCACCTCCCAGCATGAAGTGTCAGCCCTGGGCTGCTCAGCTGCAGACACAGCCCTAAGGAACTGTGTCATGAACCCTACCAGGTGAGAGCCAAGGGGCAGAAATCAGAATTTTAAATGAATGGTATTTTTCTTTGCTGCTTACTCCCTCCATGGCACTCAAGAGGCATGAAGAGTGACAAAAAAGGTGGTGGAGGAGAGCCTTCCAGTCTGGGAGCACAGAAAGCCCCGGTAAGGAGGAGTTTCTAGCCAAGAGATTAAAGCCTGGGTGAGGCTGCAGAGCAGGGTGGTCACTGTAAAATGTCCAACTTACTCGTGTCCCCAGCGGGGTTCTTCTCCTGTTATCTGTGCTTGATAAAGCTCATGTCATGCATCCTTGCTAGATATGTGCCAGCAGTGTTCTAACATGTGGAAAACCCCACAGACAAGGCAGATGAGCAGAATTTAAAAAAAAAAAACAAAAAAAACCAACAAAAAGAGCAAAATAGAATGAAAATGTAAACTCTGGACTATGTCCTTTTTATATGTTTGCAGGGTGCCTGCTAGAGCAAGCTCAGGGATCCTGAAAACGCATCATCAGTTAATTAACAAAGGAAGGCAACTGCAGAAGGCCATCTCGAATCCATCACCTAATATACTGGCAGAGGGAAATTTTGGAAAACATTATCTGAAGCTGCCATCTTCTAGATGCAGCTCCCCCATACGCAGTTCCAGGCACTCGTTGGAAATTCTCACTTGTTCCCTTTTTAAATGATTCAGGCTTCAGCCCATCAAGATGATCAATTAATTTCCAACCCAAGGAGCACAGGGTTTCAGACTTGCAGGTGTTCTCTCTAACAGGAGCTGTCATAGGAACGGTTCCTACAGCAGAGTAGGTAAACAAACGGATATAGAACACAGTCCTCCAAAGGACAGCTGGTGAGAAAAGCTGTAAGGGCAGAAGTGTCATTTAAACAAAAATAGCTAATTTGGGATCTCCTGCACAGGATCCTTATGAGTCGCCGGTGTTTGACCATATCTGGGCATATGGTTATGGCCGATCCATTTTTGTCTCCAGGGTTATCTGTACAGCCCAGAATGCAGCATGTGAATTTTTTGATGCAATGAAATGGGCAAAAGCAATCTCAATATGGGGATGTGCAGCTTCATCAGCACCTCCTGAATTTCTGGGTTTCCTTTTTTTGCCATGCAATTCCCTCCAGCCTGGCTGGCTGTGCCCACCTGTTGCCTCTGCTCTTATGTTTCGATTGTAAGCACTTTGGGATGGGAAGAGTTATCTTCATATGGGGCACTTGTGCAAGGTCTTAATGCTCTGACATTATATGTAATGGTCTCCTGTAGCACTGTGGGAAGATGTAGGAGCTTTCTGGATTGATAAACCTATAAAGCTCTGTCTGTAGGTACATAGAAAAAGCCTGTGCTCACATACATGTGCAGTCTGCCTGGTGTGGCATTTTGTGACCCCTGGAAGATGGGGAGTGTTGGGGTGTGACCAGCAGGCACAGAGCTGGACGCAGGTGCTGCTGAGCCACCCATCCCAGCTGGGGCAAGGGACACATCCTGTCCACAGTAACATCTCCTGCCTGTCCCAGGGCTCAGCTGTGTGTCCATCCCTGGAGCTCGGTATGGTGCTCCTGGGCAGGGTCTCACAGTGTGGGGCAGCAAGGGGCTGTGGCGTATGGAGTCAGCAGCTCCTGACCCAGAGGGAAGAGTAGGGCTTTTGGGAGTGAAGCTGAAATGTGAGTGATGAAATTCTGTCCCCTTTTCGGCATGCCATAGGGTAAATCACCCTCCCAGGACCTTGCTCCCACACTCATGTTTATCCTGCCATCCTCCACCTCATCTCCTGCCAGTCTATACCCTGCAGAGCTGTTTGTGTTCCACACCCATGTTTGTGGCATGTGGTGGAGTTGGACTTGCTCCTTGCAGGTCCCTTTCAACTCAGGAGGTTCTATGGTGGAGCAGTGAGTGCAGGATTGGATCCTTCAGCCCACCTTTCTGGCTCCTCCCTGCCTCCTGCACAGCTGTCCTGCAGGCAATGGGAGGAAAAGCCTCCTGGCAAATCAGCTGATCTGGGCTCTTTGAGACTTCATCACTGCAAATCTCATATCCTACAGGGAGATTTCCCAGGATTCCCCCTCCCTCACTTCAGCCTGCTTGAGGATGCTCTCAGGTGGTTTTTGTGAGCAGCCCTCCCTGACTGGGACTCAGAGCTCTGGGTGTCTCTGCTTCAGCTCCCTTCCAGTGGGATGCTGGCTCCCGAGAGACATTACAGGGCATGAAGCAAAATCAGATGCTCAAAAAGCTGCCTTTATCCTCATACTCATCTTCTTTAGGAAGGCCCCTTTTGTGTCTTCCCTTGCATTCAGATTTTAGCAAAGTTAACAGGCACCTCAGGAGCCATTAGGATTTTAATATTCATACACTTTCCTAATTGTTTGCTTCCCAGTGCCTTCTCTTCCTGCCAGGAGATGAAAATGTTCCTTGCCTAGAGCCAGACTCCTCCAGCTCCCTGACTAATTTTCCTACAAATTTTGCAGCCAAAGCAGTTGGCTGGTAGACCTGTTCAACACTTAAATTGTACCTGGAGTGAAATTCATCTCCCTAGCTCCGGGTGCCTCCATCTATCTGGGTACCATCTAGCCTGCTGTTGTCTTTTTAGAATCAATGCCTTCAAAAAGGAACTATCTCAGGCTGAAATAGGTGCCCAAATTCAATTGCAGCCATCCTTTAGTCCGTGTTACACGGCTGTGGAGGGAGCTCTGATAAGACAGCAGTGGTGTGAACATCTAAAACGCTGTGAGGTGAATCCTACTCTTGTGCCATGAATGCTGTTCTCTAGTAATTAAAGCTGCTTTAAAAGAACATGAGGAATTACGAAAAATCCCCAGCTGCACTGAGAAAGGTCATCAAAAGACCTGACTCCTTTCTCATTGCTTTGGTTGAAGAGTTCCTATTTCTTCCTAATTCCAAACACCCTCTTGAACCTCCTAATCCCAATCATGGTCCCAAGAAATTTATATGGAGTTTCTGTATCCATTTTCAAGGGGTATGCACGCAGATTGTTATCTGTAATGAAGTGTCCCTTTCTGTAGCAGAACTGCAGGTTTGGATGCCTGAAACAGCAGCTTTTGAGGTCTGTAGCTGTGAATTCGGGGCAGGCTGATGGGCTCTGCCTGTACTTTGCACACCCATGTCCACACCAGGACAAACACAAGCAAAAGGAGAATCAAAGAGTCACAGAGTGGTTTGGGTTGAAAGGAACCTTAATGTTCATCCAGCTCCGACCTGTCTGCCATAAACCTTCCACTGCATCTGGTTGTTCAAAGTCCCATCCAGCCTGGCCTTGAACACTTCCATGGATGGGACTTCTCTGGGCACCCTGGGCCAGTGCCTCACCACCCTCACAGGGAAGAATTTCTTTCTGATATCGAATCTAAACCTGCCCTCTCTCATCTTAAAGCCCTTCCCTCTTGTCCCCCTTGTCCCCCTTGTCCCCCTTGTCCCCCTTGTCCCCCTTGTCCCCCTTGTCCTATCACTCCATATCCTAATTTCTCCTGAAAGCCTCCAGGTGGGGAGGAGAGAAAGCTTCACTTTGGTTGTGAATCCAGCATTTTCAGTCTTCTCCATGTCTATAGAAACTTTGGCACATGTTAAAAGATAGCCACCTAGTGAACCTCCCTTCTGAAGGAGACACTAAACACCAGGGCCCTTTGAATGGAGCATTAGCTTTTATTTTAGGTCTGCAGGTTATGCTCCTGCTCTGTGGCTGTCCAATGGACTGGAGACTGTGGATTTGCAGATACACATGTGCACAGACACATAACTGGTTCCCAAAAAATCAATTACAGCACTAAAACAGAAAGTTCAGTATCTTCTAAGACACACAGCTGAAGAAGAAAAAAATAAAAGGAAAAAAAAAAGGGGGAAAACCAAAGGAGAACAAAAAGGAAAAAAAAAGAAAAGCAAAAAAAGAAAGCACAGAAGTGGCTAGAGAACTGTCCAGAAGTAATAAGTAAGTTTTTAAGCTAAGTTTGAAGACTAGCTGCAACTTGCTACACAGGAAAAAACAGAAGACAAAAGCACCATTATGCTTTCTTAAAAATGTAAGAGTACAGCACACACATTCCCTGACAAGGTCATTAAACATGGGTTCAGAGACCCACAGCAGCATATGCCCAGGTACAATGGGTGTTTACTCTCTGACTGAGCGAGGTGCTGGTATGCATAGGGGTTACTGTCGCCTGAAAAATACAGTTTTTGGCCCCGTGTGGATCACAACTTCTTGGTTTGGTTAGTGCACAGAAATGCGGCTAAACCCTCCCCTTCAGATATCTAATTTGTTTGGAATGACAGGCATGTCCTGACTAAAAATTAATTCTGCCAGGTGATATAACTTGTTTGAATTCGCAGGAATTTGCCATTTGGAAAAAGGAAAAAGGAAAGACGTTTAATTAGGGATGGAGCTAAAGCAGCTAATTTGATCTTTCTGTGGAAAAAAAAAATAAATTACAGGTTAAAAATGAAGGCTGTGTGCTCTGGGTGAAGCATGCTCCCTGCTTGCAGGTATGCTTTGATGAGGCTTCTTCTGCTAAGAAATGCAGCACACGTTCCTGTTGAAGCAATAACTTTATCTTGCTCTTTGTTGTCCTCCTGCCTCTGACCCTGAGCAGATGGCCCAGCCACGCCAGGTGTTTATCCAGGGGGCTTCACTCTGGCATTGGGCTCTTTGTGGCAAATGTCACAGCACCCACAAGAAGGGAAAAGGCAAAGCCAGCTGCTGTGGCACAGGGAACCCACCTGCCTCTCCAGAGCTTCCCACCCCATGCACTGCCTCAATTGTCCTCTCTCCTTCACAGGAAGGAGAGTCTTTACACCCCTTCCTTTCCCCTGGAGCTGGGCAATCCCTTTTGCCCACAGTGTTTTATCATACCAAAACCCTGTGGCACAGCCCCTGCGACAGAAATAGTGTGGTGGGGAGCCAAAGGCAGATGGGCACAGGGCCACCATGGTCAGGGCTGGCCCGAGAACGGCCATGAGACCACTGTCCACAGCTTTGCTGTGCCTTACAGAGCCCCAGGTCAGCCTCGAAGGAGCATCTGTGTTTGCCACATCCCCAAGGATATCTCAGCCCCTGCCCAGATGCAGAATGAGCCTTGCAGATTGGTTTGACCTCCAGCCCACAGAAACCCAGGCAAATTTCCTGTTGGCTTCCAGCACTGCAGATCATAAATAGCACCAAGGACATGTCCCAGCAGCAATGGCTTTTGGCCTTCCTCCTCCGCAGGAAGGTCTGGGACTCCATTTCTCCTTCTGCTTCCCCTGGGACACCCAGCCCAGGAGCATGATTCAAGAGAGCTTCGTCACCCGCCACATCGGAGTGGTTCGAATGCAGACGGGTTCAGACTCACCCTTCCCCTGGCCATGAGCAGATGGTCTAGACCACTAAAACCGCATTTTCTGGAAGTAGGTTCTCATATGGAGTCACTTCCTGACAGGGCTCTTTGTCTTTTATCAGGAGGAGCATAATCAGAAAGAAAAGCTAATTATTTACTGGAGGGAGGTTTTTTGTTTAAATCTTTTCTCTTTTCTTATTAGTGTCCTTCCAGTTTATTACTCATCTGTGGCTTTTTTACAAGTTGTCTTTCAGGTGAGGCGCAGTGAAGTGGTGTTACATTCCATACATGTAGGGGCTTAGCTGCAGTTTCATTGTGTATTCAACCCTATAATTAAGACTCAGATGGAAGACTTTATGCCTCTAAAGCAAAGAAATTCTAGGTTTCTTGGCAAAACATTTGGCTGAGTACATAGAGAGCACCTTAAGTACTTAAATGGTCTCTACGTGAGGAAATCTGATGCCAGAAATGATGTACCTTAAAGGCAGGCTGTTGGGAAAAGGCAAACAAACCAGCGCTAAAACGCTTGATGTCTCAAGCTGCATTCTTCCTGAGTATTATTTTTTTCTTGGAAGATGCTCTGTGAGAGGAATTGTATTCTCAAAAACGACTTGTTGCTGGCACCAGATGAGCCACATGAGGTGTGGGAGTCAGCAAAAACCACCCGGCTGGTTCTCGATAAATTATGAGGGACTCGACCGTCGCCTTTAAGCAAATCAATGCAGCACTGCTGTGGTGTGCCAACAGCCAGGAAAACTCCATGGGAGGTAGCCAGCATCTTCCTTAGGGCATGTCCATGCCTGGCTGCAGTGCCTGGTCCCTTCGAGGGGAAGGAGGAGGGACTGTGGGATGAGGCGTGTGGCGGGGGGTTTTTCATTGAGTGTGGCACAAGAGGGCTTTACCCACGAGAAAATTCCTGCAGGGAAAAGGGAAAGTGCATCTCCTTCAGCCCAAAGCTCTGCACGGGACAGCCAAGGGCTGTGCTCCTGCCTGGGGACAGGCTGGGGCAGTCACAGGCAGGAGGAGATGCTCTGCTCTTGCCAGCGATGTTTTCCACCTGGGCGTGCTCTCATCATTTTCCCCTGCCTCTCCTCTCTGCGTGCCACCCTGCAGCCTTCCTGCATCCCCCAGGGCCTGCTGACGTGCAAACCACTGCTGAGAGAAAGGCTTTGGAGATGGGGGTCAGCAGAGCAGCCCTGTGACCCACCTCACCAATAAACCTGCTCTTTTATTTTTTGTCTCCTTCTGGAAGGCAGTGCCACTCACTGCAGGCTCAGAAGCTGGAACTGTTAGGTAGGAAGAAGAACACAGTCATTAGAGTCAGGAGTATCACCCACCTTACGCTCAGATGCGTGGGTGGAGAAACATGGGCTGGCAGCCTTAGCAGCCACCACTGGGGTAATAAAAGGCAGCAAGAATGTTAATGCTAACAGTAGCTGTGTCTGGTTCACACAGATCTTCTTCCAGCAGTTGGTCAAAAAAAGGGATCAATAACTTTTTTTTAATAGATAGAGAAGCAGTGGCACAGAGCACTGACCTTGTCACTGCCATCCAGCTGGCTGCCAGCAGAGCCAGCAGCAGAATTAAATCCTTAGCCTATGCTTTCCTCAGCCTAAAAACAACTCAGCTCTGCCAATTTGACTTTTCACAATGCCATTCTAAAATTTGGCTGAGAAACATCCATGTATCCTCCACTCACCTCCCCTGTGTTTGGAGCCTATCAAATGCTAAATGAAGCAGCAGAACCAGAGCAATAAAGATTTCTATCAATGAGGACCTCCCACTGCACAAGGAATGTGTTTAGTTTGACCTTCAAAAGTAAGCATTTTGCCAAAAGTCTGCCCGAGTTTTTAGGGGTATCCGGGCTTGTTTCAAGGAGACGGTCTGCGTATCAGATGAGCCAGAATCTTTTAGGATGTGCAAATTACAACAGCCTCCTTTTGTTTTTTTTTTTTTTGTTATTAAGCATCAGAGTAAATAAGTATAAGCCCTATACGGAGCATCTTGTTGGGGCATACATTGTATATGCTCCAGGGCGCAAATATTTTACACACCCTCCCCTTTGATTTTTTTTAAATGGAATATGCAAATCGTGCATGTTTCAGCTGGGATTGTCTCTCTTTGATCTGACTGTTCTCCATCCTGGAATTTCTCGCAGCAGGGAAAAACTGAACTGAGATGTGTGGCTACAGGGAATTTCACCCTGCACTTTCTCCAAGCCTGTGGGGAGCAGAAAACTCACTACAGAGACCTTGGAGGGTGACAACAGGCTTGAAATAAAGTGTCTGCAAAGGTAAGGCCAGAGAGCACTGCTCCAGGCCATTGCAAAGCATGAAGCAAAGGGCTTGGGTGACATCTATGTGAGGATTCACACAAATGGGACAGTGGCATGACAAAAAGCCATGATTTCCTTTGAATTACAATGCCTGTTCTCAGCATGAGGTGGTAGAGGCACTGATAGCAGGCCATGATGTGTGCAGCAGGGTGGAGAGCAGCGTTTGGCTCTCCTGCCCAAGCAAAGACCTACACCAGTCAATTCCCTGTCAGCACCTGCTCCTAGTGCTGCTATGTGTGTTATGTTAATGGCTCAGTTCGCTGCCTTTGCCCAGCACCTCTTGGCCCCACCGGGTCTTAAAAATAATTCAGGGTGTGAACTGTCCCATGGCAGCACCCTCAGGTGTCCCTCCAAGCAGGGCAGGAGCTGCTCCATCCACAAATGAGTCACAGGAAAATGGTTTTAGAAAGCACAGCGGGGGAAAGGCTGGGGTGAGAGCCACCTGCACCCAGCTGGGAGGGCGGGCAGGGCCGCAGAGGAGAGGTCAGCTGGAGCAAGGAGAGGTGCCTTGGCTACGCTGCCAAAACAGGGCTTGAATTACGGCCTTTGTGCAAACACCCGCGCGGCCACCGCCACCAGCTCCCGTCTCTGATGGAGCAGATAGGGCTGCAAGGAAAACAGAACACGGAGAGAAAGCAACATATGGTGATACCAGTGGGTTTGCTGAGTGAAATGTGCTCCTGCTCCCGCTGCAGCCAGGGGAAGTTTTGCCTCTGACCACAGCGACAGCAAAAGTGAAACTCTGGGGCCTGGATTGGCAGGGTGTTTTGGCACACAGCGAAATGAGCTGATGAAGGGACACGTCCATGTCCAGGATGACCATCCACCTGTATTCCAGGCTGTGCTGCAGCAAACCAAGCAGGTTCAGGAATTTAGAAGTTTTCAGACATAACCGTTTGAGTTGTCTGCAGAAAAATCTACTTATACTGGGGAAATGAGGGGAAAAGAGATGGAGGAAGGGTGCCCTTCCTGAATTAGGAAAGCATTCCTGTTTATTTCTGCTTGCCTGTGGGGGAGAGGGAAGCTCAATGAATCATCCCAGCCACATAAAGAGCACAACTAAGGTTTTACCTGCTCAAGAAGAAAGCTTTTTCATGGCTCATAAATGCTTATTGATTTGTCCTTTTCTAATTGTGTGCCTCTGCTTCCGGGAGCACAAGTGGAAAGAAAACATCCCTTAAAAACCTCACAACACTATTAGCAGAGGTCTGACCCTCAGTCCCTTGACAGAGATGTAGCCACTTGCCTCCAGCAATGGATTTGGTCCATCCTCTGCTGACAAAAGCAAACCAGCCCTGGCATGTGGAGTCCCTGGCGTGTGGAGCCCCTGGCCTGCAGCAGTGCCCTCCTGTGCTCCCCACTGCCTCTCCCCAGCACACATTTGCCTTTCAGGCAAGTGCAGGACGCTGCCAGGGGTCAGCTGGGGGGTAGCCAAGAGTTTGGCCTGCAGTGTCTTGGGGCTTATCAATGGGCTGTTGTTCAGCTTGGGATTCCTGAGCTCCTTAGTCACATCTTTGCAGGTAACTATAAATCACCTTCTGCAGAACCTGGGGTTTTGCAATACTTGGCCCTCTGCAATTTTGCCTCTTCTGCAAATAACAGGAGTGGCCATTTTTGTTCTGCTTTAGACAGGCCTTCCAGTTACATGCTCCAGATTCACAAAGAATTAGTTGGGCTGATTCTGCCTCCTTGCCGAAGTTATTATATTTCATTAAAAACAGCTAGAAACACATTAAGTTCCTCTATGCTCTTGTTTGTCCATATAAGGTATAGTTGCCAGTGGGCTGGAAAATTGGCAAAAGCAACCCTAAAAGCATCACTAAACAGTCTCGGGAAAAGACTGGGTAGAGATTGCATACCTGCCCCAATGTACATGTCTGGTCCAGGCCACTGGTGGGTGGCCTTTCCCCTCAGGTGGGCTCAGTGGTGGTTGCTGGTTGAAGCCCCGCTGCTGTTGCTGTGACACTGCTCACTTGTGCAGAAGAAGGTGACTTCTGGGGCCTCCCTTTTGCCCCACATCAGATGCCATCAACCTTTGTGGGTGATGGAGTCCCAGAGGGCAAACCCTGCATCCACACTCTCCCTTCCTCTGTGTTTCCTGCTGTGCAGTTTCACAGTGCAGCAGTTTGGCTGGGAGCAGGGCTGCACAGCTAAATGTGGGTCCCAGGCAGTTTCAGCAGATGGTTTAGGAGTGCTGTGGCCACGGTAGGGCTCTTCTTGGGGCAGGGGCCTTGCCACCACTCCCACATGGGCTTTGGGACCAAGGGGATGTGCTGGCAGGGGACCCAAGGCTGGGCTGCTTTGCACCAACCATGGTGTCCACCAGCCTTGGGTCGCAGCAGTGGCTCCCCATGTCTGTGGGGTTTGGCTCTGGGGCAGCTCATCCAAAGGCAAAGTACTCCCACTCCCTCAGCACTGAGCTAATCAGGACAGAAACAAGTGCACTGCAGGCTTTGACGTTTACGGCCTCATTTTTCACACAGGCTCCTTCCCTGTCTACAAATTGGCTAAAACCATGGAAAAACCCCACGCTGCTGCAGCAAACCATCAGCATGGCTGTCATGTCTCTGTGCCTGGTCCGCTCTGCCCATGGGAGCAGCTGCCGCATCGGCTGCTGAGGCTGCTCAGGGCTGGATTTATTTTTAAATTTCTTTTTTATTACGGGGATAGTTTTGACTTTTCCACTTTTCAGGTTCACTCACCCTCTCGTCAGTGTCGCTCCCTCTCTGAGCTCACTTAATAATGCATGACAAGGGCTCGCTCTGCCACAGCAGCAATAATGCAGCGCGTCCCCGCTCCGTGCGGGGTCAGGTTTCTGCCGCTCGGGAATTCGACAGATGGAAACGCTGGGATTCTTTCCATGGCCCTCCTGCCTCCCAGGCCCCCAGGATAGCAGAAGATTATCAGGGGCATATCCCAGCACAGTCGCAGGCATGGGAGAGGGAGGACCTGTGGCGAGAGTGGTGGGGAGGAAGAGGGGGTGTGAGTCATTATTTTAATGAAACTGGTGAAGATGAGAACCTTTTCTATGCCTGGGAAGGCAGTGCACTCATAATCATATTGCTAATTAAATCAGTTTGGCTTCTTTAAACTGATTTTATTTCACTCTTGTCACTCAACTAATTAAAAAACTTAGACACAAGGCCTCGTCACCTCCATCCCCAAAATGATTCTGGTGTATCCTTTCCTTTTCCTTCATCACATCAGAAGCCTCTGTTCCAAGGGAGCCTGAAGACAAACGCTGGGTCTGCCTCACCCAGCAGGGATGAGGCCATGATCAGAAGCTCTAGTGCTTCTGCACAACACTGTGCTGCCGCCCCTGAGTCACTGCTGCTTTTAGAGATCCACTTCTAGAGATGCAGGGTCCATATGATCAGGCCCTCCCCCTGTCTATGCAGGGGATGATGTTTTCACACCAGTCTTTCTTGTGCCAATTGCCCCACAGGTGCCAGCCGGATGCAGTATAGGAGGAAAGGGAATTTTGGAAGCTGGTCTGGTGATAGAGCAATGTGTATCTCATTTCCCTAATCTGTGTTGACTGTGAGAGCTAGGGTCTTCAGGTGACAGAAGACAGGACAAAAAACATGGATTAGGAAAAGCAAAAATGCACGAGGTCACTGAAAAGAGGAGCAACTGGGAGGATGTCACAGCCAAAGCTAAAAAAGATCAAAAAAGATGGCTCATTTGAAGAGGCTTGTCATACAAAAACAAAGCACTAATGGTAGTTTCCTGTGTCATATGTCTTTGTTTCTTTACACTGAGAAGTATGGATGGGAGCAGCAGCATGCATAGGCCAGGGATGTTGGGGTTTCCGGATGAAGTGACAGCCCATGCTTGAGTGCACACAGGTGAGGCCATCCTGAAAGATGGGCTGAGACCACACTCACCCTCCAGCCCCGAGGCTGCCTCCCATCACCTCTTGCATTCATTGGCCTTGGGGTGTAACGGTTTCTGACTTCAGCCCCAATCCTTTCTATATGGGGAAAGACCTCAGCTTCTTTGTCCCCAGAAGTCATCTTTCCTTCCAAAAACCCAAAATCCCAGCTACCATCCGGATTTTATCCCAGTTTGAATAGCTGCTTGTTTCGGCAAGAGCCATCTCCACAGTAAAAAAAAAATTAATCTTCATTTTAGGGCAGGAAACATTGCAAAAGCCAAAGCTGGTTATACTTTTTGGTTATGTCAGCTGGTTGAAGCAGTCTCACAAAAATAACATTGCTGTCAGAAATGATTGCTGGGATATGGAAACACCACTGCAGTGTGTGCACCACACAGAGTGTGGAGTTTTGGGGACCATTCCACTGCTTCTGCAGCTGCCTTCAGTGGAGACAGGATTGAACAGGAACCCGTTACTCAATGCCATGCAGTGCCAGTGCCTACCTGGGAAGGCCAATTACAGCTGAGTGAGCACAAGGACAGCAGGTTGCTGCCCAGGCTGGGTGCGTTCCCTCAGCCTTCTGCGGTTGCAACTCACATTTTACCACCTAATGCTGACCCACACAGCAACCAAACTTCTAAACATGGGACTTAGACACATCCATGCTGTGAATTCATTGATTTTTCTCTTGGCCAGGATATGCACAATGCTCTGGCAGCCATGGGAGCTGAGCATGCATGAGCAGGAGCAGTGATGCTGTGGACACTGGTGCAGCCCTGGTGCTCCATGGCCAGCAAAACTGGGAGGGGAAGGAGGATATGTGCTGAACTTTCATATCCTCAGGTCTGGGTGCTCAGGGTGGCAGGGAGGACGTGGTGTGGCCCAGCAGGGCTGTTTCAGTGCCTCTGGCTGGAGAGGGGCAGCTGGCTGCTGGCAGGGACATCACCACAGGCACGGTGGCTCTCCCCTCAGCTCCAGGGAGGAGAGGCAGGGTAAAACATGGAACATCAGGCAGCCATATCATTTGACTTTATCCCTTTATGAGGCCACTTTGTGGGCTCTGTCAATCCTGGATGACAAGATATGTAGATGGAAGCCAGCATTTGCTCCGTGTCTCAGTTTGCCTGCTCCAGCCAGGCTTAAAGTGCCTTGAGAGCAGGGACAGAGACAGGTCCTGCACCAAAATATGTCGCTGCTGGCTGACGCAATCCAGGCAAGAGACAGGGGGACTTAAGACAGCTCATGAAAAATATGCCATGAGACTCTCCTTTAAACCTTGCCTTCAGGCTTTTGGGCTTAAAAATAACACACACACCGTTGGCCATTTATGTTTAGCTCACTGGGGGTTTTCTTTCCTGCAGGAATGCAAGGATTAGATGGTCTCCTCCGCTTGTGCAGTGACTCCAGCAGCACCCCACGAAGTGATCATGTTCTTCTCTCCTAAAGCCTGGGCTGGATTGGCAGCAGCGGTGCAACAGCAGATGCATGAATGAGATTCCAGCAGTCCCCATCCCATCCCAGTGGGAAGGAGGGCACTGCTGTGCAGGACAGGCTCTGGGGTGGGCTGAAGCAGGGCCTGCGAACCAAGGGAAGACTCCAAGAAGGATGTGGGTGACATTCAGGTTTGTTTTGTAGGCAACAAACCCTACTGATTGCAATCCCCCAATTTCTGAGGGTCAGACCCAGCTGCCTGGCTGAAATCGGTGACAAGCTGCCAGCAGGTTTCAGTGCAGTAAAGTGGGAATGATGGCAGGAAGTGGCTGCAGAGTTTTGTTAATCAAGGAAGTGTTAGATAGGCAGGTACTTAGCAGGATGCAGCATAATCATCAGGGAAGAGAGGTATAACACTGGCTGGAATATTGGCTGTGGCTGGGGATGTTGGGGGCTCATAAACCTCAGTCTGCCCTCAGAGCTGAGCTCTCTGCAATACATCAAAATACTGTGTGGGGTAAAATAAGTGACAGGCCTGGTGCTGGTTCTGCTCCAGTTTCCTTGATTAAGCACTTTTTTGGCCATGTAACAATTTGGGGGTGGTGGGGAAGATAGAAATAAAAGAGGAGGTTTACTAGGAGAGGCCTGGAATGAGCATCCACAAAACCTGAGAGCAGGTTTACATCTCAGAGCACACCTGAGGTGTGGGCTCTCCATCACAGCAGACGACAACTTTGTCACAGGGAGAGACATTTGAGTCTCCATCCCTTGGGGGACAGATGAGAGATGGAGCAGTGTCCCAGAGCAAGCCTGACTTGCCTGGAGACTGTCTTGCAGATACAGGGAGGCAAATCTTGTTCAGAAGGAATTTCATTATCAGGGACAGTGAGGTCGGGCCAGGTGCTGGCTGCCATTCTGGGTGTTGCTGTGCTTTCCCTGGGTGGTACCAGTCCTCTGTGCTCCCTCAGGAGCAGTCCAGCCATCCAGCCAGAGGGATGTGGCAGCAGGCACTGCTGAGCTCTGGGCTGTGCACTTCAAAAAACGATTCACAGGGGAGGTGGGGAAGTGGTTTAAGCCCAGATAACACAACACTTCCCCATCCCTCCACATCAGCTCAGGGAATCAGTGCTGCCTGTCAGAGGCTGCTGAGATTGCCATGACTTTCTCCTGCAGTTTCAGGCCTTCCTAGTGCCTCCTTCTTGTTTCATTTCACCCATTTTGGGGCGTAGTCAAAACACCTTCACACTAGTGCCTCTTAGCACATCTCACCTCCAACAGATGTAAGAGCTGCTGCTGTTCCTTTGGTGCACAGGCCTCCTAAGGCACTGCTGTTGGAGGCTCTGTCACAGTACCACTGCTACTGGGGAAGAGCCTCCTCCAGCCCACTGGACTGCATGGAGATAAGCAACCTTCCTCCAAACTGCTGCAGCCTCCTGTGATCTTTATGGAGCAATTTGTTATGTCAAGTGTGGGATGTTGCATGGCACACCAGGGCAGTGGTCCTTAAAAATGTGCTTGTTGGAGAAGGAACACTTCACAAAGGTGAACTTGAGGTGAGAGGAACACATAGCTCAGATGTCAAATGCCCTGCTGAAGAAGTGTTTGGTGATGAAATAAAGATCGGTAAACTCTGTTGTGATGGCTGGTTTGAGATATCAAGTATTGCCTTCAGGCTGGCTGTAAAAATGTGGAGAATCTAAAGGCACATGGGGCTGGTGAAAGAGAAAAGTGGTAGATGATCATTCATAGCAATCTAATAATGCTGGAAATAATTTGAAACAAATTAGAGGTGGAAAACTGGGAGTCAAATTAAAAAAAAATGAAGGTAGGAAAGAATAACCCGTAGGTATTGCTAATATTTCTTGTCCTGTATGAGAGAAAAATTTGTCTTGTGGATAATTGGACTCTCCAGCCAAGTAAGAATGTGTAATTGTAATTCATGTGGAGAAGAAATTGTTGGTTGTCATCATTAGTGATAATATATTAGTACTGGATGTTCTGATGAGGGCCCTCTGTGGTCAGGTAAACATGCCTGCAAGGGCTTAGGAATAGTCCCTTCCTTTGAGAGAGCACTTAATTACATCTAGAGAGACCTATTGCACTTTCAAACATGATGAATTACAATTGCTAAGCTTCTGACACTAGAGTTGCCTGTGTGCTGAGCAGTGGTAGGGATCAGGAGACTTGGTAGGTGGTTCCTCAGTAAAGTAGAAATCGTTACCACCATCTGAAACTATCCTTAATGTGTTTTATTTCCACACACCTCCTCATCTGCTGGGTCTGAGCTGGCCAAATGACACACGTGATTTTCCTCTCTTCTGACCTCCCAGCCCCTTGCCAAGGTGCAATTCCCAAGAGACAAAACACCAGGAGAAGGTCCACCACAGTTGTTGACTTGACCCAGCTCTCAGGATGAAAGGAGGTAGCTCACCCAGCAGGTGTTCACAGGACTAAGCAACCCATGAAGATTCATGAAAATGCCTGTGTTGAAACCTTTTGCCTCAGGACAGCTGCAGAGGTATTTGCCAGAGCACTTTCACTGCTTGTAAGGGGAAGAAATTGTCTCTGCCTCATGGGTCCCTTGCAGAAGCTGGCTTGAAGAACAGCAGAACTCTCTGGTGATCCCTCTGTATTTATGCAAATTAGCTCTTAATGAGGGGGGGGGAAATAACTTCAGAGTGTTTTTTCTGTTCACCTTTCTAATTTGCAAAGTTTTACCCAGTGGTCCCTATTACAACATTCCTGGGGAGCCATTGGGGTGGTACTGTTCAGGCAGGCCAGGAAGGGTTCAGAGGAGCAAACTAGCTGTCCTGATGCAAATGAGCCCTCTGAGATAGCTGGAAAGATCTTTCTTGTGGGATTTGCTAAATTCCGTGGTCTAACGGGCCCTTATGTGCCCCTTTGTACTGGCTGCATGTGCTGAATGCACACCCTGGCATGACGTGCTGCTGTTAGTCCAGGCTGCAGGTTGGGCACCCAAATTAAAGCAGTACAGACACACTGAGCCTGCAAAAACAAGAGGTTCATAAACCACTTTCAGCTGTACACCAAGTCACATGGGCTTGGGTTATACTTGGGCTGCATTTGTCTTAGTTTCATAAAGTTGTAGAATCATTAAAGTTGGGAAAAACTTTTAAGATCATCAAGTCCAACCATTAATCCAGCACTGACAAGCCCACCACTAAAATGTCCCCAGTTGCCACATCTACACATCTTTTAAATTCCTTCCGGGATGGTGGCTCCACCACTTCCCTGGGCAGCCTGTTCCAGTGCTTGATCACCCTCTAAGCAAAGAAATTTTCCCTAATATTCTATGTAAACTTCCCCTGTGCAACTTGAGGCCATGTCCTCTCATCCTATCACTTGTGAAATGGGAGAGGAGACTCTCCCCTGATCTACAACATTTCAGGTAGTTGTAGAGAACAATAAGGTCCCCCTTGAGCCTTCTTTTCTTCAGGCAGAACAACCACAGGTTCCTCAGCTGCTCCTTATCAGACTTGTGCTCCAAGTTTCCCACTGGCATAGCCCCAACAGCTTCATATAAACACGATAAGGATCCCATGGTAAGTGTCTCTGTCCTTACATTAAGGCTTGACTATACTACAGTGGCACAACAGCTCTGCTTCTAAACTCAGGCGTGTTTCCTTCAAGTAACTTACGGAAAAGATCAGAGAGGCACAGTCCTGAGCAGATCTGGAGCTCTCTGCTTTGGTCTGCTGCTGGGACCAGAGCTAAGCACGCTGTGAAGTACCAGAAACCCCTGTGATATCTTAAAAGGAGAGTGATGATTTCCCTCAGTGACTCGAGGGAAATCAGGCAGGTGAAACCCTCTGAAATGAGGTCCCAATTCATCAAAGTGTTTCCCCACAGGTCATCATATGGTCTACCCTAAAATACCAGTATCACCCTGATAATGGTGTGTCTAACGTTGAGTAAGAACATTTTCGCAGCTCAGTGCCCATGCAAATGGACAGTTCCATGGGAAAACATCACTGAGGATTCCCCAACCTTGCTTGTCCTGAGACAGCAGCAACAGAACTTCATCCAGTTTGCCAGACAGGCTTTTTTTTCCCTGGAATCCAAGCCAACAAAGCCCATAGCACGCATGCAAAATGGCAGAGAGCTTCTCCATGTCTGTTTCTTCTGGACAAGGTGGTCAGGCCATAGTGGCTTGAAGCCAGTCGGGATGTGCTGGACCACCCCAATGCGGCAGTCATGGCATCCCTGGTGGAGCTGGGGAGAGCTGATGGAGTGAAGAAAATTTGCATTGCTGTGAGCCTCAGCTCCCCTGTGGCACCCAGCTGCAAACTGCTGCAAGGCAAAGAGAAACTGTAGCTCTGTAATCTTAGTTGCTTTTTGTCATTCTTTCCGCATTGGTTCACATCCTGTTCTCTTTTCACTGTAGCTCCCCTCTCCCTGTCTCTTCCAAGCCTGATGCCCTGCCAGGACGTTTCCACTGGAAATCTCCCTGCCTGAGTCCCTGAGTCTGCACCCTGCCCGGGATGAGGGTACAGAGTGACGTTTATTTGCCACAGGGCGTCAGGGCTTGCGGCTCTGGTTTGCTCCTGCTTGCCTGCACATTCCCGCCTGGGATAACAGTATTGTCTCAAGGAGCGGCTGGCGTAGGTATGGGATCAGGAAACTTGTTTGGTCATGCCGTAATCAGAGCAGGAACTCTCTTATCTGCTCGTATCACGCAGTGCTGCAGTGCAGCTTCCCTAACACAGCGGATCCTCCGGGATCCTGTCAGCGTGGGACCAGGGGCTCTGGTGCAGCATCACGACCCAGAAATGGATCGGGCTGTCCTCCCTGTGCTGACAGCTGTGTTCTGCTTCCTTGAGGATCCCATAAAAGCATGGAGAGGAAGGGACAAGTGCAGGGGAAAACCTGTGCATTCATTGCAGCTCCAAACCTGGGGCCTGCTGCTCCCTTCAAATAGCACTTCATACAAAAACTGGACCTGGTCATGTTGTAAACACCAGGGATGTGAGTTTTGGCTACCCATGAGCCTGCCCAAGTGTCTTGGCATTGGGCACTTTAGAGAGCACCTGTTGGCCAGGATCTGCCTGTGTTGCCTTATCCTGCAGCCTTCCTGTGCTCATGTCATCTGCTTAGGAGTGAGCTTGCAGAAAGCTGAGCCAGTTTTGGACTGCTTGAGGGATGCAAAATAAGATACAAACTTCACCACAGTGTTTTCCAGCCCTCCAAATCCTGCATGGTGCTGCCTGCCCAGTTTCTGCTCAGGTGTGAAGGCAAGTGCCAAGTCTGCTCTGTACTGCAGCCCTTGGCACAGAGGGTCACCTGTTTCAGGAAATGGCAACCAGGAGCTGCTAATTAACCGTGGCCATATTTGAAATAATTGCTACTCAAAACAGATGCACATCAGGCTGGTTAATGCATGCCCTGCTCTGTGGTCAGTTGTCTCCTGGCGGTCCTGGGCAGCCAGGGTTTGGTGGTGGTTTATCTGGACATCTCCTTTTCTGTATGGAGTGGTTGGGAGAGTGAAAACTCTCACTCTGAGATATGCCCAAAGCCCCCCTGCTGCCAACTCCATGCATGTGTGACATGATGAGGCAAGAAAATTAAACAGGAGTGGGAATTTCTGATGGCATTTGAGCAGAAGGAGAGGTTGGTTCTTAGAACCTCCGGGTTCAGGCTTGTTTCTGCACTGCCTCTTCAGAGGAAATTTTTCCAGATTTTTCCAAGCCTCTTAAAAAAGAGATGTTGAGCTCAGCAGATGTATTCCAGCATTTCGCCTCAGACCTTGCTCATCATGAAAATACTGTGATATTCAAAAATACGGGGACAAGCCAGTAGTTGTAAGCTTTGGGCTGGGTCCAAGGGTGGGCAAACTGACTCTGGGCTGCTTCTGTCATAGCACCAATCGTATCTTTCTCCCTTTGTTACTCCTGGGGCTGCTGTGGCTGACAACATCTTTATGGATCTCCCCCAAATCCAAGAACAAACAGAGTTTTCCATCATGTGAGGACTGCTGTGATTTATTGCAGAATAATCGATTGAAAAGGGGTGGAAGAACTGTCAGGACGGGGGGGGGGGGGGTCATGGACAGGTACTGAAAACCAGTGGGGCAGGAGTCTTTAGTGCAGAGCTGGGACATCAAAACAGTACAGATGCAAGGGGTAAGCCTTAGATTCAGCAAAGCAAGCTGCTGGCTTCAGGTTTGTGCTGCAGGATTGAACCCAGTAAAGCAAGTAAATTATTGCAGAGGAGCAGGCAAAGACTGCCACGGGAAGGAAAGCACTGCTGCTTGTTTGCTTTCCTCTCAGTGCACTGCAAGGAGAATCAACAGCTAAGCAGCCTCTCATGGACTGGTCCTGCATCTGAGGCATTGCCAGCATCCACAGGTCCATCTTGCCTATTACTTTACAATAAATCACAGCAGCTCTTCCCCAATGGGAACTCTCTGTTTGTTCTTGGATTTAGGGGTAGAGGCATGCTGGGGGCTGGCCAGGCTGAGATTGAATGTGTTTGCACATTCCCTCCCCTTCCAGGATTGAATCCCTGTCAGGCCGGTGATGGATGCACTGCTGAGCCAGTGTATCTGATCACCACAATCATTAACTAAATTGTTGGAGGGTCAGGGGTTGGAGGGCCAAACACCATCCCTGCTCCCAGCTTTACAAGGTTCCTTTGTGGCATTGTGTGCGAGCACAAGCCGTGTGGGCAGGGAAGGCCCCTGCCAGGCCCTGCCATCGTGGCCAAGCCACGGGGGGACGTGGTGAGCAAGGGACAAGCTGTTTGCACGAGGATGGCGAGAGAATTTCAGGGCTGGGGTCGCTCAGACACTGGGTTTGCCCTGTCATTGGGAATGAATGCAGGATTTCCCCACACTCACGTCTTCGTTTGCTCTCTGCAGAAGGAGAAAGGGCACTGTGGTTGCACTAGCTTCCACTCCTCATCTTCTTCACTGCCCTCCCCTGCCTCCTCCTCTGGAAAAGGTCATTTATGGGCCTCTCTCCTCTCTTCATCAGGGCCTCCCTGCAGTTTCTTGCTCTCACACACATGCCCAGGATCTTTTCTGGATAATTGCCCTCCATTGACTTACGTCTGGTGCACAAACATGTGCGGATCCCAGGGAGGCAGTTACTTTCCCAGGCAGATGTCTCCAAGTGTTAAAAAAATAATCAGCTGCAAGCTGGGATGCTCCTATTCATCCTGGAGGGCAAACTGCAGTGGAAAGAAAGGGATGTGACTGTCCCCTGGCTTTTTATGGAGGGTCTGTTTCTTAAGAGGCTATTGAACCACATTCAATGCATCACTGAGGCATCTAAGAGGGGATTTAGAGACTTAAAGTTTGCCTGTGGGCACCAATACACACTTTGTGAACAAATGGCTGGGATCCTGAAAAGGTTATCAGGCTGACAAAAGAGGGGGAAGAAGCAATCGACTCACATTGGGACAGACAAGAGAGAATGAGAATGGGACAAAATGGCAGCAGGATGCTCAGGTGGGCTCAAGATTGAGAGAAAAAACCCTGGGATGAAATTCCTGAGCAGGGAATGTGCTGCCCAGCAGCTTAGGGAAATACACTGGAAAAAGTGTAGAGGGGAAAATGTGTGATATTAAGTACATCCACTTCAGTGACCAAAAATACTTTTGCTCGTTCTTCAGTGTCACAAGAAGACATTTTTGTCATAGCTTATTTAGACAGCTGCCTGCAAATAATCAGGTTGAGTCCTATTCTGTCAGTAACATTAAAAAAAAAATAGTAAAGGAAAGGAAAAGAAAATGCCATTCCTTAAATAAATTCAAACTTTCAGACTTTCTGTGGGAACACGTAGCTTTCAACCAAAAATGACTTTGAAGGAAGTTGTGCTGGCACTTTCTTGACAAGGTCAAGATATTCTCTCAGTCTTTTCTAAGAGCCTTCTTCCTTTTTCTTTTTCTTTTTTTTTTGAAACTTTTCATTAATTTTTAATGTATATTCTATTACAAACAGCAGTGTACTTCAGAAAACACTGAGCCTGGAATAAGGAGCATTGATTGTATTGACGGAAAATGTTCTTCTGACATCTGAAGTCCCATTTGTACCTTTCCAAGGAGATTTCAAACTCTTTTTTTTTTAATTATGTTTTGGTACCAATATTTAAAGTCAGATAAGTGTCAAAATCATGTAAATTCTCCTCCCTCCACACCATCACCAAAGGAAATTATCATCCTGTGTAGCTTTACTCATTTCTCCCAAAGACCTATGAAATGTGTCATTGCCAGCACTGCTGCCAGGCACAGGGACAAGGAGAGACAGAGCTGGCAGAAAGGCACTTATTGGCAGTGGGGAATGGGAAAGCCTGCTTGGGGAACCTGTGTGAGAAGTGTGGAAGGCAGCAGGGTGCAGAGACCCTGTGAGCATCCCCGGGTGAGCGGGGTGCTGCAGGCAGCACCTTCTCCAAGTTCTCTGCAAAGAGGGACCCCAGGCTGTTTGCAGTCTGGGCCCTGGCTCAGGAGGGCTGTGCTGCAGGTCTGTGGCTGTATTAACCATGCTGCTTGGTGACCTTTGACAGGAGACAACCTGGCTGCAGTCCCTGGGGAGGTGCAGGCAGAAATGGAAGCAGGAGGTGGCTGGAGAGGGACCCAGGGGATATCAGTTTTCATGGCACAAGTCTGTAGGGAGAAAAAACTGCTGAAAAGCAGAAAATTCAGAGCAGAGGTGCTTTTCGTCAGCTGCTCCTGGAGTGGCTCCACTCCCAGAAATGTCAGACTGGCATTGGGAAGCCTCACTGCAGGCTGTCCAGCACAAATTGGAAGGAAGGAGAGCAGAGAGGATAACAGCTGAAGGACGGATGCAGGCACACAGGAGAGATCAAATTAGAGGGGATCCAAATTTCTGGGCAGTGGAACACTTGTCAGACAGGTTCTCTCATTTACTTTACCAAAATTTGAGGGCTTTCCATGAATATGGTGCCTGCACACCACAATGTTTGTGGAAAGCGAAGCCCATGCCCAGGGCTGGTGCACACCAGAAGTGCTGAGCTGGGATGCTGGGCATGCTCTGAGGTCAAAGGCAGGCTGGGCACCCTTCCCTGACAGCTGCCTCCAGACCCAAACACGAGCCCAGGCCTAGGGAGCAAGCTTGGGAACGTTTCTGTGTATGGGCAGAAGCCAAGCAGGTGCTCTCAGGAGCTCTCATTAACTCTCCATCAAGAACTCAGCTCCTGGATAAAATGGGGAAGGCAGCAGGAAGAAGCTGCACTAAAAGCTGGCCTTATCCTGTAAGTTTTTAACACATGTTCCTGTCCCATGCCTTTCTGGCCAGCACAAAGAGCCCTTTAGTCATTCCTCAACAGCTGGATGGTGTCCCAGTCCCATTGCAGATGTGTGGGCTCCAAATCCTCTGCACTTGACTCCCCATTTGGGAAACCACTTTGAGGTCACTTGGGAAACTTGGCCCCTGGAGGTTTCAAAACTGTGTCTGACTCAGAGGTGCAGGAGCTGCTGCCATGAGCTTGGTTTGTGAGATGACTGCACACATCTCTGACATGAGAGCTGATTAATGCCACCCAGGCCATTGCTGAAGCATTTGCTGAATCACTTCTCTCCTTTGCCCGAGATGGGTATTTTTTTGTTATTTATTACTCATAAGGAAGCCATGGGCTGCTCTGCGGCATCCAAACAGCTTTGCAAACAAAGGCTTCTTGACCTCCTGTCCAGATTGAAAGCAACAAATATTGTTTGTTTCTTCTTCTGTAGACCAAAGGATTCACAACAAGGTGAGTATTCCTGTGCAAAGGCTTTGTATTTTAACGGAGGAATGATTTGATAACCCAACAGGCCCCATGCAATGCCCCCTTTCAGTGACATTATTGTGTGGCTTGGGGGATGAAATGGTGAAATGTTCCTCGCTTGTGGCAGCCAGCTGTGAGCAGAGGACTCTAAAATTGTCACCAGAGCCCCAACACTGCACAGAGGCCAACAAAACACTTCCAACTAAGCCAATAATTCCCAGGAAGGAATTTGTTTGGTGAACATAAGCAAGGTCCCCAAGAATTCTTCACAGTTACCGACTACGGCCTTGGGTTTTTCTTGGCAAGTTGTGGGTGGAGAGTTTTGCTGGGGCTTTTCTTTTTTTTTGTTATTTTCAGAATTTCAGGTGCATTCTGACGAGAAATGCAGGATGTAGGATAAGCTTGAACTGAATAAAACTTCACAAAGAACCTTCATTGAGACAGGACTTTCTGTAGCAGGAAGGACAATTCAGTGTGGATCAATAACTGCGTCCAGGGAATAGCAATGGGAGATGAACTGTGATGCTACTTTTTCTGTCCTAATAGTTACCAGGTCAGGCACTAGCTGGCCAGAGAGCAAGGGGGCTTTTCTCCCTGTCCCTGGTGCAAACCACCAGTGCTCCTGGCTCTTCTCCACCAGGGGCAAAGACAAAGGCACAGTGAGGTAAGTGCAGCTCTTGGGCTTCGCCTTGGGATGGAGGGAAGCAGGAATGTGTCTGCCCACTCTGTACACCAAGTTGAACACAGAATTAAGGGTGCATGGGGGGCTTCCTTTCAGTGTTGAGCGAAAAAACATGTGGAAAGGAGACCTTTTTCTCCAGTGAGCAGCTCTGGCTGTCAAGTCCTACATCCTGAACTTCCTCACTCCAACCCTGTCTCAGGGATTTAGGCCCTAAAAGCACTGACATAACCATGCACAAATAGTCCAGATTCTCAATGGTGAGACATTGCTCCTCCAGCATTGGAGTGCTGTTGGTGTTTTTCTCCTTTTCCTTTTTAATGGCACTAGAAAAGCCCCTACACTAATACTTAGAGCCTACTCCACCTCTGGCGTCGAGTCAACACCCCCCTTCGAGCATGGACTCAAACACCACAGATTGCTCCCCACAGCTCTGTCATCAAACCTGTCCTGGCTGGTCAGGGATAACGTCTGAGATGCCAACACCCATACCCAGTGCAGTACTGGGCCCCGAGTATTTCTCTGCCCCCATGTTGTATTTTCATCACATTTATCAAGTCATGCCATCTCTGAACAGCACATGGGTATTTTGTCAGGTTCCACATAGATTAAAAACTATCTTTTCTTTCCATCTTCTGAAACCCATTGTTTGTTCTTTGTTCATTTCCTTTTGCTGATTGAATCTTTTGCAGAAATGAGCCGCTGCATGGTGGCTCCTCTGAGCTCCTGGAGGAGCCCTGCACTTGGGCACCGTCCCACAGAAACCATTGGCTCCTTGTTCAGGGTGGACACCTCCCATGAAGATGCTTGCCCTGCACCTTCTGCCCATAAGATCTCAGCCATAGGAGGGCCTTATCCCAAAGTTTGGTCACAGGCCCTTTCCAGAGCCTGAGGAAAGAATGAAACATCCTGAGTTTTGGAAATCATTTGTGGGAGACCAGGTTTCTGATCGCCAGGGATAAATGTTATGCATCATGGATGTAAGAGGTAGGGGAGGTGGGCAGACTTTAGAGGCTTAGAACCTCCTTAATTTTAGCAAAGGGGACTGAGACACAGCCTGATACAAATGCTTTGAAGATATGAAAATATTCAGTTCTTCTGGAGTCTGCAATACCAAGACATGGAAGGACAAGAATATTTGAACCAGAAGGAGAGCACATGAGTGAACAGTGATGGTGATGAGTTTTTTGGACAAAGAGAAAGACTGCCCCATCTCCCAGTGTCTTCAGAGCAACATGGGCTTCAGCGAAACAAGCGACTGGATTCGAGTGACTGAGCTCAGTGACCTGTGTAAATCCAGATTTAGCAATTCCTTCTGGCCATAAACACTACGACCCTGCTGGTTCTCACAGTTTACCAGTGGGAAAGGGCCGAATTTGGTAAACTCAGACATAAATGTCGTGCGCTATATTTATGCAAACCAGTGCAGCTCTGTCCTTGTAGGGGAGCAGCTCTGACCCCACATGGCAGCAATCACTTATCAAAGGGTGGCAGCAAGCCTGTGATGGGGGGGACAATCCCTGGGAGCATGGCTGGAAGCTGTCCACAGCTGTCTGGTTTTAGTGGTGGTGCTGGCATCCCAGACTGGCCTCTCCACTCCCAGGGAAGCTCAGAGGCACACAGGGAGGGGTCTGTACTCCCAGAAAGGCACCTGCAAGAGGTCCAGTTTTGGCAGCATCCTGAAGCACCCAGCCAGGACCCTACCACAGAGGGGAATGCTGTTTCTGAAGACAGTAGAAAAATAGCATCGACATGGCTGGGACCAGATCTGGTGCTGCTCTGCTTCTTCTCACATTCATGAAAACGCAGTTCTTAGAGAACCCAGAGAGCCCTAAGCTTTACCTGACCACTGATCCCTGCAATAAAAAAAAAAAAATCCAAATGGGGTAAAACCCTTCAAGATATATTAACCTTGTGACTCCCCAAACCCACTTTGGTTCCAGACCGTTGCTCTTGCAAGACAGAAGAGAATTTCCAGCTTTTGTCTGGAATTCAGCTTCACCTCCTGTGCAGGAATCCTGGGCATCAGCCCTTTCTCTCTGTTCCCTACAGGTAACACACGTGCAGCCAGAAATGTTGCTAACCCACCTGAGTTTCAGCATCAGTTTTTTGTAAGAATCATGGTATTAACCAGGCCTCCTCTGAAAGGATCTCAGGCGTGGAGGGTACTGCAGGAGCAGCATGAAACCCATCGGGGAGAGTAACCAGAGAAGCAGCATCGCTATGGCGATGGAGATAAGGGGCAGCCCTCACACTGCAGCTGATGAGTGACATGGTTTCCAGCCCTTTCAATGCCTTTAAGTGTTTTCCTCCTTGACTCAAACTAGAAGCAGCACAACTTGAAAACAATTAATGTCCCCTTGGAGGAAAAAAGAAAAGAAAAAAGCGGCAATTTTTCCTTCTATTTTTAAGCCTCTCTTCACCACAATAGCTCCAATATTTCACTCCTGACTCAAAGGCAAAGTCCGAGGGAGCAGGATATGCTGTAGGGTATCTCTCTTGCCACACTATTCGTGTTATTTTCAAGTTCCTCTCTCCAGGGTTCATCTTGGCAGCAGATCACAGCGCCAGGGCAGCACAATGTAAACTGGAGCCATTGTTACTCCATCTCCCGCTCCTCATCGCTGCAACAACATTTCCCCACACGCCTCCCTGCAAATTGTTGCATGTCCCATCCTGCTTCCCGCCCCCCTCCAAAATCCATCAGGCTGCTGCAGTTCAGCTATTCACATAGCCCCCTCAGAGGCACCAAAATAAAGAGGTTTCTCTTTGCTGGCTGACACTGTGCAGGGTTTTGAGGCCTGGTCTCAGTGGCAGCAGTGAGTGGCTGTGCTGCAGGGTTCCCCAAGGTTTCACGTCATGTACCAAGCGGGCAGAAAAGGGAAGTAGGCAAGTGGGCAGATGTTGAAATGGCCTTAAATTGCTTCATTTTCTTCCATCACCTGGCGATCTGGTACGGGGCCAAGGAGGTGCCCCCTTTGCACGGGATCAGCCTGTTGTGCCATCTGAGGGGAGGATCAGTACAGCCAGGTGGCTTTTGGGGATGGAACCAGAACTGAGGATGAATTTCAATACCAAAGGAGAGCTCAGGGCCTCACTCTTGATCAGCAGGGACTGGTCAATGGCAGCTGTTGCTGGGACTTTTCCTTACAGCTTTGAGGCCCTGATGTCCATAAATATGATGTATATATGGGTGTGCATCTGTGCTCACTCTGCCAGCAGCACAAAGCCAGAGGACACTGCACAGCATCAGCACCGTGCTGAATCTCAGCTGACCCATGTTGCTTCACGTGGGTGCTGGATGCCCTGGCCCCAGCAGCTGCAGCAGAAGGGAGCTCCACCAGCAAATCCAGCCCCATCCCCACAGACCTCCTCACAGCCACGCTCTGCCCACATTCTGCCCGGGCTGCTGGTGGATGGCACCCAAGATGGGCTGGGAGCAGCGATAAAAGTGACGTCTGTGGGAGTTCACCACCAACTTCAGTGAAACAGGATCAAGCCTTCAGTCACTTGGCAACCTGCTTTATCAACCTGAGCTTGTATCTCTCTCTGCTGCTGTTTTTCCAAGGGCTATTCATGGTTCAAAGCTGTAGACAATGCTGTTCCTTTCTTCACTCACTGCCACCTAGTTATCTCTGGCAGAGTGTGACTCTGGAGAGAAGCAATTTGAGAGAGGAAATACATTGGAGATGGAAATAGCATGGAAGATACAACAGGGACTTGACTTTCTTGTTTCTATCTCATTCAAGATTATGTTTCCTGACTGAATCCCTGAAGATATTCAAGTTGTTCTAAAAATTATGAAAGGAACAAAAGAATTTTTTTGTGCACATTGCAGAGAATCCAGAATGATTCTGCCGATTTCCAAAGTGTGGAAGTGGGAAATGGGGGTCGGCACTTGACACTTGGCTAAAGCATGAAGGCCCAGGGGTCTGGAGGAAACAAATGTGTCCCCCAATAAGATATATGCATGGGAACATTTGTGTCAGCATCCCAGTTCACAGCCCATTGGAAAATTCATCTTGGTCTCTGTAAACATTCAATTTCATAAAAATTCAGTCGGTGGACAAAAAAATATAAAAAGGGATAATTCTACAAATAATACTGTGACAGGCCAGGGTTTAGTTGAAAGAAATGACTGATGAAACCCAAAGTCATAGGTTTCAAACCTTGGGTGTGCTCCTGCTCCTTGGAAGCTTGCTGGATCAGCTCATCTGCACGGTGAGGAAGTTTGTCTTCTCGTCCTGGGCTTACCCCGAGTTTCCTAAGTTTACACTGGAATTTGGCTCAGGAGCTCTCACACGTTTCATTCACGGAAAGGTGCAGTAAAACAAGTGCGCACAAACCCAATACAACTTCCCCAGCAAGAGTTTTGCAATCTGAACAAAACTTTTCTTGAAAGACTAAAGTCATCCTCCCATGGATAAACCTGATTGTTTTGATATTCTGAGAAAGGTACACATAGACAACAGATAAAAAGTTTGCAATGAATTAACAAAATTAACGAAGAATGAAGAGAATGGGAAAAAATTACAGGAAAGTTGTAAAAACTATAACCTTGAGAAAAAAAATTTTAAATCCTATTTTTCCGTACTCAGCTGACCTGCAGAAATTAAGGCTAGAAGGTCACATAAACCCCAGAGGGATGGTGCAGTGGCTCTCTTGGAGCAGGTCTCTGAGGATGGAGGGTGTTCAGGGAAGCATCCTGTGGGCAGAGCTCCTGCCCTGCCCCACCACCTGGGACACTTGTACTGGCCAGGACACTGGGGTACAAAGTGGCACTGGGACATGAACTTATCCCCCCCATACCACTGGGGCTGTGTGTTGGAAAGCCTCACTGAGAGTGGCTCTGAAGAGATCCAGATATGCCAAAAAGCCCAAATTGAAATTTCTGTCTACTTTAATCAAATCCAGCATTTTTGCAAAGCTTTTTTCTGCCTGATCCCAAATGGATTTTCAGGCAGGGACATTTATGAGAAGTAAACAGCTAGAGTTAAATAAACACTTGCAGGCCTCTGGCTATCCTGGCAGGGGACAAAAAAAAATAAAAAAGAAACCTGACAGCAAATATTAGCAACAGATTTTTAACAGGTGGAGGAATTATCGTACGTATCTAGGAAAGAAAACAAAACAGGCACTCCTAAATCACCAGCGCTGATTTAAACATGAGCTTTTAAATATAGTGTGTGAGCAGCAAATGAGTTCTAATTGAGGAAAGCTTGTAAACAAACAGCAGCTTTCATCTGCAGCATCACGCGCGATACGGGCTCTGTGCTGGGGCTGGACCACGCTGCCACAGCCCAGGCCTGGCAGTGGAGATGGGAATGAGCTCTGATCTCCACAAGGAATGTCAAGGTGTCCTGGAGAAACGAGGAACAACAAACCTGGGCTCACACTTCTCAAGGTCTGGATGGGCAAAAGGAGCAGTGCCAGGTCAGTGAACCAGGCACACAGCAGGATCCTGGGGCTGCTCCTCGTTCAGGTGCTGCAGAGACCCAGGGCAACATCTGGGAGCAGTCAGCCTGCCACGAGGGTCACTTTTTAAAGCCACCTTTGAGAGATATCATTTGTCTTGAAATAAGAGAGGTGGGGGCCCTTTCCAGCACCTGTGTGGGCACCTGATCCGTGCCATGCCCACTCATCATCTCCTGCTCTGAAGAAAGACCTGCTTCAAGGTTTGTCGAGCACCAGGAAGTGTCTGAGGAGCAATCTGGGAGTGGGACAAAGGAGGGAAGGTGGCTGGAAGCAAGCCTCTGAAAGACAGCTGGGGCTGTGGTCAGAAAGGAAAGCTGTGCTGCAGCAAAGCATGCACAGCTAATGCTCAGCCTGTGATGCAAGAGCGGAGGAGATACAGCATGTCAGGAAACGTCTACGCAGTGCAGATACAATCAGGCTGAAAACACACAGAGCATGCCAAGGAAGTAACCTTGAATGTCTGCTGGTATTTTTCTCTGGAAAGCAACAACAGGATATTACAAAGGGACAGAAGCATGGACATGGTTGCCAGTGCTTACCAAGACACATAAATTACTTGCCCTGGAAATGAGCATGAAAGGGAAAAGTGTTTATGCCCGGTCCCAGACCAGGGCTCCTTAAAAGGCCAGCCCTGGCTTTCCTTGTAGCAGCACCCCACTGAGCTGTCACAGTCAGCTGGAGGTTTTGACAGGGGGGTGGCCACATTCAGCATTAGAGCTCAGCCTTTCCCCTGGGTGTGCAGGGGACAGGCCTTGGAAAATGCTCCCACTGCAAGAGAGATGTCCTGCAGCAGGCACAGTGTGTGTGCGTCAGGCATCTGCTGCTGGGAAGAAGCAGCCAGCCTATATTCAGCTTTTATTTCTAGAAGTTTTAATCTCTTTCTGCTCTGATAAACGATTAATCGCTCAGATGAGCCGAACCAGAAACTGGCAAATCAAAGCCACCCTTGTTTTGAAAACACGTTGCCCACAAACCCCAGTTTAGCACCGTGCCCCACAGCAGGAGAAACACAAACCCCAGCAGAATATAGCACCCGCAGCTCCCAACCTTTAGTACCCAAATTTAGGCATGTAGATAGAGCAGCTTAACCCTGAGGATTGCTGGGACCCATATAGACCACCAGAGTCAATGGAAGCAGCAGGTGCTTGGAAACACTGCAAATCAAAGCACTCATTCAGGGCACTAAATATAGAGCAAAATTCAAACACCCAGGCTGGAAAATGTCGGCCATGTGCTCCCTCCACTGCCCTGAGCTGCAGGTCCCACACACCCAGGCTGCTGCCACACGATGCCCGTAGAAGGTGCTGGGTCTCTGCTCCCACCAGCACTGCCCATTAACAGGTTTTTATCCAGGGTCACACAGTGCAAAGAGGGTTCTCCTCCTCACTATTTTAGAGGATATTGCTGCACTTGAGATAACCTCACTGGTTTATCTGCACTGAAAGTGATGTCAGCAGACTGTCAGAACACCTCCCTGGGGACCTGCCATGTCTGTGGGACCTTGGGACCGTGCATGAGGGCTCTCTCTGTGCCACCACGCCAGGGAGCCTCACCAGGCTAAGGGTGGCATCCAGGCACATCCCAGTAGCCCAGGGAGCCACCCTTGCACTTCCCAGGGCATGCTTCGAGAATGTCTCGAGAGAGCAGAGCTCTTCACTGCAGAATTATTTCTTTTCTTTCTTTTTTTGGTTATCATTTAATTTAAAAACAAAAAACGTGAAGAGAAACAGAGAGGAGGGCCTGCTGATCCATGCTCATCTTTTAACTTGCCCAAGTGTTTGACTTCAGCAGTTTTGCCTCCATTGAGAAGCCTCTGCACTCACCATTTCTGTTTTCTTTTGGGAAGTGGGGATGAGAAAATGCTGCAGCAGTTGAGCCTGCGGTGCCCTGCAGAGGGACCAGCCCTGTCTGGGGGAGATTTAGCCCCGTGGAAGGCAGAGCAGGTCAGGGATATCACCTTGGCCAGAGCAAGGGCTGGCTGGCACACTCCTTGCACAGGCTGGCTGGGGGATTCAGCACTGAACAGCCCTTTCTCCCACCCCTTTGCACCTCCTTGCAAGTAACACATGGAGGGTTTTGGAGTGGAGCCCAGTCATGTAGACAAACATCAGTGAGGGGACCACCAAAGAGGGAAGCACTTAGGTAAGACACATGGCAAAAGGAGAAACAGATACAAACTGTCCCTGAATTTCTAATCCATGGAGAGGTCAGGTCCTGGGTCCACAAATATAAAAGGTACAAAAGCAGGGACAACCCCCCTCTCCCCAACAGCTATCACACACTCTTTTGAAATGATGCTATATCTACACCTTTATTTGAAACTGTAACTCCTAGATACACAAAACTAATTTTGAGCTGCTTTTCCCAGCACTTGAGGGTATCAGGACCTAGAAAAGCCCTGCCAGAGGATTTCTTCTGCCCTTAAAACAATGAGCTGTCTGAAGCAGTTCTCAGGCATGGGTAGGTTTTCATAAGAGGCAGCCCAGTGATGAAACAGAGCTGATGCTCTCTGATAGATAATGGTGGGGAGAAGCCTCCTGGGCTGCTCTCCTCATGGTTTGAGCAGCCACATGTCTTCCCAGGGCTGGGCATGGGACAATGGCCACCAGCCACCCACCCCTTCCTCCTTCTCCCTTCTGCCTCTCCAGCAGCAAACCACAAATGCTGGCGGTGCAGCATTAACGTGGCCCTTCTGACCTCACCTTGAGAGTGCAGGGCTGTGGATACACCACTTTTGAGACAGTCTGTGCCAGTTGTGACTTGTGGCACAGCTTTTCAGCAGCAGAGAAATAGAAGAGGCATGAACCAATGCAATGTGATGGCTACCCAACCCTCACCTCTAGATCTCACTGATGTAGCACTCCCCAAAACAGAGTCTTCTTCCACACCCACTGATGCCCACATCCTCTTCAGCCTCCTCCCTGCTGGCCAGGCTGCAGGGTTCATTCCTCTACTGCCTGGTGTGCACAAATCCTTGTCACTGGCATATCCCCCAACTCCCACCCTGCCCCAAATAAACAAGATCACAATGTTCAGGCCCAGTGTGGAACCCCACACCCCAGTGCTGCTCTTTGCCGACAGTCACAGACTGAGCTTCCCGAGGGACCCCAGCACTCAGAACAGTGGGATTCACACAGCTTTGCTCTAACAAGAGCCAGGAGCATGCAGAGCCAAGGCATGAAACAACCACCTCTTCTTTCTCATCAGTCTTGAAGACAACATGGACCAAAAAATAACCAGCCCACCAGGGAAGGTCAATAAAGGATCTGAACAGGTTACAAAACAGTGCTGGCCTGTGTGGGGTGCCCACACACCAGATGCTGTTCAGTTTGGTCAACCTGACTCCAAAGGGACAAAGAATAATTTGGAGGGGCACAGAGGTCATACAGGAGAACCAGCTGGAGACATGGAACAGCACTCTGCTAGTGGTGGAAACAGAAGAGACTGTGACTTTGAACCCCAAGATTTAAGGAGAAAGTGGTGTCTGTAGTGTAAATCCCAAATGTTATGGTGAGGGAGGAGAACAACTCCTGTTGTGATGGTGGAGAGGGAACAACTGCTTGCTGTTTTCACATCACCTATCAATGAGCAGGTTCACAACAAACAGAATTAAGTGCTTTTCCACCCAATTCATGGTGCAGCTGTGGAAATCATTGCCACATGATGTTGTGGAGGTCTGAAGCTAAAAAGGTGCTACATATGATGCTACAGAGGAGAGGTGCCTATCAAATATGTCCCTAAACTGCTGACCAAAAGAGCTGGATGGGTGTGAGAAGGGCTCCTGCTGAAATTTGCTGCTGTCTTGCACTTTCTGTAAGCATCTTCCACCGGCCACTGCAGGACAGAGGATGCTACAGTAGATGGACCTTTGATCTGCACCAGTACAGCTGTTGGCTGAGCAACTTCCACCCACAGGTGGGGCTTCCTTAATGACTAGGTGGGGTTATGCCCAGAGTTATGCCTGCAGGCAGATGGCCAAGCCTTCAAAGCGCCTTCTGTGGGCCGCTGCCACAGCAGTTTCCAAACCTGCTCCACAGCTCCCTGCCCAACCTCCCTTCACAGCCTATCAGCACAGCAAATCTGCCACAGGGAGAAGTCCCCTCCAACCCAAGCCTCCTTCAGATGGGAGGGAGAAAAGATAGGACAGCAGCTGAGAAAGACACACAAGTTAACAAGTCTCTCCCTACCAAACAGGGCAGAAGGATTTGGGTTTGGTTGGCTGTGTGGTTCTTTTTTTGCCAGAACATTTGAAAGCGACAGCCTCTCTTGGGCACTCGAAGGTCAGAAAACATCGTGCCTCCCTAATCACAGTCTTGCATCCTCACAGAGTTTCACATTTACATCTGCAAAGTAATCCTTCTGCCCTATCCACCGTTGGAAACCAAGAAATGTTAGTTTGACTTCAGCAAAGCACACATTCATTCCTTGTGTCTCAGTTGTTATAAAAAGTTAGATGGATGGAGTACATTAATATGAACAAAACCATAACGTCTGCTAAATATTGCAAAAGTTTTCCATGATTTTTTTTCCATCTAAAAAAAAGAAAATTGCAGCAGCTTTGTTGCCAGGGAAAAAAATTAAATAGAGCTTTTCTTCTGAGCTTCTAAAGACTGACTCATTGGTCCCTCAAGATTGTTGATTTATGTACTCCTTTCATAAAGGTAGTCCAAAGTGCCCTTTGAGAAGGATTTCAATGAAATCATGCTGATTGTCTGCAAAACACCCCCAGATTATTCACTTTGAAGCAGGACAGGTGGGTCCCTGTTCAGCTCATTTGTAATGTACACTGCCTTGTACATTGTCTGTTTCTTCTTGCTCTAGAAATTGTAAAAAACAATGTAAAAAAAGAGTTATTTAAACCATCCAGATTTCCTAGATGGATGCAATCTAGCTTTTACAAGGGAAAAGGTGACCCAATGAACCATGAAACTTAATGATTCTCATTAAAAAAAAGGACTTCCTACTTAGGAATATTACCTATGACATTCATCTATAAACTTTTGATCACAAGCACATGTTTATGATCAAGTGGTTGAAGAAGAGGTATTTTTGCACTTAGACTAAGTTCCTGTCACTCTGCAAAAACATAGAGAGCATAATGTATACAGAGCAAAAGCAAAAGGTTCCACATATTCATATACAAACAAGGATGAACTTGGGAAGGATTTGGTCATCTCTCATTCTCAAAGGAGCTCCTTTACTGTTTTATAAGCCCATTCTTTATGCCACCGCCTGTGATGAAATAAGGACACAGGGCTAGTCAGGGACTGCTTTGCAGCACTGAACAGAGTGAGTCTGAGAGTCACATAATTTTTTCAGAGCAAGAACAGTATTCTAAGAGCAATACAAGCGCTTACTTTCACGTTGAGAATGGAGGAAGAGCAAAGACAACCTCTACCCCCTTACCCACCAGAACCTCCCCCAAAGGTCAGACAGCCCAAGGGATGCCAGCTGCCCAGGACAGCTCACAGGCTGCTTGAATTCTTCTTCAGGCTCATCCTTTCTCCAGTGCATCCAAAGCACTAGGACAGCCCACAAGCACTCAAGAACAATGAGGCAGTTCAATTCAGTCTCACATATTGTACCTCTAACACAAATTCCTCTGCAAGTTTGTTACACGCTAACCCCATCCCTATTGTCCAACTTTCCTCCCAACTAGAACTGCAACTGGTGTCCTCTGCAGCTTTCAAGGCAGTGACTGAAATGCCTTTCAACCCTTAGCTTGTTTTTGAAAAGGTATGGGCAGAGTGAGTTATTTTGCTGGATACATTTACTTTCCATCCAAGCACAGTCTGATGTGAAGAGGAATAATTGTGGCCTGCTGGAGAACAAACCAGACAACAGCAAACAGCCAAAAAAAAAATTGAGCTCAGCAGGTGTTTCAGGTTAACATCAGGTCTTGGAAAGAGCATCAGACAAGAAAAATTAACCCAGAACTACTCATTGCTTAGAAAGATCACAAGAGCCCATTTATTAGTTTGCCTCATTATGTAGTTTGTGTAACAGAGAGGATTCTGGCAGCACCATAATGCTTAGCACATGTACATTAGCAAGAAGTAGAGATGCAAGAGTTCAACATCTCCTGTAAAAATAAATCAAGAGGAAACAAAATTACTGAATAAGGTGAGATGAGGCATGTGGAGACGTATAAGTAATTTACGAGCAGCACAGAAATAAAATCTGCATAAAACTGATCAAGGTTAATTTGTGCAAGTCAGAAAGTTAACTTTTTGGTCATCCTCCTGACCTTATTCATCTTGTTTCATGTATCTCAGTGTACATAACTCACCTATCGCATGAAGGAGGCATCAAATAATTATTGGTTTTGGCAGAGGAAGAGCACTACAAAATGGAATATTTGCCTGGGGTGGTTTTGTGAATCCACAGGGGAATGAGTCCTGGCCATGGGACCAGTCCCTTTGCTTAGAACAGTGGGTGATGACCACTGTTGTGCCCCTTTATTTTATACGCTACTTCAGAACTGGGGAGAAGCAGAATTAGCACCTTTGGGAGCAGTGAGCCAGCTCATGGCTACATGACAGAACAGCAGTGACCTTATTCCATATGTATATAAACCTATTATTTCTCCTTTTGAGAAACAACAGAATTTGATTTTGAGAACTGACTTATCTGAGTGTTATTTCTATCAAGATAAAGACAGAAAATACTCCAAGAAAAGCAATAAAAAGTAGCTGTATGATGACTGGAATAAAAGCTCTGTTAGAATCTAGAACTCTGCCTCATAGGCTGATAGCTACCAGGAAAAAAAATCAACTTTTATATTCCATGTTATCTCACAGGAATTCATATTTTATAATTATATAATATATCCTTTACAAAGGAACAGTCACAGAAACAGGCATAGATCTTCTGAACTGAGATTGGAGCATGTCATGCAAAAGCTCTGAAGGGCTGCAGAGTAGAGAAGGTATTACTTCAAAATCCAACTCAATTGGGCAACTCCTCAGGCCCCTGCATGCTCAGCCAGCCCTCTTCTCACCCAAGGAAGGAAAACTCTGCTCAGACAAGGCTTCACTGAGCAGCCAGAGGCAGAACCACTGCAAAACAGGCACATGGAACACACAATCACAGAACATCCCGAGCTGGACGGGACCCACACGGATCATCCAGTCCAGCTCCTGGCAGCTAAACACAGCCCTGGTGCTTTGCAGGGAGAGCCCCAGTTTGGGAGCTGGAGGTGTTTCTAAGGCACACGTGGACAGCACCTCCTCTGCAGGCTGTCAGTGGTGTGGCCGTGGGACAAGGCTGCCCAGCTGGCTCAGGAAGCATCGGCGCTCGGTGCTGCACGCTCGGGTTACGGGAAGTACCGGAATTAAACCAGGACTTTCACTCCTCCTCTGTTAACCTGGTCACAGCCGAGCTCCAAGAGCTTAGAAAGCAAACAACAATCTGAAGTATCTTACACACAATGAGGGAATCATTTTATTAGATTATGGAAGACAGCAGCATTACAGTACAAAAAGTTACAAGAGTAGCAGAAAAAAAGTGTTTTTGGTTTAAATACTCAGGATTATATTGGGGAACATGAGAAGGATAGTACCCTTTTCTAAACTAACTCCTAACCAGGTTATCAAAATAAGTTTTGAATATTTAGCACAAGTAAAAAAGTTACAACAAACATCATTATAAAATGCTTTAATAAATAGTTTCTTTTCTGAAAGGTTTTTTTTTTTAAGAACATGTCAAAAAAATGTACTAAAACAGATGATCCTGCAAAGCAAATCCTGCATTCCTGTATAAAATAACTGGTTTCAAAACATTCATGTTTACATTGTTTGTGGGCCAGAGTTTACACTCTCAGACATCCGTTCCTCTCAGTGGTAGGGTAAACTAGGTGTATGTAGTGTTATGCTTCTTCAGTAATTAAAATAAACTTATAGTCTGCCCAGTTAACAGCAATAATAAAAGCCTAAAAAAAAAAAGCGTAAGCTTTCCACAACATTTAACCATTTCTACTGAGGTACTCCCATCCTCTGAGCTTGCCAGCCTTTTCCCTTTAGAGCGAAAGATGAATAAAGCACAACAGAAACAAGATTGAGGAAAATATTGTTCCCTTCATTAGGCCTGTATTTAAACGCAAAAAAAAAGTAATACCACATGTAATTAACATATTCACAAAAGAAAAAACAATGCCTCTCTATGTTGGTACTGTACAGTAGATGCACCCATTAGTGTTCTTGAGATGGGCTGAACATGGGGATAAACAAACATTTCTGGATCTATTTACACGTAAGTGGTTATGCTCCTATGTAAATACAAATGACCAACAGATTCCTAACATTGATTGTATTAACATCATTTTCTAATCTGGACATAATACCAAAAAGTCTTATAAACTGCCATAGAACCTCCTTTTCTGCAACATAAATTAAAAGGAATGACATGTAAAAAAAAAAGACCAAAATATTTAACTTATTAAATCAAATATACAGAGTGATTCATTTAATATGTACATATTTACACAAAAGCACTTTCACTATTAGAAAATAAACTGTGTCAGTTGGGGAACCTAGAGTTCTCACAATTTTACTATATTGATATGGCAGTCTTTGACAGTTGCTATAGAAAAAGTTTAATCTCAAGGCACTTGTCACATGCTTCAATACTGCAATTCTAAAGTAATTAAACAGAAATAAAAAGGCCACTTTTAAACCACAGTTGAAAGATCTCTATAATTTTTTTTTGTTCCTATTACAAAGTGTGTAAGGCAAATTTGGAAAAAATCTTACAGAAGCTACTAACGTAACAAGTGCAGTGAGCTGCCATTAATAGAGATTCAAAGTCAAGAAAGCAGTTTAAAGTTCACACAATTTCCTCAACCAGGAGGTTTTAAAGCCACCATTAAATTAGAGCAAGTAATAAAAAGAAATACATTCTGTAAACAGTGTACAGTCTTTTGTAATAAACTTTACACATATTGAAAATACAACCTCTCCTCTGCCACACAGCGAGTGTATTATAAGTAAACTTTACAAAAATAGCAACTATCAAAGATTACTCATTTTTTTTTCATCTGACAGTCATTGAATAATTTATACAAGGCTAAAGAAACAAAATAAATTTTATTTATTATTTTTATTTATTTTTTTTACGCAAAATAAAGAAACTATGAACATTTGACTCCAGATATTTTTAGTCCTTGATGCAGAGTGGAGATGTCAATTTTTCCCCTCCCCAGCAAGCGCAGGCACAGTCTGCCTACATCCCAAATACAGGTTAGTCTCTACTGCCTTCAAAGTTTGATGCATTCACATTTTTTACAGATCTGTTGTCCATTTTGCCTATTTGATGGGATTTCTTTACTGGACTGCTCTCTGATGTGTCAGACACTTTTGTCGGCAAAGGCTTTGCAAGTTTGTGAGAGAGGAATTTGTCCATTTCCTCATCTCTTTCCTCCTCTTCGTCCTCCTCTTCCTCATACTCTACATACTCCTCTACTGCATCACAAGTTCTCTTTTGAGGAGATATGAAGTTTTTGCATTCATAACGAATGTCTTTGTTACTGTAAGATCTGTCTATAGGATTTCTTATGGGATTTAAAGGTGCCCACTGGTTATTGGCACCCTCTTCTCTGGGAGGACGGCTTCTCTCTCTCTCTTTTCTTCTCTTCCGAGTCCACCACACGCAGATGATTATACAAGTCAGCCACACAATGCTAAATACCGCACAAAGAATTGGAACCAAATAATCTAGAGGACAAATGGAAAGAAATAAAGTCTTGAGTTAGCAGCAATATATATAGCACTGGACACTTGCAAGAGAAGTATTCATACTCAACTACAGGTTGAGGTCAAAATGAACCATTTTTAGGAGAAAGAAAGAAAGATGTCTTCACAGCAGAATAACAACTGCCTGAATGGATCAGGTCCATCTGGAAGCGCTCTTTACTAGTTTAGTTTTATGTGATTAATGATGAGGGAGGAAAGCTCCATTTGAAATCTTTTTTCCCCTCCAACAGACAAACTGGTTTTCTTAAGTAGCATCTTTCTCAAGCATCTAAGCAAAGTTGGCCCAGAAAACCTGAGTAAACATTCCTAAGAAAAACCTTATCCTAGCAGGAGGCAGGCAACGCCTCTAAGTTGCTCTAGAAGTACTGGCACTTGCACCACAAATATATCCTGCATTTATCATCAGAAAGAACAGTCCTTTACCATCAATGTCTACAGACATTTATGTATCAATGATCTCCAAAAACATTCAGGTTAGAGCTACATAACCAAATTGATCGTGCATTCTTCAGCATGTTCCTGTTCTACCTCAGGATGAAATACCAGAATATTGTCCCTAGAGAGAAGAGTCTTCACCCCTCAATGAACAAACAAAAGTTGCTGAGGCAATTGCTTTTCTCCACACTCTCAATCCAAACCTCACTGTAGTGTTCTCCCAGCCACACAGACACATTATTTCTCTAGGAAAATATTTCTGAAAATTTTGGACTTCTGCTCCCCTTCCTCAAGAGCTCTACAGCTAGGAGAGAATAACAATTTTTTTCTATTCTTCTTGATAAGCAAAAGTTCACACATGATGAGGCAACAAAAGTTGAGGTGCTCTGGTTTTTTAGAGAGTAACAGGATTGTTCAACAGCTCTGTAGACAAATGCTGTCAACCCACCACTCTAATGCCTGATCCAAACAAACTCCCTCAGCAGTTTTAAGACATCTGCTTAGAGAATAACCTGGAAATGACTATACAAAAACAACCAATGTTTCGACACCACAGTCGTTTGCTCCAATGTTCAAGTGTCTACCGAGCACACTCTTATGTGGAATGTTACACATTCTCAAACATTTCCTTTTGGTAAAGGAAGGTGAGTAAACTGCCAACATAGTTGGCCTCAAGGGGTCTCAAAATTGCATTTTAACAGTTCAGGGAAAGATTGCACTCACATGAGAAACTGCTATTCTCTCCTGATTTTTCATAAGCAACTTAACATTAAATCATGAATGGGGGAAATACTTCAAAGAAAAAGGAGCTCTTCATAACAGCTTCTCCAAGATTAAAATACAAAGCTTGTATTCTCACTGCTATCACAGCTATTATTTCATCATATGACCATGGATCCAAGTTTACTTAATAACAGGTTCTTTATTCAGAATTTTTTGCATGCAGATTCCAAATTCAGACTATTTTTTCTTAAAGCTAGAGGAAACCAATGAAGCATCTAAATGATCATCTCCACCTAGACACTTGAGCATCCCACAGAAATGAGATTCTCAACACAAAGGGATTTACACCACATTTTCTGATAGATTTTCTCACCCAATTAAGGGGTAGCAATAAAGCAAACCAAACAAAAAACATGAGTGTCCAGGTTACAGTTTGCCTTGTAACAACTCAATTTAAAGAACTAGGGGCCAGTGGTCCATACTGAGCACCCATATTAAAATGAGGAGGCTGGAAATCATTTTGCAAGAGAACCCAAATTAATCCACTATTTTAGGAGAATCTTTAAATCTTATTGAGGTGGGAGGCAACATAATCTGCATCCCTTTAGCCCTAGAATTTAATACGCAATCAGAAAAACCAGAGGTTGAGGTATGTCAAAATCCCAGCTCCATTCCTTATCTGCTACGCAACTGCTGCTCAAGGCAAGCACAAAGCAGGCACACTCCTTCAGGAGAGCTGAGGAAACAGCACATTTGCCAAGACTTTAACAGATGAAAGGCATTTCCTAGAAGGAAAATGCAAGGGAAGTGGAACCAGGCAATCTGCTAATTGTTTGGACTATGGGTGGAAGATCTTCCAGAAGATTATGTTGGGGAGGTCTAGGAAAAAGTTGGGAGAGCCTCCTACCATTGTAAGATTTTCACTCTGGGGCTTAGTTGAACTTGAGCCTACCAGCAGTCTTCCACAAGCCTGTCTCCTGCCTCCCCGAGGCAGGAACACAGGCATGCAAAATCTTCAATCGCTTATTTTGGCACAGCTCTTGGAGAGCCAGCATTCAGAGATAAAAGTCTCCAATCACACTATATCCTCTTTAAGAGGAACGAACACTACATTTTAAGCCAGCTGTGCACTAGTGAGAAACACATGTTGAAAAAGAGAGAGAAGTTTTACATTATCATGGCCTAGTATTGGAAGAAACTAGACATCCTTAACTCTTGTTAAGGTAAATAAATAGCACACGAGCACTTCAGAAGAGATTGGTATCACACCACACCTTCCCTCTCCCCGTATTTTCATTTCTTCACAGCCTCAGTGCAGCAGCATCAAGGGCTGAGGTTGGCTTATGGTTAATGTAGAGAATTGGACAGGATAGGAAGTGCACATGAGAACAGCTCCTGATCTTGTGAAAGGTGTGCTTAGGCTGGAGAGCTGGGCTGGAAGTCAGAGTCAAAACTATGGCAAGACTATCTGGGCACATCATGTTAGGAGATGAGGTTAAGTTTAAACTCGCACACAAGCACAGAATCTTGATTTCAAAGCTGCTTTCTCTTCAGTTAAAAAGTCACTAAAGACACAACCTGGTGGATCACTTTCTCCAATGTGTAAAGATATGAGAAGCCTGACAACAGGGCAACAGAAAACACAACACAGAGGAGGTGTGCATTGGAACCTTACCTGATGATGAATTCCCAACAACGATGGTCTCAACTTTGACTTCAGTTACTGCCAACATAACCGTGCTGTTCTGTCGCTTGGTGATGGCGTTCACTATTGTATTAGCAGCATTCTGAATGAGGCTGTTATCTTGTTCATCTCGGTGTGGGACAAAGGACTAAATGGCAGGGGAAAACAAGAAGTTATTGCAGTCACCTAACCATGGAAATGCACTTTTTAAATCCAGCGACATCTTAATTGAGTTCACTCAGTTGAATTTGTTTGACAGTAGCTACAAACAGTTCTCTAAAAGCTTACCCCAGCAACAGCATCAGCATGGCTGGCTCTACCCCAACTGCAGATGCAGTGTCAGACTTGGTGGGTAGCACACCTACTTGTTAATTTAGCAAACCTCAAAGGAAAGGCAGTGACTTCCACGTTACTTAAACTGATGAGCTAAACTTAGTCATAGTTTGGAGCAGTTCAAGACATGTGGATTATCTAGATAGAAGCTTGGACTAATAACAGTCTGCTCTATTTATACCCTACACTTTGCTCCCATTGTGGCTCAGCATGCTCTTTACAGTACTAGTAGAGACAGACAGTCCAGCTTCTGCCTGGATAACCATTTACCAGGAAAATTAACTCCTGCTTGAAAACTAAGCTATACACAAGCATTGCATGACTGAGCAGTAAAAATGCATCTAAAGCAAGTCTTTAGCTCATTAGGGCAACAGTTACTATTATCACTCAACTTGCACCTTCTTCCACTTCTCGCTTAGTACCCTGTACGTAAAGAACATCCCTGAAGCAGCCATACCCTAAATGCACAGCAGAAACCTCTTCACAAGAACAATCCAGCCACCAGGAACCCTATCTCCTTACTGAGAAGGTCAATAGCCCCAGATTTCTGACAGAACAAGCAGGCACCCGTTCACTAATTTGGGCTGAATTAGTCTTTAGAGTAATTTATCATGAGGTTGTAGTAGCCCGTCTGTCATTAACAAAACCTGCAGTTTCAGCTCTCTGGCAGTGTAGGAAATTGTGAGATCACAAAATTGCTTTGCAGACAAGACTAAGCCACAGATTGCTCCACCTGCATTCAAGTGAAACAAGCTTGAACAACTTCTTCCCCAGCAGAAACTAATAAGAAAACATATTTGTGTGTATATATATACACGCACACAAGTCTCATACTTACAATAGCAACTTCCACTGCGTTCTCTGTGGAGTAAGATGGATCACATAATATTATCAGAGTTCTGTCCCTAGAAACAGTCCTAGTAGCTGGTAAATATCGGATTTCAGAACAGATATTTTCTGTTGTAGTGCCCTGTTTGAAGCAAGGGAAATTGGGTGATTTTAGTTCAAGTGAAAAACAGCATGTAAAAATAAGGATCTTTAGAGTTCTAGCAGTTGCTGAGAACTGATGAATGCAGAAAAGAGGGCAGCAAGAAAGGGCAGAAAAGTCAAGAACAGGGTTTTGGAATGAAAGGCAAAAAACTGAGCTTGCATGATTATGTTAATACAGTCTGAACCCATCTTGAAGTGTAAATAGTTCTTCAAGACACAAGAAAGTAAAATATTCAGTACAAACCCTAGTTTTGCCTTAGCCTTTAGACAAAGCACAATTAAAAGCAACAGAGGAGTCTAGTAATAAAATTTTCAAGCTTATAATAGCAAGGAGTCATACTAGAAACCTTAATTTTGCATGCTGTGACACAGAATAGATCCCTACATATATTGCCACACTTCATTAAGAATTCCATTCTCACCTGGGGGACTTTGTCTCCATTAAAAATTAAAGTAATTCTAGCACAGTCATTGTCCAAGTACCCAGAATTAGGCAGACACTTGATATTGATAGGCAGAGGTTCAGAGGCACTGCATTCTCCCCAGTCCGTGCACGGTGGCTGAAAGCATTTCATATACTTTTCTTGGCATTCTTGACCCATGGGACACTGGTTATTTGAATTATCCCAGTATTTGTGTAACAGACAAGGCTTTTTTCCACACCACACCTAGAAATTAAAAAGAACAAAACACTGTTACAGCTAGTTGCTCTTATGCATCAAATCAAAACAAGCAATTCACATAGGACGGTCATGATCTACTGCTGCCTGCAGAATATCTGTATTTTGATACTGCTGTAGTCCTAGTAGCAGATGGAGCTGCTCTTCCACAAGATGAGGACATTTTGTGCAGACAGAAGAGCAAAAAGCTGTGCAAAGATATTCCAACAAACCACTGACTGGGCACATCTCCTTAGAAGTTTATGAATTTGTCATACATCACTGAGTTATATAGAAGTTTAAGCATTTATTTTAATCTAGTCCTCTAGGCATCTTTAATCTAGAAAGACAAATATCCCCACAAATATTAATTCCTTCAATATTTATATTGAGACCCCTGCCAGAGAATGCTGAATATGTTAAGAGCTGTTGCACACTGGTGATAAGCACAGCCACTCCAACCACGCTCCCAAAAGAAAACAGTTTGCTGGTACCCACAAATTACTGGAGTGCAGCAAGTTTCCAAACACAGCTCCATGCCAGGAGCTGGACTTGGATGATCCTTGTGGGTCCCTTCCAACTCAGGATACTCTACAATTCCACGTAGCCTTTAAGATCCTACATAGCACTGTACAGCTATTGGTGTAGGCACTTAGAGATTTTTTAAAGCACAATTGTCAGCAAGAAAGTGCAATTGTGCCATTACACATGGAAGAAACCAAATACCACACATGGATGAGTTGCATTTACAGCACGTTTCATCTGCATTTAGGCCTTACTTTTCCTCAGTCACAAAACCACCAGGATCTAGTCCATAATAAATACACGAAGGTTGAAATCTGTCAGTTCATAAAGCTACTGAAGGACAATACAAAAAGGCAATTAATACCCATTGAAAAAACTTCTTCCTACATGTCCTCCACCTTGGAATTCACATTTCACAAAATTAGGAGTTCTAAAACTGTTTGCAAAGCTTCAGCAGCATGATTTATTTATCCTTTACTCTATTCCAGCTCACATTTCATTTTCTGCAACAAGTGGTGTAGAGAGCCTGTTCTAGCAGGTAGAGAGCAGGACAGTAACTTATCATTATAAAGACAATCCATAAGTACTTTTACAGGAAGCCACTTTTTTTTTAAACAAAGGAAATTTAGAGGAGACAAAGACTAACTTGTGCATGAAGAACAATGAGTTTGTTACAGCCACAGGAATTTAAGAAAATAGGCCAAAATGCCTACCTTGGTGCAGTCAATACGTCCATCCAAACAGTGGCAGCTGTTGCACTCCTGTTCCCACCGGCTGCCATGGGGAAAGGTCATTCCTTTAAGCCAGCAAGGCTTTCCAATTCCAATCACTAAGGGAAAAAACATCAAAAAGCACACTCAGACACTTCACCTCTTCAAGTTATAAACACTATACAAATTAAAATGAAAAATATTAGCTACTGTTCCTCACGTATCAGACTACTGTACATAAACTTTATACCGGCTACATTGTGCCCTACTGTTTTTTGGGTAAAGGTTGATAGCAGACATAGGAATACCTTCTTGGCATCTAGGACCAATTCTTCCAGGGGGACAAGTACATCGGTACCCATTTATTTCATCTATACAGGTGGCACCATATCCACAAGGAGAAGACTGGCACTCATCAATATCTGGACAGAAAATAGGTAAAAATCAGTGACAAGGACACAGAATATTGTAATTAATAATTTACTGAGGTGTAATCCAACAATACCTCCTTTCTTTAAAGCAAAGTACAGTGTGGCTTCAGAATTAATCTTGTAATTAAACAGCTCTGCCATTTCAGCAATAACCGGTAACAGATTTCTTGTAATTGCACCCTAATTGAAGTTCTGGTAATCAAAACAGCAGTCATATGTTGACTCATCTCACAGAGCAGAGGTGTTGGACAGCTGAAGGTGTTAATGCCTTCTCCACATTCAGCTACAGAACAAGTCCCACATCCTGTTCTGGCACTAATCTCAGACATTTAGGCTTCATACAAGAGCGTGTGCTTTCATGAAGTTATCAGAGTACAGGAGCTGAACAATGAACTTGCTCAACAATGCTCAAAAAAATGATTTACTGCAACACAAATGACCATAAGGCAGAAGAATAACAGTTTAGTTTGTAACACACATTTGCTGAACACTAATAACCTTCAAAGAGTGAGTAGACTAACTTAGTACACAGACACTTAGCACAAAAACCTCTTAAGCCCTTCAGAGATGCAGAAGCTTAGCCACAGAAACCAATGGAAAAAAGGCAGGGAAGCATGATCCATTCAGATGGACAGCAATGTGTAATTTGTTACTCTGGGGAAGTGACAGATACTGATTTATGCAACAGAAAACAACTTATCAAGTTGTGAGCCATAAGCACCAACTGCTTCATCTTCAACCAGAACATTTCTCTTCCAAAGTATCTTTTGAAAGGTTTCTTTCCACTGAGTATGAATGCCTTTTCCAACCCCTCAAAAACTGTTTACACACCAGTTCTTGTCTCTCACACATCAGCTCAGTTTAAAGTACAGGACTTTGAAAGTGAACATGATAAATGGCAGTAGTGAGACAGTTACATGTGTAGGCAATGGAAAACAGCCCAATGGATATGGAAGGGCTGTTGGTTCTATTGTTGCTTCCTTTAAAAGTGCACTAAGATGAAGTTTTAAGCAAATACACAAGATGTAAACTTCAACAGGGTTTAACTGCTATTTCCTCCTGTCTTCAAGCTATATAGATTTAAGATTCTCCAGCCTCTGTATGCTGAAAAAGGTGACTTAACTCTGTTTCTGTAACAGCCATAAAAAGCATTTTTATCAGAGCTACTCCTTCCATCTAGACCAGTCTAAACAAGTAAAAAATGTCTGCAGCTCCATTACAAATGCACAGTATTTGTATTTGTGACATCCTAGCCTTAAGGGGAAGAGGAGGAGCCAAGGAGAATTCAATATCCCTTTCTGGATGTCTGGATCTAGACACACAATGATCTGCCATCCCTGCTTCTGTATCGAGACCCTGCTAAGCTGATGCTTCCACAAGTGCTGCAGCTGCCCTCCAACCAGAGGTGCTGGTTTGTCTTCTCTGTGCCAGAAGGAGGATGAAGTCTCAACTTGAAAGTACATCACCATACTGATGGAGTGGAAGGACCAAGCCCAAAAGCCTTAAGGCTACAGAAGATTTGAAGTCTGATCTTCCAAAGCAGAAAGTAAGAATAAGGTATATATCCCATTCAAGTCAAAATGGCAAAATTCCATTAAAAAGACAAAAACAAAACAACCCAAAAAACCAACCAAATGACAAAACTTCCCACCAGATCGTTCCACAACATTTTCAACACAGTTTTAGGGTCTGTTTTTCTCCCATATTTTCAGCCTCTATCCTTCAGAATAATTGCAGTGTAACAGGTTTGTTTTCTAGCTTTGGAAGACCTTTATCATACTTCTGTTAATCACGTGCTAGGCACTACACTCAAAATGTTTTTGTTTCCATTTGCAAACAGGAATTTTTCTGAGGGGATTTTGGTTTCTAATGTTAAGTAAAACACATACAGATATATGTCATCTTTACCAACAAGATGTTTATCAACAGAAATATTTAAAACTTAAGCTTCTATGAAGCCAGCACCCCAGAAATGTCAGAATTATCCAAGGAAAACCAGCAATGAAGTCTTTAAGCATGATTTAAGCCAACTCATTTCAGTGCCATTTAATGAAATGAGTAACAGACCACAACCTGCCATTATTTACAAGGTATCAGTACCTCACTAACAGGTGGCTTCTTCTTAATTATTTGGAATTCAGCTGAGCTAATGTAAAAAGGGTCTCCAGGTGTTCTTTCCAACTCATGCAGAGTGGTACAACCATCCAGGTCTCTACCCATGCAGGTACTTACTAATTCTGCAGTCAGGACCAGCAAAGCCAGGGGCGCATTCACATCGGAACCAGTTCACTCCATCGACACAGATCCCTCCGTTGTAACTGTAAACAAAAAAGTCTAGTTAACAAGCCCACATTGTTTCATTGGTCAATTAAAGCTTTGGTAATTAAAGCTCCTGTTGCTCTTTAGGGGGACATTTTTTTCCAATCAACAGAGAAAGTGTAATGATAGATAAATATCATTACTGCTTAGCAAGTCAGTGGTTAAAACAGCACCATCCTACAGGTGCATGAGGAAGTGCATCCACAGAACTCAAGGAGGTGGAACAGCACTTTCAAGTTAATACAAAGAAAGCCCAAGCTTTTCCAAGTTTGGTTCTTTATTTAATACATGAAGCACAGATTATGGCATCAGAGTGGACAGCTGAGAAAGATAAGGTAGATTGTGTCATCCACACATCAGTTTTGTCCCCTTCAACCATAAATATCAATCTCTAGATTTAAAATATTCCCATTTAATCTTCCAAAATTCAGTTTTGTTTTATACACATTTATACATAGTAATTTGTCCAACAGGACATTTTTATATTATTTAAGATTATTTACTGTAAACAAACAGGTTTTAATTTCTCATCTTTTATCCTATCCAATTACAAGTGCTTCAAATCATATTATCATTTGTGATTCACTTCATATCACTGTAATTTACTAGTCAGTTCTACCATGAAGACTACACTAAAATACTTTTATTTGTTCATACATGAATCAACTCAGGATTGTTTTGTGGTCTTTGTTGCTGTTGAGGAATAGATACGCCATAGCAAAAAAAATGGTTATATGATATTTTATATAGGCTGGCTTTGATTATTTTAGAGTAAAAATAGTTCTAATCTGTAATGTAAATCCATATTACTGTGCTCATTTTTATTTTCACAATAAGTACAGGACTGGAGTTTGTGTACTTACCATGGATGAGGGTTGCAGTCATTGGTGTCTAGAAAAAAGAACACAGACTAGTGTAAATAGTGGTGCAATTTATTTTCTAATAGACAACACTGTAGTTCAGAAGACAATATATTTGTTAAGAAAAATATACAGAACTGAATGTTTTCTTCCACACTTGCAAAGTAAGTTCAATTATCATTTATATCAACAGTAGGCATAGTAAAAACAGAGCTCAAATTTTAAGAGCTTCCCTCCCACTCCCAATGTTACACCTTGAGGGGGAAAAAAAAAGAAAATCAAAGTTGCAGGCTTTACTCCACCTAAGCAATTCATTGTCTCAGTATGTCAAAGTAGTTAACTGCTATCCTCAGAGAAAATGGCTTATACTCCACTGCCTGCCTTTCCAGATACTTTTCATTATTAAAATTATTATTTCTGTATTTTTCCTGCTCTGCACATGTTTCCAAAAATTGTATTTTTATAGAAGGCTGAGATTCTTATTTTAGCAGAGACTGGATGCAAAAAGCTGCATGACAAACTCTTCATTCATTACTCAAGCATCGACTTCTTTACCTACCTCCCACTCTGAATGATTCAGATATTTTGGCACATGAACCCCATAAACTTGCTTTGTTTCAGTTAACAGCTCTCTGCCAGACACTCCCAATATCCCAGGGGGACGCAGGGGAAGAAAGGAGAAAAGCCTTACTCTGTGTGCATGTGCGTCCTTCCCATCCCTCTTTGCAGATGCACGAGAAGGAGTCTCCACTGCCAACACATGTTCCACCATTCATGCAAGGGTTTAGAATGCAGCTGCTGTTTTTAGCTTTGAAAACAGAAAAAGTCTCTATTAGCCCAGAAGACAGAGTATCTGGATGTGTCAATATCACAATCCTAAACAGTATTGAAGTCAACAGTTAAAAATTTATAAAGAGGTCAAAATACTCCTAAAATACATCACATGACAGTCTCTCACCTACCTTCACCATCATCCCAATTCAATAATTTAACCAAGCCATGAAGTTTTATTAAAAAATAATTACCTCCTTTCTGCCCCATCTGTGTAAGCATTCTTCACGTACTGCTAAATTATTACTTTGGCAGTGAGTTACCCAGGCCATGAGGTGTTCTTTACAATAAAATATTAGTATTTAAAGGTCAGGTTTTGATTAAAAGCTGCAATTGTATCTAAAAAGTAGAAAAACTGTGCAAAGTTATCTTCATTCAACTTCCTGATCAAAATGGAAGTTTCATTTTCAGAAAGATGCACCACAGATACTACATTCGGTCTCCAAAGAAAAAAAACCACAAATAGCTCCCTACAGCAGGCAGTAACTCTGCAAATGCCCCAGGAATAACCACTTCATTTCATTGTTCCTGGGCATGCCTGCTCATACACCTCATGATCACAAACCTTATGGCTCTGCAAGCCAAGCAGGGGACTAAGCTGACAGGAAAACCTTTACACAGGGCCTCTAAACACTAGCAGAGAAGTCAAGACACAAGTCCAAGTCTTCTAAAACTACTTAGGAGAGAAGCTATGGAAAAGAACACATAAGCAGCCAGAGGAGAATAGCTTCCTAAAAATCAGTATCATGTCAGGTGAGTGGAAGAAATTACTTAAATTTCAGTCACCACCCAACTGGAACAGCTTTGAACCAACCAGCCAGAACAGTGTGCCTGTTTACTAAACAGCTGATTATTTAAACATTTCTCTGCTTCTCTGGTTTCATCTGTAGACAAATTTAAAAGCTTACCAGTGTTGCAAGTACTTCCTATCCACTCTGGAGGACACGAGCAACGGAATGTGTCTCCATCATCATAGCATGTTCCACCATTACTGCAAGTGTTTGCATCACACTGGTATTCACCTACACACCACAAAAAAGCAGTTTTAATTGCCATTGGTCTTGCTGAATGTTAGAAACAGGCACTTTTTAATCACAAAATTAGAGACTTCATATTTAAATGCACCAGTATCAGAAACACATTGTTCCACTTGCTGTATTACAATAAACAACCCAAAGAATAGAATCTAAGGACATCTCTCATGAAACTGTTTCACTACATGAAGGGACACATTTTTTAAATGTTCCATTTTGTGACTGGGAAACTGGAAGGGGTAATGAAAGTGCACCTATTTTTTCACTGCAATTGTTTTATTTTAAATTTCAGGAACTCTAGTCCCACAAGAAGAAAATAAATCTTTGGGTAATCTAAAGATCAAAGCAAGGAACACTTACGTGAATGACAAGTTTTGCCTTTCCAGTCATTCTTACATTCACAATAGAAGTCATTTACCAAATCAATGCATCGGCCACCGTTGTGACATGGGTTAGGAGAACAGTCATTGAAATCTAAAAAAAACCAGTTATTCAGATTAGATGATCTATCCCAGCCAAGGCAAGAAGAAAACAGAAAATATTGCTTTATATAGAAAATAAATTTTGTACTGCTTAGGAAGGCAGCAGTCCTAATTATTATAAGGTTATCTTTATACAAGCAAGGAAAATACTCTGATTTAATACAGAACAGCCTGAGTTATGACTTTCTGACAGCTTAGAAGGACCATATAGTGTGGCTTCTCAGTAGAGCACCGAAGTAGCTTTGTTTTTACAAACAGCTGTATTCTAAACTTCAGAAAGAGCTTTCTAGTAAGGACCAGAATGTCCTGAAGAAAAGCCCCAACCCAGGACACCAACAAGAGACAGTTAAGGCTCCCTTCTTCTGTTCTAACCACATATATGCAAACGTGCATGTATACACACATTAAACATACTTAAACATGGATTTTATAGAAAGCTCCTTTCACTTGAGACAAACATTTTAATACGTGGAATATAAGTATTCCAGAACAAACTTCATCCAGACCACACAAAAAGCTCTTTTGACAGCAATAGTTGCCAAAAGCTGCTCAGTCTGTATTTCACATCTTAATTGATGCATGTCCTGTAATAAGTCTCAGCAAGTCCTTGCCATCATATTGTAGAAGGGGCTTCATTCATACCAAAGAAACAACTGCAGTTTCCTCTGAGGTGTCTTAACCATGAAATGGCCTAGTTCACTTCTTGGCCAACACTTCTGCCAGGACAAAACGTTCTCTCCTCCTGAGATAAATGCTGAACTATACCAGTGAATCAGATTCTGCTCTTATTAAAGGAGCTGAGGCTTTCAGAGCAGCTAACCTGGAGTTATTTCTGAAAATACTTCTGCAAACAAGACTTAATTATAGAACAGAGAAATGAACCCATTATTAAGTACATACCAACCATCTGTTACAACAAAGCTGCACCATTTGGCCCTGCAACACTGAGCAGTACTCACTTGTATCACACAGTTCTCCTTCCCAGCCACTTGAACAGAAACACCTAAATGAATCAACTTCATCAATACATGTCCCACCATTCTTGCAAGGCTTCCCAAGACAATCATTGATATCTACAATAGAAAGTCAACAATTATTGCTCAAGGCTGTTTTCACCCACTCAGAGGAGTGCTCTATACTTGTGTCTCTAGGAAAAGCAGCACAAAGTTATTACTGCATTTGTACATGCAAAAGAAAAGCTCAAACATCTGTTTTCAAGCCTGGTAGGGCTTCTGGCTGTATTGTGTCTCATGTAGCAAGTCAAACCAGAGCACTAAGTTTACCCAGCAAAAACATCCAGGGGTTTAAAAAACACCCAGACCAGCAATACATGTTCTGGTCCATTTTTTACCATTCTCACATTGGAGAAATCCATGACTCACAAGACTGTACATAAAGGTAGTGGGTACAGGCACATTCACATTGAAGTTGGATTAAAACCAATTTTCTTTCACAGAGGAAGTGTAAACCACTACAAAGACTGCTATCAGAAGAAACAATTTCAAGCAGCACATTTGCAACAGTGCTTTATGTAACTTTACTGAAATCTGAATATTTTATTTTATGTTGTAAAGCCTTGTAACATTAACCTTAAAATAAATGTAGAGCAAAAAGAATAATCTTTTACAAGCTACTACTTACTTTCATGACAGTATGTTCCAGTAAAACCTCTGTCACAGGCACAAGTGAAATTCCCTCCTGGCTGACTAATGCATCGTCCATGAGGCCCACAAACGTTGGATGAAATGAAACGGATTCCTTCTTGGGTAGCATTAGTGAAGACTTCTATTGTACAACTGTCTATTACTAAAAAAGAAGTGTAGTCTTCAGACTAATGATCTGTATCACCAATCAGATTTTAGTTTTAGAAGAAGTTTTACAAAAATTAAAACTAATCACAATTCTATGTTAGCTGTAAGTCACCATCTAGCTCTTTATAAATAAGGAGCATTTTCCTCTCACTTCTTCACTATTTTATGAAATCCAAGAGAGTACAATAAAAACATTTCTGCATTATACTGCTCCCCAAAATGCCTTTTTTTTTTTTTTTAAACGCACCACCATCAACACAGATTTATGGACAACAGCAGGTACCTTTACAAGAATTGTTCTTGCAGTGGTCCTTGAGATGAGAACAATTTTTTCCATCGTAGTCATCAGGGCAGGCACAGTAATAATCTCCTCCCAGATCATAACATTTAGCCCCATTCTGGCAAGGGTTGGGTTCACAGAAATCAATATCCATCTGTAAGAGAGGCCACAGTTAGCAGCAGCTGCTTCATCTCCCAGGAGTAAGCAGCATTATCTGTTTTGCCAAAGATGCAGATGAAGCTAATGTACGAGGAACCTCAAGTTTTAAGAAGGTTTATGAATCATAAATATTGCATTCCATCCTGCAAGACAGAGAAACTTCAGCTTACTTTAGTCTACCCTAATACAAAGCATTTCTGACCCTGCTAAAAAAATACTCCTTTGCAGGAGGCTGAATAAGCACACTTGCAGTAACTCAGTAAATAATTACTTAAGCCATTAGGAGATGTCTTACTGCAAACTTCTCTGGATCATTTTAAGTCACTTCTCTGTCCTTCACACCCACGTTCCAAGTGCTACAAGGCAAGTTAAATACCAGTGCACTTGTCAGCTTTGTGTCTGCAAGAGACTCAAAATACACAGAACCTGAACAAAATCCCATCCCCTAGAGCAAATTGTCTTCCCATCTCAATTAACACACAGAATTTATTATAAAACCACACAGCTTGGAAGGGACCTCTAGAGGTCAGCTACTCCCCACCTCCTGCTCAAAGTAGGTCTAGTTAGACCCAGCTGTTGAGGGCCTTATTTTTACAAATACCATCACCATGCCAATTTACACACAGATACACGAGATGCATTTTGAGCTCTGACCATCTGATCTAGAGAGCAAAATTTAAAGCTCGCCTCTATAATATATAACCTTTAACACAGACACTGCTGTGGCCCAACAATTCTGCTGCTTTCTGCTTTAGACTGACACACAAGGTCACTGATTCGTGATGCCCTAAATTGGTCTCAAATCCACAAAGCAGCCTCAAAAGGGATATTTTTACATCACAGTATCTTTCCTCCAAATTGTCATTCTTAAGGATTGCTTTTCTTCCCTCAAGTCAGTTTTTCCTTCTTCATCTCTCTCGGGAGAAAGATAATTTTATGTCTATAAAGTTGAAAGCTAAGTCCAATAGTGGTTTTGATCCCTATTTTGAGCAGTTCAGTAGCTAAATAGGAAAAAAATGCAAAGCCAGCCAAAGGAGAAGGAAAACAAATGGTGTTAAATACTTAATTCAGAGTAGCACATACAATTCCAGCCACAACAGAAAAATTTTCAGCAAACCATTTCGTGCCCTCGTACAGAATATTCAAAGCAAGCTATAAAAAAATAGCTATGGTCTGAGAAAGATTCTCAGATCTCCTCTATCAGATGTCTCCATTTGTTTCCTTCCATTAGTGTAAATTTCCCCTTCCCAATGCAAGTTCAGGAGCCGGTACTTTAGCATCTGGAATCAATGGTAGATATTTCCTGCAACACATGAGGCAAGCAGCCAACTCGCCCCTATTATTCAAGCACATTTGCTAAAACTTTAATTACACAGTATTGTATGAATCGGCCCAGAGTAGAGCACTGAAGTTGTGATCCTTATGCAGAAACAGTTCATGAGCTATTAGGTGCTGCACCAGTTTTATTAAACTGGTTGGTATCTGCAGACCTTTTAAATTTTGAATAAAATGAGTGCACTGCTTCTTTAATGATGCAAATGACAGAACAAAATTACTTCAGTGTTTAAGAGACATCACTCCAAAATCCTCCATTAAAAAATTCTGGAGCAAATCCAACAACATTCTAGTCTAATGCCTCCAGTTGATATGAAGCATAAGATTCAGATGGATTTGACTATCAGCAAAAGCCAGAAAGTGAATACTTAATGCAAAATAATTTTACACTGAAAAGCCTAACGTCCTCCCTAGAAAGAGGAATATCTTCATTACCATGAAGTACTTTAGGAATTATCACTAAGACTTCAATATTTCAGATCTGAATCCTTAAGCACTAGAATAGAACTACATGTTCCTAAAATAGTCTCAAACAGAAAGTTCTGAGAGCCAATACTTGCCAATCTGCCTGCCTTTAGTAATTATGTTAATTATCACCATTATATATAATATAAATAACTGATACATAACTATTATACTCCTACCAATAGCAGTAGGATTATTTGAAGGGTAATTCAATTATGTACCTCAGTTATTAGGATGAGAACCTAAAGCGCTCTTATGTAAGGAAAGGACACAGGCCCTGAAAATTACAAAGGAAAACATTTCAAGCTTAAGGAATACTTGCAGCCTTAAAACACTTAGGAAGACCAACACCTATGTGCAACAACTTGCAGTTTATCAGGCTGCAAATTCAAGCGTTGCAGCTACTATGACAGCGCTGCACAACAAATTTGCTTATTCAGAGTATCAGGTAACAGCTACGATAGGCAGCAACGCTCCAGCCTTGGGTTACTCCCATTTAAACCCAGAGATATATTTCTTTCAAGAATTCAATCCATGACAAGCATTGCAGTAATGTCTGCGCTGCCCTCACCTCGCAGAAGACTCCCGAGAATCCCTGGGAACACAGGCAAGTGAATCCATTCACCAGATCTTTGCACCGGCCCCCGTTCTGGCAGGGATTGCTTTCACACTCGTTGGTTTCTATCTCACAGTTTTTTCCTGTGAAACCACGAGGGCATAAGCAGTGGTAACCATTCACTTCATCCTTCACAGCAGGGAAAAGAAGCAAAAGTAGAAGGATTTGTTTACTGAAGAAACTTGCACACAAAAATTCAAGTTATTTCTGTATTCTGGATTTGCGAACAGCAGTAAACACCAAAAAATTTTATTTTGTGAAATGGGTGCAAGAGGCTGCACGTGCAGCATTACATTTTTAACATTTGAACTCATTTAACCAAACTGTAATTGCAAACTACACAACTCATAACCAGTCAGAGAAAGATTAATTTTCAACATGGAATGTAATGAACAAGAGTTACCTTACAAGTCCCTCCATGCTGGCACTGTCCATGACAGTCATTTATATCTATGGATAAAATATGCAAAGCATTAGAATTCAAACTGGAAGACTAAGCTGTAAAGTATAGGTTTAGCACAAAAATGCAGAACAAGTGATTTTCAAAAAGGTTTTTTTCTAGATGTTTCAATAGAAAGGAAGGATTCTTGATGTCTTAAGAGATCTCTATTTTTTAAAAAAATCTAACGGAAAATTAAGATTATATTTCTACTACAGTGTACTAAAAGTAAGGTATCAATATCAGTTAATTTAATATCTAAAATTTTAACTTAAGAGTATTTTAAATTGAATCAGTATATATCATTCAGAATCATGAAAGAGTCAAGAGATTTATTAGTTATTTAAGTGTATATCTAAGCTCACTTTAATACCAATTACCTTTTAAAATAAATTTTCAAACAGTATTTTCAATTTACACTGCTAGAAGTTAGAAAAATCCTGACAACAGGTTTTTTTTTTTTTCTTGTAAAAGCATGTATACTATCACTCATCATAATTTTTTTTTTTAAGAACAAAGTATCCTACTGTCAATATACATACTAAAGAAATACTAACTGATATGACAATTTACTCCTGTCCATCCTGGAATGCAGTCACAGTAATATCCACCAATGAGATTTTTGCAAGAGTAAGCATTAACACAGGGTTTCCCCTCACACTCATTAGCATCTGTGAAAGAAGAGAAAATAAAGAATAGAATAAAGAACAAACCCAGAAACAGATTACCACAGCACCAAGCAAAGTGTCCATGCAATCCAAGCATCAGAAGCTCATATTATACACTGGTAGGGCACTAAAACCATTTACACACCACAGGATTTTAATGCACACTTGCCTATAGTAGCACATGCATGTTATCTTACTTTTCCCTTTGCCAAAACTCAAAAAGGCAATTTGTTAGTCAGGGCAAACCCCTCCCTGGCCTCCACAAGCTTAGTCACTGTTCTGCCACCGTGGAGAAGGAGCTACCATCACCAACGCTGCATTTTGCAACAGAAAAGTTATGGGGCATTCTAAAAGAACTGTTATAAGTAAGCTTAAGTTGGGGCTTAAATAGTTACAGATCCACTTCTGTCTTTAAGATCTACTAAAGGGGATCTAAGATACCAATAACACACACATTCCATGTTTTCTTCAATTAACACCATACCATACCACACACAGTTATTGGCTGTTTAGGAATAACCTCCAGTGGTCTCCAAAGCTTTAGAATTACTTACCAAGCTGGCAAGTTGCTCCAATCCACTGTTGTGGACAAATGCACTCGAATGAATTGACACCATCAATGCAGGTCCCTCCTTGAGCACAGGGGTTCGAGGCACACTCGTCAATATCTGCAAAGTCAAAGTCCATTATATGGCCTAAGGCTTGGCTTAACAGGTTCTGCTTCAAAATTAGTTTGAGATGAAGGGGGACAATGTACAAACAAACAAGCTTGGGAACAGACTAACATTTCTAACTTAATTTTTACTTTGGCTTTTCTCACATCCTTGCAACAAAGGAGAGAAGATCTGCAAACAGCAAAAAAGAATCAGCTAACCTGCCTATGATTTGCATGTTCATTGAAAGTCATGTTCCTAGATCCATGACACAAATTTAGCCAGTTTTGGTTTTGTGGTTGGTAATTTTCAGGGTTTCTTGGTTTGGTTTTTTGGTGGGTTTTTTTGAGGACAGTTGCTGTTTAAAGACAGGTAAGCCACCTGTGTTCCAAATCACAGGCAACATGCAAACCAATTATAGTCCCACAATACATTTCAACCACTTCTCTGATCGCTGAATCAGACACTTAAGCATTTAAGTGTGCAAATCTACTCTTCTACTACTAAAGAAGGGGAGAACCTTTGACCTTCACATTTATATTTCTCAAAATGAAACCATTCTGTATTTTGCTTTAGAGTGGCTAAGGAGTCAGGAATTGTCCAACAAGCTTTTGGATATGGTCCAGCCATGCTTTTGATAACTTTCTGATAACAGATCTCAACCACATCGAGTCAATACTGTGGGCTGCACAGAACCCTCCTCTTTTCACTCTGCCAATTCTCAGCTGTTAAAAGACAGGGAAAGTAAAAGACTACCGCCGAATTCCAAACAGACAGCGCGTGGTATCACCAAGTAAGCTGCATCAACCCTTCCAACCCAACAGGTCAGTCACCAGCAAAAGCATACCCACCAATAGCACACGTTGGTCCACTCCACCCAGATGGGCAGTGACACTTGAAGCCTGACGAAATTTCGTGACAAATTCCACCATTAGCACAGGGATTAGATACACAAGCATGCTCGGCTGGGGAAAAAGAAGGAAAGAAATTCCTGCTAAATACTCTTCCAGTACCAATTAAGGAGAACTTGCACTTAAAAGTTGCACTGGCTAAAAGCAACCAAGAGAAATAGCAGTGGAGAGTGGCCAGCACAGAAGTTTGGAGCCTTCCTCTCCCACCTGCAGAGAGTTAAGATTCCCAGTAGGAAACTGAAGCAGGATTTTACTGTAGATTCTCCCTACCGAATGACTAGAAAGCCTGAGCACAGGTTACTCTGTTTCAATATCCAGGAACCAGCAAAGCTCCCCATTAACACTCTGCTTCCAGCCATGCACTTCCACCTCCATAGTGTTCCAGCACTTCTTTTAAATTCAGTGAGACAAAACAGATATGCTGTAAGCAAAGGACTGAAACAGTTGTAGCAGTTTAAGTATCAAAGGTCTGTTTAGCTTCACTCTAACACCGTTCCCTGGAAACAGCAGGGAATAGATGTGCTTACAGGCAGGGCTGCTCCTATCACTCCATGTAGGGCTGTAACACTGGCAGAGGCTGCACAAAGCAACCATCAGGTTGAGGAGGGACAACCTTTTTGTAGCTTCTTTTTGGTAACTTTCGGTTTTCCTCTTGAAGCCAAGGAGGCTTTTAGTACCAGAGCCTAAAGCAGCTCACATACCAGCCTACTGTTAAAAATCACTGTAGATCTCAGCAAGTATATGGCTCCTTTTTTCACTGCCTCCTCACCTGAAAAGCCAAGCTACTCCCCCCCACAGCTTTCAGGGCAAGTTATGGCAAGATTTCATCCATTTTAGCCTAAACTTTACATCACATTCTGCCAGCTGAAGCAAAACTCAAGTTTTGATGGTATCTTTAATACCACATAGCGCTTTATGAAGTTCAAAGATCTACATCCTGATTAACTCTGAAAACCTTCTGCTGATAATAGTTTAGTGAATTTAAGGCCAAGCAGCGAGGTGGGAAAAAAAAAAAAAAATGTTCTTTCCACCTAAACTTTTAGCTATCAAGGAACAGCAAAATTCCTAATGAGAAGACTGTAAATATCACATTTTAGAAAAGGATTTAACAACCCATCATGACAAAGAAACAGAATACCCAACTGAATACTACATGTGAAAAAGTTAAATCAAAAACTTCAGTTTTTCTCCAAACATCAAATCTTTAAAGCAAAATATGAAAGAACTAAAAACTGCACACTTGCCCATTTACCTCCAAAGTGAGAATAATCAGGAAAAGTCTGCAAAGACCAAGATTGTCCCCAGAACATGAACGTTTTGGTCTTTGTGTAACACATACACAGAAAAAAGAAACATGCTATCTTTGTACTGTAGTTGAGATAGGAAGCAGTATTTCAAGACACAGATGTGTTAGGCTCAAGTCAAAGCCATACTTCAACACAAACGTGGTTTAAATGCTCTCCTCCATTTTGCCAATAGGCACAAGGAAGACATTTTTTGTTCAGACTGTTTAAGGGGACTCTAAGAGGGTTCGAACACCTTTCCATAGTAGTTAACCTTTCATTATTAATTCAAATGTATTAGAAGTTCCATATCAAAGGATTCAGTTGATTAAAAAGGATAGTCAGTACATTCAGACAACTAAAAATTGGACCAAAGCCCCACATCAGAGTAGAAACTGCAGAGTCCATCTCCTCCACCTTTCTTAGTCCCCAGCTTGGAAAAGATGCATGCTTGCCAGCAAGCCAGAAGACAAGAAAATGGGCAGCAGAGAGACAGGCAACAGGGAAAGCCACATGTGTAACCTATTCCATGAGACCACAGCCCAACTGCATGTTTGGATTAAGGAAGAGAAGTCAAAGGGAAGAAATATTCTCAGTCTTATCTAAAGGGAAACCGGTGCAGCATTTCTGTTGTCTTTGGTGATTTTTTGAACAGCCAGGCTAAGGCACTAGATGGGAGAGATGGAGCATATCCTGAGTGAAATGTACAAGTTGCAGATCTGCAAAGAGAGATGCAGTATCCCCAAGTACCGATCTCGCAGTTCTTTCCCGAGTAGCCGTCGGGGCAGGCACAGCGATACTCGTCGGGCTCCGTGTTCATGCAGGTGCCGCCGTTCAGGCAGGGGTGGTGATTCCCACAGTAATTCAGATCTGCACAGAGAAAAGGGACAGTCAGCAGGGAACACATCTCACCGTTTTAATCCCTAGTCAGACACACAGATGCTTTTCTGGCTCGAACATCCTTCACCCACATCATCCCCATTTTCCAATGGCTAGCCTGTGATCTGGTAACTATCCACAGAACAGGGAAGAATGAACAAGAGACAACTGCAGGAGTTAGAAGAGTCAGGACAATTCCAAGCCTTTTGTCTCGAACTTCCTATACTTCTGATGCCTAGGCACCATCTGCCACACAAGAATTAAGGCACAGAAACACTTGGGTAGTTGCACACTAGCAGAGAAAGAAAAGGGTTAATGAGTTATCAGTTAATCATGCAACTTAACTTATTTTTCCTGTACATTAATGTTAAGTACCTTTGTTACAGAGCAGGCCACCCCAGTTGGTTTCACAATTACACTGCCATGGTTCATTACAGCTCCCATGAGCACAGCCTGGGTAGCGGACACACTCATCACAGAACTGTCCTTGCCAACCATAATGACACCTAAGATGTAAGTTCACATGTTAAAAGTTAGCAACATGATGCTTCATTATCAGCATTACATGTATTTACAACACTACACTTACCAGTCTCAAGAACAAGGTCAACTGTTCAATGTGCAACAGATAACAAAACTTTATTTATCCTGTTTAGAAGGGACACAACTAGTACTGTTGAACACCCTTGCAGGAACTCATCCTGCTCAAATGTGTTACACACCATGGCAACAAACACCACCAAGCACTACATGTTATGAGAACTGGACATGAATTAGTTGTTCTTTCACAAGAAGTCCCATCTTCACATAATCATCTCACACTAGGACAAAAATTGTGATTGATACAAGAAAGTGGAAATTGATTTTCAGAAGGAGACTGCTGGCTCACTGCATCGAGCACTATAGTGTTTTTCTGTGAAGAGAAATTTCAAGATAATAGCCAATTTGCTCTAGAGCGCTACAGCCTTAAAAGACCAGGGCAGCCAGAGAGGCAGCAGTCTTGACAATTTTCTCAAGGCCTGGTTTCTCAAGAAAACCTTTTTTCACAGATTTATTCCCTTATAGCCTCAGTGTTCTCTACTGACACTACAGAAAGAGCACTCTTTGGAGAATGGAGAAGCGAGAACAGAAACAAAAGCCATTAATAATTCACTTGTTTTAGAGTTGAATTTTTTCCCCAAGGTTTCTTCTGAGACCAGTATCTTTATGTTAATCTGTAACAGAACTCTTCTAAAGAAGCAACTGTTTATGCTACAGAAAAGTATTAAAATCTGAACTTATGGGGGGGCATTGGCTAATTATTTTTTTAACATGTATTTGTATTTCACACATATTTTAAGTACCAGGAAATAGTAAGCTTGCTCTTTTGGGCCAACGAAAGAAATGTTCTGCCTGTTAAGAGAGTATTTCTACAGAATTCAAGAGACATACTAGCAACAAAGAGATGCATAAAATCACACTGAATGGGAGTTGGGCACACACACAACAGTGCAGCCCTATTGCCTAGAGGAAGGAAAAACATTAGAAATTAAACTACAGTTTTTAGATTAAACATTACCATTCTATTACCCACATGATTTGAATAGTATAAAAGAGCAGAAAATACATTAAGTCTTGGCAGGGGTGGGGGGGCAAGAGAAGACAAGGAAGAGAAGCACAAATGAGGAGTCTTGGTTCCTTATGAATCAATCCTCTTCCACTGTTTCAGTAAGCTGGATCAATCACCAGAGGAACAGAACAAGCTGTGCTGGCAGCACAGTATTTAAATTCTTATTATTTACATTGGCAGAAGGAATCTAGATGCAGATCTCTGCAAGACCATTCTTTTCATAGGAAGTTCTAGAACTTTGAGCTCATGTCCCAGTAGCTGCTCCTGCCCTGAAAAGCTCCCGGTTGCAGATCTGCAAGGAGAGCCTCAGGTGAGCATCCAGCCCAGAGGCCTTAACTGCTCCCCTGAGCAGGGCTGGCAGAAGCCTGGAGAACACTCGTATTTTAGAAGCCTCTTTCTTTGGCTGCAGCAGCAGCAGCAAGAGGAAACAAATACTGCTCCTGCTAAATTTGATCTCTTCCTTCCTCCTCAAGGACAAATCCTCTTCAAGAAAAATCTTTCCAGAGGATGATAATAAACAATAAAAAAAGCATTGCAACTCACTTTACTGGCCTCAACCCAAATCTTCATCCATGCCAAACCTGGCACTACTGCCAGTGATTCACCATGACTATCCCAGCCAGAGCCAACTCCCCACCCACATACAACAAGCATTTTCAAGAGCTGAAAGTCTGCATCACAAAGCAAATAATCACAACAACTCAATTTATTCTCCACAGCCAATGGATAACTTTCTTTGTTCAACACAGTGCTTAAAAGTACAAAGAAAAATACAGCCCCCTTCTAGAAACTGAAGGCGTCTTAAGCACCTACTTGAGTTTGTAGGTATGCTTGATGGCATTAAAATCACTTCAGCAGAAAAAAGGTTTGTGCTTTTTCATGATATCCAACACAGTCAAAGTTTACTGTTGAAGTTACCACCAAGCCTGAGGGAAATCATTTCTAGAGGCTAAAAGCAGTCCAAAGGAACACAGTGTTTACAAGTCAAAAGGTTACTATGTGGTAAGCTGATCAGCCTTCAGTTTACAAGGAAGAATAAATTAGGATTTCCTCTTGAACAGGAAGTCTGGTCGCATCCTACATTAACAGGTGCTAGAGCAGCGTTAATTCCACTTCCTTCTAAAAAGATAATGCATACATGGATCTTAGCTCACCCTGAGAGCAAGATAGGATCAATAAAGGTAAACCAACCCAGTAATGGGTATGTATGTCATTTATGGGCATAGGTATGTAATTTATGACAAAAATATCAAGGCAAAAAATAAGGATGAAAGTGATTAATGATTCACTGTGAGAAGCCCAAATGGTAAAAACACAAATTCAACATCATTTAGGAAAAAAAACCACCCCAAAAAACCCAAGGCAGAATTCCTTTTCAAGTACCAACCGCTTGTGTAAAAGCCAAAAGGAAACTGCCAGTGCAGCTAATAGTGGGCTAAAGTTACTTCTTCCCCGCCCTCCCATCCCAGTTGAGAATCAACTAAATTCCAATTCTAAATATTACACATCTGACAAAATAAGAAAGCCAAATATAGAGAATCTATAAGGATTCTCATTGTTCAACAGACAAAGAAAATTCTTATTGGAATCAAGATTCTACTTCCTTTGTCCTTCCCCTCTGCTGACTTCATCAGCTCAAACTCGTCTTCACAATCCAGCACATGCAAAACAAAATCAGACCTGGCTTAATCTTAGCCCTTGCTGGGTTATTAGCAGTACAAAGAAGCTACCATAAATAGATTGTTACAGTTTAGTAACTTCCTGATGGAAGGCTGAAGCACAGGCATCTGCTCCCAGACCAAAGCATCCCTTTGGGTCAGAATTAACACAGACAAAGTGTAATAGGGAGACAAGAACAATTGCTAGTTATCTTGAAACCAATAATTTGGAGAATAGATCTGGTGATTCTACAGGCATGCTTCATAGTTTCCATTTTCCTTAGATGAGGGTCTGGTGGTAATAGGAAAATGAGAACTTAAACAAGGTTGGAGGAAGTGGAGGTGGCAGGAGTTAACATTAACAAAAAGTTCTAGATAAGACTTCAAATCTTCAGATTAGAAAAACTGCAACTGTGCAGAAAACATTGCTCTCATTGACAAGCAGATAAAGCCACAATAATTCAGCTCACTGGGGCTTCAAACTGCTAAATTTCAGGATAAGGAAAAAGGATTTTCTACAGTAAATTTCAGTGTGTTTAAAGTAGTAAATTTAGCATCAGGGAATCCTACAAAAACACTCATCACCACACACAGTTCAAAGGTACATATGTACTCAGCAACAGGGGGAAGTGGGGAAAAAAAGAATGAAACAGAACATTTGGGGATTTTATTTTTCCTGGGGCCAGTAAAAAAACTAAACTCATCAAGTCCAATAACACAGATTTTTCTACAGAAATATGTTTTCCTTATGTTCTTCTGAAAGAGATATAATTATGGAAAAAGCTGACAGTGGCCTTTGCTTTCCTCAGAGGAAAGTTTGTGTTACAATTATTGAGAGCTTGGTTGAAATTGAGCATTTCCAAATCAGCTGGAACAAGCTGTTCAAAAGATCCCCTGTTGCTGTATGTAAAACAGGAACATCATTGTGAGGAAAGTCCCGGAGCAACCTGGTCTGACTAGACCTCCTTGGGCAAAGAGGTGGGACTGGCTGATCCTGGAAATGTTGTCCAAACTCCACGACTTTATGCCAAATCCTACAGTGGCAGTTACAGAAGGGATGTGGAAAGGTGAAGAGATGTACCCAGGTCCTGATGCTCTGGGAACCACAGCCCCTCAGCACCTTGCATGATTAACTCCTCCTTATCCAAAAGGAGGATGCCTCTGCTAACATCAGAGTGCTCTCAATGGTCAGCTTAAACTCAGCTCTTTGGTAGTATCTTCCCACATGGTTTGTTCTCCTGGTTCAATCACTTCTGGTTATTTGAGAGTCCTGATCTTTCTGTGCAGAAAGTTCAGCTGAGGAACTTTACACTGCACAGCTCATCCAATCACTAATTTATACTGGTTAACCTTACAAAAAGCTCTGTAATTCATGAGAATGAGGGGATACCTAAATAAATGCTGTTCTACACCTACTTACAGAGCTTTGTCAGAACTTCATGCATAAATACACCTAAACCACCGAAGTGAAGTCTATTTCTGAAGTCAGCACCAGAATATGGGGCCTAAAAATAAATTCAAAAAAAATCTTAGGGAGGATGTAGGCACTGTGGTGTAAGCCTTTAAACATCACAGGTTACACCTTACTGATATATTGCATATCCTGCAAAGAGTGAAGAGAACATCATTGTGATGTATTCATACACCTTTTTATAAGCAGACCTTTTAGAGGGAGCTTCTCCCAAATCATGTTTCAAGTGGAAGCTGGGGCCAAAACACTCAACACACAGGAAAATGAAGCAAAACAGTGACATTAAGAGCAGAAGCAAAATGCATCATTCAGGGGTGGGGGAGAAATAACCCTCTTAAATAGAAAACCACTAAATTTTCTAGTGACGTGAACAGGATGGTGTTGCAAAGGCCAGAACAATAGCTTTATATTAGTTATTTACTTAAAATAACCATAAGAAAGTCTGTTTAAACTTTCAGGAGATTACTTGTTGCACAGCAGGCAGCAATATTGTCCAGCTGTTAGATCCTACACTTCTGAGCATCTGGATTCAATGTTAATAAGTAGTACAGTACTCATTCATTAATACTTGTCACAGAAACACTGTGCCCACTCTCCTACCTTCTAAATAGGCAAGATAATTTTGTGAATACCAAAGGAAAACATGCTCATTAATGAACTCAAATAATTTCATTACCTGAAAGCTTGTTATCTTTTCCTCTCATCCCCAGCATTCTTATCACACCAAAAGATACAAACCTTTCCCTAGAAACTTTTTTCTCCACTAATAAAGGAAGTTATTGAAAGCTAACAGTCTCACTCCGGTACTAAGCGGAGTTTTGAGAACAAGTTAAAAGAGGGATGGTTCAAATGTTTTTAGGCAGAACGTTGCTCAGTTAACTTACATAAGTGGCTCTAAGGGTGTGCCTGTATTTGCATTAGTTCACACCAGGAACATGCTTTTTGCATGAACTGCCTGATCATTCCTGTTGATGCTGTGTTAGCTCACAGCACAGAGCTGTTTTGGAACAAAGGAATTGGATTCCTCTTAGGTTAAACTAAGGTAATGTCAGACAATGTATGCCAGGAGCACACCCAACTTGTTCCAGCTGCAAACAGGCATTCAGGCCACAAGAACAGACTAGAGAGTCTAAAATTTAAAGCCCTGAAGTGTTTGGAGTATGATACTGGGTTCTTCTCCGTGCTGCTTTGATCTACTGTTCTAGTTCAGCTGCACTTCCCACACTGTTGTAGACACAAGTTCAAGCACTACAAGTTTTTACTTCCTGCACACCTCACATCTCCTGGATGCAGATTCACCTTTAGGATATGTTCTGTCTTCCTACCCACTCACAAGCAAGTGAATGCAGAGCAGGCCTCACTTCCTTGACCAGTAAAGAAGCAAACCATGGGATTCTTTGCCTAACTTAAGGTGTCTACTTGTGAAACTCTTGCCAACATTCCCTAAGGGCTCACCATTAGGACATAAGAAACAATAATAAAAGCACACTGGTTATAACAACAGGCAAGAGAGCTTAACATGACAGAAGACACAGCAACTGCAAGAATTTTATAAGATCTTCGAAACCTGAAGCTGTGATAGGATGTCTCACACCAAAGAGGAGACAGGAGATGTCCCAGTCCTGGTACCAAGTGCATTCACGCTCTTTAGGGACTTTAGGCAGTCCAGTGCTGCAGGAATTGAAGTGGTCAGATACCAAAGCAGCTAAGCACACTGCCCAAACAAGGTTTTCCATAGTTTACTGCTCAGAGCAGCCCATGAGATTTCTCAGAATTCCATTCTGGAACAACTATTGAAGATCCCCACCTCTTACTTTCTCCCAATTTTTAGAAGCAGGAATTTTATTTCCTTCTTTTTTTCAGCTCTCTGTGACCTTTTCCTAGTCCTCTACAGTATTTCAACTACAACCTGTTTTGAAAAGCCTCACCAGATCACCTTATACCCAAGAATGAGTTTACAAGAATCCAGCTGCTCAGGTTTAAAAAAAAAAAAAGTTTAGACAGAGCTCCCCAGTGCTGATGTTAAACATGTCCACCCAACCATCACAAAACCACAAGTGAGACATTGATGATACTGGATAGCGTCTGAGAAGTCTGATTTAACAAAGACTCTCTAGAACACTGTTATATCCCCAATACTCCAGGTAGTTGTAGCTCGTTTTGCAATTCCAGCAACTCTAAAGAAACTATTGAATAATAGCTGAGCAGGGTCTGGCCCTTAAAGTGACAGATGAAGGGAGCAAAATCACTTTTAGGAGTACCCACAGCCCTTGCAGGCACTGCTGAAGGGGAATACAAGGACTACAGAAGGCATGGCACTGGACAGAAAGCTTCAGAGAACTTTTTCAATGGGACAAAGACAAGGTACATGTTTAAACAAAACTAAACAAACATAAACTCACCAAAACTGTAGAACTAAAACTGTTGCATATAGTTCTTGAACAAGTCAGTTCAAAGCACACCAACCTTAATTTAAAAGTTCTTTTAAAAGAAGTACACTTGCTTTCTTCACCTTGCACAGAATTCACACTGAAGTACTATTAACAATCCCATTTCTAATTCATTTCCGTTAGTCTGCACATTTTAAAGAAATTTTTGTACCAGTTGTGGAAAGTAAGACTGGCATTTCCCAAGACAAAACCTAGCTCTTACAATGGTCCCAGAATACAAGCTGAGCAGTGTTAGGGATTTGACTCCTTTTGTTTTGCCTTAAATGAGAAACAAACATTCAAAGGCAATGAGAAAAATAGAAAGACTGAAAATACCATCATCCTGGCAGGACTATGACAGTGTAGGCCAGATATGAGGCATATCTGGACCACAACCAAAGCCATACCACTCTGGATAACAAGGAAGTGAAAGATTGAGCTGTTAAGCCGAGTGACAGTTCATGAGAGGTACCAAACATACCCAGCTCAGCAGTTTCAATCGAGGAAAGAGACTGTCACTGATGGTTTCTCTATACTCAACTTTGCTAATTTCACATGGTCACTGAACCCAAGCCAGATATGAGCCATTAGATCAAACTTCATTCTCCTCTAGACAGCTTAATGGAATTTAACAAAGTGCTTTAAATGATGTAAAAACATACAAAAAGTACCAGCACCAGGGCTCAGCTATTGTTGTGTCTTTGATAATCCCTCCTACTACTTTGGTCTGGTGAAGTCAATAAAGAAAAAGATCATTTAGCCTGCCACTACAGACCTTAGTTTGTTTTTCTTTACGCACTATGGATAAAGACTGGTTTGTTTTCTCTTTAGGATGTTTTCTCTTTTTTCTATTCTTGCAAGACTCAGCTAAGTTGCTTTTGCTATCCTCAAGGATTTATTTTTCATCTTTATTCAGGAAATTTTTGTTTTTGCTGAATTGCCTCTACAATGACAAAAACCCATCACCTAGACCCAACCAGAACACAAAACCATTTTCTACATCAGGTCATTTTGAGACATCTGGTCATCCCTACTTTTTTCTTCATTTTGATAGAAACTCAACAGAAGAAATGGAAAAACATCTCAACACTGTAACTTTCTCAAAGCAAATGGGTGCACGAACTTGACCAACAGATGATGCACATCCAGGATCAGTGACATAGCCTTTATTAACAGCCTGAGGTCACTTAGATACTTCTGATTTTAGTGTAACTTTTAATCCAAGAACAGCTCTAAATTACATTGGAACATAAAAAATGAAAGGTAGATCTTTCCTTGAGACCTTGGTTGAAAGCCTTGGAGACTCTGCCTAACTTACCTCCATGTTCATGCAAGTTGAAGATGGAGACCATTTTCCAGCTTTTCTGTTTACTAACAGCACTGCAAATTTTGGCAGTTAAGTAGCTTTTGGCACCAGCTGGTTCCCAAATACCTCACACCCATATTTTTTCTCACATTTTCATTTTCTTTCTGAATTAAAAAAGGACATTGTTTTCACCTGTTAAATTACAGTGGCAGCTGTCCAGAAACCAGGATGAAGGCATCTAGATTAAAATTCAATAGCACCAAACATAGCAGTTTCTTTTAAATAACAGCTTCCTTTGTACTGCTAAAGATAAAGGTCACATCTGTAAGCCTTGTTTATTTTTAGGCCAGCATCATTTTTCTACAAAAAGTATTATCCATTTTGGTTAAAAGCAACATTTCCAATACAGTCTAATAAATATGACAGAATACAATTTAAAGACAGCTGTGTGAACACACTCAAACTACCAAATCACCATTAAAGAGATAGCTGAGAACTTTCTGCAATAGTGCGAAGAGTGGCCACACACAGGAAAGCCACTGCTCTCCTTCAGCTTGCTGATCATGGATCTGGACTTGAGCATCAAGGCATCAAGAAACAAGGTAAACTGCATACAATCCACTATTCCTTCCCTCAGGACTTAATTTCAAATGAGAGAATCCACCCAGCAAAGTAGAAGATACCTGGACAGAGCCCTTCAATAGACTCAGGGTTATTTTTGTGAGCTCAGTTTAGCTGGGCAGGTTGCAAGGGAACACCTGGACTTACAACACCAGATGCTTCTTGGCATCAGCTCCTGGCTGCAAGGAAAGGCTTTGCTCGCATGAGACCCCCTATTGACAGGCACCTTGAAAAAGGTAACAGCCACCCAGCCCCCTCAACTTCAAAGGCTTTATATTCTCTTCTTGAAACCTCCCTCCTACTCTCCCAGCTTCTGCCTTCTCAGACACGGCTGGTATCACAGAGAAATGGAAGTTAAAAAGAAAGCTCTGTCAACCCCTCTTACCCACTCACCACCACCAAAAGAAAACCCCAACCAAATAAAGATACTGCTTTGTATTTGCTTAAATCTGTTTCTTTTACACATTTAGTCAAAGACTTCCTGGATTTTGAAAAGCAAATATTCACAGGCTCCTAGGATGCTACTTTGACACCTACGGGACACCAGAAACCCTTAGATGAATCAAAAGCTCTCAAGGGGAACAAATGCATTCTTGGAAGTCTCAAGGGAAGGAGTGTTTCTTCCTCAGGCAGAAATGATACTGGCCCAGCTCTCAACCACAATTTCTACTTGTAACAAAAAGATGCCCAACCATAGGGGCACCTAATACTTGAAATTACAAGGAAGATATTTAGTGATATGGAAAAATCACAAATAATTTATATAGAAAATCATCTTTCCTTACACAAAAAGGAAGCCATCATTTAAACACTTTCCTTGAAAAAAAAATCTTTTAAAGGAAATTTTATAGCTTGAGAAGTCAAACCACACACAAACTGAAGCACTGCACTTCAAATTTACAGATTTCAGTGAGATTGGAGAGCTACAATGCAACAAACCTTCCAAGAAGTCAGCAGCATTTGATGGAAGTTTCCGGGCAGTAAGAAACCACTCTGTGGCGCAACGATTTAAGGCTTACTTTATCTGCCATCCCCCATTGTTAAAAACACGAGGCTCTGCAGCAGGATGGGACTTGTCAGCATGTGCAGCTCATGAACTGGCACCTCAACCCCAGCCTAGCTCTAAGCCCAGCAAAGCTGAACTATCTGCACCCCAGTTTTGCCACTTCTGTGGAGGTTGTAGCAGTCAGGAGGATGAAGCCAAATTGCCCTAAACTGTCACAGCTTGCCACAAAGTGGTATTTTTCAGCTCTCAGGGGTTCCGGCAGCCACAGTTCAGTTTCACATCATTCCAATCAAGCAGGTTCAACACAGTTTGCTAAGGAACCACTGTGTGAACCCACCCTTACAATGGTGCATACCACTCTGACCACAAATAAACTCAACAACTCACACAGGATCCCAAACTTGCAAGTAGACCTGTCCCATTTCTTCAACAGCCAGTGTAAAAATAACATCCATTTCCCCTTGACCTACTACATTGAATGCCTGAACCTTTACAGGAAAACAATCAACTGCCCTTGCTATCACAGTCTACTTAAGCTGCATCATGAAGTTAAGGGAACATTTCACTCTGTTCTCTCAGATTTAGAGACTAAAAAAATTTACCTGGGGTGGAAAGTTTAGGTTGGGGTTGCTACTGTATCTCTATTATTACCAAAACACTTTTTTCCCTCAGAATAGCATAATTTATTGTATTTTGGTGATCAAAACATATATTGAGTGCTCTAGGATGGTGAGTATTTCCTAGTCTAACAGTCCAAAGAGCAAGCTGCCTTTTTCATTTGAGAGAAACAAATATATAGAGATTGAAACTCCTAAAGATTTTGAAGAAAATAATAATAAAAATATAGATTTTTCTCCTTTGATAAAGGCAAGGTTTTGAACTACACAAAGCAAATTATTCAGTCCTATATAGGCAAAAAGCAGAATAGCATCACCAAACAGTTTAGAGTATATGCAGTTGTTACACACATGACATCTACTTCAAATCCATTTCCATCCATGTTCTGGTACAGAATTTTTCCATTTTAAAGCAGACTTTTTAAAAGTAGAATCATACATGGAAGACACTAGAGAAATCAGTGCTCCCAAAAAAAAAAAATAAAAGAAGATACTCAAGCATGCAGACTTACTTGCATTCCCCAGGTACACTGCAGCCCCCATGGAGCAAATTACATCCTTGTTTACACACAGCTGTAGACACAAAAAGATTTAGGCATCAGTCTGGGCAGCCAGGTATCCATCAGTACAGCAGCAGTCTGGAGCTGCTCAGGTAGGGCTCCTGTCATTCAGCCTGTCTGTTGTGTGTGCAAAGCAGATTGCCTTTTGCAGCCTGTTGTGTGTGCAAAGCAGATTGCCTTTTGCCATGTTCCAATAGTTGTTGCTCCCAGACAGTTATTGCACAAAGCACAGCACCATTGCAGCCGAAAAGCTTTGCAACAAGAGTGTCAGCACTGAAACTTTTATAAAGTACAGTTGTTTCAAAACCTGGTATAATGCTGGAAATCCCAAACTTTAAGTGATACATGACCTTGAGTAAGCCCTAAAAATGGTCCTCCTCAACATTAACAAGCTTTTTACTGAAAAGGAACAGAAAACAAAACCAAAAAGCCCTCAGGAGAAAGAACAGTATTTAAAATAATTTTAGCACTAATTACTTACTGAAGGCAAAATGCAGAGATTTGATTGAGTGGTACATTAAAAGAGATGACTACACTTGAATTTCTGTTCCCATTAAGAGCTATCAAAAAGCTTTCAGCTTTGCACACTTTATATTTAAAACTTTTTCATTTGCAGAAACAGTGTTACGAGGGCACTTTTATAGGATTAAAGTCTACTGTATTAGTGATGATATCACTTCAGTAAAATCTAACATTAACAGATGTAATACATCATTTTGCTTTGAAGGAACACCACCATTGAATAAAGTCAATTAGTAAAAAGATGTTTCACAGTTTTGAATACTAAATTTGTTTAGGTGTGTTCACAGCACACATGAGAAGCAACCCTGAAGCCTGTGCTCCACTCTTCACAGAGAATGTTTTATTTAAAGATTTGTATTGAAAGGACAAAGCCTGTATGTGCTAAAATTAATAGGCTACAGCATTGACGCCACAGAAATACCTACTGCAGCTTACACCTATTCTACATACACCAGGGCTAATCCAAGACAAACAATACTACCTTGTTTGCATTCTTCTCCCATCCAACCCTCCATGCAGGCTTTGTTTCCATTTTGATCACATGTGTAGTGACCAACAAAGTCATCTCGAGGGCCACAGAACTTGTTGCACAGAGCGCTGTAGTAATTTTCATCACACTTCACCCTTATTTGCACTTCAAAATGGGCAACAGGGCCATTGATTTGTAGGGTCTTCCATCGATCTTCTGGGTTGATCATGCCAGCATGTGCCACTCGTTCTATCAACAAGTTTTCACCTTTTTGGAAAGAAAGGTAAATGCAACAGGGGGTTAAATTTGATAGCACACGAGGACATATGGAATCCAACCAGAAGTACTCAACTGGTTAAGGGAAAACCAAGTAAAGAAAATGTTAGGGTGATAAAGATCTACTGTATAACTGAATTTTCCTTTGCCTTGCAAAGTTCATTACAGGAAGGCCAATTTAAAAAAGTGTCCCAAAGGAAATATTAAAAAACCCTGGAACATAATCCATAGGAAATAGCTTATTTTTCAAGGCAGCCAAACATACCACACCCACATGCTGACAGCTAGCAGCTTTATCTTGATCTGAGGCTCTTCTTGCCTCCTTTTTGTTCTTATAAAATTGCAAGATCTGCATTATCTCATAGCTGAGATAAAGTTCTCTACTGTGAGTTTAATTTTAAAAACAAAGCAAAACACAATATATTCAATTTGCTGTGAAGTTACTGAGCAATAGTGACTGCTCTGGTAGGCTTGCATTATGTACATAAAGTGGCTTGTTTCCATTTTATTATTCTCTCTAAAATAAAGGCAAAACATCTTTAACAAGCATTCCATAGAACACTGCACAGCTCATATTTGACATTTTGAGAAGAAATAAACAAGTGAACCCAGGATAGTCAAGGGGCCATTCTCATCTCTGTATCCTGCTTATCCTCACCCCCAGTGAAACTCCTGATAACTGTGATCCCTGTTGCAGCACACTCTGTGAGCATCCTGCCTTGTCCCCAAGGAAAGCAGCAGCTCTGCTCTTGCCAGGCTCCACTCACTGAGGCCAAACCTGCACAAAGCATTACCTGTCCCAGGGGACAGGAGGATTCTAGGCTGTAAGAGTATAGAAACTGCCAACACAAAGTATTTTCATTTATATGAATATCCATTTGTATCTTCATCCCTGTAATTCTTTGCATAGAAGCTTCAATATCAGGAGGTGAGACAATTATAGTCAGTACAATAAATCACACAACTGCTTCAGCAAATACTGAGAATAAGCAAAGCACAGTAGGGGGGGTAAGGGCAGACAGTGAGTAGCCCCAGTGACAGGAGGTTTCTAATGGTTTTACCATTCAAATCTGATACCACCCTACTCTACAGCTTTTCTAGGTGACTGCAAGTTGCATCTGGAACTCCAAACAATATTTAAGGATGAGAAAAAGGTACAGAAGCTTCACTTGCACATATTAATTTTGTACCCATTTATAAAATAGCTATAGTATTGCCAGCACAGAGCTTCAGCACCCGTTTTCTTTAAATAAAGATTCTGTAAAGTACATGTTAAAAAAAAGAATGACCAAAAACTTGCATACAGCAAGAAGCTGAAATGGTAGTGAGATAAGGCCTGAAGTTCAAATTATTAATAATATAGGACATGCCAAGCTGGTAGCAAGCAATACTAAGCTATCCCCCTTCAGCAAATGCATTTTACCCACCTAGTTGCTTTCTAGAACTCATTAGCCTCATCTGTTTAGAAAACAAAACCCAAGGAGTAACAGTTTCTCAACCAGAAAGTTATTGACAGTTTAGAAGTATCCTGTGCATCTCTTACCAAAGTGGCATTTTCCTTTCAGCATGTAAAAGGACTGAAGTGACAATTTTCACCCCCTCCAACATTAAGGGAAAAGAAAAGTTACAGAAGTATCAGGCTCTGCAAAGTATTTTGCTCTTTTTACATTTTTTTCCAAGCTTGCTTCAATAAAAATGTTTCCTCTTGAAATGAAAGAATAATGAACTTAAAAGGAAACCCTTTTAATGAAGCATTGAAAGGTACTCCAGTTATTAAGACCTCATAGTAACTCTCGGCTTTATTATTAAAAGTGGTATTGCCATGTATAAGCTTCATGCTGGCTTGGACTAGACTGCATAAAACATTTCATGGCTGGCCAAGACACATTGAAGCCCATCCCTCTTCTTTAAGTCTCCAGCAGAACATGCAGGATAGAACAGGCTGTCTGCATTTTATTTTTGACAATAAGATATTTATCACTCCAGTTACCATTGAAATTTTAATGATTAGGTAGAATCACAGGATTGTTTAGGTTGGAAAAGACCTTTAAGGTCATCAAGTCCAACCATTAACCCTGCACTGCCAAGGCCACCACTAAACCATGTCCCCAAGTGCCACATTTACATGTCTTTCAAATACTTCCAGGGATGGTGACTCCACTTCCCCGGGAAGATTTCAGCATCCTTTAATAATCTTATTTTCCCTCAATGACTATTGACCTGAAAAACTACAAAGGAAAACATGCTGAATCACCAGATGGTTAGGGAAATTTGGACAAATAGCAAAATATACATTATAGAGCTGCATTCCTGGTATAAGCAACAGAGGCTCCTTAGACACAGCTGCAGCAGCCACTGATGTGAAAGTGTTTCCTCAAAGTGCATCAGATGGACTGAAGAACAGGTCCTGAGATTAAAAGAGAGTGGCTTATATAATAAAACTCTTATCAGGCATCTTCAGGCTAATGGAGATTCATCAGACCCAGTTAAACAACTGGAACAAGCATTACAGCTACTGCAAATATACCTATGCAGAACAGACCTCTTGATACCAGGGGTCAAGAACAGGGGAAATAACCCAAGAGTGCTCTTTTCATCTTTTTGAACACTCAACCTTTATCTTCACAAGCTCCTCTGTAAAGGAACGTATTCAGAGCCTTAAGGGTTTTTCCTCAAGCTTGTATCAGTGTGAGCAGGGCTTAACAGCCTAAATAAGCAAGCCAAATAATTTACCCTGAACCAGAAAAGGCATCAGGGAAGCAGCTCCAAGCCATTTCATTTCTGAAACTAAATTCTTAAGTACCAGAGTATGAGAGTTCTGTTTAGCTTCAAATTTAACACTGATCCCAGGCAGGAGGTGCATCTTCCAGAGAGATCTGCAAACACAGGGAGGAACGTGTTTGTCAAGGTTTCTCCTCCCTCCCCCACAATACCAAAACATGTCTGAAGATATTCAGTCTCTCTCACGTAACTGTTTTGATGAGACAAGCTTGCTCCCTGCATCTCACTTTGCCATTGAAGTTCACCTTAGGGATTCACACTCATTACTTTTAGCCCCCAGTAAAGGCATAACTGAATTTTTCGGGTTATTGGTCAAAAAAGTGTCATTCATTACTCAAACTTAGATACACACACAGCTCTCGCAAGCAATTTCCATGATTAATAAGTTTTCTAGAAGCCTCTCTAGAATAACAGATAGTGGTACAGATGTTAGCATAAAAGGAGATAAAAGGGCTAAAAGGCAGTTCTTTAATTAATATTCCCAGAGAATCTGATTTTTGGAAGAGAATGCTTTATCTGGAGAGTATTTAACTGTGCAATACACAAAAAAGAACACTGCCCATCAGCACCCTGACCCTTAGCAGAGGTCAGACATCCCCAACAAGCCAACAGGGCTGTACAAAAGGGGATGCTGGTAGTTGTTTGTAAGACAAAACAGGGATATCAAATGAACTTCACTTCCAAGGGAGCAGGAGATGCCCATCTCAGAAAGTACATTCTCCTCAGCCTTTTGTTCCAGCCCCCATTTCAAAAAACCTAAGGACAGATGATTAGTCTCCCATAAATTAACGGGAAGGAGGAAAGCAACCAGGGCATCCGTGCAGCTGACACAAAGTCAAATGGAAAGTTACTTCACACGTGAAGATGCCAGCTTGCTTTGTCATGGCAGGGCTGGGCTGGGCAGTGCCAAGACCTCTGCTGAATTCTGAAGTCTGCCAAGTCAAGTGACTTACCTGGAAAGTGGAACTGCTGTGACAGGTGACAGCAAACCGGCCCTTGGCGGTGCCTTTGTATCTCCGCCAGTTTCCTCTCCCCCTCTTCCACCCTCCCAAAGCAAACAAGTGGTAACACTACCCTGCCACAAGCTTACCCCCGAGCCAACCCTGCTGTGCAGAGGAGCAGAAAAACACAGGAGTAGTTCAGGAATCAGGGGCTGAAGGATCCTCTAAGAATTTGTACAGGGAAACACATTTGCCCTGACGGGCTTGCTCTTGAGATGGTATTTCACAGATCAGCTCTGAGTCCCCCTGCCCTGCTTTCACTGCGTGCAGGGAGAATACAGGATGCTTAGACATGGAGGGAAGGATGACAAATGTTCCAGAATCTTCGAGTTGTTCACTGGAAGCCCTCTTTCTAGGTTTTGGAGGAGTTTTTTGTTTGTCTGTTGTTTTGTTTGGGTTTTGTTGTTTATTTTTGTTGTTGCTATTGTTTTTATTTTGTTAGGGAGGTTGTTTTGTTTTGGATGGGGGTTTTTTGGGTTCTTTTGGCTTTTAATACCCACTTGAGAGTCCAAACTGGAACACAGAACCTACATTTAACTTCCAGCCTTACTCATCCCCATTAAAGGAAAGCAAAACCTGACTCTAGAACTAATTAATCAGCTTATAAACAGACTCTGGCAATTACTTTGATTAATCTTTCTTACAGTAGCAACAGAAGATACATGTAACCTGATCCCCAGATCAGCACAGTGCTCAGGACTGACAGGGAGTTAAGCTTTCCACAGACATTCACTTCACCCCTCCAGGATCAGATATTGTCTTTTCTCTGGAGTAGTTGCTGTATCCCCTTTCCTCTTCTCTAACATGTGAATTTTTACTGATCTGCGCCTGGTTTAGCAGTTCTGTGGTGCTTGCAAAAATATAAGTGAAGCATCTTTGCATCTTGACAGATTCACAAGGCAAAACCTACTGGAGGGCTCACTGCCAAGATCACTCAAAAAAAAAAAAAAAGAAAACCTTCAGCACTAAGAATTCCAAGTTCTTCCTAGTAATCTTACATGAAAGCCTACACTGAAGCACAGCAAAGCAACATCTCTAGCACAGAATTAGTAAACAAACTACAAAAACATTTAACCAAGACAAGCATTTAGCTAGTCTTCTGCCAAATTACAAGCCAAGAAAGCTTTCCTAAATTCACCTGACAAGTCTTCTAGATTTCAGATGCAACACAACTTTGCAGTACCTCTCCCTGGCAGCCTAAATTAAAGGGAAGTTCACTTTCCATCAGCAGTTTCTCATAGAGCTAAACTGTAATCTGACACTTATATACCCTCCCACAGTTCATAAAAACTGCTAATTTAAGGAGATGGCACACTGGGCCTCCAGAAGACACTCTGTATCCTGTTGGCCTGAAGTTCAGGGGGAGAAATATGAATCCAAGTAAGGAGATTTGTTAGAGCACGTTAAACTAAAAAGCATAACAAAGACTTAACACGAGCCTGAGGCGACTGTCCTCTTTTCAAGTGTATTGAAAAAATCTGGGGTTTAAAGCTACAGATTTGCAAGAGGATTCTGCAAATTCTAAGAAATAAACAGAAAGTTACAATACTATTATTTATTAAAAAGCTAATGAAAAAATGAAATCCAGCACTTAAACGCATACAGATGATATGCAGGATAGGCTGGCTCTTCATGTTCAGTCCTTTCTATGCCACCTCAGGAGTTGATTCACCCTCTATAACTAGGGCATGATATTTGCTGTACTAGGTGTCCCTAGATAAATTATTCCCAAGCTGGAAACCTTTTAAATTAACATTTCATAGTAGTTTTTTAACAAAGAATTCAAGAGGATTCCTCCAGTCTGTTACTATGTAGGGTAACTAAACTTATTCAAGATTTAGGCTTACTCGGCTCAGCAGACAAGATCTCATTTTGAATACCACACCCAGCTTTGGGAAGTGCCATTCAAGAAAGCTGTGGACCAACTCAACTGAAGGGTTGCAGCAACATTAATACCAGAGATGTAAAGAAAACATAGCCAAGAGAAAAAGGCTGAAGGAGCTGTTAAACAAGACAAAATAAGCTTAATTCTAACAGAAGAAGGGTTCAGAAACAAACTACAAACTCATTACTTTGTCTATTATTAGAGTGTGTTCGGAAAAGCTCCGAATTAAGAAAATGCAAGTGGGACTGATCACAGTCTTCAAGAAAAAACATTAATTCAGCTTTGCCACTTTTTTATGCTTGATGCATTTTGATAAAGGTGGTCAGTGAAGCAGCAGAGGATAGAATTGATAATTAGATATGATGATGATTTGGGACATACATAACCTCTTTGCTATCTTAATGTTCAAACACTTACCTTCCTCTACATTGATCCCAACCAAAATGAAATAGTCCATCAATAACCACAATGCAAGCCTGAGGTTCATTTTTTCTTGTAGCCAGAGGCATCAATTATTTTAAGACATATTTGTAAACCACTTACAAAGAGTAGGTTCAAGCCTGAGTCCTGCTTTAGCAACATTATGGCAATCAGCACCTTGATATGATTTTGAAGTATTTATACCATAATCTTGCTTTCACTTCAGATCAATAACCCTGCTTTGACACTGAGTATTAGCATTTACAGACTGAAAACGCAAGGTAAGTTCCAGTACTTGAGGAGAAAGAGAGAAGTGACCATACCATGATTTAGAACACTTTTCATCAAGAACATGAAGCACAGCTCCCTTATGGGAAGCAAGAATATTTACTTGTTCACCTGATCATGGAAATTACTGCACAGCATGGTCACAGGCAGACTAAGGAGAATCTGAAGTGCAACTCTACAGATTATCTTCCTTAAAAAAAAAAAAAAGGGGGCCTACCATGATTTGTAAACATTTTTTAGAGCTAATTATCAGGAGTCATGTGTTAATTACACCCTTCATTTACAATTGTCTGTTCTTTTTCCTGTATAGCAATAATTTTTCCCAGTTCCTCACTGTTTGGATTTGTACATGCCCTTTACTCAGACAACAGGTTTGCCTAGAGCTGATTTGGAGGGATGGCTGATTGCAGCAGGATACAGTTTTCCCCCTCCCTAATTTGCACACTTACAGCACAGAGTAAGTACAAACTCCAAGCTTTACTTAAATACTCACCAGCTTTTGTATCATTATCCCAATCCCATGCTTCTAATATTAATGTGAACGATCTCTGAAAAAAAAACCAAGACACCAATTAGACAGTAATAAAAAACTGTTATAACCAGACAAACTGATTTGAAATAAACAGATTTTACTGCTACAAGAAAGCCAGCTAAAAGCAGTTGAAAATTTCATTTCTCTGTTGTCGTGTGAAAGCCCTTGAAGGCATCTTCTCAAAAGCATGAAATATAACAGCATTAAAAATTGTGGGACAAGCCATGCTAACAGCAAAACAAAAACATTCCACACACACACATTGAGGACTGAATTATTATTACTATCCTCCCACTGCATCTAATTCTCAGCTTTGCTTAGCCACAGAAATCCTTTTCAGAAGCAGTCCTAAAAGGTTTAAATGAAACGAGGTTCTGAACTTTGGGAAACAGCTGGGACTAAGACTTAAACAAATGAACCACCTCCTCTAAAAAGGAATGAGAGCCATCCTTTAGGGAGCACATGAAATAAGTCTATACCAGATCTGTTTTACAGAAAAACATATCTAAAGAAGAAACAATTCACCCTGCATCTATCAAAAATTTAGACTACTGACTCATGAAAGGCTAGCATGAAAAATAGACCTACAAAACACACAGCAGAAACAATTATTACAGTAAGCACACCTGGTACTCTACTTTCCCCTGAGGAGAGAAAAAAATCCATGATTTCAGACAGCTTTAAAATTATTTAGAAAAAAACATGAAGGCTTTACTTCACTAAACCAAGGCTTCAGGCATTTTACTTGGTTTATGATCAAATATGTAGGGTAGATGTTGATATTCAAATACTGATCTTATTTAGAAAACAGTTACCTTATGCATACAGGTAATTTTTAACTGCTTTGAGTTTAACAGGAATAGCTGTCCAACCATTCAGCTTTGATAGCTTCCAACTGCTACAAGTAAAATTGAGATCCTCACATTCAAAATCATGGAAAAACCATCAAGAAGAGGAAGGAGTTTTTGCACCACTATCCTAAAACCCTCCTATACACATCTTCATGCAGAGCCAAGCCCTAATGTGTGCACAATTCACAGCATGATGATGTATAAATTCACATGGATTTGGGGACATTCAGCCAAGAAATTGCAAGGACTGTCTTTGGAAGAGAATTATGTAAGAACTCAGCCACCTTTCACACAGCCATCAGGACTATTTTATTGTTACATCAAGAGATATGTGTTTTTATTTTGAGATAGCTCCTATGGGCTTTATACACCCCTCAACTCCACACCAAGGGGAGTTGATCATAACATTGAAACCTCCACATTTTAGAGCAGCAGCAATAAGATCAGTGCAGCACCCCAAGCAGAAGGGCTGTTTGAGGTATTCCATGACTACAGCAAAGAAGCATTTGAATGCTTATTTTCCTATTGCTCAGTTACATTAACATACAAACCACAACTCAGCCTCTGAAACTTTGTACTACTGTACTGTACTGTATTTTCAGCTTCAGACATATTCTAGGGAAGATGATTTTACATCACTGAAACAGAAACAGGTTTAGTGGTAACTATTTAGATTAGACTCAAAGAAAGGAAGGGAAAAGGGAGCCCAGCAGTGACCATACTGGACAGAGGCTTATTTGAGTTTGTATGGCCCTTGGGAATGGACAACTGAGAGAGATCAGCTGAGAAAGAAAAGGCTTCTGCCTCTGAGGTATGACAGCCCAACTCACATCTCCACCCAATTTTTGAAGACAAATATTAGTGGAGCATTTTAGTATCTTCTCCCTCCAACTCCCTGCACTCCCCTGTCCCCAGCCTCAGCACTTAGGGAAGCAGGATTGACTCTACTGTACTCTGAAAACACTACCTGCAACCCCCTCTTCCTAACTGCTACCTCACCCATACACTGAACAGTTGAGAAAATAAGTTCTATATAGTACTGCCCTAACATCATCTTCTGGCAACTGCATGTCTCCTCATTTTGCATCAAAATTATGAACTAATCTAGGCAGAATTCTGCAAATCAGTGAAAGGTCCAAAGCTACCCACACCTTCCACTTTTAACTACTTACCTTCTAACATATCCCTTAGTTTTCCTGTGTTCCATTGACTTCTATTAGAAGTATAGACCAGTGCTCAAGTGCTTCCAGGTGCTCATTTACTTATCTTATGTAAGTGCTGGTCTTTCCTATTGCAAATTGGCTGTTGCACCTGACTGCCCATAACAGAAAAAATTTGAGCTAGACTTGCTATCTTAGGAAACAGACCAGTCATTTATGCTTTCCCATAACACCATTTGAACGCAGATTTGTATCCTTGCCCAGGACGCTAAGGAATTTCCGTGGGTAAAGAGAGTTCCATGCAATGCACTGTTCCAGCATGATTGTGCTGGATAGTGTGAATGGGGATACTCTACTCATTTAAAGGTGCTTAAAACAAGAAATCCCGCAGCTCTGGTGGCAAATCTCACAGTCTAAGTTAGCTTAGTCTCTGGAGTAGAAAATATTGCTTTACAATCTTATAAAAACTTAATAGTACATTACAAGCAACTATGACTCGGGTGCAGAGCTGCTCCTCCAAAATTTGGAGGAGCCCACACAGCTCATGCTGCCTCCTCGTGGCTTCGCAAGCCCCAGGTCTGGTCTCCAGCACTTGCTTTTACCATCCTCCCACTGGTCACCATCAAGAACCTCAAGCCCACCCAAAACAAGATTAAAGAACCTACACAGCAAAGACAAGACAGAGACTTTTAAATCCTTTCACTTCCCTGAGTCGACTGTTATGGGTAAACAGGCTGGCACTCAGCTGTTGACACATGAACAAGCATTTGGAGTGTAACCTTTTAGAAAGGCTTGCAGTCACACTTGTAGGAGATTAGAGATGTTAATCAAATGGCATTGATAGACAAATGTGTATTTACTGGACCATCAATTTCAGCTGAGACAGTTCTCAGTTGCGCAACTTCCTGCTCTCTACTGAGTTACACAGTCATCCTTCAAAAACCCCAACAGACACAGCAAGAATGCAACCATAAAACTGATTTTTATGGCTATTTTACCTCTAGAGAAGATACCAACCCAGCTTGTCACTCTTCCTCATCTCCAGCTGGTCAATAACTTCAAAGAGGAATTCCTCCCTGTGGTAGTGCAATGCAGCATCATACTACAACTACTACACCTCAAAAGAGAAAACTGGTTCTTAACCGTTCAAAAAAACCAGTTTTGCCCACTACCACATGCACCAAGTCTTGCACTAGATCTGCTTAGATTTCCTTGAATTTTGCACTTCACTTTAAAACAACAGCTGAAAACTTACAAAAAAAGCATCTGTGTTACTAAGTATGTTCATAGTACACTGCACTGAGAGCTTCCCAGTTATGGCTCAATTATTAGAAACACATTTTACTATCAAAATGATTTATTAGTGGAAATTTTAACATCCATGCGCTAACCCCGAGCGTAACCTTCCTGAATAACCAGAGTAAGAACTAAAGTTGAATAACACTAATGGATATAAATTTTTAAGGATATTTTCAGCTTTGCAATGGTCATACTTATTTTATGAAAGCATCTGCACTCTTCTACAGAAAGTCTAACATGGACTACCCAGGACATACTAACACCTGCAAGTAACTCATCTATAGCAGAGACATTGACACTAGACATCTTTCTTAAATTGTGCTTACAGAAAAGAGCAACAGAACTTGCATTCATTTAGCTCTTGTCCAGAACCTAAGGACTACCCATCCAGCAAATCTTTAACCCCCTCACATCATCCAGCAGTGTCTTGGCTCTTTGATGTATCTTTAATATGAACAGATTCACGTAAAAGTTATTTAAAAACACGTTCTACACAGAGACTGTTGATGTGTGTTCAAGTTCACACACAAATCTTACAAAAACCACTATACAACTATCCTAAGACTGCCCCAAAATCATGAACCTTATGCATAATACACACACCACCACACCTGCTTCTTTAACCTGCACACAACTCTTGCTGCAGGCTGATAGAACAGCAGGACATGCATATTCCAGTCAGTTCTGATATACACAAAAAGCTTTGTGAAGTAGAATCTGTTTTTCATTTCAACCAATACTAGCAAAATATTTAGAAAATATTGTTAAAGTGACCATGGCACAGATTGGAGGGGGGAGGTGATGGGGGTAAACACCAGTACTGAAAATAGACTTGATTCTACTGATTTTGGTGTCTAGGTTTATTTTCTGGAAAGAATAAAACACACAAACAACAGTATTTGTGCTCATCAAGTCAGAACTCTGAAAATGTTAAAGGCTACGAGTCAGAAGAGCATCAGCGCACTTCTGCAGAAGAGCACAGCTTATGCAAGAGCCACTTCGTAGGAGTTAACTAAACAGATATGCCAAGTAGCTTGGAAAGATACAAATTAAGTCTGTTTATCCTGGTGATGCTGCCTCAGTTGTGTTTTTTTTCTCAGGATTGGTGTTGACACAAGCAACTTCAAAGCATTATTCCACTGTTTACACTAAACAAAACACTCCCCATACTATCCCAGCGACCTCCTTTCTGGCAGGGGGGAAACAAGACCTGTAATATTGGTTTGGCACTGTCTTTTCATGAACTATTACTATTACCTTGATATCTGCAAATCAACATTCAAGAGGTAGGGTTTTTTTTTGACAAACCAGTCATGTCAGGCTTTTCATCCCAAGAAAGATGATCAATCTGACAACAGCACTTTCAGTGAGGTATAGAACTTAGATTCTCCAACCCACAGTCTGAAAAATGCAAAAGGTGAAGGTTGAGCTGAAATCAATACTTGAAGTTTTCTGCATCAGTAACAATTCTGTTGCGACTTTTACGCTAACAGACAAAAAATTATTAATTTCACATGGATGAAAGGACTGACTGGATTTTCTACAGGGAAAAATGTTTTAAGAATCAGCTTTGACATTGAAAAAAGTGTGGCTCCCAAACAAATCCCAAGCCCACCTTATCTTCCTGTTCCACAGTCACACAGTAAATGCAGGGTCTCATCACCAGGAAATACTGTTTCTTTTCAAACCTCAATCAAGCACAGGCAACATTTGTATTCAAACATTTACACTGTCCAAACATTGGATAGCATATCACTAGTCTTACTGCAGGTTAATTTCTGCAACTTCTGGAACAAGCCACCACCAATATTTCTTGCAGCTAAGTCCACTAAGTCTTGATCAGCACAGTCAATTCTCATACTTGCTTTCCTAAGGAACTTTGAGTCAAGCGAGGCAAGCTCAGGTCTGGGGGCTTGCCCCCTTTATTTTTGTTTCAGCACCTCTCCCCTCCCCCAGGCAGCCGGCTTGCCATGGAAAAAGCTGACTTCAAGGCAAGCATATTCCATTTCCTTCCCCAGGAACTCTGCAGTGAGTTCTTACAACTTCCTCATGAATAACCCAGAGGTGGAAAGTGAATAAGGAAGAAATGAAGAAAGAGTCTGAGAAGATCCAGGACTCATTGTCAATATAGGCTTAAGGGCAGACAGTCTGAAGGCTTATCTTTTAGAAACAGACATTATAAAGTCATAACGGGGACCTTTACTGAAGGAGTAAATCACCCCCATTTGGGGGGAACATGGGGGTTGGGGGCAGGGACAGGGTAGAGGGCTTTTTTTGAAACTTGAAGGATATTTCAGCCACTTGCATGCAAGAAGCTTGTCTGCTGAATTCAGAGACCATCCACCATGCAAATCATAAAGATGCCCATCCTCCAAATCCTCATTTTTCATTTAAGAAGCAAGCATAGTGAGTCCTAAACAAAAGCCTTCTCTTTGTAAACCAGGGCCAAACAACCCCATTTTGCTAGGAGTGGAAGGCTGGGTTGGAGTCCTGCAAACATCAGCAGCAGATAGCAGAAAGCAGTTGAGCAAGTTGAAGTTTTTTATTTGAGAGCAATTACTGCAGTTATACTCCTCTTGGCCCAGTCACAAAAGCAGGATGATGTTTACAAACTCCAGAGCCCTACTGTTGTGTGAGGGGGACTCTTTATGAATTAGCCCCACCTGACAATCTTTAGGAAGTCTGCAAAACCAGGGAGGGGTGAGAGGGGCTATTTTTTGCCATGGTTAACAGACAACAGGCTGATATCTCCACCTACATGAGTCTGAACACTCATTCCACTCCTCCACCAAACTAAGCAAAACCTAAGCTTGAGGGGTGTGTATGTGTGTGCATATGGGGGTGGCACAGGGAAATCTAGACTATTAAAATAATTTCATTGCAAAAAGAGCACAAATAAAAACAACAGGTGAATAAGAGTCAGTCCTGGAGTTAATATATCAAATTTAACACCCAGGTAGAGACTCATTTCAGACAAAGAAAATTACCCAGCAACTAGGTGGAAGAATCCTACCAACAACCAGCTGCATGCATCTGAAAGATAAAACAGCTTGAAGGAGGAACTCAAAGGGGTATTACAACACCTATTTGGCAATGCCCAGTGTTTTATGAAACAGGAGCAGCGTGCTTCTCTCCAGGGTGATCAAGCTACCAGGATCCTGACATACCTTACCAGAGAATACATTTGTAGTAAGATCTTCAGGTGAGAGCTTGAAGATACTCTGATCCTCCTGCAATGGCAGAATGCAGCAGGAGTTTCTTAGTGTGAAGGTGTCTTTATATATCATGGAACAGCAAACATTTTGGCTGTGGAGCTCTTAAAATCACCTCAAGTCACACACTAGCTTTAGCTAATGCCTGCAGAAACAGTAACCCATTTTCACAAAAGGCCTAAATGCCATGACAGGCTAGAGCTCCTCAAGGCAGGACGTTAATACAGTCACCTCAAACCACATAAAAGCAAAGTGAGAGCCCTCTGGAGATCCATCTACATATGAGAAGCTAAAGCATGGGAATAAAGACTCCACAAGCTTCTTGTAACTTAGCACCCTAGACAGAAACTCAAAAGCAAATCTCAGCCAAGTCAGCCTTGTGACAAATGGCAAGTCAGAGATGAGGCATTTGGTTCAGCACTGGCCCTGACCTCTGATAGCACCTGTCAGACAGCTGCTGCACCAGGGTGGCAGCATCCCTGAGCAAAAAGGAAACAGGCACCCCAGTAACAGTTTCACAGCACCAGGAACAAGTCCTTAGCTTCTCATTTTTAAAACCTGCAGGAAATGTGACCAGGCAGCAGTCAGGTGAGGATTTCATCCAAAGAAGAGCTCATCTGCTGGCTGCTGTCAGCTCCTAGAAGAGCCCCTCCCTATTCTAAAGCAGTGCCTTTCACCATTACACACATAGCAGTAATGCTAGTCCAAGGGAACAGAAGTAATGCTTGCCTCTGCTTTTTATAGCTGTCTGCTATTCATCCCCACCCTATCCATCCCCCTTCCCCTGATTCCAGCATGTACACATCTCTGCTGTGTTCAGGGAGATTAAGTTCCAGCCATGAAGTCCAAGCTGCCAACTGTGGCCACTTAAATTTGAGCAAACACCATAGGATTGGCTTCCAAATCATCTGTTTTCCATATCCTTTCAGAACCAAAAAAAAAAAGCATTAGTGAAAATTCAGCTACTCAGGACTCCCATGATAACTTGCCTTTCTTAAGATTTTTCCAGCAAGAATATCAATGTTTAATACCAATCCATGCCATAAGCTGTCAGTTTTCTTGAAACACTTCTATTTAACTGCAAATGCCTTCTGCCTATACCATTTCTAGGCAGATCCTCTGTGACACAAGTCTCAACAAAAGTATTAGCTTATAGAACTAGTCAGTACATCAAGGAGGAAAGAGATTTTTTTCCCAACTGAATAAGCAAGTTTAATGCTTATGAAAAAATAATCAATTTCATCCTAGATGAATGACTAGTAACTTTATTCTAGTTACTAGAACAATGACATTCTTCTTTTCTTTCCATGGTATCTTTCAGAATTCTTTGTACTGTCATAATAAGGATTACAGTGTTGGAAATCTCATTTTAACTTCCAGCCTTGTTGAATGTAAACTAATTTTCATAGAGCACCTCATAACCCTGGGTTAATGACACCTGTGACCTTGTTCTTCTATGCAAATCTGTATTGATAAGCAAGGTTTCACTAAATACATCTTTTGACTTGCCAGTTCCATAACCAGCTACTCCTTCAATCCACCTAAACCATCTAGCCTCTCCTAGCTAAGCGAGTTCCCTTTGCAAACTCAACACAAGTTCTCTGATCACAGTAAGAGATTTGCCTCCCACTCTCATCCATGTCTTGACTACTTAATATTCAGAAGTCTGTTGAAAAGAGCACCCTGGACAGGAAAAGCAGTTAGAGAAAAACAAAAATCTTCTGGGAGAGGGGCTGTAGAAGTCAAAGGTCCAGAGAAATGCAAGAAGGAGGAACAAAGGATCGAGTTATTTCCATGAGAGAAATGAAAATTTGGCCAAAACTCCTCAGCCTGGAAAAGACACAACAGGAGTGTGTGACAGAAGCCTAAATGCTTCAGACAGTCCTGGGGATGGGTCAGGAGTAGATCATCTATTTCCATGGCCTTGGCAAGAACTAAAAGGTAAGAAAATAAGCCAACAGGAGTCATGGCCAGAAGAAATGAAGTCAGAGAAGATGGCATTTTCGGCAGAACTTTGCAGAACGCTGGCCCCAGGGAAAAGTGGTTTTAAGAGCTTTGTGGGTCCAAGGGCAAACTGGTACAAATACTTTGGAGAGACCAACCACAACTATTTCTGGAGGATCCCTGGTTAAAAACAAAGCTAGGGACAATGACTAGCAGTTTTCTGTATTCTTGCCCTTAACCTCCAGTGAATATTTGTTTACATTCCCTGAACTCCAGTTCCAGCACAGGTGTGGCTCTGAAGCAAGTATTTCATTTTTTCTGATGGCTGGCATTAAAACAGGACAGTGCTAAAATAAATAAAACAATTTCCCTAGGGACTCTTGCACACCTGCCTGATCCATTACCATCTATCCCAGGATAATCAAAATTGTGACCAAGGAGTGTCTGAGGAAGAAAAGGAAGCCAGGAGAAACAAAGCACAGTTCTAAATCAGATTTATAATTGTACTGCAGGACTCCTCTTTGAAAACTGTGACAGAAGAAGACATAATTGAAAAAATCTAATCAAGACTCTCCTTTCTGCAGTACTGAAATGTCACATGAAATAGGACAAATGCAGAAATCACCAACCCATGCATTCTATTCAGTCAGGTACCTGTTGCAGTAAATGCAACAAATGCTATTCAGATAAAAAAGACAAGCTGAGCTAAAGCTACTAACTGGGAGATCTTATTATTTAGAATAAAGGTTTAGAGGACTGTAGGCTTCTGAAACTTCCCCTGAGGAAAAGTTAATCCAGACAGTCTTTTAATAGTGATTAAGTCAGGTGACACAAAGCAGAACATACTGTCATTCAAGGCAAGACAACAGAAATGCTCAAATACAGCAAGCACTTATTTCACTAAAGGAAGATTGACAAGTGTCAAGTGAAATACAAAGCTTCATGATTTCATAGCAATTTCTCACACAAAAATTCATCAGCACATTTGTGACAAAAATCCTGGTTTAACTATAAGAAAACCAGTACTTGTTTTGGGGAAGGCTGGTAACAAGGTTTACACAGGAGAATAACTGAAATAATTTCACAATTCATCTCCAAACTTTAGGTATTCTCTTTACACTAGCCAAAACCAACCCCTACTGCCTTCTGTGGGGCACAGAAGAAGGCTGGTGCTATTCCTAACTAACCTTCCTCCACTAAGAAAGTGATTCTGCACCGTCTACGTGTGTCACTGAGCCAAGTGTCACACCAGCCAGACATGTTATTCCATACCAGCTGAAGAACAAGCAAGAAATACTTCCCCCATTAAAAGCTGGGCCTCTCAGCCACTCAGGAACCAGTCTAAGGAACAAAACAGCTTTCAAAACATCATCTTTGCTCTCCAGGGAGAATTAGGGGAAGATTAGAATAGGAAAGGCGAAGATTAGGTTAGCATGACTGGCACAGAAGCTGTGAAGGCAAGAGCATCTGTGACAGTCTGGAAATAACAGCTAAAAAAAGCTAGAACTTAAAAGCTGAAAGGCAGTAAAAATTAAAAATCAGTCACAGACTTGCTGCAGAACTTCCCCTAGTTGATTGAACCACCCAAAATGCAACACTACTCTCCATAAAACACATCTTGAAATAATGTAAGGAATCCTCATCATTACACAAGATCCCAGACACAAACTATTGGAAGAATCAGTCTCTTCAGAGCCAACCAGGTTAATCAGCTAGATTTCCAAAAGATGCTTCTAGATACTCTGCATGGATCCCTAGAGCACTCCTGATAAGTGCAAACAGTAAATACATCCTTTTAGCCATTTGGGTCTGCCTCAATATCTGTGTGCCTGATGATTGCTACAGGCTCAGCCCAGGCCTCAGACAACACAAATTCAGAATTTGAGCAGAGATCAAAATCCTTAGTGACCTCAGGAAACACATTTTAGACCAAAATAAACACGAGTAGAAAAGCAGGAATTAAGACATCACAGGCCTTCTGGAGCCATACCTACATAGAGGTAAACCTACTGCTGGGTAATCTTTTTCATTTGAACTTTTTCACACTCTCCAGTAAGGAAAAAAATGCCTTTAAAGTTTTGGTCAGTAAGCATGTGAGACCTTTTCCTGCAGGTCTCTGACAAGTGATGGGAAAAGACTTGCAGAAACTCAATACCATTTGACAACTCTGTGAAAATGCTTTTCTTCCAGGTAAAGGAAGGCCAGCTCACCATTCCTATTCCAATCTGCAACAAAGAACAAGGCAGAAGAATCTGGGAGATGATCCTCAGATCTGCTGGGAAGAGGCCTGACATCCCATAAAAAGCTTGAGGCATGTGGCCTCAAAAAAAGACAGCTTGTCCCAGCAGCCTGAGCACAGCAATGCTCTGTTCATACATGACCACTGTGAAAGAAAAATTGACACCATAAAGGAAGGATGACATGTACACAAAGTAAAATCCACCTGAAAACAGTCTCAAACCACCCTGCTCATCACTTTACTTTGTTTCAAGTAGCTGGTGAAAGCTAATGGTGAGCACAGAATACAGAAGAGTTACAGAAGAACCATTAGTCATCCTTCCTACAGGCACAGCTCTCCTCTGCTAATTTACCCAAGATATCTACATACACTAAACCTTTATGTACTCTGATTAAAAGTTAACAAATGTTTGGGTATCCTTTGATATGGCTGTTACTGCACCTGCCCCAGTGAGGTTTCTCAAAAGCATATTGGAATATAAAATAGCATCAGCAAGCCTTCTCTCTACACCTTAGTAGAGAAGCCAGCCAATTACCAACGCTATTTTAAGTATAACAGCTACCAAATAAAGCAATAGGATTTGGTATGGAACACTACAACCATACAAAAGGAAGAGAAAACATCCTGGTAGCCTACCTGATAATTGTCAAACAACTATCAGTTTGCATTCTCTCTCTCAATCAGGAAAGCCTAGTTAACATCCCCCAGTTACATTTCCCTTTTTGAGAGTTCTAGAGCAAAAGCAGCAGAAAGGAAAATGAAATTAACTGCACGTGCATCAATCCTGAAAACACACTTGAACCTTAAATAACAGCCTTCCATCCTATTCAGGAAGAACACAAGGTTTTGATTTTTGAGATTAGAAATTGATATTGAATCAGAAATTACATGCAAGAAAACAGAGTAGCAATTCCAGTAGATCTTTCTTTGCTAGTATCCAGTTTTAGTGGACCAAAACAAAAAAAATCAGAATCCACTGTTTTAGATAGAGGATCATAGGATTAAGTGTCAATAGACATTTTGTCTGATCATTATGTTAAAGGAAATAAACCAGCTACATCTAAGATACTTTCGTGACTTCACAGTTAATAAGCTCCAGTCCTCTCCACCACAGCTGGAGCTGGCAGTAGGAGTTTCCAGAAATCCACCCAGTTAATCCAATAGCAAAGAACAGAAGAAAACATTGATGAAATTAGAGAGCAGAGAGAGAAGACATTTAGATAAAGAGACATGTACAAGTACAGTACCAGGCAGACAGTTGTGGACCATCTGAACATCACTCTGTTAGATTTAAGTGGAAGCTTTCAGCCTTGCTACCACCTTTGAACTGTTTCAGACAAACTTGATATTAACCAAGATCCATGTCCTACTCTTTTCCCAAAGTTTTGGAAGAAGTCCAAGATAAATTAAGCCCATTATACACACACTTTCTTGTTGCATTAATGAAAGGGTAGCTAGATTGTCTCTTTTGAAGTGTATGTAACAACCATGAAGACCCATTAACGGTTAGTGTAAGACTTGTTTTATGCTAATATTTAGAATTCAAAGATGGACTAGTAATTAATACTGCTCTTCTCCTCCCCTCTGCACTCCATGTGGCATGGATATTAGTGTCCTCTGGGCACTTGGAGCCATGCATCATTATAATTTCAACTTGAAGTCAAGAGGGAATTAAACTAACTATGTAATAACATACTTTAATTATTGTTCTAAACACAGAACACCTGCATGCACTCTCTTTTGTATTGGAAATATGCATACTAAGAAGTTAAGCAAATTTATAGAAAACCAGATATGCCCCCAAGTTCTATGTATGCAAAATCCCCAGCAATAGAGAGTAGTGTTTTAATCTTAACCCTTTTAAATATTGTTAGTTGTTGATAGCACTGCAATCTTTCCCTTTGTTTTTGAAAAAGCAAATGCCCACAAAACCAATTCCAGGTAATGAGCTCTAGATGTCTTGCCTTAGGAAGATGAGAGGCCCACACTCAACCACTGCTCCTAAGGGAGCAGAGAGTGTGGTGATGTTTTTCTAAGTCCTCTTCAATTCCCTCATCAGTCCTACCCAACCAAGTCACCCCTAGAGCTCCTTGGGCAGCAGCAGCCACAGCTGAAAGGGGACATGAAGCCAAGACCCCACTGGCCCACAGTGATGGCAGCAGCTGACTGATTGAACCCTCATGCAGCTCTAAACAAGATCCATCGTTCTCCTCCCATGGCTTTAGTTCTGAGCACAGGTATCACCACAGGCCTTTTCAACATGAAGAAACACAAATGTCTCTGTTTTATTGCTACATGAGTCACACAACAGTTTCAGTCAATTTGAACTTCGCATTTCCACAAGAGACTTATCAAACAGAGTGTAGACCTGTTCATGGCTAGTAACAGAAGTATCATTAATCCAAAAAGAAAGGGATAACACACCTAAACTGTCCTTCATTTCAGCCCCAAGCAAAACACCAGCTCAGTTTTCAAATTCTGCACATGCTAAAGAGGCTGTCAGGGAAACAAACAGAAATAAAACACCTTATTTTAGCTCTCTGTAAATTTACAGGAATAAGTTGAGCAGAAAAATAAGAGTCACCACTCTAGGTGCAAGTTCTTTCATGTAGATCAACACATGCAAGTAACTTGAATAAAGGATTAAACAGGGATTATGCACACAGTTAAATATACATGGTAGAGCCAGAGTTTAGCTGTGAAAAACCTAAGTTTATAAACACATTCCTGAAACAAACACTTCTATCGTATTCCAGAAGCAGGACTGAATCTTCTGAACAGTATTTTGTGGCTACAGTAAATCTTTATCACATGTTTGCAGCAACAACCACTGGACTTAATTACTATTAAAAATTGATTGCTAACAGCGCAAAGAAACACAGCATAAAATAGCATATGTAGGCCACAATGCCAAGCTATCTATTTGAATATATGACAAACCAAGATCAATCCCACCAGAACAAAGCAGCATCAGAACTTCAATATCCAACCATATCTTTCAGATTCATGTAAACTGGAGGGCATCTGATATAGCTTTACATTATTACAAACCAGACAAAGCCCACAAACGAGCACACCCTAGCAAGGAGAGCTTTGTAACAAGGGTAGCAAAGTACATGAAACAGCCTTTGAAAGTAAGCACACACCCTATAAATTTACTTTAAGCATGTAAATTCAGAATGCTTCTCTATTTTTTCCTTTCTCCTCCCACTGACATGGATCCGGAAGCTATGACGGGGAGATTATGTCAGCAAGTCTTCAAATTTATTTCGTTGTTGACCCCTAGTTACTCCTCTGGTGGGTAACAAAGTTACAGCTGTCTTCATAAGGATGAGTATCAACGGAGAACAGAACAAAGCCATGGAAAGTAGGCCAACATTAAAAAAAGCCAGAGAGTAATTTTGTTAGCCCAACGCTGGAGCCATAACTCAAGAGTATGTCCTAGTGACCACTTTACAGTTTCAGCACTTCATTTGCCACCAACTCCCTGCTGTTCTGAATTCTCCAGATTCCTTGGCATGCTGAAGATTCACAGAGTACCAAATCTTGAAAATCCATCCTAATGGCTTAGGGACAAACAAATTATCACTGATAGCAAGCTGCCACGAGCCAAGACTATCTTTCTTGTCAGCCAAAGCTTATTTTGTTTACCTTACATTTGCAGTGATCTGGGAGCAGATATGAGCAGCTTGAGAAGCTCTGGTGATATGCAGCAGTTTGCACTTCTGCCTAAGCCCTCTGACAATTAACGTTCTGACAGCCCTCAGTCCAAGTCCAGAACACAAAATGTTAGATAAAGGGAATCTGAATTCCGGAAATTAACCTCTGAAGAATTGTCACCAGCTGGGTTTGGACAACCACTTTACCTTCACCTCTTCCAGAACAAGAGATGTGTGGTTTATAGCTTGGTAGTCACTCCCCAACCCTGAAGTTATCCCAGCTGAACAGCAAACATCAGAAGGCACTGCAGGAGCACTAAATATTTGACAACAGACACCTTACATGTTTGTGCAAGTCTAAGCACTTCATTTTCCCTACTTCCTTCCCTTCCTCACTTTCTGATAAGAGAAAGCACCAATATGTGTAGATGAATCATGGAAAAATACTTTGTGCTACAAAGGTATCCAACAGCCAAACACAACACTAAAATATTCTGGGCCTATACATAAACATATGATTTAAATAACAGTTTATAACCAACACAGGGGTGCTATCAGGTCATTGTGGTGTGCAAAAACTCATTCCTGAGGGGCAGTTCATGATATACCTGCCCTTCACAGTCCAAGTAAGCATGGTTGGACTTTTAGACTTTGCTACTTACATGGAGCCAGTTACAGTAAAAATTCCATGTTGTGATACCAGGAAAATCATGTCACTGCACCATAAGAGTCAGAACTATCAAAATCACCTCTGTTTTTTTTAACATGGTGTAAGAGAAAGGAACAGTAACTAAAACTATTAAGCAGTAGCACAGGTTACCAGACCAGTGCTGTTAAAATCATTCTCAGTCAATAGGAAGAACACTAAATAGTACCAAGAATTGCACATCCTAAAAAACTTCTACTTCACTAGATTAATTGAAGATCAATAATTAAGCTATTTAAATATTTCTCAACTTACTGCTTAGAGCATGTGTCAATCAAGTCTTCCAAGTATGAACAAGTTCCCTAATTAGATCTTAAGTTCTCCAGCTGGAATCCTAGACCTATTACATTAAAAGTGTAGATTCTGTCTTAAAGTAGACTGTTGAACTTTACAATGCTATAAACAGAATCATACATATTCAGGGGGGAAAAAAAAAAAGAAATAACCATATTTGATGTTTTAGTTAACAGTTAGCTCATACAAAAATTCTCTCCAATTTGCCCGAAGGGGTAAGGAAAGCCAACTCTACCCAAAAGCAAGCATTTTTCTACCTATCATGGAGTATTGCATCAGTATTAGTATTTCCTACTCAATAGGAGTCTGAAAATGTAAAATTTATCCAGTTTGAATGTTATATGCTTGAATTTATTCAAGCTAGTATGTTCATAGCACTAGAAAGCACTGGAGAGACTAGAGACACAGTGAACTATGTGGAACTAGAAGAGACACTGCTAGAATAATTTAAATGTAATAATAATCAAATAGTAACACACTAGACAAAGCCCACCAGAACACATCCTGCTGGGAGCAAGATATATATAATCAGGACTTCCAAGACCAAAGCAGGATGTAAACAGATTGCAGTTTGTGTACTAATACTCCAGCCTTATCTCAGATTTAAAAAAATAAACCCAACCAAAAAAAAAAAAAAAAGCAAGTTCAGAGAATGAGCACCAGTGCATCTGTCCAAAGGGCATATAATTGGTTACTCAAGGACTATTAGGCTGTTTCTTAGCAACCTCTGCAAGCTCTAATCAAGTAAGACTAAGATTCTCATTTAGCCTTGAAATGCCTTGTCCCTTCCATCTAATGTAGCTTTCTATTGAGGAGCAAACAGTCATTGCAACCACAGCTAAAATCCAGGCTTACTACATGTATCAGCTCAGAGTTCTTGTCATCAGAAGATCCTCATGTTAAATATGCTTTTTACACTTTATTTAGCATCTGAAACAGTAATAATAAAATAAATATTTAATTTTTTTCCTTTATATGGAAATTAAATGTTAGCTACAAGTACGAATAAAACCCTTGGGAATGGTTTAACTAATGAGCATAAGGTATAGCTCAACTCTTAAACAACATTTTATAACCGTAAATCATTCCTCAAGTATAATTACAAGAAAAATGGTTAATATCAAAAGCAGCACTAGAGATATTTCAGGTAAATAGCAAGCATTTGTCTTACAGCTGAATGGTATTTAAATCTTTGGTGATGCTGAAATGTGTCTACTATGTTGCACACATTGGATTTCTAAAATTAGCTATCTTCGAGCAAAATCTGGCCATCAAACCAGAAAAAAAAGAAGCCAAAAGCACTGGAGTAATCAAAAAATAAACTCATCTGTTCAGTCCTAGCCTAGCATCATTCCTTGTCTGTAGTATCAATGGGCACATGACAGACTCTGCTAGAGGCAGCACTCAAATAATTTATGTAGAGTATTTTTTCCTGTACAGTAAGCAAAGGCACTAAAGACTGTGGTTAAATCAGAGATGGCCACCGCTCCTTGACTCAAGGTGATCTACACCAGAGCCATCACAGCGCTGTCCTCAGCTCTCTCCCTCCCAGCAGGTCTCCCTGGGTGCACAGAGGGGAAGGAGCAGCTCTCAGTGAGCCCCAGCACCCAACAAGAAGCAGAAAGTCAGCGCTGCCCAACACGAATGGGTAGAGATGATCTCAGCTACCCACACTGGTTCATCCCCAGCCCTGGGAGCAGGGGCAGGGTGGGGGTGGTCAGGCTACACCTCTAGCTCCTGCGAGAGCTGAGCAGCTCAAAAGCACTGAATGGACACAGCACATGACTGCCAGCAGTCACCTCTGACCGGAGATTGACCCGTTTTAGACACCCACTAACCAAAGCCAGAGCAGATTTCTAGCAAAAAGCCCATCAAAGGTTTATCACAGCACAGAAGAGGGAGGGAATGGTGGAGTCACTGCCAAGGAACAGCAGCAACTATCCTTCAGGTAGGCAAATGGATAAACACCAAGGAGCCAGAAGCGCTGCCAGGACGCCCTCATTCCTTACTCCTTGAAGCAGCCTCTCTGCTTCCAAACTGATGCTCTCAAGCTCCTTCCAGATCAGAGGATTACTGCAACTAGAGCTGGAGAGGAGCAAGGGAAAGCAAATGGGTGTGCTGACAGAAAAGGCAGGGTCACTTTCTAGTCTCTTCATCAGGTTGAGCAGCTCTGAAACAGAGCAGGCAACACAAGCAGGACCCACACAGAGTTGACAAAACATTGGGCTTGTTTTCAGAAGAGCAGGGAGGGAAGCTTTCTGGCACACAATAACCTAAAGCTCCTGCAGATGACTAAGTATACGATGTGATCATAGCGGCTTTATGAACTTAGGGTAGTTTTTTAAGTATGTTCATAGCATGTATTTCAGAGCCAACACAAAGCAACACCTAGAGGAAAAACAAGAGAAGGAGTCAGACTACACAAAAAAAGATGAATTCCTCTCATCTCACCTACACGCAGTAACTTGAAAGCATTGCTCAACAGAGGGGCCAGACAGACACTGGCCCACAGGGGACAAAAAAAAAAGTAATTTTCAAAGCTAAAAAACAAAATCACGATTCACCTTACACATTTGTCTCAAATCTCCTTCTCATACAAGAAAAACTTTGTGGCAAAAATACCTATTAACCCCAAATACACAAAAAATTTACTACATAAGCTTTGGCATTTTTTACATCCAGAAAATGTAGTTATTTCACATAATTTACTGCTTGACTAAAGCTTAATTTTTTGCAGTTTTGTGATAAAAAAACAGTGAACCCAAATAGCTCTCAAAGCAAGCTGCATTTGCACATGAAATACAAGCAGCAGCCTCAAACACAGAAGGCAGCTTCTGCCACACAAAGCTCCTCGACATCTACACTAACACTTGAACCTCACAGGATCACTCAAGCCACCTAAAATACAGTGGGAACACAGACTAATTAGGCCAAATATCAGAAGTCTGATATAACCCAACCAATTACAGTTTTACCTCAACTACATCCAAGATAAACCTGATTGTTTAAGGTTAAAGCTACAAGTGGTCATGTCTCCAGCAAACCTTTCCTATGCAGATTTTTAAATTGAGAAAACAGCATTTGGAACATCTTTAAACAGCCCAGAGACAGTGCTACAAAGCCACCACTGCACTGCAGTGAATCAAACATGCTCTGCTTCTCCAGCTCACATCCTCTCATGTAAGAGTAATCCTGACTGCTTTAATACCTATTCCATCTTCAGTCAAAGATTTAATGCCCACACCAGCTGTGTGGCTGGGAGTGTAGCATTTCATAGATAGGCTGGCTGAAGCACCTTCTGGAATAAAGATTAGAAAGCTGACAAAAGGTGTACAAGCACACTCTCAGTGGCTGGGAGGTGAGGGACTTCATCTGAAAGTTTTGACTCCAGCCTCAGTGTTTCCAATAAATAAGCACATGTTTATTTAAGGAAGCTTTCAAGGAGTATAAATAGAAGTGTTCTTTACTATCTGACCATCTCTGTGACATTCAAAAATCCCCCAGAACTTTATACCTTAAAGTTTAAATAGTTAGCAGAATACTGTCCTTTGAGGCATATTCATTTCAAAGACATAAGAAATTCTAGATTTAGTGACATGAATGCATGAAAGATTAAGAGTGCAAAGAGCACTTCTGCTTAAAATTAGAAGACAGATTTCCTATAGTTACATGAAACTTAAGTCTTTAGACTTTCTATTCTGGGCAAGCTGCAAATAGTTGCTGGCACACACAGCATGCCAATAATAAATCCCTTTTTCAAAGAGTGATTCTGAAGTGGTCACCATTAAGGCCTTGGTTCTTTTTTAGAGGTGACACCTGCAGCTGCTATTGAAATCAACTGGAGTTGTCACTACCCAGCATTGCTGAAGTCACTCTCTAAAACATCACCCCATTTTCTTCTTTTAAGAAAGAGCAAAACAAGACCTGAAAACTACCCTTTGCATTTGTGTCACTTGAGACCAAAGGGAAATAACTTTTATAATAAACCATTTCCTCAACTTTTTGTTTCTGATCAAAAAGGCTTCAAGGCAAATACAGTACTGAGCAGGTGAAAGCATATAAATTCCGTGATCTACTGCCCCAAAACTGAGGAAACATGGATTCATGTTTTCTGCTTCACAGTGTGCTTGTCCATGAATTGGACAATAAGAAATATTTTGGCATGACAGCTCCACAAGAATCCTAGAGGCTGCTGACAAACCCATCAGGCAGATGTAGTAAGCAGGCACCAAAAGTTCAGGCAGGGGAAAAATAGAAAAAAACCAGTCAAGTATAGTAGTCAGCCAAGATGACTATACTTGAAAGGGGAAAGAGGCTACTGGTAAATAAGTCATTAAACATTGATGTCAATCATCAATATGCAGCTATCAGCTACATTATTTTTTCCATGCTGATTTCCTGTGCTAACGAGGTGTGATGCATGTACATTATGGCCCATCACTACCAGGTGAATTTTACACTCTGGCATAAGGTCTTGCTCTCACTTCTTATTCCCTGCCCTCAGGTCTTGCTTGGAACTGTGCTTTTGCAAGCACTTCCCTTAAGAAGGAGTTTCAATGGAGCAAAGAACAACTAGCTACAGGTAAAGCTTGCTGTGTCTCCCTTTGTTTCAATCTTTTTCATACCTACTGTTCCTCTGGTACAGCCATGCACAAGTCTCTTTTTCAGTGCTAAATGGCCTAACTTTAACCTGCCTAATTTAAGCATATCTGTCCCGATGGGGTGTCATCCAAGATGACAGGATGCATGTTTACTCTATCAGGGAGCAGAGAGTAATCTAATCCAGGATATTTTCATTACAAAGCCCCGAGATCCTGATCAGAGAGCAGTGATGGCTGTGTTGAGACAGGAGGTAGACCAACTGTGGATCTACCAGCCAAACAAAAATAGACAAGAGCATTTCCTATAGCCAGGCTATCTAGTTCCCTAGAGGCACCGAGGATCCCAGATAATGAGCTTGAACTGTAGACGCCTTCCAGGGCCCAACCACCTTCATTTCTCAAACTAAAAGGACTGGGAGAGCTTGATGCAGAATCCCAAAGTTAGGCAGACAACACGTGAAAGTGCCAAGCAGAGCGCTGTACCCATTAAGCAATAAAAGCTGTAAGGTCAAATGCTCCTGCTCAGGTTTTGGCAGGGGACAGGACGGGTTGCTTTCTAAGAAATTTAACATTTACCACTGCAGCCAAGCTATCCTCTCAACAGCTTTAAATATTTGATGGTTCACACTCCTATGTGTGTTTTAAATCAAAACTGAACCCCTCCAGGCATTTGGATGAGACTCACACATGGACTGCATATGGATGAAACTCATGCAGAGCCTCAACACTAAAATTATACACGTTTTTTATCTATTTGGACATTAACATTACTTCAGAAGTTTAGAGAGAGGTGCTACAATCACACTCTAAGTAGGAAAAAACCTTAAGATACTGCCAAAAAAAAAAAAAAAAAAAAAAGAAAATCAAATTTGTTGCCTAATCCTAGCAGGGAAGGCACCCTTTACCCAAGCAATTTGCAAGGGCTGCCTGAACCTCTACCACCTCTCCTTCAGATTGGTTACACAGACTCCTATCCTAGCTAAGCACCAGGGAAAGGAGAGGTGAAAATGCTTGTTTCTGCTACTTATCTCCAAGGCCCTGAACTCTGAAGTTCACCGGGAGAGTTCAGAGCATACAGTACCCATGGGTGCACTGCACTGCCTGTCAGTCACACCAGGATCTCAAAAACAGAGGGGCTGAGAGGAGCTAATGAGGCATACTGTAATACACTATTTCAACATCCACAACTAGTCAGAACAATTCCTTTATATGACTAATTAACTGAAGTAATGGATGCCATAACCAATATTTACGGTACAGGAAAAACTCTGAATTCCCTGAGGGAAAGAACAGGGTGGAGGGAAAAACCACACACAACTCCATTTCATGCCATCTTGCAAAGGAGTACAAGAAATGGTTCCACATAACCCATCCTGCAGAACTACTAAATTTAAAACACTGTCTTCAGGAGCAACCTTCAATTAACCCCAAATCCAAAGTTCTGCCAATGGCTATTGATAAATATTAATGTGCCAGGTATTTGTGAAGCTTCAGTGTCTGAACAAACAGCTTTGTGCAAGGAAAAAAAATGCTCAAGACTAACAAGCCAAAACTGTAACTGATCAGAATCAATTATTCAAAGCTACTTGAATTCTTCTGCCTTCTTTGTTTTAAAGTTGCACATAAATTTTAATTGCATCATTTGTTTGTTAACAATCTCAAACAAGCATTAAGCTTCAAGTTTTACAGCAGGAGGCAAAGGAAAAAAAATGTGAGGTAGGTGGGTGAAGAAGACAGCTGTATTGTTCTAGCTGTTTCTCAGCCTCTCCCACTGCCAGATTTCTGTGGATGATGTATCCCAAGGTAGCAATTTTAAGAACTTTTTGGCACTATCCCAAGCTCCCTCTTGCAAATCAGAGATCAGACTAATGATATTAAAAAAAAAAGACAGGAAATAGGAATAAACTGGATAACTGACACTGTTTCAAACACTGGAAGTCACTGAACTCTGGTTCAGTGAAAGCTGGTAAGTACCAGCTCTGAAAGCTGGTACTGCAGCTTTACAGCAGAGGCACTTGTCCAAACTGAAAAAATTTACCTCATAAAATTAAAAAGGACAATCAGTAAAACAAAACAGATCACTTCTCAAGAAATTACTTGCTTTACAGCTACTGCTAGCTTGGGACAATGTAGCATCACACAGACTTCAAGAAACCCCTCCTCGAGCAATTTATACATTACTACATTAGTCTCTAAGTGAGAAAGTTATCATTCACATGAGGTTCACCAAGAAGTCTGCATTTACTCATGCTGGCTTTCATTACTGTGGGGCTTAAAAATTCAAGCTAGAACTACTGAAATAAATCCTTTACTCGCTGCCAACACCAAAGCAAATTTGTTTCATAAGTGAAGGGCACAGTTTCCAATTCTCTTTACTCTTGCTTCTTCCCATCATATTAAAGAAACAGTAACTTCATTACTGTTGTACAGCAAAAATAAAAGTCGTATGAAAAGACTACGTCCGTATTGTTGCTTCACATTTGCAAACCCGAATAAAGAAAGAAAACTATTAGAGAATAATTTTGAAATTACCCCTGAAACATAACCAGGAGCTCAATCTACTTCAGAAACCACTTGTGATAAACTAGTGCTACAATTAAGCCTCTCCTGGCAAAGTCTACACAGCTTTTGCAGAGCTGCAACAAAGATGCATTCCCCATCAACAGACTGAACACACAGAGTTCAAGACCTAACTACAACCTACAGGAGGGGCTTCTTTCCATAGGTGCATCCACAGACTGTTTTAAGTAAAGCTACTCCTCAGCTTATTTTTGGAAACCAGGGTGGGCTGGGAGAGTAGTCAGTAAATCATCCAAAAATCAGCTAACCACCCACTAGACTGCAGTGGCACTGTTTAAATAAATTGCAGCCTGCTTTGCAACAGCTGCAGGAAAAAAAATGGTGAAAAAAAAAAATACCCCGAGTATTTCAATTCCCTTAAAATGCTGCAGGCAATGGTACAAGAAACAGCAGCAGACAGGGCAGTGTGGGCTGGAGACACTGCGTTAGCTCACCTGCAAGAGGCAGGTCAAACAGGCCTTACTTAGCACTGGGTGAGCACAGAACAACAATATCCGGCAGCTGCAAGGTAAGAATGTGCTTATTCCAACAGAGAAAAATTCAAAGAAGGCTGGGCTTAGGGACCTGCAGCACAAGGATTATCAAACTCTCCTCATGTTTCAAGTAGCAATGCTAGAAACTGGCAAAATAAAAGCGTGAGTTAAGTTACCTTTACTTCCTCGTGCAGATAACATATAAAGTTTGAGGTGCTAACGTTACTGAAATCTCCTACTGAAGAGTTTAAGATTTCCTCAAGTCTGTATTAAATGGCCAATAAAGAGGAGAAAGAATCTTAATTTTCTCTTTGATCTTATAACTTAAGAACACCGTTCTAAATATCCGGGGTTTATGGTATTGATTATACCCGTTAACAGGAACATTTCCAAGTTCAAGAGGGCACAGGACCAACAAAGGCCATCAAAATACCGCAACCCAGCAACCAGAACTTAAGTGCTTCTACACAGAAAAATTTATCTGTTGGACCTTTTTTATTTTTAAACATTTAACTGCAGCAAACTCAGTCCTTAATTTGAGGGGCATGAGCATCAGGTTAGAGGGTCCCTGGTAGCACAGAAAGTTAAATGATTTATGTAGACTGGCTTCTTTTAGCTTGAAACGCAAAAAAAGCGTTCTTGTCCCTGCCCATTCCTAGCAGGCATTCTCTGAGCAACCAAGATCCCGCGAGCTACGGCCTGAGAGGTCAGCAAGGGCCATTTCATCTGTTGATCACCAGGTGCCAAATGCAACCCACAGGTACCCAGGCTTCCGATACACATCTCCCCACCGAGCCAGGGCACTGCACCATCCCCATTCCTCAGCACCTCGCAACTTGCCAGCTTCCACCCCGTGGCCCACTTGGAAGGGCTGAGGGCAACAGCTGTGAAACTCCCTGCAGGATCCTACCTGCCTGCAGCCGGGCAGGGAGCCCAGCCTTCCCTCCCTCCCTCCCGCCGCTCCCCAGCGCCGGGCGCTCTCCACACCCAGCACCCCCAAAGGCAGGAGGAAGCATCCAGACTCCGAGGACAAGCACTAGCACTGCCCTGCAGCCCCCGCTGATGCCCCGTCCCTGGAAGTGTTTGTTCCAAGCCAGGCTGGATGGGGCTCTGAGCAGCCTGGGCTAGTGGAAGGCGTCGCTGCGCACAGCAGCGGGGTGGGAACGAGTCGGTCTTTAAGGTCCCTTCCAACCCAAACCATTCTGTGCGCGGCGGGGACTGAGGTGACAGCGCACTGCGGGGGCGAGCCCGAGAAACCCCCGGGACGCGGCGGCGCGGAGGGAAGGGCGCAGCGGGGGCGGCCGCGGGGTCTCGAACGCGCCAACAGGCAGAGCCCTGGCCCGCAGACGCTGTTCCCAGGGGCGAGGCCGGGCTCGGAGCGGGCTGCTCGCTGCCGGGGCGAGGCTGCTGGAGGGGGCAGCGCCGGCTCCATCCCCGGTCCGGGTGAGGGGGGCCCGGTCCCCGGTGAGGGGAGCCCCGCCCCGCCTCGCGCAGGTGTTGGGACCCCCCGGCGCGCGCGCCCCGCCCCGCCCCCGCCCTGCGCGAGCCGCGGCACGCGCCCCGGCCCGCGCGCTGCGCCCGCCGCCAGCGCCCCCTGCCGGGGGCAGCCCCGCGCCGCGGCCGCGCCGTCGGGCTCCGCTGCGCGGGTGGGGACGGTGGAGCGGGGAGGGGGGAGGCTCCCCCCCGTTATTGTGATTTTCCTGCTTTCAGCCTCTCGCGTTCCGGCCGCCGCCGACCGCGGCTCCTCACCCAGCCAGCCCGCAGCCGGCTCCCGCAGCGCCCACCGCCCGCGGTGGCCCCCGCCGCCTCCGCTCCCCGCGCCGCCCGCCGTGCCCCGCAGCCCCGGGAAGCGGCGGCCGCGCCCAAGGCAGCGCCCCGGCAGCTGGCCCCGCTCGGTAACGGGGGAGCGGGAGCAGCACCGACGGGAGCGGGCGCGGGGGGGAACACCACGCAAAAAAAGGGTGATAGCGAGAGCGCGATTAACAACCTACCGGCCACGCGAACTGGAAGGGAATAACAATCCTGCCCGTCTCGGGGGTTCTGCCTTGGTGGGAGTATTTGTTGCTGTTCAAATAGAAAATATTTCCACCGAGAACGGGGGTAGATCCGAATCCGTAGTTGCAGGGTCCGACCGGGGTGATCTTGGCCTGATATTCCTTGAGGCAGACTTTCACGTAAGTGTCGCACTCGTCCCGGGAGCAGTCCAGGTTCTCGGGGCTTTTCGTGCCATCGCAGCATTCCCCATTGAACAACTCGCCGTTTACATTCCGCACCGAGTTAAGCTGCAGCTCGAAATAGCCCGTGGACCGGGACACCTAAAAATAAAAACCGAAGGGGAGACAGCCTCATTACTACCGCGGCCGGGGGCAGCGCGGGGCTGCGGCTCCCCGGCTCCCCACGACAACTTTCACCGGCTGCGGGTTTAACCCCGCCACAGCAACACATACAGCGTACATATTTATACACATATATACATAGCGTTATAGATATAAATAAGAAAGGAGCAAGGTGCAAAGGCAGCGGGGAGAAGGGAAAAGGCGGCCGCGGCGCCCCGCGGCCGGAGCGCAGCCCCCCGCGCCCCGTCCCTACCTGCACACAGGAGGCGAGGAGCAGAGCCAGGCCGAGCGCGGCGGCGCGGGGGACCCGGCTCGGCCGGCCGGCGCCCCGCATGCCTCCTGCTCCCGCTGCTGCTCCGCGCCGCCGCCTCAGAGGAGCCCGCCGAGCCCACCGGCCACGGACCGGCGGCCGCTCGCGGCATGGGCGGTGGGGGAGCCGCCCGCAGCGCGCCGGGGGGCGCAGGGCATGGGCTGCCGGCGGGGCCGCCCGGAGCGCTCCTCCACCGCCGCCGCTCCCCTCCCGCGGGCTCCGCTCGCCCTCTGTGCGCCTCGGCTCCGCGGACACCCAACAAGTAGGTGCCGGAGTGACAGCTTCATTACCCATTCGCCGCCGCGGCCGCCGCCTTCATATTAATGAGGGGGACGGCCCGGCCCCGCGGCCGGCGGGTGGGGCCAGCGCCGCTCCCGCCGCGGCTCTTAAAGGGCGGCGGGCGGCTCTCGCTCCGCCCTGCCCGCAGCGGGGTCCGGCAGCCCCAGGTGGTGGAGGGGAATGAGAGGTGCGGGACTCCTGCAGGCGCGGAGGAGCGCGGGTGGGGGACACGCACCCGCGTATCGGTGGGTGTGGGGCGGACGCCCAGCCCACGGTGTTGGAGGAATAGCCGCGGGATGTACGCGGCCGTGGAGGTGAAGGGTGTAGGGTGGGTGCACCTCTGCTTGCGAGGGAGTAGGCGATGTGTGCGCCCACGAAGGCGTGGAACTGCCCGGGGAGTGTGCAGACATGCATGGAAGAGCACACACAGCCAGGGAATGCTTGGGGTGGGAGTACCCAATAATGCAGGAGTTGGCACTGCTGTGCAGGAGTGCTGGGGGGAATCACCTACAGCTGTGCAGGAGTGATCAAGGTGGGATCGCTGATAGCTGTAAAGTAATGCTCAAGCAAAGATCACCTACAGCTGTGGGGTGGTGATCTGGGGGATCACCTACAGCTGTGGGGTTGTTCTCAGGGGGATCACCTACAGCTGTGGAGGAACAGTATGCACTCAGTCACGGAGGACGGCCCTGGCTGTCTGTGCCTGTAGTCTTGTAAGTGCAAGGTGTGCGCAGATGTAGCCATGGAGGAGAACATGGGATCATCCATGATAGTGAAAGAACATGCGTGGTGTGTGTGCCCACAGCTGTGGAGGAGTGCGCGGAGTGGAAGCACCCGCGGTTCCAGAGGAACACTGAGGCTGGGAACACCCTCAGTCCCAGAGGAGTGTGTGGGGCGCACGTACCCCCAGCTGTGTAGAACCGCGTGTGGCTGTGGAACAGTGCTTGGGCTGTGCGCACCCGCGCTCGTGTGGGGGCACAAAGCGGGTGTGAACCCACAGCCCCGTAGGAGCTCACGCAGGAGGGCTCGCAGAGTGACATGTGCGGCGCACAGAACAGATGGCCAGGTGGTGGATCATGTCCTCCTCCAGTGGTGGCTCAAGCAAATATGAGGGTAACCGCTCGCTTAGTTTAAGCACCCTGTGATTTTGATCCCCGCTGACAGCTATGAAAGCTATACATCCAGACAACTGCATGCTATGGATACACTATCAAAGCCCAGATCTGCACTTAGGACCTAAGTTTTCCTACTGTTTCTCTCCCTCCCCCCCTCTCCCCATTTAACTCTTTCGTACTGATCATCCACCGGAGTGGACAATTGGAGAACAAACAGCTCAGAAATCAAAGGGCTGTCAAGTTCCCCCGAGCAGAAAAGCTTTCAGAGAGCCTCCCCCTGCCTTTTCAGCGCCCCGCTGCCCCCGTCCCTCCAGCAGCCAGCCGGCACGCTGCTCCTCTGCTATTCATGGCCAGCGTGCAGCTGCAGCTACTCTCCTAGGCTGACACAGCAGCAGCTGCTATATGTGTGCCAGCTGGCTAGCCGCTCTCCAAAATCCTCTTGTCCGCCCCGCTCCCCTTGCTTTCCTGCTTCCCCACCTACAGACCTGCTTCTCCTTCCCCACCACGTCTCCCACTTGCCACAATCTGCTCCAGTTTCCTATCTTCCCCACTGTCCTGAGCCTACCCCTCTGCTGTCCTGGTTCACCTTACTTGCTCTCCAGGAAGCATCCCTTACTTTCCCTCTCATCCCTCTGGAGCTCAAACAGGAGCTCTCTGAAGTGGATAGGTGAATTTTGCTTTTAATTATTTTATGTGTCCTCTCTTTGAAACTGTGCCTCCCAAGATAACTGCATTCAAGCATTTTTTTGGTTAAGATAACCTCTGGGTTAACCACCTTTAGAAGGCGGCAGAGGGAAAATGGGGAGAGCTGAGGGAGGTTTGTTACAGTAGGTTGAGGTCTCATATTAAAGTTGCTACAGTTTGTTATTCAGAAACTCCACTGAGCCCATACTCCTTGCCCAGCTGAGTTGCTTGCTGGCTTCCAAGTGGACAGGCAAATGCTTTTTAGTTTTTAATTACTCTTCTGGTGTCTGAAGGGAAGGAGTTTCTTAGACGAGCTTTCTGCCTAAAGATTATTATGCGGTGGATGCCAGCCAAAATATTTTGCAAGACAGGTATTTTGTTTGCATGTATCATGATAAACAAACATAAAACCTCACAATCTACCTTCAGCACTATGCGGTCAATATGCCTGTGGAGGAAGACATATATTTTTATCACTGAGCTAAGCAAATGTAATACAGAAGAAAGATGATCCAGTAGTTACAGCATATGCTCAGTCTCTACAGAGCCAAGCTCGGTTACCTGCTGTATCACAGAATTTCTTTGTTACCTTGAGCACACTGCATGCTCTCTTTTTGCTTTAGTTTTGCCTTTGTAAATATTCTACAGTACTCAGAAACTCTGGTGCCATTTTAAAAGGCCTTTTCTCACTGTAACCTGACTTCACAGGAGCAGAGAAGGGAGGTGCAGCTATTTCCAGCCATTCTCTCTGTTTGGGGAAATTTTCATTTTATTCTTCTTGGTGCTGCAGCCCCATTTTCAGCTTGAACTCTTTAGTTCTCTTGCTGTGGTTATTCGAGTGCTGTGGAATTTCACTCTATTCTTCTTCAAGTACGGAAAGCTGTTTCATTACAGTTACACACAGGTAGTGATGGTTTTCAGGTAATGCAGCAAAAATATTTCTTAACAAATGAACTTTGAGCTTTTAAAAAAAGCCTGGTGGCCAGATCTGGAGGTGAATGCTGAGCAAGGTTAAGAGGAGACATCCCTGGCATCTTGGACAAGGTGCATCAGATGACCCATGTGTGACCAGCCCTGAAGGAGGGCAGTCCAGCCCCTGGCACTGTCCCTGCCTTCCCACTAGGGCTGCCTCCTGCTAGCATTTGGATGGAGATGAAGTTAGGTAAGATGAAAAGCAAAATGCCCTTTGCAGTCTTTGAGTGCCTTGGTAATTTCCAACAGGCCACCAAACTCCTGCATCCAGGAGTGCAGTGGCAGGATTTGCCCCCTTTTCCTGCAACGTTTCCTGGGCTCTGGGCCCCTGGCGCAGGACAGCTCTCAGGACTGGGCTTCCCCCTCTCTGAGCAAGCACGCCGGAGGCGGCTGGCTCCATAACTCATTCCCAATCAGCTGCACGCTCCCAGGCCTGCTCGAGGCCCCGGCTGCCAAGTGTAAGCAGTGTCTCCTCTTACACCCACACCTGCAGCCCAGCCTGCTGTCACCCAACCCGCTGCCTCCCTCGGCCGTCCTGCATCTGGCTGCACCCTGCGCCAGCAGCCATCCTTTTTCCACTGGGTGGGACCAAGACCTTTGCTTCCCCTCTGCGGGGTCATCGTCCCCTCACCTATCCCCAGAGAAAGGTCCCTGTGCCTTTGTGTTGGGTCCCGGGGCTGTCCCTGCAGTCCCATGCAGGCAGGCACCTGCCTGCTGCTCAGGGGGAGTTGGTATAAATTTCCCTACGCTGAGCACAAGCTTTGAGGTGCTGTTCTTTTGCTCCCTCCTCACCAAAACAGGGGCTGTCAAGATCCAGATAAAAAAAACATAAATATCCTCCCATTGCTGCTCCCCTCCATCGTCCTGCTGCTGCTCCTTCTCTTTTCTCTGGCAAATCCTGATGGCAGTAGCACAGGGGCTGTACATGAAAGAGGGGTGAAAATAAGGCTGAGAAAACTCATGCTTGACTTTAACAGGGTTTTGAGTGCGCAGCCAGCAGTTACTCATCCTGCACAGGGGACAGGACTGGAGAACATTGGTCCCTGTGGCAGGGGAGGGATGCCCTCACCGCCAGTCCCAGGCAGGGTGGAGTGCTGACATCCTGCACCTCCTCATTCCCAGCCCTCTGGGCCAGGATTTTAGCTTTTGTGCTCCAGCCGTGCACTTGTGCTAAGGTTATGCCTCTATGCAAATCCTTTGCAAGTATGCTCATTAAATCATTTGCATAAAATATCCCTGGAGGATCTCAGCAGCTAGGAAGTGGTGGGGTTTATCCATGTGCCTTAGAGGTATAGGGATGTCATTTATCTGTATGCATATGGACATGGACATACATCTCACTTACCCAGGCCAGAATGTGTCCACTTGGGAAAGTTAAAGGCAAGAAGATCACTTGGGATGCTGTCCATCTGAAAATTGGCAGAGTAAGAGTTAACCCTCCCTTTGTGGCCAGAAAGGCTGCAGCTGCCTGTCCTTGAGAGCAAGGCATTGCAGGACAGAACCAGCTGTGAAGAATTAATTTCTCTCCTTCCTTCTCCATGTGAAGCCTTGTGGGCCAGGGTTAAGGATATGGATGGAGAATACTGCTCAGGAACAGAGTTACAGGGTGATCAGCAGAGAAGAATTTTCTTTCTCTCTTCTTTGTGTAACTTGGCTGGAGCAAGGTATTTTGAGTTTTGCTCTGGACTTGGCAGGGTAAAGATGTGTCTTGTCCCCTGACTTTGGCTGAAGAGTCCTGTTGGGTTTGTATGGCTCACGTAATGTCTTTAACAAGTGTGTTACGTGCATGGGATTGCTCTTCATGGGAGCAAACCAGACCTGAACTGCAAAGATGTTGGTTTAAAATATCATCCAGTATAAGACCTGGGAGTGGTTCCTCTCAGTTAGGATTGAGCTGCTTGTACAGCCCAAGAGAAGACCAGGTGGAGAAGGCATAAGGTAGTGCTTATATTTGTCTTCCTTCCTGACTACTACTAGGAAAGTAAAGTTATGCCTGATGGTAGTTGTGCCAGGAAAGGAGCTGAGGCCTTGGCAGCACCCTTTCCTATTTCAGTGGTTGCCCAGCTCTGATCTGGCACTGGTCTCTGTGGGCTTTAGAGCAGAAAAGAGGTGGTTTCCTATCATTTTAACTTTGCAGCTGGCATGCTTTCTGCTTTTGGAGCCTGGTCTTCTGCCAGCAGAAGCATGTGCTGAGTCTGGCCCGAGAAGACAGTTGGATGCAATTTGTACAGCTGGGTACTAAAGGCCAGCAATATTGATAAAGTGAAGGAGAACCACTGAACACAGCCTTCGAGAGCTCCTCCCAACTCATCACCACCTGTGTGTGAGCCCTGCTTAAAACAGGAACACTTGGGGTGAGGGTGGAATTGTTAACAGGTGACTTGGGGAAAAAATAAATTAGAAAACCAGCTCAGCTCACTTCTGAGACACAATCCACTCACTTAAAAGTGAAGTTCTTGCTCTCCTAGTGGCTTGCTTTCTTTGTGGGTTTTCAGAAAACAACCCATCAGAGAAGGCTTTTTCAAAAGTGGCTGAACCATGCTGTGTTCTGTGTCTGCTACCCACAGCCAGCCTTTGCTCCTCAGGGTCATTGCAGTCATCCTCAAAGAAACCTGCCCATGGATTTCCTAGTGCATGAATCACACAAAGCAAAGTCAGAAGGGATGTCCAGAGATTCGTCTAGTTCATCCCATTCCACAAGAAAGGACAAACAGTTCCTGCTTCTTGCAAAATGGGTGATTAAAAATGTCCTCAGATAAAAATTTCTTAGCTGTAATAACCTGTTCTAATGGTAAACCATCAGAAAATGCATGCTGCTGCATTACTATGTTTTGATCCCACTTCCTGACCTATTTGTAACAGATGTGGAGCTCAGTAGATTCCCTTCCTCTCTGCTGTTACCCTTTATATATTTGAAGACTAATGTTGTGCCTCTCTCTGATGTCTCTTTTCTACAATTGAAAAAAAAGAATATTTTTTGGGTCTTGCATGATTGTTCACCAAATTTTCTAGACCCTTCATCATTTGTGTGGTCTCACTGTAGTCCCTCTGCCCTGGTTCCTCAATTAACTTAAATTCCAGTTCCCCAGACTGGACACAGAGTTCCAGTGAGATCTTTGCAGCTCTGGATGAGCTGAGAGGAACACATCACAGACCAAGCAGAAATCACTCCTGGCCCTACATGCCACACGATGCCGGCTTAAATAATTTTTTTTTTCTTCTCTTTTTTGTTTTCTTGCAACAGCATAGTGTTGTTGACTTCAGTTTGCTTTGCCATCCATTGAGCATCTGTTTAGTCTTGGAACTTTAGGAAAAATATCTAGGTGATCTAATGAATTTGTGTTAGCCATTACTCATTTCCTTTTTAGTTTCCAGATGTTTATAGAACATTTCTTTATTCCAATTTTCTCTGGAAATTCCAATGGTGTTGGCTTGTGCCATATTCTTAAGCTCCTCCCTTTTCCAAAAAGGAGTTATGTCTCACTTCTGCAGTATTCTGACACCTTGTTGGTTCTCTGTGGGATCCCAGAGAGCTGTCAACAGCCGTGAGATTGCTTTAACAAGCAGTCTAAGCACATTGTATGTAACCAAGGCAAGTATCCTTTACGCATTCTTTCTTCTTTCTAGACTGAGATCTTCCCCTGTCATCCATGGCACCAACCGTGCAAACTATTCAAGTACAACTGGTCTTCTCACTGAAAGCTGTGGTTAAGAAGGCAGGTGCTTTTCTTCCCTGTTGAATAGTTCTTCTAGTAGATGGCCTTTACAACCCTGATAATGTAGTTTATGTTTTCTTGATGTGCTCTTGGTCCTGTTGGTTTTATTTCTTTTTGAGTCTTGATTTTTCTTGTTTGTTCCCTACATTTTTCAGCTTATGCATCTACATTCCCATGCCAATAAATCTCTTTTCCATTTCCTGAATAAACCATTTCTTTCATTACAGGTCAATGAAGTTGTCATGTTTTAAGCAAGTAGTTTGTCTCTTAAAAAAGCTGCTTTCCCTGCTCTGCAGGGACTGTTTGAATTGATGGCCTTGCCATTGTTTCTTTAAGGTGCTGCAAACTTTCCTGAATTCTCTTTTCTCTGAGACTTATTATCAGTACTGTGGTTTTTGAAATATGGTTTCTGGAAGTCCATTGTATTTATTTTGCTGTTTTCATTTTTTCCTTTCCTATGGCTTGTGAACTATGTTGTTTCATGGTCATTTTCACCCAAGCTGCATTCCTCTTGCATGATATAAGAGGTTCCTCTCTTTGGTCAAACTTAGTCCTCATTTTGATAATGCATCAAGATTTTAATCTCTTCTTACTTATTCTTTATGTTGTTTGTATGATTCCATCAGGTGATCCCCCTAACCTCTTCAACAGTCCTCCAATGATTTTCTAATGAGTAATGGTATTTCCCACCATTTATAATGGCTCTGCCCAAGTGCTTGATGCTTATATTTACCTGTTCCCTTCTGAAATCCATCCTTGTGGATCCTAGGTGCCGGTCAGGGCACAGAGATGCTCCTTCTGTCTTGCATTGAATGCTAGTTCTGATGAGCAGCTCTTTTTCTTGGAACATCCATCCAGCTTCAAGCAAGCCAAAACCTTCTTGATGATGCCACCTGCACAGCCTTGCATTCATTTCCAGGAACAGAGTTATAAGTAGCTGATGCCACTCGTGACCAAAATAGCTAGTGCTTTATTCATGGAAGGAATTTTCCCTTCCTCCTTTAATCCATGAATTGGCCTGACCAATGCCAAGAAAATCACTCTGGATACGTTGAGTCTAGACTACTGCCAACACATCAGATCTCTGATTCCCATGGAAAAATCATAGGAAATTACCCAAAATGCAGTTAGAAGTTTATCTAATTGAAACCTAATCTAGATTCAGACTAAGCCGCTGGCATCTTTGATGATCTGCTGTGAGAGGAGGGAGGTCTGGCATCCTTCTCCTGTGTCTGGACCACTTGTCAGAGCAGAAGTTCTTGTTGATCAGAAGGTGCTGTTTTCCTGCTAAGAAGTGGTGGCAGAATTCAGGAAAATGCAATAAAATGTTTGTGTCTGTGGAAAGAACATATTCAGTGTGTAGGGAGGAAAGCAGTCATCTGTCTATGCAATAATTTGCTATGGTGCAATGTACTGTGGTATATTTACATAGCTATAATGGTCATTTTCTCTTCATACAAAAGCATTCCTTTCTCCACATTAGCCATGCGGCTGGGCTTGACCAGCTCACACCTTGTTAAACTGAAATGTGAGTAAGATGGAGAGGATGGTAGATGAGGGAATAAAAAAAAATGAGTTATTTAAAATTATTATTCCATCTTCTTTGAGAGCATCCTACTCACTGTCAGTAGAGCAGGGTTCATGCACTCCTCACTGATATTAGGCTCTTTCACGGCAACTGATAATGCTCATTATTTCTGATGACCTGGAAAAACTATCCAGCACTGGAGGAGTAGGGATTGCTTTTTGTTAGCGTCCTCTGTCATGTAGAGACCACTGTAAGACAATTTGTGGTAAAGCAGTCAGACCTAAGGAAGTGCAGATCTGTACCTGGCACTGCTGGATATGACCTGAGGATGAACCAGTGTGAGCATCGTGCCAGTCCAGCCTCAGCAGCAGAGAGGCACAAGAGAAGCTCTTCCAGTGCAAAGATCTGTTAGTGCACTTACACAGTGACCCTGATTTAAAGAAGGTAAAAAATAAAGGACAGTAACTATAACATTCTTATAGTTGGGTTTTTTTCCCAGTTAATAATGAATTTATTTGAATTGCTCTTCAGTGTGTGATTTGATCTCATTACATGTTCATGGAATCCTCCATTTCTCTCACTGACACCTCCAGCCTTTTATCTTCTGCAAAATAAACTTTATAAAGTTTTCTTTTTGGGCTTCTCTCTGGCTGAGGTTGTCAGAGAGGTAATTGTCCATATCATAGCTCTTAAACTAAAATACTTGTGCCTCCATCTCCATTAACACTGGGATCTCAGTCAGTCTCTGACTTTTCCTTCAGCCAGTGCCTTCCAGTGCTTTCCATAAGAAGGTGATGTGCAGGAGCAGACCTCGAGCCTGCAGAAGACAGCTCAATTCATTTGAGATGAGTGACTGGGAGACAAGACCATGCCATCAGATCAGACTGACATTCACAATTCATCTATTTAGGCCCCAATTAACCATTCAAATAAAATATTTTATCACTTCTAGTTAAAAGCACACATAAATGAGAGCTTCCTCTTCTGAATAGGAGACTTTGCTCCAAAACAGAATTCCTTCTTCCTGAAGCCAGGCAAAATAACCCGAGAGGGGTGAGAGATGATTCATCTACCAGCACTCTCCATCAAAAACTGTAGCTAAAACAAGATTACTAAGAAGAAGAGTGCTATTAAAGGAGGAAACTGCTGCTGTAATTTTGTTAAGGAACACGAGATTATTTAAAAGCCTTTTAAAAAGTGTGTTTGTTCCGGGAGAGGAGGGGTGAGGGAGGATTTTAGAGGAAGGGAGAAAGATTATTAGTCTTTCTTGCCTATAAAATTCATGCTGCTTCCCTTGCCCTAGCCAGCGATTTCAGGAGCCATTGTGAGTCATTACCCCAGCCCTAATGAGCAGGGGACAACCTGCACCTTAGCTTTACAGAAGCTGAATGCATAGGAAAAAAAGGTTGTGCGGTGTGGAGGATTTGGTGCACTGTATTGCATGTAATTACAGGTTAAGATTTTTTTTCCAGCTGCATTTGTTCCTGGTGGTGACCATTCCTGGAATACTCACACAGCAGCAGTCTCACATTGTTCAGGGCTGTTTTATAAAGCTCTCAAAGTCATGAACAAGTGAGCCTCAAAGCCTGTGCCTCGCTTCCCTCACCGATAACCAGGTTTGCACCTGCTCAGCACACAAAGCAGTGAGGAAGCAGGGAGTGAAACAGGCTGCCAGCACTTCCAGCAGCCTCTGCTGTGCTGCTCACAGCAAACTGCCCAGCACACACATGGCAGTGTAGTGACCCCGTCCCTGGGGGTGCAGGGGCAGAATCCCAGAGCTGCAGGAGCAGAGATTGGGGTGATTTTGTGGGGATGATGTGGGGCTGGCTGCAGACCTTAGCCAGGGACTGCTGCTGGATTTGGTCTGTCCCTGGTGCACAGGGTCTCCTACCAAGCAAAGCCAGCACAATTGTCTCTGGGATTGAGGGCCAAACCTTAGCCTGGGAAGGTGGAGATCCTATTCTGCTTCTGAAAGTGACTTCTTCACATAAGAAATGGGCATACTATAAGTATTATTGAGAAGATAGGAAGGGCATTTGTGCAGATGCAGATCACTGGCCAGGAGTTGCAAGTAGTCTCTCCAAATGGGATTCTGTGTAGACAAAGCTGAGGGACCAAGGGGATCCATTAAACTAGGTACTGCAGCTGTACAAAAAGCATTTTGTGCACAGTGTCAACTTGCAGCCAGAGCTGTGCATTTTTATCAGGTTTTCAAGGTCAGACAGGAACTTGGTGGTGATCTGGTCTGACCTCAACTGGTTTTCAGGCTTTCACTCTGCTTGCTGTAATTAAAAGAGAGACTGTGCAGCAGGGCTCCCCATGATTGGATCAGGACAGGCTGCTCATGGGGTAGAATTTGGCCCAGGGGATGCCAAATATGTTGAGAAAACACTGCTGAGCAACAGAAAGCTCCAGGAGCCAGCATGGGTTGTGTCTGTGCATTTCTCCCAGACAAGGGAAGAGTGCTGTGGAACAGAGCTGTTACCTGTTTGTTCATTGTAAATTAATGGTATGTTTTAAATGCAGAGCTCCACTGAGCAGAATGGCGTAAAACTTTGGCTTTGTGATGTGTCAGGATGGGGGGTTTGGGGAAACTGCGGCAATTCTGGACTTCAAAAGGAAGCTACACAAAGGAACTTGGAAGTTGAGGAAGTTGAGAGAGGTTCCAGTAATGAACAATTTTGAATAAAAAGATTGAACTTGTGTTGGAAAAAAAATTCAGGATGTGGCTTGTTTTCTGTGGTTAATTCCTTCTAAATATTTAAAGAGAAAAAAAAGAGGGAATGGAAATAGTGCTTTGTTTAAAAATAGGATCAGAGGTTCTACTAAACACATGAAGAAATACTTCAGCATATTGTACCCTGGGATCCCTCCCCTCAGACAGGCTCACCCTACTCAATGCATCCTGGAAGAATCAAAAATGAGTTTGCATTTTTTAAATCTACATCCAGGATTTGGTAGCCTTCAAATTTGGGTTCAGCCCTCAAAGCATGTGTTGAAAGCATATGTCACATACAAACCATGTTGTCCATGTGCAAAGAAACAGGGAATCAGACCTGCTGTCACTGAAATGAGCAAACTGACCTGGGGTTGGAGAGAGACCCCTCAGCTGCGGTGTCAGACCCTCCATACGACTGGCACAGAGTCCCCTCACTGCCCTGCCTTGTGAAACCTCTCTCTGCAGGCCAGCAATGTGCCCAAGGCCCCTGAAACCCTGGATCCATCCAGCATGGACCAAAACACACGGAGCTGGCTGCACGCCCGAACACAGGGTTTGTGGGTGTATTGTGTCCTTGCATACATTTCCAGGGAAAACATATTACACCTAGCTTCGGATGCCAAACTTCTCCAATTATGAGAGAACAGTAAGTCACCAAGGAGTAAGTATTCCTTCAATTTCCTTTCCTTGGAAATGATACTGAGAATCTGTTCTGAATGGAGGCAGACGAAAAATGTTACATGTTAATGCATATTCTGGGTTAGCTGTCTTTGTTAAATTAGAATGAATGCTGCTCATTTCCCATCTGGTCCTCTTTGACATTGCTTCCAGAATATATTCACAGCTCTTATTTGTACAGTACAAATGGCTGGCTGTAGTACCAACTTTACCTTTTATAGGCTGCTAAAATATTGGTGCCAGATCGCAAAACAACGTTCTACTTCTAGGAAGCATCTGTGGGCATTGCTTGCTCCAACAGCTTTCTTTTTTTCTTCCTCTTATTTTCTTTAAGTGTAACCATGTATGTGAAGTGAGTTTGTTGTCAAACCAAGTGAAAGTTGACGGCTTGACAGCCCTGGAGCCTGCAATCTTCCTGGAGCAGCGAGGATGCAGCAGGCAGATCAAGCAAAGTGCTATCAGCCCTCTCATCTCTTCTGCACAGCCTTCCCTGAGGGCTGAAAGCACGGATATTTCTCCATCTGCAGCTGCTGGCTGGTGCCTTTGCTGACTGCTGTGCCCAGGGATTTTGTGCTCTGGATCCCTGCATGTTCCGGGTTGCCCTGAAAAATACCAATGCAACAGCAACTGGGCAGCTCTGAGCCAGCACTGAATCCGGCACTGCTGACCTGAGCTGGTTCTCTGATTATTCACAAATCTTCCCATCCATGAGTGTTTGTTTCTGGCAGTTTCCTTAGCAGGCTCCCTGCTCCAGCAGCCTCCACCCCTGCCCTCCGATGCGTTTCAGACCTACCTTGGTAAACAGAGTGTTGTGATCCGAAACGCCCACGTTTCTCTGCCTGGAGTGACCAAGGGCTGCAGCGTCGCACTGGGAATTCTCACCATAGCAACTACCAGCATTGACAGAATTTGGTACTCATTAAATAGGCTGTTTGTTTACCTCTCAGGCGGCGAGAGTAGACTACAAGCAGCGCTGAAACACTGCCAGCTGAACAATGCTGGGCTGCCGTTGTCACTTCACGTGTGGAACACATAATTATTGTGTTCTGTAAGTGAAACAGATATGGAAAGCCTGTGTGGGATGGAAGTGTTGAAGATTTAGGGTGACATGGTATTATTATCAGAAGATCAGCAAGCGTGCTCATCAGACACTGCTACGTGCTCTCGATGGATCCAGCAAAAAGTGAGTCCTGAGTCACATCCCCTTGACAGATGATCTAAATGACCGCGTTCACAGAGGTCAGTACGTGGACTTATCAAGCAGCAAATGCATGAGGCAGGGGAATAAATTATTGGTACCCCAACAGGAAATGGTGAAGCTTGCAGACAGGAGCTCAGTGCTCAGCCTCTCAGGGACCAAATGAGTGGGAGTGGTTTTTAAGATGGTTGTCAATGCCCAAAATGAAGAACCACCTAACAGTGCAAAAGTGACCTTCAGAAAACATCTCCCATCATCCATGCAACCGTTTCAGTTCCAGCAGTGTGGCATCTGCCAGCCTCTGGCCAACCCTGTGCTTCCAGTGGGACATTGCCTGCTGCGGAGCCCCTGCCAGCTCAGTTCAGCAAGGGACACTGGTGATAAAAATAAGAGGAAGCACCACAGCTGAACCTCTTCTGCCCACCACAGAGCTTCCCAGCCTCCATAGCAGGGCCTCTGTTGGGGTGATGGCTTTCAAGAACTTCACAGGGGTGCTGCTGGGCATCCACCACTGTTCAGACAGGAGCAGGTTGATGCTCAGCCTCAGAACAAGATCTCCAAGCTGTGATGTCCCATGGGTGCTGTACCCTGTCACAAAACCTTCAGGCAGCCCTGTAAGATCAGCCAATGAGTCCTCAGCACAGCCAAATCCACGGAGAAGGAGCACGTGCAGGCATGGCCAGAGCACAGCCTGGGAGCACTGAGCACTCAGCCTCCAACATGCTGCAGCACACAGCTGGAGCTTCTGTCCAGAGCATGAATGCATTGACCACTCCTCCACACATCCCCTGCATGCCTCCAATCTGGGTGGAATTCCTGCTTGCCCCTGCCTGCTGCCAGAGTACCATGGAGGTTTAGGATGTTGTTGGCAGTGAGGACCCCAATCCAGGCAGCAGCTGTAGAGCGTGGCTGTAAGATGCAGAAAGAGGAAAGAGAAGTCCTAGTGCACATTCCTCATTTGGCATTCCCATTAAAAGGGGCCAGGACTGCTGCTTGGCTCCGTGCCCCAGGCAGGGAGGGGGCAGGAGGTGGACTGAAGTCACTTTCCGTAGTCACCTAATTAGAGCATTTCAGAAGAGGGACAGGTCCAAACGCCGTCCCCTCTGCCCCTTAGGGAGCACAAGAGGTGTCCGGTCACAGCTGGCACGCTCAGGACTTCGTGCAGGCAGGGGCTTGTAGGAAGGGAGGGCAAAGGGGAGAAATACCTCTGAGACAAAGGTGAGCCTGGGAGCCAGCTTCCATAGCTCTGCTGACTGCAAAAGGCCGAGGATTCTGCATGCTGTTATTAACACTTTTCCTCAGGTCTTACCTTGAACTAACCTTTCTCCCTTCCTTAGGCAGTACTTTTTGCCTTTTTTTTCCCCAAACCTTATTACCTTGTTAACAGCCCTCCCTTCTGTGCAGGTACTAACCCTTCTTTTCATTTACCTTGAGTAATTAACAAAGTTAAACTCCATTAGTTGTGCTCAGATACACCTAGACTTGAACTGCTCCTTCTCTTTCACCGCCAAAGAAGGGATTTTAGAGCTCTAAACTTGCCTGTTTTCTCTAACCATATGAGCTTGTCTGATGAGGGTCACTGTACTTCCATGCAACCCTTGCCTTGCGTAATGGCAGGGAGAAGAAAGCCCTGTGCTCTTGTCCCTGTTCCCCCAAATCTTTCCACATTTATTCAGGTATAAATGCAGAGGGCTTTCCTTAGGAACCCCTCGAGCATGGCGCTGGGGAGCTGTTTCCACTCCCCACCCCCTGGCACAGTTATCATTGCTTCAGCATCAGTGGGAGAAGGGATGGGGAGCAGCACTGCACCCCAGCCCAGGGTGGGCAGCCTCCTGGGGACTCTCGGCAGGTTTGGCTCCTCATCTGAGTGCCATGGTGGCAAACAGGGAGTCTGATCCCCACAGCTGACTGCTCCCTGCTCAAAGCAGCAAGGAGAGACCCCAGAAGGCAGTGGGGAATAAATTATACTGCAGCAATGGCTTCAGCTACAGGGCATTGGGAAGGCTTGTGCAGGCTGGGCCACCCCAGCTTTGCTGCCACCACCCAGGGCACAGCTCTGAGTCCAGCTGATCTCACCCAAACCCAGACTTTGATGCAGGGAGTACCACTGCGATTCACTTGGGCATCACATCTCCTCACAGCTTCAGCATTCCCTGCTTCTGGATGCTTGACTCTAGATGGCATAGATTTCATTTGCCGAGGTGCCAGACTCTCCTCGCTCCTGCTGCAATGACAGCACAGCAGAAGCATCAAACTAAAGCCTCCAGTTTGGACAGAGAATGGGGATAGCAGCAGCAGCATGCCCGGAGGGGAGAGGTTATTGCTCTGCTTTGAAGGGACAAGGATGGAGTGCAGTGAAGGCATGAGGATTAAGCAAATGCTAATGGCGAGCAGGTGAATGGGCGATCAGATTAGAGGGAGAGCTGCAGGCCCTTGCGTGTGGGGACAGGCAGAGTTGTGGGGCAGCTGCCGGCCACGGGGCTCTTCCTGGGGCTGCTCCTGCCTCTCACAGTGGGGCTGCTGTGCCTCGTTTCCAGGCTGGTCGTGGCAGGTTGCTGTGCTGCTCTTGTTCCAGCCCTACCGCTTATTACAAACAGGCACATTTCACATTTCGAAGTGTTTTTCTACTGACTGTGATATAAGCAAGAGTATGAGAAAATGGGGTCAGGAATATTTCAGGGTGATCATAGAAAGACCTTCAACAGCTAAAATTTCTTCAGTGCCCGACATTTGGTGGGGCTTGAAGATACAGAGGTGTTGAAAGATGGTTCCCTGCCATTCAGTTCTGCACGGAGAGGGGTGATGGCATGTGTCAGGCTCTGATGGAATGGTAATTCCCCTGTTTCCCAGGAGATCTTTCAGTCATCCTTGTGTGGAGCTTCCTCAATAGATGACAAAATTCCAGTCCCTTAGAAATTCATCCCATGGGCAAAAGGAGACTTACAAAGTGTATCTTTGCTCAAAAAGTAAGCAATATGCAAAATTAATTACATAAAACTGAAAAAAAAAATGTATGTGTGTCATAGTTTAACCCAGGACAATTAGATTTTGTATATTACTTACTTAGCTAAGGGGGAAGATGTTTTTTCACAGGAGTACTTCTTTCTGCTTTCCTATTTCCATGATTTCTCATGAGCGGCAATTGTCCAACTTCAAAACATCGAGGGGAGCAATTGAGGACGGTGTGGAGTTGAACACTGGAAGTAAACTGGCATGGTTTCCTCAGTCCATAGGGTTGTCCCAACCTGAGGCTTTTGCTGAGCTCAAACCATCCCTGAACACCAGCAGTTGTTTCTGGTTACTGCTTTAGAATAACACCAGTGGCTTTCCTGATGCCCTGTTCAAGGCAGGGACTGCTTTGGATTTCTCCAGGGGGAGGGAATGATCTGACTTGGTGCACATTAATCCTGCTTGACCCTTCCTCCCTGGCCCCTGTGCTGAGCTGCCAAGGAGCCAGAGATCCGGAGCTGAGCCGCTCCTCCCATGCCCTGAGCTGTGGGGCTGCCTGCACATCCACCTGCCCACTTTGAATAAGCTCCTTCCCACTGTGAAGCTGCACATCCGTGCTTTGGGGCTAAATTGAAGCTGGGTGTCAGGGGCAGCTAAGCCCAAACCAGACCAGAACCCCCAAATTTATCCTGGCTCAGATACCTGGGAGAGGACTTCTGCAAATTAGACAATAAGTCCCTTTCTTTCCCATTTCTGACTCATCCTCTTTTGCTGCCTCACGTTTCCAGCAATGAATGAGTCCAACTGCCAGTTCGGAGAATTATTTTTGTGGCAGAGCGTGCCTGATGGAAGAGACACCCATTGCTATCCATTTCCATTAGCAGCCTGTCAATAGAAATTAAATTACATGAATAAGGCACTATCAGTGCCAACATCACTGCAGGAAAACATTAATTAATCCTCATTTACATTAGTCAGTGCTACCATCACATAGACTCTTCTGTTCCTACCAAAGACACTTCCACAAATGATTGTTGCTGTCTGATAAACAGATTCACAGAACCTCACTGACTCACTTGTTGGGCACTCGCCATCATGTTTGGGATCAGAAGGAAGCAAATGCTTTGTGGGATCCTATTCAAAGTCCAGGTTTGACACTGGGCCTCCAATACATATTCAAACCAACACAGGCACCAAAGAGGTGGGGCTTTGGGCTGTAAAGATAATAAATCCCCAACTAACTTATAACAGTCATAGCAATTTTATTTTTGTGAGGAGTTCAAGTTGTGCCCATCACCAGTGTATCAAAACATCGCTGAGGGTCTGATAATCTTTCAGAGGGGGCCATACAATAGAGGGAAAATGGAAGGGACTGATCCTTGCCTTCTGCCTCGTGGAGGAAGGATGAAAAGCTAAACTTTTCCGACAGAATATTTAAGTTAGACATGCCCTATTTAAACCACAGGATGTCTTTCTCCACTTTTGACTTTTTGAGCCCTGCTGAAATCCAGATTTGCAAACAGGCTCTGCGGACTGAATGAACAGACATCTAAACTCCACTGTCCTCTGAGGAGTTCCAAGCCTGGCTCTGCAGCCAATTCCTGTCTGCCTGCCCTCTGTCCCTGGAAGAGAAGGCAAGGAACAGTGCTGCTGCATCAGGAGAGCTGTCTTTTGCACACACCTTGTGGGAGATAAAGACAACACAGTACATGGCCAGATTTACAGCTGGGGCTCACCCAGTGTGGGAGAAGTGACAATTGTGTGACCACAAAGAGTCATCATGACCCCAAAGACTTCCCTAATGCTCTCACCATCCCATCCATCCATGTAGCTGGCACACCTGACTTAAACACCAAACAACATGGACGTGGATCTGTAGGATAAGCAATGCAAATCCTTGGCTTCTCTCTGGGGACCTCCTCTGAAGGCAGGGTCTGCAAGCTGGGATGGTTCAGAAAGCACTTTGGAGTGGTATGGTGCCTGATTTTGGATTGTAAGCCCCCTTCCCAGATCTGAATACTGGACACAAAAATATTTCTACTATTTCCAAGTCCTCCCATGACTGTGGAGGAAGCACAGTGACCTGATGGAGCAGGATGTTTCTCCAAAAGCTGTTCAGGTGTCAGCTCAGGCTGAGCCACACACAGGATAGAGCTGGTCACTACAGGTGCCTCTGCTTGTGGTGGAAACCAAAAATTATTACAGCAGTCCTGGTGCCAAAAAACAGAAGGATGAAGAAGGATGAGTGAGGAAGAAGCAAAGAAAATACCAGAACATCTCTAAATCATGACAATAACCTTTAAAGCACGTTGCACTACAGGGCTTGCTTTGCTGGCCACTGAGGTGACTGTGTTCCAGAAGCACAAATATTTTATTCTGCTTTGCTGCAGGAGACAAAAGGGCCTAATAGGAGGTGGGAATGGGTGGAAATGGAAATTACAATCAGCAGCAGCTTTTGCCAGGAGATAAGAAATGCCATTAGCAGCTCTTCCCTGTGGCAGACTGCTGGGTCATGGGTGCTGCCCCTCCTCCCTGAGCATTCAGGGGAGCATTTCCTCCAGCCACCAGCACTGCCAGGGACCTGCTTGGAAGAGCAGATCTGCAAAGTCACATCTCCACTGGAGACTTTTGCACTTGTGCTTGGGGTCTCTCTTTTAACCCATGTGCAAAAGTAGCACTGGTACAGGCCTATACACTGAAAAGCACTTTTTTGAGCTAGTAATGGTGAATAGGGAAATAACAGAAAAATCAGCCTGAAATCTCTGGGTTATGGTAGGTTTTGAAATCCTGTTCATTGCTTTGGCTATGTAGTATCTGGCATGAACTGCTGGTTACTGTAGTAAGTCTTTAAATCTACTTTAAGTGCCCTTCCACTTCTTTTCTTCCTTTCACAAGGCTTGTGTTCAGCAGCCAAATGACTATATGAGGATGTATTAAGCAATAAACAGCAGAGTCCAGATAAAAAAGCTTAGCTGGGATAAAGCTGAGGCAGTATCCACACAGCCAATGCATCCACAGGCAAAAGCGAGAGCAGGAAATGTAGGATGCACCTCAGGAACACAGCACATGAAAGCAAAATATACCCCATAACTCTACTGAAATTTAGAGTGAGGAAGTGGAGATGCAAACAGCATCTATTTATTGCTCCTGTTCCAGCATGAACAGTCCTGGGAGGGCAGAGATGGGCAGCAGTTTCCACCCTGGGTATGAGGTCCTGAAATGGGGCTTTGAAGCTCTGCTGGTGCATGGAGGGGCTGCTTCCTGCAGAGCCCAGCCTGGTCCTGCTTGGTGTGTGTGTGGAAGCATCAACCTCTCGCTCCATCTCACTCTCCATCCCTCCATTTATGGAGAGGGAGTGTTTGGTGCATGTTCCCCCAACCCTGATGCCTGAAAAGGTCTCTGGGGGAGATAATGGTGAGCAGCCCCTGAAGAAAGCATGAGTTAAATCTGACTCACAGTGATTGCTTGAACGTGTTCCCCAGTCACCTGCTACCTTGTACCGAGTGCCAAATTAATATAATGAACCCCTGATCCTTCACTTAATAGCTACACTGTGGCTCAAAAGCTGGGGACTCCTACACCATGTAAATTTGCCTGGATTTGATACGCCTACTGGTGACCTCCAGCCCTTTTAAAAATGGTTTTGTTCTTCAGAATAGAACGGATTTATTCTTTTTTTTTTATTATTATTTCAGTGAGATAAATGGAACAGGATTCAGGTCCCTAATGTTATGTTAAACTGTATTGAATTAGCAGAGGCAGAAAAATCTCAACTCACGTAAAATGTCAGGTATTTAGGATTTTTAAATGCTTATCTTTGGCTTTCCTTTCATGAGCTGCTTTGTTTCTTTGTTTTTTCACAGTAAATAAATTTTTCTCACTTTTCCAGATAATTAACCTTTCTGCTTCAAAGCCAAGGGTGAGGACGTGAGGGCTGATACTCCAGAGAATTCTCACCAGGTGGAACAATTAAAATTAGAATCATAGAATAACAGAACAGTTTGGGTTGGAAGAGACCTTAAAGTTCATCCTGTTCCAACCCCCCTGCCTTGGGTAGGGACATCTGATTAGGAGTAATCAGACTCAAATAATGTGGCACCAGGAAAGACTGATAGTGCCAAAAGTGGGGAAGAAACTGTGGATAGTCTTACCTTGGTGCACTTACAGAGCAGGCATTTAAAGACATCAACTGCAGTATGTGTTGAGATATCAAAGCCAAAAATCACCTTCAAATTACTCATCACCTTAGGAAATGCACATTTAATTGAAAACAATCTCCTTAACTAAACTCAAAAACTTGTTTTCATCAAGACACTGTTCCATCTGGGCAAGGCTATAGTCATCAGCTGGGATGTCTCCCCCATGGCCAGTGTTCCTATGGCATGGTGAACCACTTGGTGTCCGTGTGCCATGTGCTCCCTGGTTTCTGCCACAGCCTGGGGATGGGCAGCCAAATGGGGCACAGGGGGAAAACCCTGCTCTGTGGCAGTGACAGAGGTGATTTCTTTCTGTTTTCCTCCCGGACATGAGGTGAACCCAGCTGCAAGAAAAGGTGGGACGCCCCTCACGTGCTGTTCTATGGGCCACTTCCCCCCAGCTCTCAGTCTTTGCACTCCAGGAGGGGCTGGGGGCTCACTGGGAGCACACAGGGCTCTGGGGGGCTCATCAGTGACTGCTGAAGAAAGCAGGTGGTGGGTTAGATTCGGGAGAACAGATGGTGTGAGGAGGGTGTTCCAACACCAGGCTGGAGAAATCATCTCTTCCCTGCACCTCCCTCATGCAAGCTGCACAAAGTGTGTGGCAAATTACTCACATGCACTTTTTTGGTGTATTCCTCATTTTCTCCATGCCCAGCATGAGACACTCATTTATTTTACTGTGATACATTGCATCCCCACTTTGTAGCACCTGAGTGCCTTCCACATGAAGAGCTGAGGTGAAGTCCCAGGGCATCAATCATTTGCTTTTTGCTCTCTTGTCTCTCCTGACCCTTCATGGGTCTGCTGAATAGGCATGTACAGGTGCAGCTAGGGTGGGGAGAGAGGGGAGAGGTGGGAGATATCCACTGACTTGGCTGTGCTTCAGCAGGGATGTAAGGGCACAAGCTCTGCATTAATACTGCAGATGTCCTGATGTCTGAGTGCTCACCAGCAGCGCAAAGCCTTTATGTTCAAACCACAAAAAAATCTGCTTGTTGCCATGAAATATGGAACATTCAGAAAAATCTCAAGCTGAGCACTCTTAGTAATTGGGAAAGTAGCAATTTTGACCTTAATATCTAGTTTCTCTTTTTTTCAGCTTTCCAAAAGAGGTAATGTCACCAGGTCTCTCAGGGAGTCATGCAGGTGGGCTCCTCAATGATGGCAACCTGCTCAGCTACTGCAAATAGCAACTGGTCTGAATGAGTCATGAAAATTGAGGTGTTGATGTAGTTGAAGACATCCTTAATGCTGCTGATTTACCTGTGCAGTACTTGGTTTTCCAGTCCTATTTATAGTTTCAAAGATAGAAACTGTTCCTTACCAATCCATGAGCAGTAAGCGGGGAAAAAAATCATCCTCAGATTGCAGTTTTGTGGCTTGATCCTGGCATGGCTGTTCATTGGCTCAGTTAAAGTAACTTGAAAGATTTTCTGTCTTTAATGTCAGTTACATCTCAGATGAGACACGGCAGAATGGTGGGCTGAAAGCTTCTATAGAAAGGAGATGGAGAATGGCCAGGATGGTGAGGTATTGAGTCCATTTGGCTACACACAATTCTTATTTGTGTTGCTGCAATACCTGGAGGCCCAGCTGTGGTCCAGCACCCCTATTTGGAGAGTTCTTGTTGGTTCTCCTCCTCTGTTGCACATTTGCTTTGAGATAACAGGTAATTGCATGGGAAATAGAAGTTGGGCAAGAGACCAGGACGTGCTTTGGTTCTCAAAGGCTACCCAGAAAAAGTGAGGCATTTCCATGGATAAGTACATGCCAGACATCCCATCAGGAACATGTTTAATTAGTCAACAGTGATGACCCTCCTAAAAATTGCCATTTGCCTTAGATAAGACATATCTCTCTGATAACCTCAGTATTTGCCTTATTCAAGATAATTCCCATAACGAGTACAATGAACTTGGTGCTATTTGTTTAAGCAAAATTATTTATGAAGGGAATGGCTGGTGCTGGGACTTTCACACTTGCAGGTGCTCTCGGGTAGGTGATGGTCACAGCCATGGCCAGCCTGGGGAAGTGAGCACAGCACCACAGGGCTCTTCCAATCCACTGCCCCTCAGAAGCTCACCCAGATGTCTGCCACAGCCCAGCTGGGCATTGGGAGACTGAGCAAAGCTGCTGATCCAATTTTAGTCAGTGTTTTCCATGTCCCTTTTCAGTCTTCAACCAAGATCTTCCCTGATTTCCGGGTGGTTTGGTGTCTGTGGCCAGGAGAAAGTGGGGAGCTGGGAAAGCAGCAGGTGAGGATGTGGCTGCATCCATTGTCTGAGGGACATGGAGGTGGACTAGAGCTCACATGGATGGGAAGGACAAAGTTGCGTCCCCAGCCAGGGATGATGTGTTTTTCTTACCTGGTAAAGCAAAATGTTGAATGTAAGATGCAAGCCAAGAAATGGCAAAAATACTACAGAAGGGAAATGGAAGAAAAATTGCTCCTGAAAGCACGGCAAGTTTTCACCATCAAGAAAATTTTTGCAAAAGAAACAGCAGAGATTTTCACTTTTTACTGTAGCTTTTGTGTATATATATGTATGTATGTATATATATATCTATATATATATATGTGTGTGTGTGTGTGTGCATGGGGGGTGTGTGTGCATGTGTCAGTGTCAAATCCCCTAGCCCAAGTCTGGTATGCTGACCACTCAATTGAACCTGTGAGGAACATTATACAGACCTACAGACCCAGGAATGACAAGGATTTTACAATGGGCATATACACACACAGGACCCTGAAGCCTAATAAGGAAACTCTTTACCATTTGTTTAAAGACTACATAATTTATGTTTTTCATCATCTCACAGGGGAGAGAAGGTTGTTTACTTTGATTGGTTGATGCAGCAATTTTAAACATAGGGTATGCCATGTGGAGTCTATCTGGAAAAAAACACACCTTATTGATCGTGGTGTAACCAACCCAAAAGCCATGGCATGTAAAGAAGGATATTGTGTAAAGCATAGAGAGTGCACCATTCTCACTCATATTATACACCAGAACCCTTTATGTGATGTTTGTGATCCACCTTGCACTGCAGAAAATTAAAAAGAAAGGTTAAAAATGCCAGATCTGAGTTGTGCCTGGAGGGCAGAAGGAGGCAGAGGTACCTGCGGGGTCACCACACGCTGCACAGCTCCCAGAAGCCGTGGGCTGGGGTTTGAGTTCTCGGGGTAGGTAGCTGTGGAACCAGAGGAACAGAGAGGCAGCTCCACAGAAAATCCACAGTGATAAATTGTTTGCTCTTAATATAAGCAGGTTCATAAACCAATCTGGTCCCTGAAGCTTGATAGAGACCAGATACCAGAAAGCACATTTTCAGCTGCAGGGCTGGCAGAAATCATACCTGGGATCCTGATGCAGGTGTAGCATTGCATGGTGCTTCGGACAGGTTGGATTTCTTGCCATGTCCTTGCTAGGCTACCCAGTGCTGTCCTGTACAGTGAGGCTCCCAGAGCTGAAACAAGCTTTGATTTTGTCATCACAGGCAGAGAGCTCTGTCTCGGGTGTGCACAGTCTGTCTGATGGTGCTTTGGGAGCACAAGGTGCACTTTGCTGAGCTGCCAAGCAAAGCAATATCAGACATGGGGCTGAGCATGGCCCATCACTGACACCAGTGGCACAGAGGTGGGCAACCTGGGCAAGCCCCTGGCATGGGGCTCTCCCAGCACCCTCCCTGACCAGAAGGTCTGCCCGTGGTTGCAGAGTGGCTGCAGCAATGATGCTGACCCCAGCCCAGCCATGAGGACCACGCTGGAGCCCGGGTGGCCCCATGATTTCCCCCTGTGCAGGTCTCATCACCCCATCCTCCCCTCTGCCCCTGCAGCCGGGAGCTGACAGCCCCTCCTTTCACTCCGTATCCTCACATCTCCTCTTGTTTTCATTCCCAGTACACAAACACGCTGACGGTCGTAAGTGGGGAGAGCAGACCTTCAATTCTTCAAACTTTTTACAAGAAAAGAGTGCACTTTGCCTAATATGGGCTGCTCCCTGGGCTCTTTGCTTACATCTATAATTTTAAACAGAAGGAGTAGGTTTTGCTGGTGGCTTTTATTCCCTCCTTGTTTCCATTTGTTTTACTGTAAGGAAAATGTAGCCACATAGTCCTACTCCTTTGTGCAAACGGTTTGCATTCAGGCAACAGATGAGAAGTAACAATTTAAGTTTGATAGCACATTTTCATAGTCCTGATAATCAAATGGTAGGTGTACACTGAAAAAGCCAGATTCTGCCTTTATTTCCTGAGCCAGATCAAGGAAGTTGGACTAACTAAACTAGAGATCAATTCAAACCTCTAGTCTTGTTTACACCAACTACTTTTTTTTAAATTCTGAATGCTCTTAATATAAATTGTTACTCTCGTTTGGGGGTTTTTTTTGGTAATACTTGTCTTTTATATTTACATCCCAATGCAGCTGGGAATTTATTGACAGTATCTCTTATCAGAACTTCTTGCATTGTGCCAAACATCTACTGAAGCGCTTTGTAGAGACAGAAAAAAATAATTTCATCATGCAGGGACTCGTTCTGTAGCTTAACTTTTTATTAGAGGTAATAAAATCAAGATGTCAAGCCACAAAGTGGTTAATGGCTAGAGCAGACTAAGAAAATCCTCTCCTTATCTCTTCCTGCCCTTTTCCAACTGAGATATTTTTTGACAAAAAGAAGTTTTAGCTGCAGTGAAGCACTTTGGCTTTCCTCAGGAAAAAATAGCTTCTTTTATGGAATAGAGAAACACTCTTTTATAGTAAAATTTCCAGTTTCTTATAGCAAAAATGTCTCAGCAGAAATGTTTCGACTAAATTGACTAATAGCAGTGTGCCTCTGTTCCTATCTATTACGAAAATATATTCCAGACAGAACTTGAAATGAAGTAGACAGCTATTATTACAACTCCTTTCAGCTTCTGAATTCTTATGTTCACGATTCCAAGTTTTCTTTGTTCATGCAATAATCCTTCCTTCCTTGTTCAGTACTTGCACTTGGTTTACCTTCAGTGTTCATCTTGCACTGAAGCTGCCAAATGTGAACAGCATAAACATCAAATGCTTTTCAGCACCTTATCCCTCTGTTCCCTTGGTTTGTCAAGGTACCCAGGTCGTCATTATAAATGCAAATGTGACCTGCAGTTATGATATACAGCAGCAGCTAAAGGAGCATCAGGCAATGCAAGGGAGGGGAGGCCGCCCCTGTGTTGTCTCTTTTGGAGCCTTTGGAGGCCTCAAGGTGATGCCCACAAGGATGAGCTCGGTGACCCAGGTATCAGCTTTGTGCAGGGTGGTGTGACAACGTGCCTCTCTGAGCTCATTAGCTCTGGCCATGCTGAGTTTCAGCCAAAAATCCCTTCCCACTCCTCTCTCCTTGCAACTTCCTCCATTCTCTTGGCCATGCACCTGGAAGGGTACTGGGGTCTGGTGAGGACAATGTCAGAGATCAGAGTTGGTTGTGGGGAAAATGTGGGGTTTTTTCTCCTTCCCTGTGTTATTTTCCAGCTGGATCAGTTTCCTAGGCTGGCTCACAGACACGCTGCATGGGCAGGTATGTGTCAGGAGGGATTTTCCCCAGTGCTGGCACAGTATGAGATGTGGAGGGATGCAGGAATGTCAAGAACCAGCCACGTTGTTGAACAAGACCCCTCATCCTCACATCTTGGCCCAGGTGGCTGGAGCAGCCTCTGGTGAAATGGAACCCAAATGCCTCCAACAGGCTCTTGATTAAGCCATTATGTTTGTGACTAATTTCTTAAATATCTGCTTCCCTTCTTATGTTCTCTCAAGAGCCTCCCGCCCCGCAGTTGACTCACACGTGAGCAGGTGCTGCTGGCAGAGGCGGCACGTGCAGGTCCCTCTACCCCTGCCCCCATACCAACCCCAGCACTGCTCCTCTGGTATCCCCCATCCCCAGCACTGCTCCTCTGGTATCCCCCATCCCCAGCACTGGGCTTGGATTCTGCTCAGACCTGTCCTGCTGCTGGTGGGGTCAGGGAAATTACCCCGTGAAGTAGCTCACATTATCCAAAGACCCATCTAGGTGGGAAAAAAAGCAATTCTGCTATTTGCTTTCCCTCTCAATGAGGAAGAAAAGGGTTTGCAATGCACAAGGTGGGTTCTGGCAAAAATCAAAGCATTTTCCATCCAGAAACTGTCACATTGTTTCTGTGATGCATCCATATTTCAGAAATCACTGTTTTCAGTGCTAGGTACTGCACAGACCAGGCAGTGGCATCGTGGCTGGGTGATCAGAGCAGGCCTGTGAACAAGCTGGTCAGCTGCACAGTAGGAATGGGAACTGTGTTTAACTGCAGCTGTTACACCACTGACAAATGAACCTGCTCTCCTCTCTCAGTCAGTCTTTCTTAAGGGAATGACAGGAGGGGCCCGACTCACATGATGCTGTAATGAAATAATCACTGGAGCACTTGTTCAAAAATTGCAGATCAAGCATTGCCTGAGAGTAAAGTAACCCAGCAGCCTCAGCCCTGGGGGTAGAGCTCACCACGCCCCTAGTCAAGGCATGGACACCAGAGCTGGACCTCAATTTGCGTTTATGGGAAGGTCAAACAGGAAGGAAACCAAGGCAAGGAGTTGTATTTCCTTGAGTTGGGCATGGATGAGAGGATTTTCACTGCTTGGCTTCTCCTGGATCTCTCCTCTGTCTTCTGGCAAAACCCTGCCATGATTTAAGGCATGATTTGAGGAGCTGTGGGCTGGGCTGGAGGAGAGAAGGCACCTGTGTGTCAAACACCCTTTTTCCATTGAGGTTCTCTTGGTGGCCCATAGGTCACATCCTGGTGCAGCAGCTCCATCCATCCAGAGAAGGCAAAGAAGAATTGTGCAAGCAGCAAACACTGCAGAAGCAGCTTCAGAATCACTCTGTATGGGTCTGGGTTTGGTCCACGGGGACCAAAATGGCACAACCCACTTATTTTGGGAGCTGTAGATCCTCCTTTGCTCCTGGAAGCCATTTGCCATCAATGCTCTGCTCTCTCCACTGCTAAAGGCCCTGCAGGGTGCCAGGGAGGGCTAAGACAACCAGCCAGCCAGGCAGCAGCAAAAAATGTCACCACACAGCTCTGCAGTGAGGAGAGAAAGGGCAGCAGACACCTGTCTTCAAAAACCTCACAAAATATTATTAAGGTCTGGTGGCAAGAAAAACACCACTGGGAAAGTGGGGCACCACTGGGAAACACCACTGGGAAAGAGCTGGGGCAGGGCTGATGCCTGCGCTGGGACTGTGCTGAGCCAGCTGGTGGATCTATACAATTGCCAGACCCCTTCCTTCCTCATCCTTAGCTTGGGAGAGCAGATGCAGCACCACTGAGCTCATTCCTGCTTTTTCTTCCATATTAGGTAGACCCCTAAGTGTCGTGCCCTTCGCAGAGCTCACGTCATCTCCAGACAGCAGCAGATGGCACTCGACGGCTTGTGTGGTGTCCACAACTCCTCATGCTTGTTTCACCCTCCTGCAGGCTCCAATTCCCCCCTGCAGCATCGTGGCCCACCACATCTTCTCCCAATGGTGCTGCCACTGGAGCACGCCCTGTTTCAAGATATCCAGGTGCCACCAGTGCCTGTGGGCTCCTAATCACAGGGTTCCACTTGCATCAAGCTCCTGGTGCTGCGCAGACAGCACCACTTTCCCAACGAGGTGGCTGAGATGTCTCTTTGCCTTCGCCAATGGCCTTGCTGAGGCTTGTATGAAACTTGGGGCCTTTTATCAAACATGAGGCCTTATATCGAACTTTAGGCCTTGTACCCAAGGCCCCAAGACCACCCTCACAAGCACAGGCATCAGCACCAAGAGAACCGACCCCATTTCATCACAGGGGATATAAAGGAGCAAAGCATCTCTGGTTCACATTGTCCAGTTTTATCTGTGACAGGAGTTTGGGGGGGTTTCATCCTGTTTTGTAAAGGGAAACCCTGGGAGCCCAATCTGAAGTGGTGAGTCTGCATTTTGTGGGTGTTGGGCCCATGGTTCCCCCATTACGAGGGGCTGAGCTGGGGTGGCACAAAGGATCAGCGTATGATGTCTCTTGTACCAGTGCCATCACACGGGACATCAAAACGAGGGGCAGCTCATAATAGCAGCGGCAGGCAATGCTGCCCCAGTCCAGCCTTGGAGAGCATCGAGTTTGCACACAGGCCGGAGGCTGAGCTGGACGAGAGCCGGAGCACAAACTCGGGCATCAGAGACAGTGCTTCCCCTCGGGCACCCAGTGCCCAGTCCCTCACAGGAGCTCTTTGGGCACAGCACAGGGTGGCTGCTGTGGCTGTGGCTGGGCCTTGGTGCTGCCTGGCTCCCTCTCCTTCCTGCCCCCACTTCCCTGGGGATCCTATCCGCACTTCTCCTCCTCCCTTATCCCTCAGAGCCTCCCTCGCCCCTTGTTTCCCTCGTCCTGTAGGCCATGGTGGCCTGGTGTGGCTTGTGCACAGCCTTATCCAGAGCCCACAGGTGGTTAGGGAAGGGCTGGAGAAGGAGACATGCCTGCACATGGAAGTGCCTGCCCAGTGCCAGGAGCAGGAGAGGATTCGGCTGCTGCGGGAGCTGGAGCAGGCACCCCGGGAGCAGAGTGGAACTCCTGGGGAGCCCACGCTCTGGGCTGCCTTGAAACAATGGCCACTCTGGGCCGCTGCTGCAGTCCTGCTCCTGCTCTTGGTGTGGTGCTTTCCTCTCCTTTTTAGGCCAGTGAGCAGTGGCCAAGAGAAGTACTCCAGCAGCAACGTGGATGCGACTGCAAATGATAAAGGAAACAATGCTGTGGCAAAGAAAGTCCTGGACACCAGTCCCAACACACAAAGCTGAGCTTATGGAGGCCCTAGCCTGATGAGATACTCTATATATTAGGAGTCGTTCGTGTTTAAGTAGTTATTATGTAAATAGTGCACTTATTCCCCTCCAATAGATAAGTTGTTACTATGTAGTTAATGACGATATCCTCAGTGGGGAGAGTTAGTGCCTGTATCCCTGCTTTCCTGTTTTCTCAATAAAACATAGGGTTCCAGAATGTGGATTGTGCAAGTTCTTATTGTAGTCCACCAGCCCCGTTGTGCTGAATTGGTTCTAATGAGAAATTCAGGCTATTTGTACTCTGACCATCTTATCTCACATGATGAGCTGGAACTCACGGGGGTTTAATTTCTGCTGAATTTCTCTACCTTTATTGCATCAGTCATCCTATATCCTTGCCAGGGGTCTGGTGCCACCTAAGTGGGTGTGCTGGATACAGAGATTGGGCAGCTGTACCACCAGTGGAATTTGCTGCTGCACCTTTCCTCCAAATGCAGAAGCAGACTATGGGTTGAGAGCTGTTTTAGTGCAGGAGCCAGTGGAAGGTAACTGCAGTGTGGACATTGTGCAAGGAGAAATAACTCGAAATTCTTTCAGATATTTCATGCTTTTGCTTCCCATCACTGAGCAGCCTTTGCAGCCAAGGGGAGAAGGTGTGCACTTAGCTGATAAAAATAAACAGCGTTCTCAGCTGCATTCCTGGATTTAACGTTTGCAGATCTGATATTCACTTGTGCTGCTCGGGCAAGCATTAGTAGGCTTAAATACTAAATATTTACGGAGTGTGTGCCATGTGTAGACTGGGAGGAGGGAAAGTATCATCACTCCCTCTTACAGGGGAGTTAAGTGACTTTTCCACGATTGATCTGGATCCTAAAATAAATCAGAGCTCTTGGGGCACAGGGTTGCTCTCTTTCCCTGGGACTTTGGGAGCCATGCTTTTGGGAAATGGTGTCCCTTGCCGGGGTAAAGAAGCGATAGGGAATTTGGCATAGGCAATTGGATAAAGCTTTGGGTGCCCCATCAAAAACTCAGGCCCTTGTGTGCACTGTGGTAGCATCAGTGAGACCAGGCAGCTGTACCTCGTGCACGGCTTAATTTCACACAGGAGACCATGCCAGAGACTTTAAAGAAGCAGCTGCCCCCTAATTCCAAAAATCACCCAGACTTCTGAGAAAACTCATCTCTTCCAGCCTGCGCAGCAAACAAATTGTTGCTCTTTCTGCTGACAACAAGCCATAAATTATTCTGTTATAAAAGGGAACAGCAGCCAGAGGAGCTGTGCTCCAGCCAGCTAGCAGGCATTTTGTTTCAGCAGGGAAGGGCAAAACCCTGGTGTTTAAAGGAGATGCCTCCCAGTTTACCCAAGGTGCCCAGCAGCCTGCTTGCTTCTATAGGTTCCTACAGTAAAGGTCACATAGATGGCTTGGGAATAATGCATTCCCCTTGCTCATGTCAGGCGGATGGAGCTGAAAGTCTCTCAGGACTGGTTGTCTCCTGCATGTTTATTTTATTCAGTGGTATCATGTCAGTGTGTCTGCCTAAATATAGCTTCTGTGAAGAGCATTTCTAAGTTTCCTGTTACAGTTTCACTCGCAGTTACCTTACAGTAAATGGAGGAAAATCAATGTAATCTCAATTACACACTGCCTCTAAATGCGCCTTGCTGGAAATTCTGCCCAAATTGATTCTCCTCTCATGGAAACTGCCCATCCTCTCTTCCTTTCTCTCTCTTTATCCCTTCTTTTTGTTGTAATAAACCACAATTTCATAATTTAAAACCACCTCACTCTCCTTTCTGTGATGTGCCCTGCAGATAAGGCTTTTGCAGGAACTGACAGTGCAGAAACCATGGAGTCCCTGGACAGAGTTGCAACTGCGAAGTTGGGATTAATTGAATCCGTGGCATTAGGACATGACAATTTCAGCAGCTTCAACAGAGTAAACTGAGCGGAAGAGTCAAATTCAAGGTAATCTCTGAACAGCAAACATAAGCCTAGAGATCCCTTCTTTTGTCTTTTGCAGACAAGACTGTCCTAGAAGTAGCAAGAGACTGATTGATTTAAAAATTTATTCTCTTTGCTGTGGTGCTTAAATACAGCTCATTCACCCATCCCCACTGTCTTCCAGCAACACGTATCCCCAGATACACAGAAAAGCTACTATTATCACATCCCTGCAGTGTCAGTGTCAGCCGGTCACCAGTAAACAATCACAGCTATAAAATGATCCAACAGATGTTATGCTAGAGATGAGTAGTCCAAAATAGAAAGTCTAAAAATACATCTCCAGGGCCAAATCACACCCTCTTTTTTATGCTGTGCTCTGCCATTTTTGGCCCACAGTTGGCACTTTTATTCCAAATGGAGGTAGTACCACAGTCACCAGCATACCCTAGGATGGGACAGGATGGGGGGATGTTGTCACGTGGGGCCCTGACTGCAGTGACCACCCACAGAATAGTCATTATCCTAAACAAGTTTATATTATTATTATTATTATTATTATTATTATTATTATTATTATTTACCCATCAAATATCCCCATAATCCAACACCAGGGGCATTGCTGATGCAAACAGGCTCTCAGATATGATGCACACTGATATGTGTTTTTAAAAACTCAGACCTGAGGTAGGATTTAATATCCACCAGGGTTGTATTGGTACGCGCAAAAAGCAAAGCACCAAAGCCTCAGCTGCTTCAGGAAAGTGGAGCAGGGTTATGGCAGAGAGAGATCAAGTCACAATAGGGGATGACACCACTGTGCTGTCCAACCCAACATGGGGCTGAGGCTGGGGCTGGATGTTCTGCTCTCTCAACATGGCTCCACAATTCCTCAGTCCAGCAGGGATGTTTCAACAGGAGATTTTGGTTTTATCTTGCTTTCATGTGCCGAGACTGAGCCAAAAGGAGAGCACAGATCCCTCAGGGGCTGAGCAGCTGCTTTGCATTACAATGTCTATTAAAGCCTGGAGATAAATGCAGGGTTATTCTCTGCTCTTTTGAAAGGAGGGGCCTAGAAGATGTGTCAGCAGCATCCTCTGTGCAGAGAAGGGTGTTGTGGCCAGCGGGACCCCACAGACCTGTCACCATCAGGTGTTAGGGAGCTTGTTCCTACAAGCAAGGAGCAGATGACACCAGGCATTTTGGCCTATCTGGGTGCTATCTCGGGCTCTGATGCTATCAGACCTTGTAAGCCAAACAAGACAAGGCCGCAGTAGCAGCTGGCTGGGAGATTTCCAGGAAAAAGAAGCAAGCAAGCAGCCTTTTCAAATCTGACCCTCTGTTCAGTTCAGGGCCCCTGCAAGGAGACTGGGACATGAGGCAGGATGGGGCCTTATAGCCTCAAATGCGAGGTCACGTCAAAGACCCCACTCCCAGCCCAGCTCTGTGACATGGCCTGGGCAGGAGGCTGCATTTCCCAGCTCTCATTTTGATAGTTTCTTTGGCTCTTTAAATGCTGTGTGTTTAGCTTGGGTCACCATTGAATGGAGGTGGATGGGCACAACACAGTCCCCAAGCAGAAATGGAACTTCCCAAGCCAGAAAGGGCATATGGGATCAGAGGAAGGTCAAAAAGCAGAAAAGCTCCTGAGAGAGTGTAATATGTTCTACTCTCACCCCTGAAGGCGAGTGACTTGCTGCTTAAGTAAGAAACAGCCAGGGGTGGAGAAGCCCTGGCAGCTTCCATCAGCGCCAGCCTCTGAGGCAGGAGGATTGATCCAAAGGACACAGAGAGGCAGCACAGGGCATTTCCCGGTGCCCAGGGATGGGTCTGGCTGCCCCTCCACTCTGCTTGGCAGGACTGGTGTTCAGTGGGCTGGACCCACCAGGCACACTGCTCATGCCAGTGTGGCACAGCCATCAGCCCTGCATCCATGGGGCAGCTACCCTGTGCTAGCTTACACTGGGAATGCCAATGGGATGGGCTGAAAGGAGCTCTGCATGCTCATCCTTCCAGACCAGGAGTCTGCTGCCTCTCTTGGCTGTTCCGGGATGGTCCGAGAGGAGCCCTTCATGCTTGCCCTGCCTGATTGAACTGCTGGGTGAACTGTCCTGCAAAGTGTCCTACAAACTGTCCTACAGACTGTCCTGCAAAGTGTCCTACAGACTGCCCTGCAAACTGTCCTACAGACTGCCCTGCAAACTGTCCTGCAAACTGTCCTACAAAATGCCACACCAGCTGCGGGGCCAGCTGCTGGGCCACGTGCCACGCCCGATTTCCCATTAGCCCAATTCTTGCCCATTTGCCCCTTAGCCGTTTGCCCGGTTTTGGTCCGGTTTTGGTCCGGTTTTGGTCCGGTTTTGCCAGTTCTCCGCTCCCCGGGGCCGTTTGAACCTCCCTCGGGTGCTCCCGGCACCGCCCCCTCCTCGCCTGGCTCGTTGCTGGACCTGCCGGGGCCCGGGGCCCTTCCCGGGCTGGGGAACCCCCGGTAGAGCTCGGTCTAACCCTCACCCCCATGCTTATCTCAGCCACCGATCGAGATTGTCACTGCTGTTCCTCCCTCACTGTAGTGGTGCAAAGACAACTCCCACATCCCCAACGAGATGGGGATGAGATGGGATGAGATGAAGGCCAGGGGCTTAGCAGCTGTCTGCAGGCATTGCTCCAGAAAGTGCTGATTTCTCATTTCACAGCTTGAGTAGACAATTTGATGTGATCACAGCGTCCCCCCATTCCCCACTGCCCTTCCCTGGTGGGTGAACGTGCTTGTGCCAGCTCGGATTCAGTGACTGAGCCATGGGACACCACCTCCCTGAGGCATTTACAGGAGCTACCAAAGACGTGGAGGTGGCTTTGCGATGGAAACCAAACATGATCCTAAAACATGATTTCTGGAAGGGTCTTGGCTGAGTTCCAGGACATGCAATGGCCCTTTGGTTCTGCCTGGCACAAGAACTCTCCCTGCCCAAAAGTGGGCTTTGGCTACCCCCATGCCTCATCCAGCTGAGGCACATAGTATAAGCCAGGATGCTCATATTTCTTGGTGGAAGAAAATAATAAAACCAGAGTAAGTAAGGGATGCCCAGCCTGTGTTTATTTTCTCCTGACGTGCTCGCACATCTCCAGTTTTTCACAGATTAATTCTTACTCCCTGTGTTGTGGCTTTTTTCAATTTCACAGAGACTTGAAGCAGAACTCATTTACACTAGAAAGAATGTTTCTTGCTTCAGCTTCCCGACATGGGTTAAAATCAATAACATTAAAGTTTATTTTAAACACTTTAGTTTAGCAAAGCAATTTTCTCAGCATTCCAGCCTGCTGTCAGTTTTTTCACTGCTATTTGCAATGCATTAGGTGTATTAAAGGAGTGTTTCACAATTCCATCTGCTTTCAAAGACCTTTCTAACAAACCCTGCAATGAGGATATAATTCATGTGATGACCTTGGTCAAAAACAAACACAGGCCCCAAGGTGCAGCATGTGCAGAGGGGTTGATACACTCACAGGTTTTTTGTTATAAAAGAGGTTTTATGTGTCACTGTCTTGCCAAAGCTGGCTGGCCTTGTGTATACCCAGCAGCATCACTGCTGCTGGCCAGGGAGCTATTCCTTTGGCTCATTTGGAAGTCTTGCAATACATTTTAGGGTTTTAAATAGACCCCATAGGCTGGGAAATGCCCATGAGCTGATGTTTGCAAATACACAATGCCCTTACCTTGCCAGCAGAACAAACACCTGTGCCATATTGTTCAACAGCAGAACTTTAAAGGGATGATCAGACATTTTTGTGAGTGAGAAGGGGTTGGAGGAGGCAAGGTGGGTGAATAAATTTGCCACAGATGACAGAGCTCTGTAGGTAGGTCCCCTAAGGAGAGGGCAGTTGGGTTTTCTGTGCTGCAGACCTGTCTGACTGGCACAGACCAGGCTTTAAGCAGCTGATCTGGAGCAGCTGCAGACTCAGCTGCTGTCATGGAGCATTGAGCCATACATGGACCAGGCTTTAACAGTTCCCCCCACTTCTGAAAACCAGGTCACTTCTCAGGTGCTGGCAGTGGTATTAAAAGTCTTATTTTAGGTTCCTGGCTGCAGGAAGCATCCCTGTAAATGCTCAGTTTCTCTGCCAAGCTTCTGTAGGCTGGAGTGGAAATTGGCATCAGGAGGGCTTTACTGTCTGCACTGTGAATGGAAATAAGAAAAAAAAGACTCAGAAAGATCATCTGGACAGAGTTAGCTCTGAGAGGGCAACACATACAGTAGAGAAAGTATTAATTATTTAGTTTTTCAGCACAGTTTTAGGGCCCAGCTTGTGACTTTACCCATCTTCCCACCCTCCCCATAGGAGCTGCTGGCAGCTGCAGGCTGCCACCACACTGACTGTCCCTTGGAGCCCCTGTAATGGACCATGCTCAGCACCAGTTACATGTACAAACAAAACTGGACCAGAAGGTAGCTGTGAGCAGCTTGAGATGCTGTTGGCTCTGTCGTCCCATCTCACATCTGCTGCACACGGGAAGGGAGATGGGACTGCAGAAAAGCTGGCATTTTGTGGAAGGAGGTGGGAGCAGGAAGGGATGGTGGAGGCTTCAAGGATGGAGGGGACTGGATACTTGCCACCCTGTCCCCATGGTTCCACACACATAACTGATACTCTGGGATGACCCCTGGGTTATCTGGGGATGCAGATTAGCTAAGGACTTGTTTGAAAGGACAGCTCTTTTACAGTGGTGTGAGTTATCTGAGATGCAGGCTATATGCACGAAAACACAATGCTTGGAGCTCCTCAATGCAAAGCATTGTGATGTGATAGTGAGATACATATTATAGGGCCTTAAATCATGTCTACAACACTGATTACAAATTCACATAGTCCTGTCTCAGCCTGCACCACTATCAGAATCAGACCTGGAAAAGATTCTTTGAGGATGGACTATTCAAGTGCTCCAAATTCCTGCTCAGTTTCTGGGAGAGGATACTGATTAAGAGCTACCTTAGTTTCCCCAGCCCTTCTTCTTGGAGAAAGCCTGTGCCACTTGCAGAGAAAGTCCTGCAGATATTTGGGGCACAGCAGTTATATCCAGCCACTTCCACTCTCCTAACACAGAAGTACAGACACAGTCCAGCTGGCAGAGAGCCAAATCCTGGCCCTACAAAAACTTGTGGATTGTCTGGCAAAGGCCAGGGTTTCACCAGGCACATTCCTGCTCAACTTCATACCTTTTATCCTTGTTCATTAGAACTTAAAATCCAACTGAACAGACCACCCAGGCATTGGTCAGAGAAATGCATTTTCCAGTGTCTAGAGGAGCAAGGAGGTTTTCCATGTCCCTTTGTCCTGGGTCTCTCGTGCCCATTTACCAGTCAGAATCTGCTGTATTGCTAACTACAGCACTGACTGCCCTCCAGCTGCTTATTCCACATTTTACAGGATCTGGACTGCTCCTGCATTTGCTCTCACTTAGGATCTTGAGCCCTTCCAAGGATGCTGGGGGATGAACCTGCAACTGAGCTACCTGGTGTGAATGGGTGGGCTGGTTTTCAGGGGATTTTATTTTTTAATATTGTCTTTATATTTAAGTGTCAATATCGAACTTTTGCTCCAAGTTCTGGTCCAATATATCATATTCAAGTGTGAAACCTCTGAGGCAAACACTCTGACAGAGGATCCAGAGACAGGTGGTGAGGAAGGTGCTGTAGGCACATGGAGAGAAGTCAAACATCCCTCCTGACCCCTCCTCTGTGTAAGCCAATACTGACCCTGCACTGGGATCACTTTCAGCAGCTGTGTTTTCCAGGCCATATTTCTAAAGGAGAGAAAACCACTCAAATCTGTGACTTAAGGGCAAAAACTCTTCACATCCTCAAGCCTCTCTGAAAAAACTTTATGTGGTGTGAGGCCCAGTGCTGGTAATGATGCTCTTTTTAAACGAGCCTTACTTAAAGAAGCCCCAGTTGGTGTGCTGGAGATGACTTCAGATAGGGGAGCTAATTGCTTTGCAATCCCCAGCTGCGAATATCAAATGCTGGAAAAAGCTTCTTGTTTTACCCAACTCTGCAACTCTACAGAGGAAATAATGGCCATGCACTGCTGGGGTAGCCTCAAGCCAGGGCTGCTGATAAGCAGCAACAGCAATAGGCAGGCAGACAACATCTTGAGGAGCCTCAGGGCAGGACTGCGCTGGGAGCAACCACTGACAGATGCTGGAGACATTTTCCTGACCGGAAAAAAGGTCCTGCAGGGAGCTCAGAGACAGGTATGGCTCTGGAGGGAGGGAAGAGTAGTTTCTCTTCACTTTTCTATCCTAGTGTCCTTTTTCTCATGGGGTCTATGGCCAGAAGTCCTGGAAACACTGCGAGTCCTCATTTTGCTCAATAGCAGATCTGGATTTTGGTGTTGACAGTTCTTAGTAAGCTGTTGCACCCGGAGCTGTGCCAAAACAATCAAGGCAAAGAAAAGTCATTCTATCTTTCTGTGTAGGGTAAGTCAACAGGGACCCTCCTCTGGAAACAACAGAGCTGTATTTATTTGCATCCAACCTGGTTCGGCCTTGATTTGGCAAATAAAACCATGTAATTTCCATCAGCAAGTAGCTGAAAATTCCCCTCTGCTTTCAGAGACCTTTTGAAGTGGCGATGCCTCATATTTCCTAGAAAACTGATGAAACCTGAAAAGATTAAACCACAGTTCTCTATTATTACAGAATGGGACACCTGGACTTCTTTAGGAGGTGGCAGAAAATGGTTATATATAGTTTGAAGTGATCAGAAATGCGACTGTGGTTGGTAAGGTCACACACTTGCTGCAGTCAAAGGTGTGGGGACAAGGCTGCACCTGGGTGAGGCTCCTCAGGCTGAAGCCACTGAACCTGTGGCCATGTCTGTGAGGGCTGGGGGGATTTGCCAGCCCCATGGTTGCCCCAGCCTGGGCACCTCCATCCTGCAGGGGCCACCCTGGTGTATTCTTCCCTGTTAAGAGTGGTGAGGCACTGGCACAGGTTGCCAAGAAAGTCTGTGGATGCCACATCCCTGGAAGTGTTCAAGACCAGGTTGGACAGGGCTTGGAGCAGCCTGATCTAGAGGAAGGTGTTCCTGTCCATGGCAGGGGGTTGGAGCTGGTTGATCATGAAGGTCCCTTCCAACACAAACCATTCTAGCATCCTGTGATGATATGAGGATGGAGGAAAGGTTTTCATGCTGGACACTTACGGAGTTATGATCCTTTCTGGGGCCCTCAGAGGTGGCGGGTGCTCTGTTTGGTGCTGTGGCACAGGTCCATCTCCTCCTGGGCACTGCAGAGTGACGATGGCAGAGCTGTGTGCCTCCAAGCACTTCCTCCCATCCCTGCTTGAGCAGACCTGACCCTTTGGGATGCTGTGTTTTCTTCTGTAGTGGTTTTCATCAGTGCTAAAAAGCAGCTTTTCAATGAATTCAATGCAAAAACATCCCCATAGATGGGTACCAACACACAGCTCCCTGGGGAAAACACCTTCCTGAGAAAGAGCCTTGGTTTAATTGTGTTGCAGAAAAGCTCCCACCGATGGCTGTGAGCAAAATTAAAAGCTTTTTGCTCGTGCATCTATAATTAGACTGAGAAGAAGGCAAAATATTCCGTTATGACAATTTCAGAGTTGAAAGAAATACGTCTGAGCAGATGTTGATTTGCAGGATAAACAAATTAATTCAATTCAATTTAGCCCCCTCTACTGTTACAGTCCTTTGTTCCTCGATTTAAAGTGTCAAATCCAGGGCTCATGCTGCATGCACGACAAAAAACACATGCCAGGACAGGCACATAAATCTGCAAATAGAAAATATATCCAGTATCCTTGAGGTCTGCTGTATTTCCATATCATCCCTTAACCTTCAGGACCTTGGCTGTTACCCAGGGCTGGTGTTCCACAAACACACACTTGATTTACAAAGCTTTTGCAGCTTGCCAGTGGAAGGATTGGCTTTGATGCAGGGACCTCTAAGGTTACAGGGCTGCATTAGGTTGGTCATTAGGTTGGAGACTGAGCCTACCAGTCTCCACATTTCCAGGTGAAAACAATGTCCCTTGTAAAAAGCTGTTTGGTGGCTTGATGATGGGAGAGAGAAAAGCACTGGGTTGGTGCTGAGTCCCTCCCTGCACATCCATCTGTTCTCACCTGGGATGGCACAATCCTTTGGAATGGGACCTTCCTTGAAGTTCTGGAGAAGTCCAAGTCCATACTGGGTGTCAATGCAAATCGCTTGAGAATAAGCTTGGTTGGAGACAAACAAACAAACAAACGAGGGATCCCTCCAGGAGTCAAATGCTCTTTCTGAAAAGCTGAGCTGGGGTTTAAAGGGCTTTACTTCCTTCAGAGGTCTTGGAGAGGTCTGTGGCTTCTCTGACCTCCAAGTTTAGACTGAGACATAATTCAGCCCTTTTAATAACTGAAAGGCATTGAGTGTTCTTAGTCCAGAGGAGCAGATAAGCAGCTTTCTGAGTACTCAAACTCAGGCTGGTTTTATAGCTTTTGTAGCATTAGTGCAATACTCTTTCTGTGCCTAATAATGTGTTTTGTAGCCTAGCAGGAATATCAGTGAACACAGAGACTTAGAACGATTGTCTAATATTTTTATTGTCTGGCAGCAGAAACTTTTCACTTTTCAGAAATTTTAGAAGAATTTATTTGATCTAGAGCACCTGTGATCTGTACACAAATGGCTGGTGGGAGAGCTGAGCACTGCATCAGTTTGATGACCTGGAATATTGTTGAGCTGCTCCATATTGGATGCTGCTGCATGAGATTTGACATCTCCAGGTGGCACAAAGAGGCAGGCACTCTTCCTTGCATCTCAGAACTACCCAGCTGGCCCAAATCTGGTTAAAGGGAAAGAAACAGTTCCTAACCTGCACAGATGGCTCCTGTTAACTCCCATCTCACCCCTATGGCTCAGTCCAGAGTTTCACAGCGCCGTGTGCTGTTTGCTGGCAAAACAAGAGGGGCTGAGAAACGGCCCAAGCTGCCTTTGATTGCTGTCCTGCAGACAAGAGCTTTGCTTTTGTTTTGAACTACAAATAGGATGGATATTTGCAGCTGGAGCATGGCTGTAGCAGTAGGGCATGTCACAAGGCCTCAGACTACTGTTTCAACAGGCTTGTGGGCTTTTCCCAGGCACTGAAGGCTTCCTCATGCCATGGAAGTCTTGGCTGGAGGTGGGTCCTGAGCCCCCTGAAACATTTACAGTGGTCCTGCCTAGCTCCAGACCCCCCTGCCCCCAGGGGCTCAGCAGTCTCTACTTTTCTTGAAGAGACAACACAAACTCTTATTCCACATAAAAGATCTAAATATAGTACCTGAGGAAAAAAGTTCCCCTTTTTTGTATCAAGTAAAAATGCTCTGTGTAAATTCTGCAGTGCTCTATGCACATTCTGGATGTGCTTTATGAAGCCAGTGAGGCAAAACCAGCCCTGGGAGCATCATCCCTGCAATGCCAAACCACCACTGTCAGTGTCCATCTTGTCCAGAAACAGGACCTTACAGAACAACATTTTGTACGGAAACAGCTTCAGTCCATAAAAATGAGTCATTTTCTTAAATGTTAGCCTAGTTGCATTCCATATTTCTGTCTCCCCGCTCTCCTTGCTGGGCATCCCGGGGTGGGTGCTCAGAAGAAACATGGGGAGGAATTCATCATCCTGTCAGTGGCAGAGCTCATGGTCCAGCTCTGTGCGATGCTTGTGTTGCAACTCCATGGGCTTGCCCTCTCCAGTAGCATTGTTAAACTCATCCTGGAGCAACTACGCCATCCAAGAGGTGGAGGTGCTGCAGTGAGCAGTAGCCAGAGCCCCTGCACTTGCAGGCAGGTTGCATAAGCCTTGTTTCTCTGGAAAAGCAGCTAAAAATAGCCAGGGGGGATGTGCCACAGGCTGCAGGCTCCTGCTGCCAGGTTTGTTTTATATTGCAGCAGCTCTGGGACTCAGTCCCAGGCCACGCACCGTGCCTGGAACCAGCGCTAGGGATTCAGGGGGCTGGGGCTGGGCTGCCACGAGCCAGCACCACAGCTGGGCTGGGGCCACAGGAGGTGCCCTGTGCTCTTCCTTCTGCCCTCGGAGCCACTCGGTCATTGCTGGGAGCCTGCCCAGCTCCTGTGGGACCCCATTCCCCAACCCACACCCAGAGCTGCTCGGGAGGCTCATTAACAAGGAGGATGGAGGTGGTCTCAGTTTCTTTATCCCTTGTAAGAGGGTTTGCACGATAAGGTGATACCTTATTCCAGAGCAGCCTGGTCAAGTGGAAATCAACACTAGCTAAGTAAATGCTGATCATCCTGCATAGAGACTTGAATTAAAAAGCTTTGCCAATCAGCCTTGATTGACAGAAAAAAGACAGGGTATTAGGATCAGTCATGAGGCTTTAGAAGGCAAGACATTCTCTTCAATCATTTTGTTTCCACATTTATTAACCAGGAACAGACCTGTATCTTTAACAGCAGAATATTTACACGTTGCTTTTGCCAGTGAGAAAAAGCAAATGTACATGTTAGAGTCCACCCAGGAGCTAAATCCTGTGCTAGAGAGAGCTGTCACTCTGCTGTGATCAATAAGCCCGTTAGCCCTCGCTCAGTGCCTTGGCTCCCAGAGAGCCCCTGCAATCAGATCTGATTATGGTGATGTATTGGTGTGATTTTGACTGTGCTCGTCTGAGAGGCTGGGATCAGGTTGCGTGGAAGAGCAATAAAATAAAGAAAAAACAGTAGTGAATAATTACCCTGAACAAAGACATTAGAGGCAAAATAAAGCCATTTGGAAAAATGAAGCTGGCAGCATGACTGGGAAGATGCAGCCGGCGAGAACATTGGGTACAAAGCTGGTACCTGGCTTGGCTGTGCTCTGCTCTGGCGCTGGGCAGCCCAAAAGCTGCTCAGCATTATGCTGCTGCTGCAGATGGGACAGTCTCCACCCTTATAAAATCAGATGGTCAGGGATGTGAAGGTTGGTGTGGCTGCCTTGGAGGCCAGCCTGAGTCTGTGCAATGTTCATACACATCCTGCATCAGCCTAATCCTGTTCCCTTTTTTCCCTGGCAGCCTGTTGCAAATCCCTCTCCCCACTCTTTACAGATAATGCATAAATATCAGACAAAAGGTTGCTCTCTGCAGCAAATGGGGTTTTCTGAAGCAGGTCCATGACTAAGCACAAACCTTGAATGTGATTTTGGCTGCTTTGCCCTGATGCTGGCACCCCATCTACCCCAACAATGATAAGAAGACATGGGACAGATCCTGGTGCCAGTCCCAAAGACCAAGGAGATTTGTTGTGGATGTGGAAGGTCCCAGCTCTGGTGGCTGCATTCAGGCCCCACAGGCTCAGGGCTCCCCTGTGCTGCTGACACCCTGCTAACCTGCCACAGTGGGAGCAACTGGGCTGCAAACCCTGGGGCTCCCACATGATTGATAGCAGGAGGGCAGTGGGGCTGGCAAGTGGATGAGCAGCTGACGGATTGCTGTAACTCAAGCTTTCGTATCCCTGCTGCAGCTCCAGCTCTGGGGTCAGCAGCGCTTGGGCTGTGGCCCAAACCCAGCCAGGCCAGCGAGCTTCCACTGAGAGCCTGCTGAAACTGGGAATCTGTGGAGCAAAACCCAAGTTTTTCCTCTGGGGAGACCCATGGGGAGTGCTGAAGTCCTCCTGAAGTCTCTCACTTTCATAGAGGCTAGAAAAGAGGCGCTGGAGAGAGCATGGGATGGGCTTGCAGTGACTCTGGTTTTGTTGCCTTGATTTTATTGCAAAAGGAGGACGACTAAATGCCAGGGTGGGAGCAGGGGGAACTGAAGGACCAAAGGCAGGAGGTTACAAAAGGAGTGCGTGGGTTATCGGTGTGAGTGCATTCCTGTGGGGCCGGGCGGGCCGGCGGCCGGGGCCCCTCGCACAAACCCCGGGGAGCTGTTTGCACAGCACCCGCCGCTCGTCCCTAGAACATTTCTTAAATTGTTTCTAGCACTCTCAAGAGCGTGGCTGTGCCTTGAACAGTTATTTTAGCAAGTGCTGCAAGAGCAAGTGTTACCCCAACAGCCCCTCCCCATAAAACAGGGCAGGGCTCTGGAGGGACTCACATGCTGGGCAGGAGATGGAGGAGGCACCTTATATTTACCACCACCTCCACTGGCCAGGCACATTGGAAACCCAATTAGTGACCCTGGTCCCAATGCCTGCCCCATCTCCAGGCCCATGGGAGCAGCTGCAGCTCTGGAGAGGACCTGCAGGCTGGAGCACAGCAATTCTCATGGCTCTAGCCCCTGCCCACAGCCCCTGGGCTGTGCCACAGACAGAGCACAGCATCATCTGTGCCCACCATCACCTGTTGAGGATTTTGGAAAGGGCTGGGGATGGATGGGGCCAGTGCTGTGCCAGACATCCCAAAGCATTGGGGTAAGGCTCATCAGACATGTTACCATGGCACCTAGGGCCAGGTGAGGTGTCCTTCTGGGGTTATTGTCAGGGTTGTCAGGTTATTGACAAACTGATCTTTTTTTTCCAAGTCCCTCTCCGCAAGTCCCAGGCAACAAGGTTAAAACCAGGCTGTGTTTGCAGTGTGATGGGCATGCACTCGGATGGCATCATTTGGAGGGGTCAGTCTCTCATAGGTGGGGCTCCAACCCCAGGGGCTTCCCACACACAGCAACATTTTGCTGTCATAAAAGGATCAAATCATGCTCATCTTACTGTTGAATGCTCTACCCATCAACCCATACCCTGAGAACTGATGCACAGGTGGGCACAGGAGGAGACCAGGGATTTTTCTGTTAACGAGGCTGGGGCATGAGGGCCACTGTTAATGATGATGGTTGACAGACATTCCCACATTGCCCATTCCCAGCCCATTTTCCTCGTAACCAAGGTCCAAAAGGGGTTTCTCTGAGCGTCACTGCTTTTGAATGTTTTATTAGAGGCTGAAGCCAGCACAGGATATTGAGCACTTCAGCAGCAGAGCAATACAGCGCGTGGTTGGCAGGGTTTCATATGTATCTGATTGTATTCCCAATTACAAGAAATGCACTGAAGCCAGTCCTGAGGCAGGCCAGAGAGCTCCAAGCGCCACAAATCTGGGCCATTTAGCTGCTATGAATTCTTCCTCTCTTCCCTCATGATTCATCTCAAGAGCATTTAAGTCCTCGTAAAAATGCATTGCCAATTAAAAAGTGAAAGTGGCTTTGAAGGATTAGACAAATTGAGGAGTACCTTTTGCAGCAGGGTGGGATTTGAGCATCATTTTTTGTTCGTATCTAGCAAAATCCTGCATGACCCAGTGGGAATGAAAACTCCTGCTGAAAACCTACTTCAAAGTCCATGGTATCCTTCCTTAAATTAAAGTCAAGTCTGGATTGGAGCTGGGGTCTCAGAGCTCCACCTTAATGTGTGAGATGTAGCATCCCAGAGCAAAGCAAGCAACACACTTTTTGAAAAGGCTGAGCCCAAACAGGGGCTCAATTGCAAATCGTTGGTACCTGATGCCAGGGCCACTGGGCAGCTCCTGGGGGAGCAGAACCAGGAACCTGCTGTATCATAGGATCATTGTGTTCAAAGAGACCTTAAAGATCACCTGATTCCAACCCCACTGCCAAGGGCAGGGACAGCTCCCATCTGATCAGGTTGCTCTTGTCCCCTGTCCCTGCTCAGGCAGCAGCACTGCCCAGCCTGTTACCTCCAGCCCGGCACACCCACCAAGGCAGAAGCTGCAAATCCATCCTGTGTGCACAGGCCTTGCCCCGATCCCCCTGAAGCCTCTCCAGGCTTCAGGCGGTGGCTCCCAACAGCTTCAAACAACCGCATTAATCTGTGACAGCCTCCGCTGCCCGAGCGCAGGGAGCGCAGCAGGGGCGGCCCAGACAGACTTTTATGGCCACAAAGGCCACGTCGCACCTGCTGACGGTTGTGAATAGACTTGCAGACAGCACCAGGTGTGCCATTGCAACAGATTGCACAACTGGGTGTGCCTTTCATCTATGTATAGAGCCCCGGCGAGGGGATGGAGCGTGTTCGGCAATTGTCCTAATTTAGCAAAAATCCTATTTGTCCAGCGGGTCGCCCTGCGCGGTCGGCACGTGTATTTCAGGAGCAATTATCTCGGTTGCCCTTGGCCTGGCCCCGGCCCTGGCCCTGCGGGGAGCCGGGAGCGCCGCTTTTATGGCCGGCGGCGAGGGATGGAAATGAGGGAGGGGAAAGGCGAGGGCCGCCGGCCAGGGAGCGCTTCCAGCGGGAAGCATCCCCGCGCCTGGGGAATCCCGCACCCCACCACCCCCACGGGGTGATTCGGCTCGCTTATTTACACTGACAGCCTTTTAGAGAAGACGTTTTAATCATAGCACTGCTCGTGAGAGCTGGGAGTAGCTCGGGGCTTGCAGCCACTTTACAAATAGGGTCACAAAGAGCAGTTACAGACGAGGTCCGTGGACTTGCGAGGTGCTGGTGCCTTCGCTTATGCCACCCAATAGTGAGCCCGACAGCGACACTGCATTGAAGATTTTATTATTCCAGGCTTCATTAGAAGTCTGAGTCATAGCTTCAGGTTCATTAGATTATTTCTATGTCTCAAAGTCAAATCGTAAAGAAGGCAGAGATTCTAAGACTTGTGTTATAAATGTGGACCACTCAATTGTACTCAATAAAAGATGCTGATCTCATGGGGACGGTGGGATGAGATCGGATCAGAGTTCTGCAGGCTGGAGCCAGTATTCATTAGCAGCAAATGGGGACCATGCCTTATGCTAACTGCCCACCCTCCACGGATGTATGTGCGATGGCACGTCCAAAGGATGCATCTAAAATGCAGATGTGGCTTCAAGATTCCATTAGAAAGTTTTTCCTGCCTGGCTTGGCCGATGTATATTGGATTTGCTCTACTTATGATCTCTGACATGAGCCCTGATTAGTGAAGTGACATCTGAATTGTTCTGGCTTTATTTTTATAAATATGAATCATCTACTGTTTTGAAGAAAAAAAAAAAAAAACAAAACCCGAAAAACACAAGGTTAAGTCCTTTGTCCCACATTTTCAAACCTTTGTAATTGCTTATAAAAACTACCACCAAAATCAACATGGAAAAAGTAGAAGGTTGAAGACACATTTATATCTAATATTGCAAATTCAAACACCAGATCCCCCACTGCTTTATGCACAGCTTTCACTATACTGCTGTTTCTGTGGAAAAGTCCCAAACTGTGGAAGAAAATTGAAGTAGTCCCGTGACTGTTTTGTGTGTTTGAGAATTGCACACTGTGAGGACGGTGAGGCAGAGCACAGGGATGGAGTCCAGCACCCCATGGGGTGTAAAGGCCTCAGAGCTACTGCATCCCCCAGGAGTCTGTGGGTGTGTGCCCAGAAGACTCCTGGGGAGGAGCAGACTGGGCAGTGGGGACAATGCCTCTTGTCTGGCTGCCTAGATCAGGGAGAAGTGCTGAGGGACTGCCCAGCTCATGCCACTGCCCTCCATCACCATCACCCACGAGTACCAACTGCCTAAAAACACTCTGAAGCCTGTAGGTTGTGTTGGGGAGGTCACCTCAGAGCAAGCAGAGCACTGGTGCCACCCCACCATCCCTGCGGGTCCCTGCCCACACCCCCTCCACACCACCAGGCGTCCCCTCCTCCCACGCCGTGACCTCCAGCTCACACCCCACCCCCGGGAAGCCTCTGCTGCTGCTCTGGTGGCGGTGGCTCCTTGGTCTCACCCTGCACAGCCCCAGCAGACACCTCCTGCAAGTTCTCCACCCTGGTGAGAGATGGGAACCGCCTCCTGCTGACCAGCAGCAGGAGCTGGGGCCACATTTTGGCAAGACTGGCACTGCCCTTGAGGAGGTTTGGTGCCTTAAGAGGCACAGTCACAGCGCCTTGGAGGGGGCAGAATATTTTATTTTTCCCAGTTACTGCATTATACAGAGAAAAAGCTTTTGACATGTAGCACACACATTTATTAGCTTGACACTAACCACATAAACAAGCTGCTGTGTGACCAGCAATTTTGATGGAATCAAATAGAAACTTTGGTAACTACAGCCTGGAATAAAAGGCATTATTTATTCTATGGACTGTAGTAGTTCATAAAGGCCTCAGCAGCAATCAGGACACACTGTACTAGACAGAGCAGTGGAGACCCCACCTTAAAACACCTTCCAATGTAAATACATCAGAGAGACAGAATTTATTTGCTTCTCACAATAACTCAGCCCTTGACTCACCATGGACCAGGCCCAGCTCAACACAGCTGTGTCTGAACTTTCACAAAGTCTGACTCCACAGACAGAGGCTTTCCAAGGACCTTTCCTCCCTATCAGTAGGAGAACCAGCAATCAGCAATTCTAAAAGCTCTTTTAATAAAAACCTTTTTCATTTATACACCCATTTAGATATGCAGTGCTTTAAAATCAGCCACTGCACACCATCAGACACCTCTGCTGCACTTATTCCAGCTGTTAAGTTCAAGTTTGCATATTTGCAGTCCTCTTCTAAACACACTTAGCACCTCAGTACTCCTGGAGGCACATATAATGTGGGCATGTTGATTAAGTCAGTGAATAACATAACCCAGTGCATAATTAAATTGCCAAGGTTGATCCTCTTTCATTCATGCTCTTAATAGTTTCACATGACAAACAGTCCACATCCAAACTACACGGATAGAACAAATACTGTACGTTCTAATTAGACCACTTTATTAAATCAAATTGTGTTGCTCAGTACATCTGTGCAGGTTGCACAGGCTTCCATGTGAACTGCAGAAATCACGATAAAATCACAATAAACCACTTCCAATTATTAGATTCCAAGAAGTGTTATTGGAGGGGTAAGTCCCACTACTCCCATTTGGGTGATAAGGAAACAGAGCACAGAAAACCTCAGAGAAATCCCTTGTGTTAGTCACCTCATAGTCAAATTAAAATAATTCGGCCTCTCTGGTCCTGCTCCAGAGGACAAAGTTTGATCTAATTTATCAAGTATTGCCCATAAAGCAAACAAAGAAGCATGTGTTCCAGCAGAAGCCCCCATCCTTCACCCCTCCATCACCATCACTGCTGCCCAGCATTGTAATGGGAACAAACAGGAGCACATAATCTTACAGCTGCTCCATTGTCAAAGTGACATGTTAGCAGAAGGATTTACAGACCTGTTTGCTTATGAAATAAAGGTTTGCATGTTCAGAAATGCAAACGCCTCCTCTGCACAGGAGCCACACACCACAGAGAAAGCTGCTCTCTGAAAGCTGTGCTGAACTCAGGAACATTAAGGTATCTGTGACTATTAAGGTTTGCTGCTTTCTTCAAAAAAAAATACCAAAAATGACAATGAACACACAGTTGCCAGTACGTACAGACCACGGTGAGAGGCTCCTGAGGCAGCTGCACCGAGAGCCTGGGCAGCTCTTCAACACAGTGCTGTGAAAAAGGAGAACTGGACACATTCACTCAACCTTTGCACAAGAATCAACATTTGCCTCTCCAAGTCAAATCCTGGCCCCAGTGATGCCAGTAAGTGTTTTGTTAATAATGGAAATTGTGTAAAGATTTTAATTCAGATTTTACTTCCAAATTTATTTAAAGAAAGATTTGCTCTGTGAGAAGTTGAGTTGATTGAGGCAGGCAGATTTACAGCTTTCTGCATGCACAGTACCAGCAGAAAAGCTTTCCTTAAATCATGGTGCTTTACTTTTTGGGTAGTTTAGGAGCTATGTTGTTGTGGAACCACATGAAGCTGAAGATGACACCCATTGTCTTTGGGAAAGTCTCATCATAAGCAAACTTCATGGATTCTTCTAAGGGTATTTCCACAACTTCAATCAGCTCTCCTTCTTCTGGCTGGCCACCTCCTCCACTGGTTCTCATCTGGTCGTTTACTTCTGCATAAAACAATGTCTGCTTAGAACCTGTCAAACCAACTCCAGACCTGGAAAAAAGCAGAGAGAACGCTCTGGTTTAGATAGACAGAAGGCAGCAAGGAGCAAGGAGTGGAAACTGGGGTCCTTAATGTGTGAGAGAGAAATAGATTGAGACAGAATTATTGAGACAGACATTGATTGCAACTTTCATGCAGAAATAGCAACACTTTTGAATACAGCTCCATATAAAATAGATCTATCTTCAAAGATATTCTGCAGCTTTGGAAAAATGTGAGTTTGGGAGAAAATAAAAAAAAAGAAAAAAAATTGGTGAACTGTTGTTCTACATACACTGAAGTCAACAGAAGTTCCTTCAGCTGACCTCAGGGAGAGCAGAAGTGCAGGATGACTCACAGAGATGCACAAACAACAGGAAGAAGCTTCCCAGTGTATCTGTGTGCTGTCGTGCAACATTTGTTTGCTTGTTTTTACACAAATATTTAGATTTTTTACTCTTAAGAGGATTATGTCCATTCACAGCTGGAGTCCTCCACTCACGGACTGGATAGGTAAAGAAGAGAAAGGCAGTCTGAGACTCGCTCTCTATCCTCCCTGAACTTTAGCCTTGACCCAAATGGACCACTGTAAGCACGCACATGTCCAAAGTAATTCAGTCTCCCTGCTGAATTTGCTTCAGTGGATTTAGTTGAGGATATTTTAGATTATGCAGTCTTTCTTCAGCTAGACCGCTTGCTGTGTATTATACTTCTTATTTGTTAATCCTCTATTTCCTTAGGACTATTTAATTTAGGTATTATTAAATAAGGGATAAGTACATAATCCACTCCTTTAGTCCTTCCAAGAAAATATTCACATTGTAATCGCAATTTCTTCATTTCACATGATTACAGGCGTTTTTTCACATTAAATCTGGATCCAAATTTCACTGAAACTATGAATGAGACATTAGGGCAAGATGAAAAATTAGCTTCCATATTATTACACATACAGAGGATTCTCAGATTTGTCGCAGTGTTATGATCTTAGAGTGTACATCCAGATTTACCCAGCAATTAGGCAACTAAATCTTTCAGTTAATCCAGCACACATCACACCCCATAGCAGGAATTAATCATTTGTCTCTCAATTTTCTAAGAACACTGGCAATTATTTTGTTTGGGGAATTAATAGTGACTATTGAAGTTTGTTTCTAATAGTGACTATTGAAGTTGGTTTCTTACATCAATATAGACTTTTAAAAAATACTGAATAGGGAGCGAACCAGTGAACTCTTTTCCTAAAATTACTTCTGTTACATTCTGTGAGTTTGAACAAGATGCTTCACCCCTCCAGGATCATTCCTGCACATCTATGAAAAGAAATTTAACCATCTTTGGCATTCTCAGGAACTGTGAAGGCTGATATTGGACCTCTTTCATTCTGTGCTCATCACTTTATTCCAGTGTCAGGATTGGATACACATTATAACCAACTGTAAAATTTTCAAGACAAAGAATGCAGTTTGCTGGTCATCACAGGTTCCATGAAAAACACAGGACTGTGTATAATATATTTAATGTCCTGTTATTTATGATGAGTGTCAAGTCTGACACCTTCCTCTGGGGTGCCCCACCTGGAGAATGAAAATGATCCAAACCTGAGTATTTCCATGTCTACTTGATATTTTTAAAGGTTATATACAAAAATAGAGACATTTTTTAAGAAGCCCTTCTATGAGAAGCTCTGGCTTGATTATTCACAGTATAATCTCCTTCTATAGCACCTGTGACCATTTACTTATGGAAAACTACAGCTGTGGAAATCAGGAGTTCACACATCTTTTCTCTAAAGTAAAAGAAAACCAATTTCCAAGGTGCTACACTGTAAGATTTAGGTTCTTGCCACCACAGCTCAAATAGCAGGGAGTGATTTCCATATGGTGTAATTTCATTGTACTTACTCATACTATACTCTCTTCTTATGAACTAAATATATCGAGAGTAGCTACTACACTGAATGTATTGAAAAGATCAAAGTCCTGGATACAATGTCTTTCCTCTGTTATGATGTCCAAAGTTTTGGCATTTCTTCATATCTATTGGCATATAATTAGCCATACAAGCCAACAAAAGTTGTAACAATATATATTCAAAGAAGGACACACACACATGATCATTCTGCGTTATTTGATTACCAAACTTACTCTTCTCTGGTGCAGCTTTGCCACAAGATATTAGTTACAACGTAAGAAAAACTTCCAAATGAGCTATAAAGAAAATTAAAGAATGCTGGTATTAACACTCATGATATTCTGTTCTACTCTTTTCTCCCCAAATCAGCAAATCTAACATTTCTAAGCCTACCTAGAATCCCTTCACTATTTAGACAGTGACTTTGCAGACTGTTGCAGGACGTTATTTATAAACACACTCACTGCTATAATTTGTTGTCTAGCTAATCTCCCTCAAAGGAGTCGACAGCTCCTCCCGAACTGATGATACTAAACTGGGAGGGGCTGTTGACTCCCCCAGGGGTGGAGGGGCCCTGCAGAGAGACCTCAACAAATTAAAATTCAGCAATCACCAACCATACAAAGTTTAACAAGGCCAAGTGCTGCATTCTGCACCTGGAATGGGGCAACCCTGGGTGTATGGACAGAGTGGGGAATGAGAGGGGGGAGAGCAGCACTGTGGGAAGGGAGGTCCTGGTTGATGGCAAGGTGAACATGAGCCAGCAGTGCCCTGGCAGCCAGGAAGGACATCCCTATCCTGGGGGGCATCAGGTACAGCATCACCAGCCGGGCAAGGGAGGGGATTGTCCTGCTCTGCTCTGGGCTGGGGCGGCCTCACCTCCAGTGCTGGGGGCAGCTTTAGGTGCCACAATATTAAGAAGATGTTGAGCTATTAGAGAGCATCCAGAGGAGACCACAAGAATAGTGAAGGGTCTGGTGGGGAATCCTTACGAGGAGCAGCTGAGGTCACTTGGTCTGTTCAGCCTGGAGGAGACTGAGAGAAGACCTCAATGGGGTCTTCAACATCCTCATGAGGAGCAGCAGAGGGACAGTGATCTCTTCACTCTCGTGGCCAGTGACAGGACCTGAGGAAACAGCATGAAGCTGAGTCCGGAGAGGATTAGGCTGGATATTAGAAAAAGGTTCTCCACCCAGAGGGTGGTTGGGCGCTGAACAGGCTCCCCAGGGCAGTGGTCACAGCCCCAAGCCTGACAGGACTCAAGCCTTTGGACAATGCTCTCAGGCACACAGTGCGACCCTTGGAGTGTCCTGTGCAGGGTCAGGAGTTGTACTCAATGATCCATGTAGGTCCCTTCCAACTCAGTGTATTCCATCAGTCTATGATTCTAAAAGACTATTTCAATGGTTTCAGAAAGAAGTTGAAAGATACAGAAATATACTTCAATTCTTAAAAGAGGCAAATATCTTACCTTTTTTCACTTGATATTTCATTCTCTAAATGCTCTGGCTTACACTGCCAGTTGATCATTTTTGCATAGATCCGCATGGACTGCCCTTTACTAAATTAAATATTCTCCACTATTGCTTACTGCTGTCTTTCACTACATTTCCAGACTGCTAATGTACCCTGCTTGTCCTTAGAAAATTGCACAAAAATCAATGCTATTCACATTTTGTCTGGCTTAGTACCTTTGGCTTTTATAGAAATCAAAAGTTAGGTTTGTTGCTTTGAAGCTGTTCTGGTTGAAGTAATAAAGTGTTTTTTTCATATAACCTTGCAAAACATTGTACATTTCAATGATTTTGGGTACTGGGGCAGAGGAGGAAGAGAGCAGAGGGGGAGAAGGTAGGTCGGACTGGTGAATAGGCTACAGGAAATACTATGTTTGCAGTGTGCTTTCAGGTTTATCTGTCACTAGGAATTTCCTATGCTTTTTCATAATTACCTGCAATTTCTGAGTATGATGTTTAAGGAATTTTGATGTGCCTCTACTCATATTTATACTCCTTTTTTTGCTACCATTTTCCTCTGTCCCACATCTGTGACATAAGCTTTTCCTTACCCCAGTATTTCCCCCTACAAATAAACACTTTTGCCATGGTCTGAAATGAGTCACCTATTAACAGATTACAGCTACATTCATTAGCTTTGCATCTGTGGAAATCACAGGGGTCAGCACACCCGAGCTGCAAGTGATGAGTTTCACCCTGGGAAAGCCACCTTCCTGATAAAGGTGCCTTCCTGGGACATGAGAGGCTTGGCTGGGGGGAGGGTGAGCAGGTCTGAACTCAGCACCAGCCCACGGTGAGACTTCAGGCTTCGGTGTCAGTCCGGAGTTTTGCACTGTGCTGCCCAAACCTGGAATATCATGGCTCACACTGACCCAGACCTACTAAGCCCGGCTTGACCTAGCTGACGGTTCCAGCTGTGTTCTGATGTGTCTGCACGGTGCTTGACTTATTTGCTACTGCGGGACAAATGCAAATGATCTGCACAAAACACAGCTCGGTTTTCCTCGCCCCTTTATCGTGAGGATCGGTTTCCTCCGAGGAGTTTATGGTCGTTCCAATTAACAGCTACATGGCTGACAAATACTCCTTGTCAAGTCATTAGGGCTTAAGCTCACAAGCCCTGTAATTTCAACAGAGAGATTTTAAACCCTGAAACACTATTAGCACTAAACTTTCTGCATTGCTTCAGACAGTTAGAAACCTCCATTACCTTTGACAACAGCAAGTCTAGGAATGTAAGCATGTCAAAGTAAGGATACCAAAGTCGTATGGTTTTCATCACAATAGTAACTTATACGCAAGTTTAACACATCAAAACAAGATTGTATGCTGCCTTCCCGTATTTCATTTTGAATAAAACACTCAAACAGTGAGATTAAATCATGCTACGTCTTTTAAAGCCTTGGGCAACACTCTTTTAGACAACACCACACCAGAGAAGGAGCTTCTGCAGAATGACTGTGAAGCACGTCTCGCCTCCTGCCCAGGGGTGGGACTGGCTGGCAGCACCAGGTTTTAATTACAGTATTTCCATCTACTTCCTTCTCAGACCAGGGGAAACACAGGAGACAGACTGTCACTCCAATCTGTTTTTGAAATACGGCAATAGCGGCTACCAAAAAGCCTTTAACTCTTCCTTTTTATCAAATGCATGAGGAAGTACACAGCACATGAAATCCAGCTCACAAAACGGGGCTTTTCACTCGCCCTAAGTTCACAAGCATAAAGATACAGTACATACATTTTTTTATCAGAGGTGGAGAAACAGTATCTTATGGCTTAAGAAAAATGTTTGGGTAGTGTCTGAAGCCACAAGTGAGATTGAGTTTGCCAACAGTCAGTTTTCTTCACACTGAGCATGCACACACGTGTGCATGTCCACACACAAATATATTGGTAATCAGGGTCAAAATTCAAAGCTTGGATTTCAGATTAGCTTTGCCTTTCTCTCAAGTCTGGGTGCTCACCTATGCCAACCAATTATCTCATTCATAAGTATCATGTTCGTAAATATTAAACTTTTAATTTGAAGAAACAAGCATGTATGAGAAAAGAAACAATATTTTATATTCTACTCCTCAGCTGCAACATGGGGAACAAATAAATTGACTTATCCTTGTGAAGACCTATTACTTTAGTTCGGATTTCTGATAGACAGCAATTAAAGGCTAAATTTCTCGTAATGTGTTAATATTAAAGAAATAATCTATAAACAATCAACATTCCTATAAACACAGAAATATATCTTTTTTTTTTTTTGTTTTAATCTTACATAGTTAATGTGCAAATTCCTGAAAGCAACATATCCTTTTACAAGACATAAGCCATCTGGATGCAGAATTTGGGTATAGAGTGAATACATAATTCATGTTTACAAATAAATGTGACACAAATCTCTGTTATTTATGCTTAAATCAAGATCCAGTCAGGCATGCAACATGTAAACTGATGATCAGTGACATGCAGCTCCTATTGTCACTTCTTAGGACCTTTGTACAGTTCTGACATCATAAGCAGCAGGTGCAGGGAAAAAAGCACAGAAGTAATTAACATAAAATTATATTACATTATGCCATCACCCAACAGGTGTAGTAGCAGGTGATCTTTCTAATTATAATGTACTCCAACATTTTCAGGGCTTTTATTCCATCTACATAAAAACCTGTGAATACAAACCATTTTTACCAAATTGCACAGAGGCTAAAAGCCATGGCACAGTAATTGGAACATCCAATATTAATTCTCTGAATGCTCTTCTTGTACACTTTGGGAAAAAAATCAAATGTAGGAAGATTAAAGTAAGCACCTATTTTAATACAGCCAGGCCTTTAAACTAATCCATCTGATTTCTTTGCAGCAGGGCTGAGCACCTACAGCTCCTATTGTATCCGAGTCAGAGCCAAGAGTTTTTTACAGCCTCCGGGAGAAAATAAGGATGTATTGAAAGGAAAAGGAAGCTGAACCAGAAACTCTGGTTCAACTCTACCCTGATGTTCTGAGGTGTTATTGAAGTCCAATTAATTTTATAAATATTCTTCAAGAAAACCAACATTTTCAAGAACTAAAAGAAAATACTTTGCAATAGCAATAACAACATCATCATCATCATCAACATCTTATTTCCCTACCCATCTTGTAAGAAAACAAGTCTCAAGGAAGAGAGCTGGAAGAACTTCAACCTAAGAAACTAACTCAGAGATGAATTTCAGCACATGGGATTCAATCTGAAAACTGCTGGGAGACCATGGCAGATAGAAAAACTGTTATATCTGATACATGAGTAAGTTCAGGGTAAGTTGTTTACCTAAGAAATTTTGCATTTGTGAATAAAACCCTAAACATTAAGGGAAGCTTACAGATTTATTTTAGAGATTTCACTAATGGACAGTTTAACTGGCACCCTTCAGCCTTCATGAACCCTCAGTTTATAATTATACTACCAAGGATTAGCTTAATTTCATTATTTTATTATTGAGCAAAGTGATTGCTTTACACCCCTCACATCTACCACCTATGCTATTTTTGACTGATGCCATACATACAACTGACGAGAACTCAAGACCAGTAACCACCAAAACTTTCTGGCAGCCTCCAAAAGCGAATTAGCTGCTGTTGTAATTTAAACCAAACTTTTTGCAATACCAACTGGATGCCAAGCACAAAAGTAGAAATTTGCGTAGCGATAATGAGAAGAAACTCACCACACAGGCTGCAAACAATACAGATTCTTTTCAGAATGATCCCTCCTCTGTCTACACAGCAACATGAACCATCTGCATTTCAATTCACCTTCTGTCTGGCATTTTTCTATAACAGGAACAGATATTTCTGATTTTCGAAGTGTGATTCCTCTGTCCTCCTCCAGTCAAGTCCCTCTAAATATGTTTGTGTTTCTCCTTATCTGCCCCCAGTCTAGCCTCCTTCACTCACCCACACCATACTGTCCTCTTGCTGCTGGAACAACTTGTTCCAAAGATTCTTATTCAAATGGCATAAATTCCCCAACTCCTGGCTTCCTTCCTGATTCCTCATTGACTCCACAGCTCCTCTGTGGATCACTCAAGGTAATTAAGCCTGAGATCTGCTTAATTCAGTGCCTGACTTCTATGTGATGAGTAATAAGTCACTGGAGCTTCGACAGAGCTTAATAATGGGGTCTGGTGGGTTACCTGCATGTGTATGAATTACCCATGGCAGTACTGGGCTCACACTTTCCAAGTTAGATGAGCAACACTAAAAAAAAATCCCCCAAATCCACTGCTACAGGCCCTGATAATAAATGAGGAAAACCCCTGCTATCTTCAGATTGCCTCTAACCTTTACTGTTCCCACTGCTTGAGAACACAGCAAAGTTGAATACAGTCTCAGTACTTTCCTCATTTCCTTACAGAGAATTCTTCTCCACCACAATGAATGTACTTTCCCCAGGTCTGTTTAGTTCTCAGCCTATGATTTTTCTCTGCATTGTTCCTTCATCTCTTTTTCCTCTTTTTCCACTCAAGGTTTTTGTTTACCATTTTTCCCCATAGCCTAAAGTTCTCCCTATGGATTGTCCATGCTCTATCTTTCTTAATCCATTAGGCACAGAACTGTACTGACCTCCCCAGCCAAAACCGTTTCTCCCTTTACATTTGGTGTGTTTTCAGCTTTTCATGTCCTTCTGTTAGGTCTATCTTAATTCCTGCTTTTATTCCAGGCAGGCAATTTCCTTCTCATGACTGTGATTCCAGAAAGGGGTGTCATTAGGAACACAAGACAACTCCCTGTTTTCAGATCAAAGTCTGTGATGAAGGAATATGGACAGGAGGTGAATGACAATGCAGAATCAGAGAATATTCTGAGTTGGAAGGTACCCACAAAGATCATCAAGTTCAACTCCCAGTTTTGAGACAGAGGAGGCATTGTGGAAAATAAATTATATTAGTAATGTAACGCCTCTGCAAAAAAGACAAACAAACTCTAGAGTATAAAGAATGATCTGTGAGATTAGGGGAGATAACGCTTCCACTCTATCTAGGAAAGCCCCCAGTAAAGTACTGTGCTCCACTTTGGGCACTAAGTTTTTAAGAAATATGCAGACCAGATGGAGAGAAGGCAGAGGACAGCAGAAGGAGTGATCAGATATCTAGAAAACATTATCTAAAGAGAAAGACTATATCAACTAAAATAGTTTTGCACAGGCAAAAATAAAATAAAGGGAATATGTTTAACATATAGGTGGAAGGTGCAGAAGTACTTCATGTCCACTGGGGACAGAATAGTAATTATCAATCTTGAAGTAGAGAAAGGGAAATTTAGGCAAGACATGAAAGAAAAGTTGCTCGTGGTACAGACAGATAAGATACTTCAGGCAGAATGCCAAAACCCTCCAAGACACGCCATGGAATGATCAGATTTGAGAGAAAGCACAGGTGCACATTTGTCACAACTGGTGTCAGTCCAGCTCAGGCTGATCTTTGGAAGAGGAGCCATCTAAAGAGAGCCCCCCAAAACTCTGACCTGAGGCACTGGGTCAATAAATAATGCAGAACAACTATTACCCAGATTTCTGGGGTGGCAGATAAGAGTAGAAGCGCAGGATGCATTGTAACTGTAATGGCATGCACATGCATTAATGCAATGCTTTATGCCTGTGCTTTGTATTGACAGTCACAGCATGAAACAGCAGCATCGACCATTTGGAAAAATCTGCTACACTTGGAAAACGCCCAGGAATTCTTATATGTAATATAGGCATTACAGAAAAAATGTCCTTAGGAGACCATAAAGGAACCGATTACTTCCTGTCTTTGCATCAAATCCTCAAGGATCAGAAAGATACGCCAATCCTTGGAGGGAGGAAGAACAGGACACTCCTAATAGGAATACCAAAACACTGAGAATAAAATCCTGATATAGAGCATGAGAAATTAAACAAAAAACCTGTAAAATATCATCTTTGAGGCTTCAACCTTTCACATTAATTTAAAAATGTAAGTACTACACAGGACCTTCTGACTTCAGCATGGATCTCCATGGGCAGAAAGCTGTGTCCACATGGACAATGGAGGATTATGAGCCCTTTGCAAGGGTCTCAACAAAGAAAACCCCAATTGTATACACTCTTCACAAGTCAGTGCAATTAAAAAGAAAAAAGGCAACTGAATGAACAACCACCTGTAACATACAAAGACATTTATCAACACCACAACATAAGAGTTTTAGGCAGATATAAATCATTAATATTGAGTCAAACTTCTACACCGAAGCTACAACCTTCTACAGCTACAGAAATTGTATTCTACTTTTCCTGTTTTGCATTTGTATGCACATACATACATACATATACATATGTATATATCTGCATGCAGCAGCCTGTCAGTGTCACCCAGCCTATGAAATTCTATAGACAGCTTTTGCTCATAAATCTGGAAGACACTTTTTCTTTCAGTAGAACAAACCCTTAATCTGGTTTCAATGAGTTGTAAAAGACAGCTCCTGTGATTCACCCCCTCCCCTCAACAGAAGCACTGCTTGTTAATCCAGCAGGAAATAACATTTGCCAGGATTGACAGCTGTGGATTTGTATTCAATTCCCAAATTAAAAACCAATGACAGGGCCTAGTTCAATGGAGATGTCAAGTAAAATAAAGAAAGTAAAAAACCTGCTGCTTTCTCTGTAAAATACAAACATACATACATTTTGGATAACAATACTAAAAGCTGGGAATGAGATATAATAGGATTAAAGCTGTGTCCAAAGTTTCTCTTGAGGGTTTTTTTTTTTTCACCAACAACTCACATTTTGTATTTTTCCACTTACGTATTCATTCTTCCCTTTACTCCTAATAAATGTTTTAAAACATGTTAAAAACTATTTCAATAACTATTTTAAATCCTGCAAAAACACAATGTAATAATTTTCTCAGTCAAATCAGCAAAATCTTCATATATAACAATAATTATTGTCAAATTCAAAGAAGCTTTAATTACACACCAAATATTACGAAGAGATGTAATGGCACAGGTTCTCATGCTTCTGCAAAATCATGTTAAAGGTTAATCAGAGAGCATCTTGAGCAGTTTCTACCGTTAATCTGAATAATAAGAATCAGAGATGGAAAACACCTAATATAGTAAGGATGGACTGTTTTCTAGTGCTGTAACAAACTGGTCTGAAGAGCCCAATGCAACTGTTAACTGTTCTAATAGTCTTTGGAATAAGTCACAATAGTATGATTCTTCCTGGGAATTCAATCCCATAATTACCATACTGATTATATGATATTTAAAATGCCTTACATTTCTGTAAATACTCCTCTCACTTGCTAAAAATTACACCTTTCTTGTACTTCAGATGTCCATGTTCCTCCAACACACTGATTAAATTAGGGAAGAGGGAACATTCAGGCCACTTCAGCAATCTGAGAAACAGAGAAGTGCAAAGTGTTTTAACTTGCTGCTATTTACCTGTAAGAAGTGATCCTCCTGAGGTCTGCAACAGAAACACGATAGCCACACTCTTCCAAGACTTCCTCACAAGCAATTTCTTCTAAAGAAAGGCCTGGCTTGTCCACAATGCCAGCACAGAGTTCATAGGTGACTCCAACCACAGCAGGTAAGGGTTTCTCCAGGGAAGCGAAGCTCTCCTTGCCCTGATTCTGAAAGACTTGAGGATGGTGCCTTTCTACTTCACACATGTAAACAGCTTTAAAAAACCCCCCAAAACACAAAAGAAAAAGAAACAAGGGGCAGTATGTTAGTTTACTCATATCAAATAGAATAAAGGGTGGGAGACAAATTTTGCCTGGAAATTAACAACCATAAGAGTACTTGAGAGTAACAAGGAACTCAGCTGTGTTATCTGTTAAAATAATGACACACAAAACTGGCATTTTAAAGAACAAAGGTTCTCTCACCATGTCTGTAAATTATTCTTTTAACTCTTATTTGTACTTACATCAGCTGAAATGAATTCATGCACACCTTAAAATAAATAAAAATTGAAAAAGGGAGCTAGTTCGTCCAAGAAATCTAAGTGCCAGAAGCACCATACAGCTTCCATTTGTTGGGCAATGCGGATATCGGGATTTAATTTAAACGATGCAGTTATCTTGCATGAAAGTTGGGTTGCAAATAAAGTACCATGTGCACAATGATGAGTCTTTCAGCCTGTCAACTCAGCTGTTATTTAGAAAGGGTATGAAAAGCATGTATGTTTGTTTGGAAAAAAAAAATCCTCTTTTGAACATATAGTTCCATGCACAGATTCCTGTGTGGGGTCTGAAAAAGACTTCTTGAATTAGTCTACAAACAGCTGCCACTGTAATGCACTCCTAAAGAAAGTGCAAATGTCAGATTTTAGTCCTTAGTTAAGTAAAACCTCTCACTGATGTCAACAGAAGTTTTGCCTGAGTGAGAACTGCAGGACTGGATGTCAACACACAAAGAATCCCTACTGACAGACAACCCCAGATAATTGTCAATTTAATACACAGGTATCATTCCACTTGTTTTTTCTTTGAAATTTCCTTACATCTATCCCCTTGCTTTTCATGAGAGGTTTCCATGAGAGTGTTATAAACCACCCTGAATGAAACTATTTTAAACTTTGAACCTGTTTTTATTCCATTAAAATATTTTACATGGCTATTTCACATACATGTAACATGTTTTCAAATTAGTTTCTCTCTTATTTCCCACTCGAAATCTTGCAGAATTGATATAAAAGAACTCAGGTTTAACAGGCAACTTTTTGTCCTTCCAGGTACTGGATTTAGCTTGGCATTTCTTAAAAAAAAGGTCTCTAGAGAAATGTTGTTGCATAACAGTGAAGTACCACAGTGACTTCTTAAGAACTTGGTCTCTGAGGCAGAGTCTACACCCCAGAAATCTGTGCCTGGGCTCCTTCTGCAACGCTCGTTTTGACACCTCAGAAGTGTAGAATAGCAAGATAAGCACTTGAAAGGGAGATATCAGATCAGTCCAATACCCAAAATCTAATCTTTCCCCAGAAGTTAAAACTATCAAAGCTGCTTGTCTTAGGTACATCCAGGTCTTTGAGATTCAAACAGGTACAGATAGGAGTTTTCCTTTCTTACTTGAGAGAGATGACTTAGAGCTCAGTTTTCTTTTTAAAGCACAGCATGAAGCCAGAAAAAAAAATATTCCCTGCCAGCTCTAAGGGACAGCTCCTTGAAGGGTGTCTATTGTCATTATTCCAAAAACTTCTAAAAGCTAGGAAAATTACCATAAATGACAACCACATCCAAGATTTCTCTGAGACGAGCCAAATCCTCTGAAAGTTTTATTTCTTTTTTAGTACTGACATACCCATATCAGATAATTAAAGAAAGGAAAAAGACATGCATCCCAATAAAGTCTTTGGGCATTAAAACAGAATGCAGGTAAGAGTGTGAGGTACAGAAATATGACATATGTGACCTAAGAGAGTTAAAAGTCTTTTGTATCCCTGAAACCCATCCTGTCATTCCATCAGGCACCTGCCGTTCTCCTTCTCCCTCAGCACAACTGGGCTCCACGTAGATCAAAACCCACATTCCCAGAAGGACCTAATCCAGCAGTCCTCTTCAGAGCAAAGTCCTGTGATATGCCCACACTTCAAGGCCAGGAACAGCTTTTCTCTGGAGATAAGGAAGAAAAGAAGCAGTACCGGCCACTTCTTTAAGAGCCCAAGTATTAGAGCATTCACCAAGGAGTCTGATTAGGAATTTAATATCACCTGGCTTGCAAAGGTTCAAACTCAATTTATCTCTCTAAGATAAGCAAAGCCTAGAAAGCCAAGCTGCCTGCTAATATCAGGGAACAGAGAATCTCTCAAACCTCTCTTGAAGGTGCAAATCTGACTGCACCAGTGATGCACTGGGTGATAAAGAACTCGATGGAAAAGCAGTGTGTGGCCTTCTGGCTAAGGCACGCTCTTCAGAGGGAAACCTCTCCTCTTCCTCATCACAGGCTGTCATCTTACTGCAAATCCACAAAGAGTTTGGAAAGCAGAATCCAGAAGCTCTAGCACAGTCACCCACCCACTTGTCCCATTGCTCCCTTGTTTTCCGATGCTTCCTTGGCCAGGAACTGCCACTTCCTCATTGCTGGGCAGTCTCCTCCATTGCCAGATGGACCCAGCCATGAGAGGCAGCACGGTGAGGAATCAACCTGTGCCCAGAGGAGCTTCTGGCTGCACATCAGGAAGAATGACAACAGAGAGGGTTGGCAGGCATTGGAAAAGGCTTCCCAAGGAAGTGGTGGAATCCACATCTGAACTAATTACCCTGGAGCCACTCAGCTGTAAGAAGCCTCAGAGTGGAAACTCCAGTAGAATTGATGTTCTTACCTTCCTTTCTGTAATGTGGGACAAAGGATAGATGGCTCAGCCAAACTGACCAAATAAGATCACAACTGTTACTCAAAGCAGCCTTTGTAGTTGACACATATAGGGAGTTGTTTGCTACCCCTAAACAGAAGAAAACAACAGTAGGGACCAAGGAGCCAGTGGGGTTTGGCTATCTGGGGAAGGTGCTGGCTGCTCTCTAAACTTCTGACTGCACTGGTGTTTCATACGTCCTGAAACAGAACATGGCTTATGATTCAAATCCTTGATATTTTATTTATTTTAAGTCAGCGGAAAAACAAACATCACAATCCATTGAAAGGTCATTATGCTTCCAGTGAATAAACCAGAATACATGTTCATAGGTCCTAATTCCAGCCCTTCCCAAGAATACATAATTTTATTATATTTGAAAATGTGTGGTCAATTGCCCACCAAAATAAGCATTGACCAATACCTTTGCAAATTAGTCATGGGTGAGGAACATAAACAGAGATACACGTTTAACTTTCTTCTCTCTGCTCCTCCCAAATGTGTGATTTCATAATCATTCAAGATGATCTAAGCCCAGAGCAGTTTGCCTCACTGGTTGTGTGCTCCTGCCACCCCTCAAGTCAGCAAGAACTCCTTCAGCTGCCTGATCCTCAGACCTCCTGTCTGCAGCCATTCTGCTGTGGCTGCATAAGGGCTGCTGCTGCAATGGGAGTGGGGTGGGAATGTAAGGGCAGGGAGGGATGAGTGCCTTTACAAGCAGCACAGACATCAGTGGGAAAAGCTGCTCCTGACAGCACAGCCTAGGGAAAGGCGAGCACACAGGGCACCAGCACATGTGCAGGGGATGTGCCTGGAGAGCGAGCGGCAGCTGCTCACTCACAGCAACGAGCGATCCCTTCCTGGTGGGATCCTGGCAGCATCTGGCAATGAGAAAAGCCTCAGCCTTTGTCTTTGCCTTGTGGAACAGGCACCAGGGCAGACAACAACCACAGAATGGAGATATAAACATAGGGAGGTGAGTAATGTCAGGGCATGGCTGTGATCACTGAGCTGCTGTGGGGTGTCTGACTGACCACTGTGCCTAAGGCCAGGTGCCTGAGCAGCTCCAGCCTCTGGAATGGTTTCGCTCCAGCCTCTGGAATGGTTTCACTCCAGAAACAGTCCAGTCTTTTGAGGCTGATTTGACACTTCCATACAGATAATGCAATGAATGTGTTGCTGCTCAGCACATACCCACATATCTTTATATATATACATATATATACATACATATACATATTTGCACACATATGAAGGCTTCTCCCCAAAACTGCCTCAAAGAGAGCAACAGCTACAGGAGCCCTTTATTCACTGGCAAATAAAAGACAGTGGCTTAGTGATGAACAAATAACCAAACACTTTATACAAGGCAATTAGCACTCCATGAGAAGGGTACACTGTCAATGTAACACTGCTGCACAGCACTGCAGAGACTGTAATCACTGTCAGTAAGAAAAGGCAGTGTGACACTACCCTGGAAAGTTTCCTCTAAAGCTACCATGAGCAGTCTTGAAACACTCTGTGTCAACAGTCAGTGAAATACCTTGTGATTTCTTTTAATTAACATGCAGAGAATATGTATTTCCTTTTTAACTTCTAGAAAGTAAATACTGCTTTGAGTTAAAATAACTGATAAAAAAACTCAGAAAAAAATGTATATTAACCCAAATTAATAATAACTGGTAAAACAAAGCTGTCCACATACTAATGAAAAAGCATACAGTCCTGAATCTCCCTCATTTTAAATTCCCAACTATACAATGCACAGTAAGACAGTAAAAATAAAAGGAATATTTAAGACAAACAAAACAAAAATAAAAATACTGTGCTTCTGTACAAGTAGGTCAAGTAGGAACTTCAAATTAAAGAAATTTCTTGCATGATCATTGTAGAGCTGTTTGTAATTTCATCCAAAAGAGGACAATAACCAGCCCAAAAGCAGAACGTAAGGCTACCCTGATCATTTGTTTCATCTGTAATGGAAATTTCCCTGGTTAGAAATTCTGACTGACTGAAAAGGATGGGCTATCATACAAAGAAACAGAATACAGAACAAAGATTTTATCACCACAGATGCACCAACTTTTAACTGCTAAACCCTTAAGAGCTTGCTTCACTAGAGAGCAAAAGTAAATCTAAAAAAGAGGATTACCTGGGCGGAACTGCTTCACCACAACAAAGCACTGCCGAGAAGTATTAAAGATCAGGATTGACACACTGAGGAGGAAGATAAAAAACCAAAAGATCAATGCTTTATGAAGGATTAATGCAGAACTATTAAACTTACATCTTGTGAATTTAATTTCAAATATATAAATACATGTAAGATTTATTTTATTACTAAAGCCACAACACAACAAGGTCCTTGTCCAAAATCCATCTAGAGGGATAGATAATGGGTCATGTTACCAAAGGCCATGAGAATTTATTCAAAATTAAGTCACTTTCGCCTAGTGGCATGAAAATAAGCACCAATCAATTCCTTCTTCGCAACAGGAACACCACCCCCACCCTCTCTTTCAGTCTAAGGATATTGGTACTAGATAGCAAAAAACCCTTCGAAATAAAAATATATCAGTCTCAAATTAGGATAGTCAAAACCTCAGACACAGCCTAGTCTCATTCAGAGCCAGCGAGTTCTGTATAAGCACAGAGCATCTCCTATCTGTAGCAACTTGCTGGGCTCAGGTTTCAAAACAGACACCATCCAAGTACGATTTTGTACAAATTTAAACTAGTAACTTCAACTGCTACATTCAGTGGTTCTTTGGTTGCTTGCAATAAATGTCACAGGGACAGGTGACAGCCTGAGCACTTGGACATACTCTGGATGTGTAGAGTACTGATGTTCTCTGCTTGCTTAACACACTCTCAGGTTTTACTAGTTTAAGAAAATGCATACGAAAGTTTTTCTCCTTAGCTGGAAGCCCCCTGCCAAAAAAACCCCAAGTGTATATTTTGCTCATTACCATGGCAGCATTCTCTCATTTGTTCTGCCTCACTGTATGCAATCGAGACGTTAATTCATTATTCTATGAACTCTACAATAGATTAGACTCACAATGGCATATTTGCAGGGTTGAGTCAAACTTTCAACTTTCCTTGTAAAAGAACTGTATATTTATTTTCACTATTTGATTTAATAATGAAGTCTCAAGCTGCCAAAGAAAATGTTATCTGATGATTATTAAAAATAATGTTAATGTTTATTATAATAATATATAAAAACCAAAACAGAAGGGAGAAATCCAGATGTTAGCATTTATATTCATGGTTGCTATTCTCAAAGACCTGTACTGCATATTGATGGCTTCCTGCCCTGGGAGATGCCATTTGCAGGCAATTTTAAAGCAAAGGTTTTAGCCTTCGGAGAGGCCGGAGGAGAACATTCACTCTGTTTACTGGCACTGGGGTTCTTTCTGAAATATCTGGGAGTTTGTGTAGGTTGCTGGAAGAAATGAAGTTAAACCACAGACCATAACATTTTTATGGTTACTTAAATATTATTCTTTTATTCCTTGAGTTTTTTTTTTTCCTTTTCATGACTGTTCCTCTCCCCAAAGCGGTACTGTCTGAGGGCAGACACTAAACAAAAGGCAAAAAGGAATTACTGCTACTAAACCTTTGTTGTTTTGTCCATGGGCACTGCCTGAAACTGGAGAGAGCAGCAGCCTAAAGCTGCTGATGAAGAGAAGAGTGGAAGCTTCCTGAAGCAGATGGTTGCCCTTTACCTTTCTTTACATCCACCACCCCAGGCCCAATCTTTCCTTTGGCTTGCCTTCTTCAGCACGTCTCATTAAATAACTCATACCAACTCATTAAAAATGGCTCAGCTATTAGACATTATTTTTTCCTAGGAGTCAATCACTTGAGATTTTTATGGAACAGATGGGAAAATTAAAAACAATCTGTCAGAATTAAGGAACAAGATCAAATTAGCTGGAAAGGAGTAGCAGCAAGTTATTACAATTGTCTGCTTCTCACACCATCTTGAGATGAGAGGGTACAGAAATGGCACAAATCTGTAGAACTTTCTATTTAATTACTTCTAATTTTCTGAGAGACTGACAAACAATTTTGAACAGAAATTCACATTTTTTAACAAACCTCCACACACAAGTTCTATTATTTCCTGTCAGAGTTGGAGAGTCATGGAGGATAAAGTTCAGAATTATACCTTCTTAGGAGGGGTGTAACACCGGGAATGCCATTTGCTGTTTCTTTGTTCTCAAGAAACAACATAACATGAAACATTTCCACAGGTCACTGGGTCTGTAACTTCTGAAAACCCACTGAAGGCTGCATTCAGGACAGTTATTTGAGTATTACACAAAGTTAGAGCAAGACAGTTCAACTGAGCTAAGTGGAGGAGCTTCAGTCCCATTTTCAATGGGTTTCCTTATAATGACCCAAATGTGGGGGTTCAGATGTTTGGTCTGGCCTATAAGGAAAGTACTTACCTTCCGGAGTGTTAAACCACCATACAAAGAATTCACTACAAAATTCGTTTGGGATTCCTATTTTTATGGATGATACAGGCTACCAAAAAGAGCTACTACAAATCCATTAGTAGGTCCAAACACATCTTTCAGTGGTAACATACCATGGGGTATTACAGAGGTATTTGACGTTTCAAGGCAATTCCCTTCAAAAGATTACAACCAGACCCATTTTAGGGTATTATATACACAGCTTTAAATTGAGGAGTAAACACATAACATAAAAAATTAAAACATCCACAAGGACTGTCATGAGCATCTCCACAAATAAAAAATACAGAAAATAAATGAAGCCAAAGCTGTACGTTTGGGAAAAAACATACAGAAGTACTAGAAAAGAAAAAAAAAAAGCTCAGCCACATTTCCTAAAAGAAGGCAGTAATCCTAGACAAGAATTTAACCTAAAATGGATATCAAAGATCCTAATGCAGCAAAAGGCTTCACGCACCCATGTCTCAAACAGGAGCACAAGACCACTTTTTTTGTTATATTTTACAAAGGAAAAGAATACCCAGATATAAAAGGATCATGATAAACCCCAAGCTTCCATCCATGCCTTAAAACAAGTTATAACACCTCTGCATTAAGGAAACACTGTCTCAGCTTAGACCTGCTAATCTTTGCATTTTGGGTGGCAGATTACTACTTTTACCATATTCCACAGGTGTGTATCTTTGCTAGCCAATCCTCCCACAGCTGACTCTGAGGGAAGCCAGAGGTGTAAAAGGAGAGGTCAGGAATGCAAATGCCACTGACCAGTGAAGGAGACTTGTCTCCTCCACACATCTGTCAGTGGCTGCATTAGGGACGACAACCAAACAGAAAAAGAACTTATTAAGAGATGTCAGGGTGTGTGCAATGTCTCCTGGGGCTGGTGAAGACCACAGACCTACTCAGCCTTCAGCCCAGCCTCATGCTCAACTTCCCACTGCAGTAGGTCCCACTCCCTTTATACATAAAATAAATCACTACTATAATGACAGTAGTTTTTCCCAAAGAAAGCATGTAAACAGCTTACTGTGCAATGACAGAGTATCGTTCTATCTATAAATACAGGAGCAATTAGAGTAGCTTTGAAATATTTTAAGAAATATATGTACCTCAAATGTCAGATACAAAGAGCATTTAACCTGCACTTAAACTGTTGTGCTCAAGTTTGCAGTTGAAGTGTGTCTGGTCTTGGCCCATAACACTATATTTTCTGAAAGGGATTCCAATTATTCAGTCAAGGCTGTCATGTAGCATTTAACCATTTAAACTTCAAAAAAGCCCTGACTGAAATAGGTATTAGGATTTTCTGATGGATATTTGACTTCCCTAAACTGTCTAAGTCAATGTGCAGAAATCACAGGCAGCTGACCCAAGGATACTGCAACACAAGAGTGCAGAACCTTAACTCCTCCTCCACCTTTAAGACTCTTATCAAAAGAGAAAATATCCACCTGAATACAACTTTTACACCTGAAAATACCTCTTAGAAGAGTTCAGAAAATTACTGCATTGTGTGCCATAGAAACCTACTTCCACATTTTTCCCTCCCCCAACACAGTACAGCTCTGTATTTATTGAAATCACAGTAACTGATGCTTTGTGATATTCCAGCTCAGCAGACATTTAGTTAGAAATACCACAACTTCACACTCTCAAACCTGAGAAAGGAAGGTGGTGTTTCATGGAGCAACACAAGACACGCAGCATTTGACCACAGCAGCTCCGAGGTAGGGGACAGATGAAAACTGACATCCTGTTAAAATGTGCACACACACATATGGACCACGCAAAGTTAATTCTTTTGAAATACATCCCAGCAATTAGATCAGCAAATAAACTTTGCCACAGCTTCTTAAATATGTACTTTCAGAGCTCTAATACTTGAAAGAAGGTTTTGAGGACTAGGGGGCTTTGTTGATTTTTTTATGTGTGGTTTTTTGGGTTTTTTTTTTTGTCTGAAGGTTTGGGGTTTTTTTGCTTTTTGTTATAGTTTATATTTTTCAGGTAGTCATGTAATTTCGCCTTTTAGTCATCAATTTGATAATCTGTCTTCATGATTTGACAGTTGTTAACCTGGGCTGTAGTTAATCTACATGCAACTGCTGACATTTACTAATTGCTTTTCATGAGACAAACTTTCAAAATCCTTTAATAAATAAAGACCGATTCAGTCTTTCTTTATTCTTAGATGTGGCCTTAATGCTGACTTTACAAACATGAATTTGTAAAACTGAAAAATAATTTGAGAAAATGCCCACGGTATAGCAATTGCAAAGACAAGGACAAGACTGTCCTGTACTTCTGTCAGCGAGCTAAGACTCTCAAGGCTGGAGATGAGGACTTTTAATGACAAACTTGTACTAATAACTAAAATACTAACACGATAAATAATTGATGAGGTAATACAGGCAAAGAAATTGACCTTAAATCCTCGTAAGAGCAACTCAGGAGCTGCTTGTGTCAAGCATGGGTATATGTGTGACACACACAAATTGTGATCAGAAATGAATAATGGAAGATAAAGCACCTAAAAAAAGATTGACATTACCATTGAAAGCCAGGACTTCTCAGGTATTAACCTCAGCCACTTTCACCTACTTTTAAAGGTTAAAAAGTATCTCAAAATTAGTTTAAAGCCTGTAATACTAGTAAGTGCTGCCTACAAACAATAAACTCAGCTCCATGGGGGAGACTTTAGGAACTAATGATGTATGAGTTTTAAAAAACCACAACAAACAAACCAAACCAAACTATCAAAACCCCTTCAATACCACTAATACATAGCCCACAGTATTTCAGTTTTCATTCTCAAAGAAGACAAAGAAAAAGGAATGGCAGATTCCAAAAGGAGACACAAAAACGGCATGCAGGAATAAAAGCAAGTAAGTGATTTAATCAGTCCCCTTGACTCTCAACAGATATTTGGTTTTAAAAATCCCTTTGATACAATCAGAAGAAAATAATCAAATGTAGTGTGCAACCACAGAAGTATTTAGAGATGTATTCATCTCTGCTGGAGAGCATGTGAATATAAAACATACATTTCATATTTTTGCCCACATTGCTCAAAAAGGAGAAAATGTCAAGATTTACAAATCACACGAGATGAAATTTAGTAAGAAAATATATAAATAAATAATTTAGAAGTCCCATAATTGTTTTACCTTTGAAGTATAAATTTTTCTTCTTGATCTTATATGAATTTGGCTTTCTTTGTTCATAGAGGGTTGACAAATTGATTATTCATAGTTTTCCATGTCAGGACTATAATTCCATCTAGTCTTTTTAAACTATTATGTTTGAGAAACACTCCAGAACAGGATTAAAGTATGTTCATAAAATGCTAAGGGGTCAGAATGGACCTTAAAGATCCCCTACTCCCAACCCCCTTTACCAGGGGCAAGGACACCTCCCGCCAGATCAGGTTGCTCAAGGTATTATCCAGCCTGGCTTTGAACATTTCCAGGGTTGGGGCATCTACAACCTCCCTGGGCAACCTGTTCCACTGTCTCACCAGCCTCACAGTAAAAAATTTCTTCCTAATATCTAACCTAAGTTTTCCCTCTTTCAATCTGTCCCTATTACTCCTTGTCTTGTCACTACAGCTCCTGCTGACATCTCTCTCTGGCTTCTCTGTGGGCCCCATTCAGATCCTGGAAGGTGCTGTGAGATCTCCACGTTCACATTTGTGAACACGTGGCCTTCTCTTGTTTGAGTCTAAAATGACTGTGCTTTCAATTTTGAAGTGATAATCACAAACCACCTAAACTTGTTTGAGAGCCTTCAGGAGGCTCAACCTTCAGGAGGGCCTACTTCATCTTATTTCAAAATTATTTTTGATGTCCATAAGAAAAAAATGTGTATAGCTCCTGTGTCACTTCTGTATTCAAATTAGCCATCCATTTCACAGTTGGACACATCCTGAAAATTTCTAATGTGGTGTCTAAAGTGCTGTGTTCTTCTTTTTATCAGCACAGCACCCATGTCTTTAAGCCAGAGAAAACAGCCCCTTCGTTTTCAGAACAGAGATGTAATAAAGCTGTACCCTTTGATTATTCTCCAGAGCAATTCCTTTAGTTTCCCAGAGCTTTAACTACAATGCAGATAGTCCTGAGATTAAACGTGTGTGCTTGCACAATCTTTACTGGTTCATTTAAGTCCTCCTTCAAAGCATTTTGCATCTTTCAAAGCCCAACACCAACCCAATTGGCTGCTTAAAATGCAGCCTATTACAAAAGCAAAGCTATAAGCTCCTGACAAAAACATTCACCCTTTCATACTAATCACAGATAAAGTGGATTTGGCAATAGATAATTAGAGATGTCTAAAAGACTTCAGCATTCTGATGAAATTTGAATGCTTTCTCCAATACAAGGTAAATATTCAATACTAAAAAAAGTAGTGAGCCACGTATGCTTAAGAAAATAAATGTTACTTTGGAAAAAATCAAAAGGAAGATTGGTTTCAGTAAACTGAACTGCAGCAGGAAGTTGTTCATGACACCATAAAGCAGGAAGCATATGTTTGGTTAATCATCAGACCAGCGTAAAAATGGACTAAGAAGCGGTAATAAACCCATATACATGCACTTTTAAAACACAATTTATATCTACTTGTAAAGTAGCAATCTGTACTGCCAACCAGAGAATATTATCAGGACAACTTCTCTGGAATAAACAATTCTCTCAGCAACCTATTTTCATATAACAAAGAAAAAATAAAAAGAAAATTCAACTGCAAAATAAATGAGACATCAAAGCACGCTGCTCTCAATAACATTCCTTAAGTGTCATATCTTGGCCAGTATCCCAGGATACCCTTGGAAATGACACATTGCATCTCAATAGGATTCTTTCAACAAAATATTTTAATAAATAAATTCAGGTTTTATGCTAACTTATTTGATTAAATACAGCTTTATGGGCATTATGTACAACAGATGTCAGAGCCTGATGGGCTTTTGTTCCAATTCCTAATTATTTGTAAAACTGCCATTTATAAACGCTATCACACAGTAAGACCAATAAATAATCCACCTAAAAGTCCTAATGACTTCATTCCATTCTGAAATGGCAAAAGTCAAAGTTTTAAAACAACATCAGGCTTCAAGGACAGTTCACAAAACAAACAGTTCAAGTGTTCTGCACTAAGGTAAGGAAAACCAGCAACTTTTGTTTATTACCTACCAAAATCCAAGTATGATGTGCATAACACAGCCTTTTGCCAGGTATAACTGCACAGTCTCAGTACCATAAGTGAGAAACTGGTAGCTGTTCACATTTTCCCAGATTTTCCCACTTCTAGAATAATGTTTAAATAATTTCCTCTTTTGCAAGAGATACTTTCAGCTAAAATACTAAAATACAGACACCCCAATTGCAGAACATTTCCTATCTTTCCTAAGATTATTTTTACCAATCCCAAATGCAGGCCATGATCATGCCGCTGTCTCTAAGCCACACACAAACTCTTGGCACCCTTCACACAGAACAGGTTTATTTCAAAATCACATGAAAGCAGAGGGAAGATTCTTTCTGATTTCACTGAATATAAGAGAATAAACACATTCATTTATTTTGCATATTACTGGAAACACTAGAAAATTAAATCCCTAAACTTGTAAAAAACCCAAGATGCTTCTAATCTGGATACCAGAAACGTTTATTCAGAAATTTATGACTAACCAGCCAAAATTCTTGTGTACCTTCTCATATAAGAATTTTCAAGGATTCTATTCTTAAAATTAGGCAAATATTTAAGTTCCCAGTGAAGCAATGCCCTCAATAAAGATATTGTTGCCATTTTACCCTGATTCAGTGATACAGCAGAGATTATATGCTATAGGGTGCTTTCATACCACATACTTAAAAAGATGAAATGAGAATCTGAAAATTTGGCTTATGGTTTCATGTTTCTCTCTGATAACTTTATAGCATCAAATACATTAATGTTTCTCTCATTCCTATGCTTTTATTTAGATTGGATCCTAAGGTAACAACACAGTAACTCATTTTAAAAGACAGTAAATACGCCTGCAGAATTCCTGGCACAAAAGCAGAGGATCTGTCAAGTCTTCACTTTAAAAAACCCCAAAAATGAACAACCAAAAACACTCCATTAAGTGCATTTTATTTGCAAATATCATGTGCAAACAAATCGTGTAATTACTTGGGTTGAAGAAAACTAATAGGCTACTACATTTTTTCCTTCTAATACCAGGAAAATTATCATTATTCTGATAGCATCCTTGATAGACAGATATCAAGCCTAGACCTGAGCGTTTTCAATGACAGTGATTACAAAACATGCCTTCCTGGATTGTCTTACTGCTTATTGGTAAAAACAGTTTCTTAGCGCTTAATTTTAAAAGTACTTTCCCCACCATACATAATTTCTCATTCTGTCATTGATTACTGATGAAATTAAATGATTCGGGCCTGCTCTGTAACGTTCCTTTACATTTTGTGATAAGTAGTAATTTCTCTCCTCAGTTGTGCTATCCTCTGCATGAACATGCCCAGCCCTCATTACCTTCTTTCAGCTATTATTTCCCTAAACTTTCCATCATTTTTGTTTGTTGAACTATCTCCAGTTGATTTTAAACACTGCATTATCCTCCACACTATCTTTGAAGATAATCAAGAAAATTCCACATCATTGACACCCTGGAGGAGACATTACAAAGACAGACAAGGTTTACAGAACAACAGCACATCATTGCAAGTAAAAGGCATATGCCACCCAGGAAAAACTTTTTTTTTTACCTATAAGGATGTTAAAAAGCTGTATTTTAAAGCTACTGTGATAACTCTTGTACAAAGGAAGCATCTGAGTTAAATTTCATGGTGTCTTATAATACACTAGGACATAAACCAGAAAAATACATACAGGATTAAGTTTCCATAAAGCCCAAATGATCTGGCATATGAAATAGGAGAAGGAATTTAATCCACTCCTATAATGTGGTCAGGGCACATGACTTCCACTCTGTCTCCATAGCTGCCTGCTACAGCCACCGAGCCAGAATAGCAACCGTGGCTCCTGCAGGCCACTCGCCCGGCTCTGGTGACCCATCCCTGCCTGGCTCTCGTGGCCAGAGCCGGGATGCAGCCGCCTCCTGGCGCAGCTGTTGGGCTGCATTCCTTCCTCCCCTCAGCCAGGGATTTCTGCCCTCGGCCAGGTAACTGCAGAGCACGGAGCCTGGATACCTTCATCTCCTCCTTCTGAGTTATGCTCATTTTTAACCTGCCTCGAGAACCTCTTCCTTTTTGCCCCCAGGACTGGTACCTGCAGGAGAGAACAAGCCGAGGTGTAGATTGCCTTGGTTTCCTTCACCCTGTAAACTCACTCCTGATAGAAAACTTCACTTTTCAGTTGTCTTTGTAGCAGATAAATTATAAAGTTGTTTCTTCCAAGGAAGCAAATTAGATTATGAATTAATTTCTTTCAAATGTGAAACATATTAATCTCTCTACTTAAAAAACAAAAAAGCAAATCTTGTAAGGCAGGAATATAAGAATAAACCTAATGTTTTTTTCATGAAGAATTTTTAAGTCAGGAACTACTGCTGAGTCACTGTGATATGTTTTTGAGGGTAAAAACGCAGCATGAATGGGGTATGATGCACATGTAGAGCTGCAAGTTTTTTAGTCCAAATGCTTTTTACTCATCACACGATATTTTCAGAGTTGAGAGGAACTCACATAACTATCTTGCACACAATTCAGTCTCCTCAAATTTGTTTTCTTTTAAATGTAGTGAACTTTACAGTGCATTTTTCATACTTTCAAACAGAGAAGTAGACATAAAATTGTTTTGTCAACTAGGAAAAGGTACAGTTGTGTCCCTGTTCTCAAGCGTTATTACTCAAAGCACAGAAGAGAGCACATGACTGTACCCTGACCTTCATCTGTTCCCAAATTATGCCTTTTAAAAGCCTTGAATCTGTTTAAGGGGAGCTGCTGAAACCTGAAACTAACGTGGTCTATTGCTTTATAAAGTAGATGAATGTAGAACTTAAGTATTACATTTCAGGCTCTTACTGTACTAAATATAGCAAAATTAGGATGAGGGAGAATATAACTGTAACCTGAGTCTGGTTTTAGAGAATAATTTTTTGTTACAGTTATCGACGGTTACTCTGTAAAATTCAGTATGTTTCTATTTCTAACAGAAAATCACCAGTAATTTGCAGAAGGAAAATGTTCTCCTGATAAAGACTTTTATTTTTAAAAGCCAAGTCCTTAAAAAAAATTAACAGCTCTTCAGGCCGCAAATCACACCCCCACAAATTGCTAACCAGTTCTGACAAACCCAAGTCTAAAAAAGAATCCTGAAATACACCTTGCATCTAAACTTCCATCGCTTGCACTCTGCTTGGTTTTCATCAGGATATGTGTGACCAAACACATCATTTTGAGTATTAAAGGGAAAATTATACTTAATTAGAAAAGTAAGCAGTGCAGAACTGCAGAAAGCATCTTCTGCTGTGTGCCTAACACAACAGGCCAGAATTATGGAACACTTAGGAGCACCACCTCAATAAACTTGTTCAGTAATTACCATGGAGAAGAGGTAATCAAGGATTTTTACTTCTCCTCATTCATTTTTAGTAAACTTCACTGTTGTTTCTAATGACAATAAAACCTTCCAGTGAGCTCTGATAATGTTCATAGGCATGTTTCAAAGAAAGATTAACTAAAGTCTAACTCCACAGGACAAGAACAATAGTAAGCTTATTATTTTCCAACAGAAAAATGGCTTAGAAATTGACAGATTTCTTGACAAGTTTGCAAATTTTTGACAGTTTTCAGATGGGAACTGTAACACTCATTAAATATTTAATATGCTTGTAAAATCATAGAAACCTTCAGGATGCAAGCGACTTTTAGAGATCATCTGATCCAATCTCCTGCTAAAAGTTATGCTAATTTCTAAGTTAGGCCTGATTTCTCAGAGCCTCGCCCAGTCAAGGTTTGGACTTCTCTAAGGATGGATATTCCTCAGTCTCTCTGGGTAAAGCATTCCTGGACCAAACTACTGTCCATGGGTATGTCCTTGTGTCCTGGATCTTCCTTCTGTTACAATTTAAACCTAAATATGGTAAGAAATGCTGCTTCTTTTGTCTATCCTGACACTCAGTTGACTTTTGACAGCAGAGGTTCTGAAGGTTTGCCTTGGCCACAGTTTATTGCACGACCAATAATAAATTGCACATAACTATTTTTGTCTTTAAGTGGCTGGGAGGGATTGGGAATAAGCAATTATTTGTTCAACATAAATTACAGAGGTGACTTGTAGTTCTAAATGATCTTGATCTTAAGAAAGCTCAGGAACCACATACTGTAGACTCATGCCCTGATATGCAATAATGGAATGGAATGGAACGGAAAGGAACGGAAAGGAAAAGTAACACCAATTCTGCTATTTTAACTTGTGCTAGAGTCGCACCAGCCTGCATATGGTCAAATGATCTTGCCCTACTGCAGTATATAGTGAGATTTTAAAAGATGACTCGCACCTAAGGCAAATGAAGTGACTACTGCAGTCCTCGTGTTTTTGTCTTTGTATAATTTAATTAGCTGTTCATCTGAACAGTTGGAAAGGATACATTCATACAACAATAACTTCATCTCGCTTGGTAAATATTTTCCTGTATCTTCTGATATAAATCTATTACATATTGGCTTATATTGACCTAAATTGAAGTGAGACAGAACACTGGGGTCCCAAAGGAACCCAGCACACAAGCTCTCAGTTCACTATCATGCAGGAAGGTAGACGACCTTAAGCATGTTTACTTGGGCTGCTGAAAGAGGATGACAAATAAAAACATGGGTTAGGCACAATGTCTGGATTTATATGATTACACAGTTGGTTTTTTTATTCATCATCACTAAATTTATTATACATATCAATTCTACGTAAATATATAATATATACATGTGTTCTTTCCTGATCTGGAATTCCAACATGCTCAGTTCAGATAAACAGACCTATAAAATCTTGGAGCATTTAACAGTCTTACAGCATTTTCATAAGTAGTTATGAACATTTATGAAAAAGTTATGGAAAATGGACCTTAATTCTGGAAAACATCTACAATCTTCCTCAAGCAGACATACACACCAGGAAATCCTGACCAACAGAACATATGTCCCAGAAACCTCTCCTCTTCTTCAATATTTATTCTTCATTGACAGTAATGAACTTCTAAGAGCTCTCTCAGTATGAATTCCTCTATAATCTTCAGCAACTAGTTAACATGACTTTTCCATAAAACAAGCATCACAGCTATAAATATACAGCAAAATATAGGGCTTTAATACATTATAAGGGATTTTGAATCAGACTAATGTATTGGATAATAATTGCCTTCCTATTCACAAATAAAATTCATGTAAACCCATGGATTTCCTATGCAGAAAGTTCACATTACTACCTTTGGTGTCAGAAGCAATGAATTTCCTTGTGAAAGAGTGTTAGACATTCTGCAGTTCAAAAGTAGTTGCTAATAAGTTCGGGTGGCAGCTGTTGTACATCTGAAGCTAACAAATGTTATGTGACCAGAGATGACTGGCATGACATGTGGCCATAGCCTTTTTATAAAGTTATGCTCGCAACTATTTTAAAAATGTCCACAAAAGTCGTTCACAAATACTGTTCCCAAGAAGTTCATGGAAAACTGATCCTTTAATACTTACCCCACTCAGTTAGTTGCATATATTCACACATTATCACACAGTGATAAACTAAAGTTAAAAGAAAAATAGTCATACAAATTCATCTGGAAGTCACGTTCTCAGCAGTGTGACTTGAGGCTGGATTCACTTGCTTGAATGGGCATATATTCAATTTCCAGCAATCAGTTATGATTTCAGCCTTTGTATCTGCTATCATTAATTCACAGGCACATGCCCATATGGACAGACAAAGTGCAAAGACAGAACTGTCTTCCAGGCAAATTCCAAAAGCAAGTGTGAAGTTCAGTATTGAAATATCACTCCCTTTTCTGTCCTCATTTTCAAGCAGTACAGGCATTTTTAATCTAGCTAATACTTTCCCAGTCTTCCTGAAAATTTTACCTTCATAATCTTTATATAGATAAAAAAGTGTTGCTAGAATTTTATATCTCTCCCAGGTACCCACACATATCTAAAGACTCATGTCAGAAAAAGACTCATGTAAGGACTTAGAGGGTTCCAACAGAGAAGAATTTCCCTAAATGCAACTGATTTCAGTTATTTAATGCACAAAAACCCCACATTTCTTGATGTTGTTCTGGTTATGTCACTATTTATTTTAGTGTCTTGCTACATTTTTTATATTTAATAGATTTAGAAAAGCTTTCTCTTGGAAAAATATTGTCACACTTGCTTTTTATTTTTATCTTCTAGTACCTGAATTTTCAGCAAACAAATTAAATATTAATGCTTTTTGAAAGACATATAAATACTTTAGTTTGTAATAACACTGAGACTTGGTCTGTTTAATATATACCTGATTTGTTATAATCTTGTTTGAACTGATCTTTGAAGTCAGGAGTTAATTGCTTTTCTTTCCTGATCAGAGAAATACATTTGGAAAGACAGAAGAAAGTCCTTCTTTCAGGTAATATATTCCCACTCAACAAAGTGGATTTCATACAATCCAAACTTTCAGTTCCATCTTCTATGTAATCATTAAAGCGTAAAATAAATTATGTGTTAAAACTCTTAATATTTGAATAGTCAAGCACAGACAAAACTTACTGAATACATAATAAACCACAAGGTGATTTTAAAATTTCTGCTAATTCCACCTTAAACAGTAGAGAACCACCTGCAAGTATTACACAAGAAGTGAGAATTGAAGAGGAAATTGGAGGAAAGAGAACATCAACAACACTTGACCAATGAAAGAGAATACAGTATGAAATACAACATGAAGACAGTGGGAAATAATGTGATGCCATTGTTACCTGTCATGTGTCCTCATAAAATCCCAGAACTTCTTAGTGCCATTCTGGGGGGAAAAAAATAAAAAATGTGTCAAATTAAGTCCAAGTGAAAAATTACTTTAATGAAGTTTAACAAAACTTAAGAGGTATTTCTCTGAAAATTTAGTATAGCTGGTTTTATTTAAGAGGCCAGTATTCTGGACTTTGACAGTAAGTATTACAGACACTGAGAACTGTCTTAGGACAGTTTAAAATCTTAGACCCACGATATTATGATGACAGCTAACACAAGTTTATTGAAGTCTTCAGGCCCAGCATCAACTTCAGCTGCCCAATCTAACCATTTGAGGTGCCAGGATGTTATCAACAGCTATGTTTTAATCAGTAAAATAACCCACAGATATGTTCTTCCGTATGTTCTACCATTCTGGTAAGACCAGAAATGGTCTTACCTTGGGAACAGTTCAGCACTTACCTCCTAACTAAACTCATGTGGGATCCAGGAACAAGACACCTTCTCTCTAACCCCTCACAAGGCTCAAAATAGGAGTTTTATCCACACCTAACATGAAGGGGTCACACTCCACTCTACACAGCAGCTGTTCCTCTGCACTGCTGGTGGTGCTGAGGGCACTGTCTCACAGCAGACTTGAGTCGCAGCACTCAGTCAAGAACTGGGAGACTTAAAATGGCTGATTTTCTCAAGCTGGGCCGGTTCCTGTCCTCTGCCAGTTTAAAAAGAACAGTATCCACTACAGCACAGCTGACAGTGATCTCTGAAAACAAGCATTCTTTCACAGTTATAATGAGCATGTACACACTTGCTTACACTTTCATTCTATGGTCTATAGTTACCTATAGCAATTCATAAACACCAGTTAATGGAGATGCATATAATTCTTTACTCTGTTTACTGGAAGTGTGATGGTATTTTTCAGCTCAAATACAACTCAAGAGATCTCACTCCCAGGTCAGTTTTAAGTCTATGTTAGGAATCAGTATGAAACCAGAGGAAATTCTTGTGGTTGATACCTTTTTTTTACTAGCGACGCAAAAACGAGACCTGTTGAAGACCTACATACCTAAAATATGCTTAATGTGAGAAGCAGCACTTGACTTCTATTATAAAGTATGGTTAAACGGATGATCAAACCCTGAGCAACTGGTTAATGATTTAAAGCAGGTAAATGTGAGCAATGAGAGAAGAATCAAGTTCGGTTGGTGGGTAAAGGTGCCAACCAATATAGACAGGCCCTTCAGCTCTATTACAGATGTCATGGCTACCAAGTACACAACAGCTGGTGGGGATTAGATAACAAGCACTCTGGTTCAGAGATTAAGCCCCTGTGCTTTATGAGTTTACCAAGCTTTTTGGAAGAGGGACTGTTTGCTTGCTAGCTGGGCTTTTCTTCATTCCCATAACTCTAATTATAAACAGTTGTTCACCTCAAGAGAAACTCTAATCCATGCTTCCATTGGTGTCTGCACATACCTTCTGTTAGCGCTGACAGGAATCGAGTGTGTGCATTACACGAGAAGTCCTGTCATTATTTAAATGCAATACAATGTTGAAAGAGAAATAAAGACAGCAAAATCTGTGTGAACTGAAGTATGATACTGAAGTGTGATACTTCAGTGTGAACTGAAGTATCAAAGCCATTGCTTCCAAAGCTGAGTGTATATCCAATTCATTCCACCTGGTGAGAGACAGAGGAACAACTTGGATAGGACTATGATACAACACACTGTTGCAACATGGGCTGTGTTGTATGGTAAGAGAATTTAAGGTATTAAATGTGCAAAGTCAGCTCAATCTTTCCGTAGGTTTATTTCTACCTGTAAGTAAGGTATTTGTGGGATTTGTTAGCCGATTGCTGAGCAATCTTCCATTTAACACAAAAGAGTTGGAAAACTGAGGACCAAGGGTAACATCTTCTGCATGGAACTTCATACTGTTTCTCTAGTCTCAACCTTCCCCTGCTCCAAATCATAAGATGTGCTACCATCATCCATTCTCCCGTTTTAGTGTCCACTCTGGAGAAGTGTGGGTATCCAGCTGATGGAGATGGCAAAAAAAGCCTGAATCAAGTCTCTCCTTGCATTAATTTAGGCTGTTAGTCCTGTGATACTGCATTCTAACATACCATCCCACCAACAATCTTCCTGGCTCTTTCCTCTTCCATCATTTTGCAAATTATGGAACCTGATTGCTTTGGGGCACTTAAGAGAGGGTTTCAAATAGCTGAGGAAAATTACACCCTAGAGAATCATCCTCATGCAGATGGGATCCATCAGAACTGAATGACTTCTTCCCAAGGAAGAGCTCCATTACCATTAAGAGAATCTACCTCACAGACGTGCACATAATTTTTAGCAGAAAGTAAAAGAAAGAACTTAGTACCTAAAAAGAAATTAATCAGCAAATAAAATCTGTATTTTCTGTTTTATAAGCCCAGATAAAGCACTTTCTCTAGAACATGATTTGATTAGTTTAAGACCCAAACTCAAAACCAGCCACAAGCTAAAATAATTTGAGCCAAGACATTGGTTAGTATCATATACTCTGACTGGACAATGTTTATTAAGATATTTTCTGCCTATATTTGAATTAAAAAGTTATTTTGTATGATCAAGTTGCACCTGTCCAAATAAATAAATCAATAAACAAATGAAACATTCCAACATCACTTTGTTTACAGTGGCAGAAACTCAAATGAGTCCCATTCATGCCCTATTGTCGAAGTCAAATGTAATTTGAACCCAACCGTATGGAGTTGAGTTTCTATTGTGCCCAATGCATGGTTCTTTCCTAACAGACTGGTTGGAAGGTTGCTAATTATTAATAGCATGTAAACAGTTACCAATGGTTCTTATGCTGCTTTACATACTTTACAGAACATTAATTCCAGACAGCTTCTAACCAACTATATCAAGCTGTATGTAGTATCTCTATCTTATCTTTAAGACAAAAGTATTACTTGCTGAACTGATCAAGATTCATGCTTTTAAAAGCCAAGTGGCTATCATTACTTGTTAAACTGTTCCAGTCTATATTTCCTGGTCTTTGACAATGCTCTGCTATCACCACAGTTACAGATAGCTGGAATATTAAAGGTGTCAATGGTCAACATGACTCCCACAAAAGAGAAGTATCTTTGTGAAACACAAAGGCTCTCTCAAACCCTTAACATTATTCATTTTAATAGCATATGTAATTGCATTATTATAAGTAGCACATTCTCAAATGTCTAATAAGGAACAATCACAGTATCTCTCAATGCAGTGAGAACTGAGTATAACTGATTGCTGGGAGATCTAAACACTGATGACAGGAAAGAGAAAGGATTATATTATGACATTTGAGAAAGATTAAAAAAATTATTCTTCAAACAGGAAATGTGTCCTGTGATGTTTATAAAGACAAATATGTCAGAAGTATTTTATACTAGTTTTAATCTGTTCAGAATAGCAGTTCTGATACTGCAACAACCTTGTGTAACACTTAATCGATTTGGTAAATCTTTAATCACAAAGTAATCACACTCTAGTTCTGTGCTCAGTGATCAGGTTCTGTGATGTTGCAACACTCAACTAGTGCATATAGTATGTGTAAATTAATAAAGCTGTATTCCAGGAGAGGCAGCATGTGAGACAACTTCGTTTCACATTACACAGAGGATGGATCACTTACATAAGTACTAATTGCATAAGAAAGCCATACCAGGTCAGACAAGATGTCCATCTTGCCTGGCAACCTGTCTCTAAAATTTAAGAACAGAGAAAGCACACAGCAATGCTTCCCCAGAACGCTCTTCTAAGTCTTTGACAAAACGCAGCTGAAGGGTGGCAAAAGACAGTGCCTCAAAAAGGCATCCAAATTAAAGACAATCCTCCCCCAACTCCAAAAAGCAAGGGCAAATAGCCATTTCTGTACTACCTGAATGTGCAAAGTGTGTCACAAGACCATCTTGTCTATAAGACTGACTTGGTAATGGCATTGATAACTTAATCAGAATTACAGCAGCTCACTCCCAGCTTGACAGTCTGCACAAGGATACTCAATGTGTTTTGGTACAATTGATTCCTGGACAACCAGGAATTGCCAGGTGCTCTCTGCTAGACAAGTGTTGACAGTGGATGCAAGTTCAGCAGATGTGACTCCTACCTGTGCAGAGCTGTTTATGTCACCCATACTTGAACTTCACATTCTCTTTCCTGCTACTATCCTTGAAATCATTTTCCTAAGACTCTTCCTGCACCTGCTCAGTGTCATAATTACAGGCAGGAGTCTCTTCACACCGACTGTTATGGATAAGTTGGACTTGTCTGCAGCCTATCAAAATACCATTCTTTTTCCCACATACCCTCTGGTTAAAATGCCTTAAGGATGACTGTGCCATGGGTATTGCTGTCCTTTGCTTTCCTCCACCACTTGAGGCAATATAATATCTGAACAACAAGGTCAAATCACTGCCAGAATGCCTAAAGGATAACCTTGCTTGCTAGAGGAACTCGCCTAAGATTTAGCCCGGGCAGGCCAATAAAGAAGAGAAAATGGACTTGCTGTGCTAATGACATAGAAAGAAACATTCACTGGCACTGAATGTATGGTGGCACTGGATTTCCTCCACGTGTGACAGACCCTGAACATGCTGTGACACAAGTCACTGGGAGTTTCTACTTTTCATTTGGGGCAGCTTAAACGCCTTCCTCCTTCTTTTCCCTGAGGGCAGTGCCCATGAGCAGTCTGCCACCTGAGAAGCTCTTGAACCAGCTCCTACATGAGGTAACGTGAATGCCCCTGTACCAGCACTCATCACTGTTAGACTGATACCATCCTGGGCTTTCAAAAAACCCCCAACCCAAACAAACCAACCCCCTCAGACTGGCCGTGGTGTACAGCCCTCCTGGGATTCACAATTTCCCTGTAGATGCCGCTTCTTCAAATGGAAAGAATAAGTACTTAAACACAATTTTAGAGAGAGAGATGTAGGCCTTTCCTCAAGGATCATTCCAAGAATCTTCCCAATGAACGAGATCCTTTTTATAAATAATTTAATTGAATTAGAGCTGTGGTACCCCAGTTAAAAGATGCTACTGAGTTTCAAGGCGAGGAAGAGAAAGGACAGTGGTGCTGCAGTCCATGCCACGCAGCTTACGGTAACCTTGGTACAATGCCACCCACACTAAGGGCTGACAACACAGAAGTCTGTGAAACCATGAATGACACAGAGATGGTGAATGTGAAACAAATATTCACTATTTCTCATAATACAGAAGCACTATGACATAGCTGGCTACCTGGGAAAAAGGTTGAGGTTTTTCTGGGCACTGATCTGTCTCCTCTCAATGAACCAGTGCTCAAGTCCTGCAGCTGCACAGAGAGGTTTGCCTTGCTTATGTATAAAAGAATTAACTGAGAGCTTCTGAAAGAGCTATATACAAACTGCATTACATGTATGTTTTAAACATGCACAATTAAAGGCTTATCCTTCTTAGATTTTATTAAAAGTTTTATTCTGAAGAGTAAACCAAAAACGTTGGTGTAACAAGTGAAAGAACACTCACAAAACAGCTTTAAATGTTTCCTTTAACTCTGCGTAACGATTTTTTCACAACATCCCACAAGGGGATATAAAATAAATCCTCCATACACAGGTTTACAGTAACAGATTTCCTGTAGTTACTCTGTTGGGAGTTCAGATTATTCCACAAAACAAAATTTACATTGGATTGTCACTAATTTAATGACTCCTTGAAATGAGCTCTGGACAGACAACGCATGACTGAAGGAGAAACAGTCTTTACCCAAAATCTACTTAGTTTCTCCTATATTATTTGCCTTATACAAGTATTTAATGACTTCAAAAGTGACCAAATTAAAGGCACTGCCTTATATAATCTCCCACGTTTATCGACAGAAAACTTCTGCTTGGGCAGAAAAAGTCTAAGTGGCCAAGAACTGTAACATTACACCAAAACCACATCAATAAAAGGGTTTTGTACCTTGTATTACATATTTTTGATGAGAAAGGTAACATGCCATGCAGGCAGATGACTTATAATGCAGGAACCATATGTCCAAAATAAGCAAACTAACTTCACATATACCACTAGAAGAGAAAGAAAAAAAAAATCTGTCCATGACAATGATTAACTTCTTTCTGTTTACCTTACAGGAGAGACAACATGAGGTTTGGCGACCCATTGTGAAAGGCACTAAACACATGTAGTGGGAACAGTTCCTGTTCAATGATCTTACAATTCAGTTAGAGCTCAGACAAAAGTTGATGTAAACAAACAGAGGCAGTTAAGAAAAATGACAAATACATTATGATTTAGATAAGCTACATGCACAAGTTACGAGAGTTAAAATGACAAACAGCAGTCAGGATTCCCCAGTCTCTACCAGTTGGACTGGGTTTAAAGCAGTCACCCAAGAAGCAAATGTTCCATATTTGTGAAAAAATTCAACCGGAGAAGTTGAAGCAATTATAAAAATAACTCTGTTCTTATTGCTCCATTTACTCTTTTTCCACGCTCCTAAGACACAAAAGCAGTTAATGTCCTTAATGCAAAGGGATAATGAGAATTCTTCATGTAACAAAATAACTACACTATAGGTACAGAAAAACAGGTAAGAGAATTAATTGGCAAATAACGGTCTTAAACCAGAGTCAGCAAAGCCAGGCAAGGGTGAGGTCCCTATTTAATGATTTACATGGACCAAAGCAGTAAAACTCCCTAGAGGAAGAATCAATTTTTTGCTTTTTTTCTGCACTCAAAAAACTTTTTTAAAGGTTTGAGGGTTATGCTTTCTTTCAAAAAAAGTAAAGCTTGTTTTTCTATTGCACTTATTTTCACACTCAACCAACCTACAAATGTATTCACACAGTTTAGTATCAATGTGCAGAGCAATGCCTCTATCTGGGAATTCACCATACATTCTCCTGTTGAAGTGTCATGTTGCCCAGACCTTCATAGCAAGAGAACACCAAACTTGTCATTTTATTAGATGGGTTTTGGTCAGGTTAATCCAGATGAGCATTGTGCCTGGAGAGTCAAGTAACTGACTCATGAAGACAAAAATATGCACCAACACAACCAGCTCCTGCTGCCTCCTGCCACCTTTATTTCCTGAAGTGGTCTCAGCTTAATTCTTTTCAGCCATATTCACCTTTTTATGACCAGTAAAAGCTGTCAAGAGATAAATTTGCAATAAAAGCACCTCAGTAATTCAGAACTTTTTGCTTTATAAAAATATATGGTTCTACAACAGCAAAGATGTGTATTAGCTGCTGCTTCTCAAGTCACATATTCTGGGCTAAACACAGTGGATTTCCCCTATGGTAAAGTCATAAAAGTTATGTCCTCATCCCTCTGTAAATGAACCTTTTCCTTCCTTTCTCCACTCACTACTGAAGAAGTGCTGCTATCAGTTGAGGTTTCCTGGTTACATTTCTTTTTTAGCCTAATGGAACCTGATGTCACATCTGTAGTGGTTTTCAGTGGCAACATACGAGGATTGACAACCTAATGTAAACCATTTCTTGCCAGTTAAATTATTAATGCTGGAACTCACTGTTCTATAGAATCAATACAAAATGTTTTCAGCGCCCACAATGATGTGCCCACAAAAACTGCACTTCCAGGACAAACTCAGGACTTTATTCTTTTCACTTCACTATCAGAGACAATTAGACACCAAACTACCTTGCACTGTCTGAACATTTTTCATAGTATTTTCAGCACATGGCAAAAATTATGTGAGTTACTCAACAAAAAAAAAATCACCCCCAAAATACAGTTTGGAATTTTTTTAAAGAAATAAAGCATGGGTATTAATCACAATGCTATGAAACCTGTATGAAGAACAGAAATCAAACTGAGATAGACAGCTAAAGCAAGTTTGGACTTCTGAAGTTTCCCAAATGATAATAAAATACCTATTCAATACACTTTAAAAGCTTCATTGCTTCCTGTTGAAAAATTTTATTGGATTAATGAGTCAGTGGGGTGGATTTTTGTTTATAGAAGCTAAAGAATTGCCATGCTGTATCTAAAAATCTTCATCCACTAAAAAAACCAATGCAAATGAACAGTCAAAAATTCAAGAACATTTAATATTCAGCTTTTTCATCTAAAAGAAAAACCCTGTCCTGAATAGACTACTTTGCATCTGAAATCTGTTTGAAATAATGACTTATCATAATTTTTTGTCTACTTGAAAGGTTTGATTAGTAGCAAGTAAGGAGAATGCTGTCTTCTTTTTATATAATTACAGTCTTCTTAGAAAGTTCCACATTATCTTTCAAAATGAAAGCAAGCACTTTCAGCTGGCATAAAACCAGATAACTCAGTTAAAAAAAATTAAAATCAATAAAATAATTTCAATTTGCATTAGCTGAGCAATGTTTTTTTTTTTTTCCTTTTGAATGTATACATCAGTATTAGAGAACTGTTTTATGCTGGGCTATCTTATCACATTAACTACTAATTCAAATGCAAAGTTGAAGGCACTGTGTCCTGGGGTGCAGTCCCAAAACAGTGTAAGTCAAACAAAACCCAGGCTGCCCCTTTTCCTACTCCAGCTGCACATCTTTACCCTTATCCCACCACTGAGATTTGTGTGGGCTGATTATGGGAACTGACCTAATTGAAAAAGGTTTTTTGCTCTAGGAAAAAAAAAATCAAAACTGATGAAAAAATTATTTCGTAGAATGAAAGTGAAAAAGTAATAATGAAAAATTATTAGTCAACATGAATGTAATGTCATTTTCAGATTGCAAGTTCTCAGCAGTGACTATTAAACAGAACAGCCTTGGTCTACTCACAACTACTCCAAGAGGACAGAGATGTGTCTGATAGGGAGTGTTCTACAGAGAGAAACATGCACACAAAAATGCCAAAATTACCATTTCAGTCCACACCCACTAATCCACTCCATCAGACTGCACACGCTGGAGTAAATGAAGCCTCATCTTCAAAAGCAATTTGCAGAATTACTTGCTGATGTTGAAAAACTACTTCAAAAGAGTTTAAGTGTTATGGAATTTTACTGGGTTTTTTAAACAAGCCACTGTTTAAGCTCAAGAGGAAGGGGGGGAGTGTTTGCTTTTTAAACAAAGCTTGTAATATTTCATTACTAAACTATCCGGAGTGTTTATTTTAAAAGCATCATGATTACAAATAATGGCATTTTTCAGTTTTTGACTTCCCTATTCAAGTATTTCAGTAAGAAATTACTGACTTCAGTGCCTTTGTGGAACGTGCATCCAAAAATACACAAACTGATGACTTTTTAACAGTATTAAAAGCAAACATTCTACCTGAAGCAAAATACTAGTGCTGCTAATTGGCTTTAATTGACAATATTAACAGTTTCAGAAGTAAGACTGAGCTAGTGAAGTCCATGGGGACAAAACATCCTTTACATTAAAGGACATGATGCCAGCCCCAGCTGACAGAGCAGTTCTGGGCAGGGCAGGATGAAGTTGCTGTGGTCTCACTACACTCATTTTAAGGCTTGAACAAGAGACTGGAGTGCTCAGCTCTGTGTGACAGCCAAGTCTTTGATGCATGGGCTTCTTATCTGAAATTAGCTGGAAGACATAAAGGTACTTCTTGAAGAAACTTTAACATATACCAGTGGAGACCACACCAGGGATACCTCAAGAGACATAAAACCTAAGGTCATAGACTGTAATTTTTACAACCCATATCAATTTTCTCTTCAAAGAGAGGGTTATTCTGGTAGGAGTGTGTAATGAAACTGCAAACAGATGGTTACAGCAATAGTTTACTGTTCAAAGGTGCAATTTTTTCACACTTTGGGAGGTAAAATAAACAATGGAGAATGCATTAATTTATTCAACTGTTAATGCAATACTGGGCCAAGCCACTTTGTTCACTTTATGTACATCAACTGCCAGAACATTACAACTAAGATACCTGATATGTAAGTAAACTTTCTCCTATAATGCTCTGGAAGTTTACTTTTCAGGTCACAGTTTGTTTTTTTGTGTGTACTTTTCAACAATGGACTTGTTGCAGTTTACCTTGGCATTCAGCTATCATTAAGATTGCTTACCTTTGAATGAAATTTATAAAACACGAGAATTAAGCATATATAAGTACATTAAATTAAATCAAATCTCCCTTCTCACCTTGTTTTTTTGTTTTTAATATACATCATTATCATGAACAATTGCTTGTACAGATCAAACACACTTTATTCCAAGGCAAATCCACAGCAGTGCACTGAAATCTATACTACAAAGAATAAGGACATTAAGAAACATAATATGCACAAAGATCAAATTTATGACTTTTCTCACATCATTTTGCTGCCAAGTCAGCATATAATTTAAGGTTATAAGTTGAGATACAGATGGGGATTTCCTAGTGTTAACTTAAATCCAATTCTGTACAAAGGAACCAACTGCTAGCAGGTAGTCTCCAGACTCCTCTGTCATTGTATACAAATGATAAAATTTCAAGTGAATATTCAACTGTTCTTTTACATAAATTCCTGTTATATTATTGGATTTTGCTGCATGTATTTTGCCATTTTCAGTAAACTGTGTTTTCCCTTTGAAGTCTCTGACACACTTTCTTATTTTGCAGGGATAAAAGGAACATACACCTTCCATATTTACAAAATTACTTATGCTACTTTTTCCAGAACACTATAGTAACACATAAAACCTGAAACTCTGTATGGGCATAGATAAGAAATACATTCCCAATAACAAAACAAGTTTTAACAGAGATAATATAATTTGGAAACTGCCTTCAGCCGATGTGACAGCAAAATACTTTACTGTAAATAATTGCTGCACTTTCAAACAGATGTATTGCACATCTCACACTTGTACCCATACTTGCTGAAAACCTCCCCAGAAAAGGCCTTTTCTCTAATCTTTCACCACTATTTTTCTGTTATTGTTTAAGAAAAACTCTCACACAATTTGCAGTAACTGTAATAGGAGGCTGAGAAACGTAAATCCGGAAGGCAGATCTGCTGGCTCCAGCTCAGAGAATAAAAGCCAGAGAAATAACTCAACCAAAAGCTGCTGAGAACTCCTGGGTGTTCTGTGCTTCATTTCTTTTTCTGGAGTTTTCCCTATTTGTATAAATTGTTGCATATTCATTTAGCTGGAAACAAACAAACAAACAAGCATGGCCTTTGTAGTTCAGTAATAAATGAATCTCAGGAACATAGACATGGGTTCATAGCCCTACTCCCAGTTTATAATAATTCATTAATAACTCGAAAAGATAAGATTTAAGAAAGCACTTTTTAGCATTCAATAACCTTCACCTCTAAGACCCTCACTAGAAAGATGTAAGAATTGAATTTAGACTTTACTTTGGACCACTGCAATTTCAGCCAAATGCCAGAACCCCCCAGCTGCATCTAAAAATTTTTACTGAAAAATGTAATTTCTGTGGTGGGACTTAAACTGCAATATTTGTCTAGGATTACAGAATTAGTTCTGTTCTACTACCTGATAGAGCAATGGTGAAATTAAGTGAGACTGATTCCTGAAAATTCCTTTGCAAAATGAGACTTAAACTCCTAAGTTACTAAATACAACATTTTCCAAACTTCTAAATTTTACTAAGACACACATAATTATAAGAATTTTTTTTTTTTTCAGAGAGACCAAAAGAATTAAAAACATCTTCAGGAAACCTGTTTTCATCTCTTCTTGTCCATTGGCAGCTGCTTCTTTTGATGAGTTACCAAGATAAAGAGCCTGACTGAAATTTCAGACTAGTGATATTTAATGACAGGCAGGGGCAATAACTCTGCACTCATCATAACATACCTAGATCAATCATGTCTGTCTGTAGTAGCTGCTTCAAGACAGAGTGAAATTCAATATAAAGTACCCATTGCAAGTTTGAGACCCCACAGTTGAAGAGAATTCTCACTGAATATTCTTGAGCTCCTTCCTGTACTCATCCTGTGCACTCATTAGTCAAAATAACCTTTCAACCCTTCAGGACGACGACTCTTCAAATGCTACACACAGGACAAACACTGCTTTGGTCCACACCACATTCCCACAACTCGTGATTCCTGGGCCAGTTACTGGTATAGCCCAGCCTCATGTAGGATCTCTGCCTCAGAGAGAGATTCACCCCTTGACTTTGCTGAGATTTAGGGCTTTCACCTCATCTCTGCAGGCACAGCAGGGAGAGAAGCAAACACAAGTATAGTAGGTAGAAGGAGAAAATGAATCTTAAAATCATCAGTCCCAAGGCAACCACTACGCCTACGAGCATAATTTCTTCTTCTTTGCTACCCTAGGTCATGACCCTCATCCAAGAGAGGAAGGAAAGAAACTGTCCTTTCATCATTAATTTTGCTATGTCATTCAGGAAAACAACACTGGCAACACCAGAAAACCACAGTGTAAGTTGCCACTGGTATTTCAGCCAAAAGCTAATCACCACCATCAATTGTCTAATATTTCTCATTACCTCTTTATTCATTCTAACAATCCACTGCAACTTATACAGGATCTGATTAAAATCTTTTCTGGCTGACAAAGAACCAGCAGGAAAAAAAAACTATCCCTCTTCTACCACAAAACTGGGCTACTCCATATTTAAATAGATGATAAATCTGCATTCAAAAACTATGAAGCTGATGAATGCTGCTCTAATTTAAAAAAAAAAACCCAGTCAAACTACTGACTGTGTCACCTGAAGCAGAATGCTGATAAGAAAAACCCTGTCCATAGACTGTTATATCATTAAAACTGGATTTTAAAAAACCCCAAACAACACAGAAAACAATCCATCATGCATAACTGCAGTTACTTGGTTTCCCTAAAGCACCTGATAAGCAATATCAAAGATCACGTGAGTATGATTTTAAAACTAATTAATAAATCTATTTGTATATATATATATATAACTCAAAAAGGACAAAATACATCCGAGGCAGCATTCAATGCAGAAAATACAGCTAAATGAACTGTACACCTTGCCTCACACTCCAGGCTGGTACCTGCCAACAAAGAACCAGCATTAACAAGACTGACCAAGGTTAGTAGGCAGCACTTGGGACAGCCTGAGTTTCATCAAAGTTGGGAACAAAGCCAGGTGCAGCACTGCTGTGTCTCCATGGTGAAGTAAGAGCAGGGAAGGACACATCCTATACACCAAATCTCACAGGAACTCTAAGTTACCACTTCCTCCAAGTATGTTCATAGACAGGGTCCCAGGATTTTGAGCATGTCTCCTTAGCAGTTCTGAATACTATGAGCATGTTAAAACTATTTACTGGCCACTTCTGTTGGCTCCTTCAATAGAACACCAAGACACTTTAAGCTCTAAGACTTTATTCTGAACATGCAATGGCACGAACCCAGCACATACAGAAGAGCCTAAATCTTAGACAAAGAATGCAGGTCACAAGTTCACTCCACAGGGTCAGCAGGGCTGGTCTGAGAATGAAGATCCAACATCCACAACTACTACAGGCAATTACACACCTTCCCTTGCAAGAGCAAGACACATTTTTCTCCCTAAAAAGTATACAAAACATACCACTGCAGAAAGTTGTTTCTCTTCCCGTTCATGCTCTCCCCAAGGCACAACTGTTGGGTGTGGTTTGTCATCCCACTTACTGCAGGACTGGAAGGCACGACATTGCTCTATCCTGTGGGCTGCAGAAGAAATGTACAGACAGAGGGGAGGGAAAACATAATGCCAACTGGCATTCATCGAAGTTTTTTGAGAAATACTTCAAAAGCAAATATCCCAACAGTTTTTCTGTTTAGTGAAATAGTTTCCCTGACTTTGTCAGCCCCTGGGTGTGATTACATGTCTACTGTTCCACCCCCCCAATGTAATTCTTACACTTAAATCTTGACATTTATATTACTACTTTAACAAATTAATCTTTCTCTATGGAGTGATATAATAATGCTCCAGGGAGGCTCGTATGTTCCCATGAGTCCTGTGAGAGTTCTGCCAAGAGGTTTGAACTTCTAGACAGATCAAAGAGAAAGTAGTAAGACAAAAAGAAACAAGATTCTCCACACCAACAGGTTAACTATCTCTCCTTGACAAGAAATAAGGGTGGTTTACCAAAACAGAGAGACATTTATGTTTCAAATTTGGTGGCACTATCCTGTAAAATACTATAGTAGTCATTTCTGTACTGATGATTAGCAATTGGTTTCACTGAATAGGAGGTCAATATTCACAGAATGATTTGGGCTGGAAGACACCTTCAAGATCATCAAGTTCCAAAACTTCTGCCATGGGCTGGGACACCTTCCACCAGACCAGGCTGCTCAAAGCACCATCCACCCTGGCCTTGAACATCTCCAGGGATGGGACATCCACCCACAACTTCCCTGGGCAACCTGTGTCAGTGCCTCACCAATCTCACAGCCCAGAGTTTCCTCCTAATAGCTAATCTAAATCTATCTTCTTTCAGTTTAAGGCCATTCTCCCTTGTCCTATCACTACATGAAATAATCTCACATTGTTTGTTAATTTATCTGAACAGTACAAATCAGATGAGTTACAGATAAAATTTTAAGCTGCACAAACTGCAGTGCTATGGAAATGTCACTCTGAAGAGCAACACAGCTTTGCAAAGTAAGCCAGAAGTTGCCTGTGTCCAATATTTTCAAGTGTCAGAAATGCTGCAAGAAGAGTACCAAGTGCAGACACACATATGAAATTCTAAGACAGATTTGTCAGAAGATTTGATTTTTGAAAGCCAGTTTTTCTTCTAATCCTGCTGCTTCAAAAGCTCAACAAGTTTAAGTGGCATAATGATAACAAAGGTAGGTCTTGAAGCCAAAATGAAACTAAACAAAGTCAATAGTCATAGTTTATTTCAGCAGTTCTGGGTAAGAATACATACAAGAGCTATATCGCATCACAGCCGAAATATTTTTTTAATTATTTATAATGTTATAGTCATTATACAAATTTACTGTTTTCCCCTATTTCTTCTACATCTTGACTTCCAGCTCAGTTTGTCAGAATATGTAATTTCTGCTTAAAAAGCACTGAACTGCTGCTACTCAATCAGTAAAAAAAAAAAAAAGTTACTCAAATTGCTTTTGAATTTGCTTAAACTAGGACTGAACAGAAACAATGCAAGGGATGACCTGGCTTCGTCAATGAGAGGAGCTAAAATATCATTTTATTCAGCAAGGTTGGAATTTCAGAAGTTCATAAAAATTCATGCCAAGGATCTCAATATCTGGCCAGACCCACTTATTGTCTAGAATCTTTTCATGCAGCAAACCAAAATGCTACATCCATTCTAAGTTCACAAATAACCATTGCAGCTTATTAAAACATCATCTAAAATGAAAAATATCATTGAAAAAAATCCTTAAAACTATCACATCAAGTGACCAAATTCTATGTACTTGATTGGATAATCAATATTCTTACTCACTATTTAAATGATCTTGTACATCATGAAAATAATAAGAGATTTCACTCAAACAATGTCCTGCTTTTTGATGAAACATACCATTTCTAATCCTTATCATTTGCAGAAAATCCAGTAATTGCAGTCATCACGTATTAGGCTCTTGGGAAAAACAAATTTCTACATTTCATAGAATCAGATCTAGAGTCAGAATCAAGCATAGATGTAGCTGTTTTACTCTGTAAAGAACTTGTGAATTAAAATAGGAATGACGACACTGAATATTTTTTAAAATCTGAAGATGGATATTGCGCTTTATCAGCTTACTGAGGAATTCTTCTAGTCTTTAAGAAGAATTGTTTCTATTTGCTTACTAAATGTGCACGTTGATCATATGCAGCATGAGATCAGAAAAAGCATTTGGTTTAAAAGAATGAGGCTCGTAGTCTCAGTGGAAATGCTGTTTTCAATGCACACTTTTTTTTTTCTTCACTTTTTAGTATTAGATCTACAATACAACAGGAAATAACAAGCTATTTACCGACTGGGAGGACTGTGGAGGAAAATGAGTGGGGAGAGGAGAGAAAATGAGAGGACAGGTTCCAGAAGAAACATGCAGTTACTAGATGATACACAAATGCACTTTGCACACACTGAACACACAGAACAAACATTATGCCCTGCAACACAAAGAAAAACAACTATTTCAGAAATAGATAAGAATTTGAAGCACTTGTTAATTAAAAATACCAGAAAAAGGCATCCCTAAAGACAGACAAAAAATTAAAAAGCACAGTTACGACCACCTACATTTTTATGCTTTGGTACTTTTCCATCTGTATATTATGAAAAAAACCACAACACTCCTGGAAAAAAAATCTTGCAGACATATAGGGGGTCACAAAAGCCATGAAAGAGATACTTAACACAGGTTCCTGAGCAGATGACAAGCCATTAAACTTTCACCTTTAGGTAGTTATGATGATCTGATGTCTCTTTTATGATATCGCCCATTTTTTTAATTAAATCTACAATGTGTTTAACAAGCAATTCTTCCATCAATCTTTGATGTGCTTTACTCATAAAGCAATGACAGTTTTCAGTTCAGTCTCCTTAAAGTTCCAGAGAAACCATTTTCCACTCACTTGCTTTGAAAGCCATTAAAACAACTTGATGAAGAACAGCAGCAGGGGGCTAACAGAAGCCAAGGCTTAGGAACAATCTTTAGATTTTTCTCCTAAGACTTTCTCACAGACCCTCCTCACAAAGATCCTCAGGGCTTTTCATCCTCTCCTTTCTCCCTACCCCCTCCCAAAAATCAGTTCAAAGTGACAGATGCAACTAGCTCCAGATTCTGCTCTTTTCTTAATTTCACTTTTATCTCTCAATTTTGATAGACACAACTGAAATCTGATTCCCATAGAGGCAGTCATCTCATAATCTTCCCATTGGGAAAAAGTAATACTCAGAAAGATTCAAGTAACTTGTGAACACCTTCTAATCTGTCATCCATTCTAACAGACAGCACCACTAGTGAGAAATGTACCTGTTACTTGAGTACCATATACTACAGGCATTCAGTAAATCGAATTAATTGGTGACTGATTGATTAGTGATTTATATACAGTTCTATGTGTTACTGCAGGATTTCTGAAACTTTCAGGACAGTGACCCTGTAACAGTTTCAATACTGGGATATAAAGTAAAGAACTATGGAAGCCAACAGTAAATGATCTTTAAAATGGGAACTCCCTGTAACAAATGATAAATTCTTTGGTTATAGTTGCCTGCAAATGCGGAAATCGTAGTTTTATGGAAAACACACTCATTAGGACAGTATTTAAGCTAATCAGAATCAGTAGAGCAGATTCTTTTGTCTCTGTTTTGCTGAGCTCACCATAATTTTGTTTCTTTGATTATGGCCAACTGAAGGACAAATTTCACTGATCACTAATTTTGTAGAGCATCTGTAATTCCAGAGCTCTACAGATTCTTTTGCTGCTGTATTCAAGTGATGTCACTGTGGTCAAGACACTGAATAGGATTTCTCAAACATGAACAGTTAATTCCATAAAGCAGGGCAATGGGACATTAACCCCAGATTCAATCCCTTGTTCCTTTAAAAACGAGAGCTACAGTTACAGTACACATGACTGGGAGCAAACGGGGACTAAAGGAGGCCAGCCTCACGTCTCCTCAACTTGAGGACGGGGCAGCACATCCGAGGGATTTGGGGTCAGGAAGGACAGATGGTGGGCATTCCTATTGCAGCTAAGTCACCCCTTGTCCTCACAACACTGAGCTTTATGTTTTCCAGTTGGTGACTCTCACAGTTTGTGTTTCTACATTATTTTACCAAGCTCGTATTTGTAACTCAAACTGTGAGAATGCATTGTGGAATAGATTTCTAGACATCTTGTAAACAAATCTTACTGGTACTTTCTCAGAACATTAACAATTATACTTTCTGCATTTCCTCCTAAAGTAATACACTATTAAAATGTCGGTATGAGATGTTTTGTAATGAGTTTTTCTTTAAAAAAATTTGGAAAAAAAATCTCATAAGAAATTCTAAGTCAGAGAACTGACATACAGCCCTGTGAGTAAACATACAAAAAGTTTCTGTTGGCTTTCTGACATAATTATATCATAAATATTGGAAAAGGATCCATCAAGAATATAAACTAAGGAAGTCCAAGAAGTAAAGAAACAATACTCTAAGGAACAGGAAGAGATATGTATTATTTTCTACAAGCATTCAATCACTTTACAGAATAGAAAAAATGTTAAGGCTGGAAGGACCTCACAAGACCACTCAGTACAAGTCTCTTAACGGTGGCAGGATCAAACATATGTTATGTGAGTGCTATATAATACATGCCAGATACAGAATATGCTTCTAAGCATTATCCAGTCAGAGCCTCCATTCCAGGCTGTTCCATCATTCAAACTATTCCAACATTTGTGCAATCTTATGACTAAAATAAACACTTTCAACCCTATATATATGCAATAGCACTGTAAGATTGTTATGCTGGAATTACATAGCTTAGACTTTATCATGAACGCAGGAATAATAATTTAATTAAAATTAGCATTAGCATTACTTCTTTCTATATTCCTTTTCGAGAATGTTTATTTCTCCAGAGGCGTAAACTTTTGTTTTCCCATATTTTCTATTTTCAGAGAAAGAACATGTCTCACCTTCAGGAGTTTAGCCTCATTTCCCTATAATGTATTCATCACCACTCAGCACATCTGTCCCAGCAAATCCCATTTCCTGTTCTATTCATGAGGCTCAGCAACCTGGAGCTTTAGTGATTGCCGCCACACTTTTCCCATGGCCTTCTCACCTCTCACCCCCCCCACGCACCCCGCTCCCATTGTTTATCATCTGTTCTCCCCTGCTGCAAACTGCTGTCAGATGTTCACTTATCCCTAATCTTACTCACTGCCTTTGATATTCTTTCTAATCCAACAACCTGTCAACTGGGGCATCAGCCCATGTCCACACCAGCTGCTCTGTCACAGGCCGTAAGATTCCCTCTCTGCTCCAAGAGGTATTTAAAGGATTTTGACACAGCAACCGCAACGTGAAACAAATAATTAATGCTGTTTTGATCAGTGATCAGGGCTTTAGAGTGACATGAGCTGACCACTAAGAAAAACTGAGCTTTACTTTGTTTAAACTTTAGTAAACTTTAGTGTTACTGTATTAACAAGATTTTGATCAATGTCTGAAGGACAGTGCCAAAAAGCTAAATTCTTCAACTTTAGTTTAAAATTATGAAGAATAATTAATCTGAATGCAAGTCAGAGGGGCAGATAACATTATATGCCTGCTGTGTAAAACATGCTTACTTATGCAGTATCAACTTGTACAGAGTTTTCAAAGCATGGGAGCTGACCTTTTATGAGTTACAGCTGAAAATACAAACATATTTTAAATATGGCAGCAGTTGAGATAAAATTATTTAAAATACACTTATTTTCAGGAATAGAGTAGGATAGTTTCATCCCCTACAGAACATCAAACCCTGACATTTTAAAGAATACTGCCATTTACAGAAAATGTCTAATTTCCATGATATTCAGATTTGCTATAAACACTTAAAATTTTAGTGTTAATCTGCTTTAAAACATATCAAATACACATTAATGTCACAGCTGAGATTGTGATTCAGATGGCAGATTTTTTGTATGGGGAAAAGTTTCTGCTATTTAAGCAATCATGTGAATTTTGAACCGAACTGAAAAGCAAATATAGCATTTAGTTGTTGGAAGAACATGAGCACTAAATTTTATTTCTCAGATCTAACTGCAATTACTACAAAAGAGATGGTACCAAACAAGGCAAAAAAAGCCTAATTTATGCCCTACAGTAGTTATATTTCACACACAAAAGTATAATAAAACCTCAGTGATGAATTTTATAACATGGTTCATTCACTTAGAACTAAACCACTTTTATTCTTAGGGCTTGTCTATACCAGGACATCAAGAAAATGAATCTGAAATAATACCAGGACATCAAGAAAATGAATCTGAAATAAATACCTTTATGAACTTGAATTCTGCTACTTAAACTCCATTAAACCCCTGTGTGGACACAGTCATCCTGTTTAGTTTACTGCTCCCTTAGGGCACGCACTGGAAAGTTAACATGGATTAAGGTAGGGTATGAATTCAAAGTGCAATCGTACTTTGAAAATGGTTTAACGTAAACAGACCGAGACTCTTTGTTGTAGAATGAGACATGGAGTTAATCAGGAAAGTCCTGTGTAGACAAGTCCTTGCAGATGAGGCTACTGGAGTGGTACTGTCAGAGCTGATGGCTTTCAACTTCTTCATCTGCAGACCTGGAAACATCTTCCAGTGAAGCTGCAGGCCTTGGTAGCACATTAAGCCTGCTGATAATTGATCTGCTTTTCTCAGTTGCCTCATATGGATGACCTGCAAGTATTCCAATCTCCCTCAGTGAGCTGCAGATCAGAACTTGAGAAGTACTGGTTTAAGCTCACTACAACTTACGTACCTCCTCCCACACTCGGTCTTAACCTCACAGTTACTGTGCAGTAACCCAAGTAGCCTGATGGCATTCAATGAGATTTTACTGATTGTTTATGTAAGTGCAGGCACATTTCAGCTACAAGAGGTGCTCAACGAGGCCTTATTCTTTCCACTAAGTGACATTTGCTGTCACAAGTGTGTCAAATTGTAATATGACTGACCTAAAAATACGAAGTTTTGTCACTGTCAACTACTTTTCATGCTTTTACTTCAAAGCTTACATTCACTTGTCAAAGCATGCTGGATAAAGAAATTAAGACCAACACAATGTAATTTCACTGAAACAAAAAAATGTAGTAGGGTTCTTTTCAACTACTGCTCTTATTAACTAATGCTTCTCATTTCCCCCTTCAGTAAGTCATAAATGTCTTATACAAAAATAACTTGTACAAGTTTTCAGAGTTGAATTCAAAGCATACGGCAGAGCCAGAAGCAGATATGCCTAGATTCCTTAGTTCCTTTTCTTAAATCCGTGTTCTAATTGCAGAGAACACCATTCTCTCAAAGGAAATTATGTTCTCTCAGTATTTAACTCTCTAATGCTGTCTCTGCAAAAACTTTTCTTTCTTTTCTTTCACCCATACGAAAGAATTACACTGCACCTCAACAGCATTCACTGTTAGCAGCAGTCAGATCAAAAATCAGTCTCATCCAGGATCTACCTCTGACAGAAGGCAAGATGCCCAAAGAAGAATATATTGTTAAAATACTCTCAGACTCCTGCAATTTGCATCTCAGGGACTCCCTGAGCTAGAAGCAATATGTTTCCATTTAAGATTAATACTAAACACTGACATAAGAGACTTGACAAGCTGAAGAAAATGAGACAAACTTCACAGGAAAAAATGGCGTCTCCTTTCACTGCACTACTGCTTTAAAAAATGAACTGCAAATAAATGTGTTACTTGGTAACATATTTCCTACTACTGGAACCTTTTGAAGATTCAACTGAAGACTTACTTGTTTGAACAGGTAACTCAAAAATCTGTTTACTCCCTCAACAGCATAATTTTTAACTGTCAAAACAGAAAAGAATGTTTTATGTTTATAAAAAAGCAGACGGAAGTTCCAGAGAATATTTCAGGCAGCTGGGCACATTCATGTTGCTATTACCATATAAAAAATTTCTAAATGCAAAGTAAGATTGTTCATATTATTGTTACACTGCCCTGCTTTGCTTTTTCATCTTCAAAGTTTTCATGACATTAATGATACAGGCCTCACTTCTTTCTCCATGTATTCACATATTTTAATCTTGATGACATCTCCAAGACAGTTAAAATTATAAGATACAGTGGCTGCTCATGGTCACAAAAGAAAGCAGTAGCAAATCTCAGGTTAGAAATAAGAAATTCCTTCTTTGCTGATGAATTGCACCCTGCTCGTGAAGCACATTTTCTACCCATTACAAAGTTTAAGAGGTGTTAAAATCTACAGCAACCTTGAAAATTACTTTAGAACAACTGCAAAACTGAAAGATATAATAATTTAATTCCCTTAACAGTGAATGAAAAACATCATGCATTAAAATGAACTTGAAGGGAGACTTTTTCATGTTTAACTTTAAAATAAATTATTCTAAGCATTAAATCAATAGAGGAAATGTGTTGTTAAGGCATTGACCTGCTCTGAAGTGTGGAAGGAATGTGAAGCTCAGGAGAGAGCAAACAGTTCCAACTTACCACTACTGACTGCATGGTTCAGTCGATATGCATGGAGTTTTTGAGGTTTATCCCACCCGCATCATTGAAACAGATGCCCATTCACCATTCCGCAGATTCAAAACACAAACTCACTCACATACAAACACACTGGGAAAATTACTGACAGTTGGTTCTAGTCTGGTGGCAAACTTCTAAAAGTTCCTGGGCAGAACGCACATATATGTTTATACAATGCAAGGAAACAGTGGCAAGAGCTCCCCTGCCAGAACAACCTTCAAAAACAAAGCTATAGGAGTCTGGGTGAGATCCACAAAGGCTTTGATATGTGAGCTCTGGACAAAAGTTTCTGTAGCAGCTCAAGGTATTATTCCCCCAGCTAGATGCTTCCCCCCAGCTGATGGATGCTCTGCCTCCCCTTTGAAGGGTGCTGTCCCTAGCACAGAGGTCACCAAAAAGAATATGCAAAGGCAATTCACTTAGTTCTGTGTAAAGCTCAGTGATTTGGCTTAAAGGGCTGATGGCAGTGGGTTTGAATTGGAACAACAGAGCGAGAGCTGGAGCAAAGCCACCTTCTGCTGATTCCCAAGGGGCACAAACCCCTAGCACAGGGAAGAAATTGCATGCAGTAACTTATTAAATTGCTACAGAAAGATCCACCACAGCTCTGTCAAAATCCTGTGAAAGGGTCCAAATCCAACGCGCAGAACCACTGAAATCCCTCCCTGCTCAGGTGCTGATTAAGAAGACTTCGTTGTATCCAAATCCCTTCTGGATACTTAAATGCTGCTCAAAATCCTAACGACTCTTAACTGTTACTACTCAGAGTCGACTTCATGACTTGGAGTCTCAGCAGAGTTCTTAAACTTGGTTTTGTTTCTTTTTTTGTCTAATATATAGGCTAGTCCCTGGCTAGCATACACAAAAGAGAGCTGAAGATTTACACACAAATGTGTTTCCCAGCAGTGAGCACACTCTCCTGTGATGTGGGAAGCAATATTAATTGAAGTGAGATCTTGCAGCCTGACTCTACCACATCCCAGGGAAATGCCCTAGCCCTTGGGCATTGAGTTAATCTCTCATTAGCCATCCCTCTGGTCTCTTGAATAAATTATTTATGAAAAGCAGAAAAACTTCAATAGGAAAAAGTGAAAAGAGATTTACCATGGAGTTCCTGGTAAAGAAGCCAATTCTTCAGGAGGTGATGTATGTTTTAAAAAAAAAGCCAATTTAGATAACAAATCAATTTGCACTTTGGGGGCAAGTACACATAAAAGCTAGACAGATGCTACCCTATATGTGAGAAAAATTAATTTTCTTCTCTCAGTACCAAGCAGAACTAAAATATATAGGAACACAGAGTTCCTACTGACAAAATGAAGAGAATATTCTTCAGGCTAAGTGAGGTACCTTGTCCATCTCTCAACTCCAGACTACCTCACTTCAAACATGGCTTATTTGATGAGGGCCCCACCTGGAGCAGAGCTGACAGATGAAAATCCCAAGCAGAAGCTGAGATCACTTTTAAGGTTCTGTCCAATGCCTATTTTGAAGAATGTAACTGTAATCTGTACCTTACCCCTCCACACTGACCCTCATCAAAATCTGACTACAGCTTGCTGAATTCCACACCTCCTTGGCAGCACTTCCATTTCTACCTTTACACTACACAAAGACAGAACTAATCATTTAAATGAGTGACTGGTACAGTGATCTGTCCAGCAAGCCAGGCTGTTCTCCACAGCTTGGATGCCCAACATCGAGCTGCAGGGTGCCTCAAATCTGCAAGGTTTGAAACCTGGAAGTGTTTCAGAAGGGTACACACCTACTCTTATGCTCTACAGGAGAAATTCAGAGATCATCGCTTTCATGTAAAATCCAGGTGGGAAGAAGGAGAAGATGATGAAAGACTTCATATAAAAAGATCTCATGACCCTCTCAGGGAAGAACAGACTCTACCATGGGCATAAATTGCTGTAACTTCAGGAACTGCCATGATTTCTAACAATCATCACTTCAGCTGAAGAGCCAGAAACTAACATTTTCCTCATGAACTTTTGGAAGAGTATTTCTATATGGAACCAAATAAAATTTAAAGAATGAGTCAAGCTGTTGCAACACAGGGGAACTTGGCACTCGAGCACAAACCTACAAGGGCACTGATGGGGATCTCTCTAACATGACAGGAACTGCCTGACTGGATTCTACATACACACAACTCTGTTCTTGTGTTTGTCCACAGCTCCCAATCTGTGCATCTGTATGTCCAAGGAGAATACTCAGCTGGCCAAAACATTAATCCAATCCTTGGGCCTGGAACTGTAAATGTGTAAATGCCTCTGAGAGCAGGTAGACAATGATCTGAGTCTGTGGCTCCACTCTTCATCAGGCATGACCACAGCCTTCTCGAGATGTGTAACCTGTGTGAGTTTACAACAGTATTTCCAGAATCACAGAATATCCTGAGCTGGAAGGGACTCATGAGGCTCATTGATCCAACTCTTGAGTGAATGGCCCATACAGGGATTGAGCCTGTGACCTTGGTGTTATCAGCACCATGCTCTGACCAACTGAGCTAATCTACTCAGCATTTTGTTTAGATTTCAGCCCCAAAATGGATCCTCTTCTGATGTCTTGCAGATTTTGAGTGGCCTGTAAAGCTGCTAGAACAACAGTGGTTTACTCAGTGGGGTGCAGGTTGAAAGGATAAAATCAGGCTAGCAGAGTACACTGAGATGTAAATCACCTATCTAAATTTATCTCAATTTATGTTTATGTTAAAGACCTCACTGTATTAGCTATAGTAGTGGGATTCAAATTATCTCCACACAAGTAGCATACGTTTGATATTAAATATCTAGAAATCAATGCTGTTAATTAAGCATTCATGAAAGCTTAGAAATAATCACCAAAACCTACGCTGTATGTAAAAATTCTTTCAATTTCCTATTTGTACAGAAAAGCAGTGAAAAAACCCAAATGAATAAAAAATATCTCACTCTCTATATGTCCTTGGACAGAGGATATATGTTAATCAATGCCTATTTTAGGAATTGATCTCTTTGAAAATAGATTTCAAATTCTCAGTCTTCAAGGCCCCAATTATCCTTCAATAATGTTATACAAACACCAAAAAATTCGTCAATGAATCTTCTCTGGACCACAATGAATTATAGAAGAGGTGTCATAGTTTCACAAAACGTACCTATAAGACCACCCCAAGCCTTCCAGTTGCAGCATAAGGCCACATATTGCACAATTTAAATATCCAAACTAGTTTCAGTTTTCACAGTGCAACAAACGCCATTCTTCAGGTTTTCCCCATTAGATTATTCTGTTATTCAGAAGGACTTTTCTATTAGATTTGGGTCAAGTTCAGCAAGCAAGTGCAGGGAATGCATGGAAGGGGGAAATTAATGTTACTGTAAGATACAGCAATTAGGAACTGGGAAGAAGAAAAGTTTCTTTTCTTTTTCCAGCTAGTGAATTAAAATAGTTGGACAAGGGAAGACCTACTCAGCATAAAAGCATTAAGATCAAGGGCTAGATTTTGGAAACAAGTGTCAGTTTTAGAGGAGTGGTGTCATTTTCAAAAATTCTTAAGCAGAACAGGCATATAACTCTCTTGGATATTAGAGACTTGACTGTTTAATGGGGTTTTTAGCAGACCTAAATGCTTTTGAAACAATTAGTCAAACGACTGAAAATATTTAGTATTTCCTCTGGTTAGTAAGTCAGTTTTTAAATGCAAAATGTGTTTTAATTAACGTAGGGCCTGTCTCTCAGGTCAGGTACAGACAGTCGTGCTCACATTGAGCTCGTGCTCTCAGGAGGCTGGACCCAAGCCAGCCTCTGCACAGATGCCATAGAAACTACATTTTCAAGTTCATTTTAAGACAGTGCTGCAGCCAAGAGAAACAATCTCTGCCCTCACCAGGCCCCAAAACACTCATCCCTAACTACCACATTACCACCTCCCTTCTGTCAGCATAATGAATTGAATCACTGATCTTGTTTAGGTTAAAACTGACTTCTTTTTTTGGCTAGATTAGGTTTGACCCTGGTCCAGCTCACTCCGTTGCTGCACAGATACTTGTGCAAGGAGGGGAAGTAGCAAGAAGGGCACAAGTCTACTTCATCTGGTGGCAAGGCTGGTCTCTGTCAATTCACAGCACATGACCAAACACATCCTTATTTCTTCTTTACAATATTCATCACATCTAAGGCACATCTATTCAATTAAATGTAATTTTGCAATACTGTTTTGTACGTTTTAATTAAATCTCGTTTTTCATGTAAATAGAGCATGACTCAGAAATGAAAATGAAATTAAGTAGCAAGATCCATCACTTGTAAGCTAAGGCAGGAAAAAATTCAAAACACGAAATAATGTTTTTCAGATTTATTTCTGATACGTAAGAAGACATAATTCAGTGTAAAGCTCTCAGCTGTTCATGAATCAAAATGTTTTATTTATCCCAAACAATGAGACAAGAGCTTTCTTTAGGAAAACCATGTACAGAATGTATTTTTAAAAATGTTAAAAATCAGCTTATCTGCTTTGATGAAACTTATTCGAACCCTTGCTTTTCATTTTCTGTACCTTATCTCACTGTTGGGACTCAATACATTCCTCTTCTGCCTTTCCAACTGATGTGTTTAGAAGCAAAGCAAAGAAAGAATGAGAGATCTGTTTTGCAGCATCCATTTCTAGGGCTGTCCAAACTCTCCTTCATTTCCCCTTCCACCACTCTGCCCAGGTAAAAGCTCACCCTGGACCAGCCAACAATCAGGCCCAAGCAAAGCATCCAAGGAACATGCAATGCTTTGGGCTGTGAGAAGTGACTTTCCTTTCACAGCTTGCATTCCTGCTGCTGTTGGAGGTACCAGTTCTCAGTGATCCTGAGAAAGGTGACTCATGTTGATATAAACATGATAAGGGACAGGATTTCCTTCCCCCCTTCCCACCTGCAAGCATTGAGGCTATTCACAGCATCACAGAATAGTCAGGGTTGGAAGGCACCCCTGGAGATCACCCAGCCCAAACCCCCTCTCATGGCAGGGTCACCTGGAGCAGGTATCACAGGAATGAGTCCAGGTGGGTTTGGAATGTCTCCAGCGAGGGAGACTCCACGACCTTCCTGGGCAGCCTGTTCCTGCTCCTCAATGTAAAGAAGTTCTTCCTTGTGTTGAAGTGAAACTTGTGTTTTAGTTTATGGCACTGCTCCTCATCCCGTCACTGGACATCACTGGAGAGAGTCTGGCACCATCCTCTTTGACACCCATCTTTGTGATACTTATATACATTAATGAGATCCCCTCTCAGTCTTCTCTTCCCTAGACTGAACAGGCCAGCTCCCACAGTCTCTCCTCGTAAGAGAGATGCCCCAGATCCCTAAAACATTCGTGGATATTAAGTCATGGCCTGCCGAGGTCTGGCCAGCAAAGGACTCGAGATGTGAACAATCCGCACCAAAGCAAAGCCCAAATCGAGAGGCGAACCCAAAGACCAGCACGGGCTGAAAGTGACAGCTCCAGCCCCGCGTGGGCGGCGGGCACAGGGGACACCCACGGGGACGCAGGGAAGCGGCGGCACCCCAAGGCAGTGACCCCACGGTCTGTCGGGCCTCCTGCACCGCCCTCCTCGGGCCCCAGCGCAGGGCGGGCCGCGGGGGAGCCGGGGGCAGCGCGGCCGCCCCGGGGGCGCTGCGGGCGGAGCGGGGCAGGCGGCGCCGTGAGGCGACACCGGCGCTGCCCCAAAATGGCGCAGGCCGGGGGGTGCGGGCCCCGCAGGGACGGGCCACGGCGGGCGGGCGGGAGGGCCGGCGGCGCCACTCACCTGCCGGTAAGAGAGGCGGAAAGGCCGCAGGTAGAGGGAGGAGGTGCAGGGCTGCACCGCCAGCTCCTCGATGGCCTCCATCCCTGCCGGGGGGGCAGCGGCCGCGGCAGCAGGAGGAGGAGGAGGAGGAGGAGGAAGGGGAGAGGCGCGCGCAGCCGCTGGCGGACGGGCCGGGAGCGGCCCTGGAGCTGACGGCCGCGGCCGCTGCCCTCAGAGGGAGCCGGAATCACGGAGTTTCACCCCGGAAACCGGGACACAGGAGCCTCGCCGCCTTTATTCACAGAATCACCACGGTTGGAAGAGACCTTTAAGATGATCCGGTTCAAGCGTCCAGCCAGCACTGCCCCTGTAACCCTTAAGCCACTAAACCACCTCGCCCAGTGCCAGAGCCAGACACTTCTTGAACTGGTACCTTTACCATCTCCCTGGGCAGCCTGTCCCAATGCCTGACCATTCTAACAGTGAAAAAGTGTTTCTAGTATCTATTCTGAATGTCTCCTCTCTGATATTAAGGCCATTTTTTTCTTGTCCTCTCACTGCAGGCATGGCAGAAGAGACCGGCCCCCACTCACTACAACCTCCCGTCAGGGAGTAGAATTATTCTCAAGAAACACCTATTTGCGATCCTGTTTTCTCAGGAGCTTGGTGGATGTTTTCAGAGGGTCAATTAATCCCACACTTGGCACCAAAATTTATGGGGTATGCCGGCACTGAACTGAAACCTGCCCCCCTACTCCAATTAGGCCATTCCTGGACATCATCGGGCTTTGCAGAGCAAGCACCTGGCTGTGAAAAGCACAGTCCCTTCTGCCTGCATGCGTTGTGCATGGGGATTGTATGAGTGGTGTGGAGAATGCAGGTACAAATACAGGTTCATGGATAACATGCGATGTGGAGGGCTGTGAGCTTTTGACTCAGGAATCCCCTTGCACTCCCTTGGAGGAGAGAAGCCTGAGGGCAAAAGGACTCAGAGATAAGAAACTTCTCTCTAGGTTGTGGTGACAAAGTAACCACCCCCAGCATGCCTTGTTTCTATATGGTAATACCTTGTATCCAGTTGGTAAATTGGGTTCTACCCCACCCTCTGCCTTTCCCATAAAAAAGGCCCTGGGTCTGCCCTGAATCAGGGAGTTGATGTCCCCGGTCTCCCCTTCGCAGGGAGTGCTGGACAATAAAGCTGCCTCTGTGGCACTGCCACACACGGCTCCTGTCTCTCTGTCCCCGAGTTTGCCTCGGGGGATTTCACAAAGAGCTGAATCACAAGAGCTGGAACCACTTGTAGCTGAGAAATCTCTACACTTGCTGAAATCACTCGATGTCCAAGGAGGCTGCCTTCGCTACTAGAAGAGTTGTTCTTTGCAGGATGCTCTTTTTAGGAAGGTCCTGGCTTCTGGTGCCTGACCAGCATCAGATCCCCTGCGATAATGCGATCCATTGCTCCATGCTTCTCCCAACTTTTCTTTTCAGGGTCAGCTTCCAGTACTGACCATGCACCCAGCCCATGGCTGGAGAATAAACGCAGCTCAGTTAGACTCCCCTGGCTGTTTTCACTAACAAAGTTACAAAATAGTTATCCTCTCCCCTTTTACTTCATTTTTTTTTAAGCAAAACACTATTAGATTTGGCAATTTCCTGATTTTCATAGGAGTTTGATGACAGTTGTGCATTTATTATGTTACATTCCCCTTGGTGCTTTAATACTCCTAATAATGATTTTCTAGGTTTATGAGCTACAGAGCTCACAATTTGTGGTGGTTGTTACCTCTCTGATTTGTGATCACTTTCCATGCAGATGTGCCTGTGTACAGCTGTTTTAGTTGCTATATAAATCAAATTATATTGTCAATGTATCGACTGCACTGAGAATAATCTGAAATGTCATGTATCTGTTTCTCTTTTTGTCTTGCTCTGTACTTCCACTGCATTATTAAGAAAGTTTGTTGTCTTGTCATGCAGTAGTAAGAATTTTAGCAGTCTAGCTAAAAGGAACAGATCCAGCAATTACAAAACTCACTAAGAAGTAAATGAGGCAGCACTTACACTGCAGAATGCTTACCATCAGTTCTGATAACGCAAGTGGCAAAAAAAATGCTTGGTGGGGCTGAAAAGTGTAGTTTTAAAAGTATGTTTGCAAAGCTATCATAAAAAATAGGCAAGGAAATGCATTTTATTAGCTGACTTTGAAAATATTTGTGTAACTCTGTTTGCATCACTGTATATGTCTACATATTTCTGTTTTTTTCAGAATGATCTCAAGGTCATTCAGAGCTCCTGGGAACTTAAGCTATATTTTTCTAGTAAGTTATTTCAGTCTTCCAAGTCCAATTTAAGTATAAACACAGTTTCCATGCACAGCAGGTTTACAGTATCTCTGTTTGCTTATGTTAAAAGTTACCGGCTACCCAGGTCGGTTCAGCCAGTCAGATTGCCCTCTTCAATAAACATTCTGACACCACTTTCAGGTTTTGAGTGTGTGTGTGTGTTTTGGGGAGCGTGTCATACTGTGTGATGGATTGCTTATTCCATTCCTAGGCTTAGGTGGGAAGCTTTTGGGGTTGTGATATGTGACAGACCCGATCTCGTTAATGTACCTGGAACAGTTGAGCACAGTGTTACAGGAAAACACATTTTGGGATGCTCTGGTGTTGCAACTGCAATGGAAAGCTGCTGATTCCTTTGTTGGAAAATCTTCTTTGTGAGTATGCCAGCTGAACTGAGGATTTAACAGGCTGAGATTGAGGAGCCGCCTTAGTGTTCCCATTTTACAGGTGAAATCTGAGCAAGAAAATAAATAGGAAAAATATGTCCTGCATATTGGAACTGTCGTTCAGCACCTGGACTTGAATTTCATTACAGTTCTTTATTAAGGCTTAGATACCCTATGCAGCAAGTGGCTTTGCATTTGCTAGGCCAGGAACAATCCCAAGAAGGAAATTTCTCTCAACTACCATTTATTCAAAGGGACAGTAACGAAGGGGAGCAACCTGCTTTTGTATGGGTGAAACACACTCCTGCTTTCCTGTCCCCTTTCACTGCTTTTGTGGCTGACTGGCACAGTGACACCAACCTGGCTCTAAGTGCACTGACTTCACAGCAAGAATTATGAGATGATACAATGCAGAGATGCTGCTCAGCCCCTCAGCTCAGGGGCTAGGAGAGCTCTGTTCCCACCTTGGTTCCAGAGGACATGGCGTGTTTGCTCAGTAAACTGCCCCAGCTGCTCTGTTGTGTGTTACTTGGCATCCCTGTGTATTTGCTTCTTTTTAAAGCAGAAATACTAGTAGTGGTATTCCTCCAGAAACCTGGGAAAACAGACGTCCATAATTCCAAAGTATTAAAGGACTGTGTTCATGCCTATTACCTTCAATGAGATGGTTCCAGTACTTAAGTTTAAGCCCATGTTTAACTGCTTGCAGAATCTTTTGGGTGTGATTAGCACTACTCCAGTAAGTGTCATTTACATTTCTAGAATCCTGTTCCTAGTTCATCAGTTCCCAGCTTCTTACATCCTGGATTACTCTTGTCTGTTACAGTTTTTTTGCAGACCACTATCCAGGTTTATCATTGCACGTGAAATTGAAATAGCTGCCACTGATGTCCTTCCACAAACCAACTGCCTTATGCCATTACATCTTCCTTGCCAAGTATGACTGTTAATTTGACTTCCAGAAAACCAAGAATGTGTCAGAATGACAGTTTGTCTTTCACTACATTAAATACATTCATTTTTCTCCCTTAGCAGTGGCTTCTGGATTGTTTTCTTGTTATTTAAAAAAAAAAAAAAAAACGAAACAACTACAAGGTTGTGAATGCTGTCATGAGTAGTTTGCTCATGGGATGGGTTCTTCAGTCTCCTGGAGCTGCTGGTCTCCTGCAGTAAAATAGTAAAATCTAGATGTTTTCTTCCTAGGCTGTAATAGCTCTGGGAACGGTTTGTGTGAGAGTGTGATAAACAATGTAATAAAGAATAGCAGAAAGTGTGAATAGAAATTTGTTTCTTTCCTGGAAAGAAGAGTACGTCAGCAGGCAGAGAGGGAAAAAGAGAAGTGTCCTGTCTGGAGCTGAAGAGTCTTAAGGGAAGACTCACTGGCATTTCTTTCAAAAAAATGAAATGTAAACATTAGTGTTAAAAAGGAATTCTTTCTGCAGGATAAAGTTCTTTGTTTAACAGACTTCTCTTTCCTTCAAAGCAGTGTTTGCTCTGTGTTACCTCGTGAGTAACTTTTATTACCAGCAAAGTACCCAAACATTTTTTTCATTGCTCTTTTAAAAAATCCCCTTGAGCTTGAAGTTTCTGCCGATGCTGTCCTTCCCATTACAGCCACACAGTCCTTGGGCATGCACTCTGCAGAGGGTCAGGTTGCATCCTCATTAGCAGTTTGTTTTATTGCTGTTTGCTTTGGGACACAACTGGGAATGTTTCCGTCGCAAGCCCGGTGCTGCTGCCCTTCTGCTCACGGTGGCTCCGGGAGCCAAGCACATCCTCTCACCTCCGCCTGCTTGCAGGCTTGTGATGAGTGGACTATCAGGAATGGCCCTTGCAGTACTTCCCTCTTCCCACTGGAGCTTAGCAAGGTGCCTGAGCTGTTGGGTTCACTCGTGCAGAGTTAGGCAGCACGTTTTCCATAGTGATTTTTGTGTGTGTACGTGTCTGCATGTACTTTTAATCTCCGTCAATCCCTGCCAGGCTCACTTTGTTCTCTGACATGCCATGGCTCATGAACAAAAAATCATCAGGTCCTGAGCCTTTCATCTCCAGAGGACTTGTTAATATATTGCAGAGTATCATTAGTTTTGATGCTTGTGAGTACAGTAGTTACTAGGATACTACAAGTATGAAAGCCTCAACAACTAGAGGTGTGTTGAATTGCAGTTCTCAAACTTAAAAATAAATTTTAAATTTAATTTAAAAAAAATATTTCTAATCCTCATTGTTGCAGGGGAAAAAAGCCAGGAAATCTAAATGATGGAAATGTAAATGATGGCAAACGTAGTGGTTTGTGAGCTGTTAAACTGAGGTGCTGAGGTGATGCCACATGTTTGGTAGAAAGGCTTTGCTGTTGGGGTGACAACCTGAATCCCCAGCTCTGAGCAGAAGAATGCTGGCAGAGGCTGCTGAAGCCAAGAGGCACTGGCTGACCCGGGATCCAGCTGTGTGCCCACATCAGCCCCATCCAGCTGGGATGCCTTCAAAGCCGGTCTTCTGCCTAGAAACTGCTCCCAGAACTTCCTCCTCCCCCTCAGCTCCCTGGGCCACATGCAGTTTTTGTTAAGGTCACATAGGGGTATTAGGAGAGTTGGGCACCTTTGTTGTATAGGCTTAGAGTGAGAAAGATGGATGAAAGTGTCCAAAATGAAGTGTATTTTGTAAACTCATGTTGGGAATCCTTATGGTTGAGAGCATGAAATCATATTCTCTTCATGTGGGCCATCCTTGCATGGCCGCAGAGACGTTAGTTTTGGGTGCCGTTCTGGGGCTGAGATGCATGTTCTTTCTGTAATGAAGTGGCTGTTGTGAAGTTTGCCTTCTAAAGCTTACCCCTTAGGCTCCTGGGGAAAAGCAAGCCTGAAGCTGCCAATATCTAACTTTTAATTATTATTCAGTTCTGGGGCATAACCACCCTGGTTACGTTCATGAAAGTCAGGAATCGTGCTTATGCAATTCTTTTGGCATTGTAAATAGAGCCCTAGAGAAATTTGTTTTGATTTTAGTAGTAACTTTTCTGAGAGACTACTTTTCCTTTAATAAATTATTTACAGTTCAATTACAAAATATAAAATTAGAGGTCCTCACTGCAGTACATAACTTTATGTTCCAACAATTTTATCCACCATCAATTGGTTCAGGGCTCCTTTAATCCATGAATAGCCTCAGTCTGAAGAACTTGGAGCAATTATTCCTGAATTTGGTTTGTAAGGATTGACAGCATGATCAAGACAGGCATGGTGTGTGGTATTGCTGATGTGCACCACAGCGAGTTAGAGGAATATTTCAGTTTGTTTCCCTTAGATGTTTTGATTAGCTCCACCTTGTTCTCAGAAAAAGTGTATATCTCTTAATGAGCCCAGCCATCTTGGTCTTTACTTTGCAAAGTCAAGAACTGTCTCATGGCTGTAGTAGGAAACTCACCTGTGTCTAGTTAGAATAGGGTGATTTCCCAGAAGAGCTGAAATTTATCCATCTGCCTTGTGAAATGAAGGTCTGATAAATAGCTCTTTTTTTTAATGCCTATCATCAGTAAAAGCCTTGAACTAAATATGGCAAGAAAAAAAATTTAAACATATTCAGTATAAATATAGATATGGATATCATGACATGTAAGATTGGTCTCTCTAAAAATAGCAAAGGAAAAAAGCTCTTCAACATAAATGTGTAACTAATATGTCAAATAGTTCTTAAGTTATTTGCAATATAATACGACAAGTTGCAATATGGTATAAAGTAGAGGAGGGGAGGTGAGAACATGGGAAGTAAATTCTCATTTTTAGCTTTTCAGCTGGGGGAAGAACAAACAGTCTGTGAAAAAATAAGAAACAATATGCATGCAAAATTTAGATGCTTTTATATTATTTTAATTACTACCCAACAAATGTTGCCTACAGCTAACAGAGTGAAAATGATTAGAGGGAAGGCTTTGATTTTTCAATAAACTTCTCTCTAATGAGAGAAAAAAGAAAATGATAACACCGTGTTGTTTGTATTAGAGAACCATATACAACCAATATCTGGATCTCATTAGGCTGGAAACTGTTCAAATACAGGTAGAAAAATGGCGTCTTTCACTAAAAAGCAGCAAAATAACTTGCACAAAAGAACAAACAAGATGAACGTACGGTAATAAGGAACAGCTGAAGGAGAGCAAAAGATCAAGAAGAGTCTTCTTTTGTTTGCCACATATGTATGCAATAGAGCTGGAAGGAGAAAAGTATTTTGATTTCTCAGGGAACCTTGTTGTTCCAGCAGTTTGAAATTGCCTGTAAAAAGGACTGGAGCCGGAGTTGTTGGATACTGGAGTGTTGGCCATGGCTGTAGCCATGACCCTGGTGTCTCTGGGCTCCCCAGTCACCACAACATTGTGCTGTGCCTTGTACTCTGTCCTGGACTGGGGGCATTATAAGCCCATGGGTCCTCAATCTTCAGGCAATTTGTCTAGCAAGATTTGTTGAAACTGTGGAAGCTGGAAGCCCTGGTCCTCAGGAGACTACCATCTGGGCTGCTCGGAAGCTGGGGCTGGCATAGCTCCACTGGAAGCTTGCCTGTTTTTCAAAGGAATTTAATTGAATACTTGTCTGGATGAAATGTTTCTGTTTGGTAAATTGAGACATTCCAAAATAAAAATATAGTCACAGAGGTTTTTTTCAGTAGATGTAAGGAGCAGGTACCTGGTTTGTATTTCGACATATTTAAATATAAATAAATATATGTATATGTGTTTTATGTGATAGAAGGGTAAAGAGACACAGCTGGCCATTTTCCTGCCTCCTCTTCATTAGGTATATTATATTATTTTCATGTTTATCTCTGTTGTGCCAGTGCTTAGGAACCCAGAGCTTTTTTGTGCTCATCGGTATCAAATCATGGAACAAAACAACCTAAATGCTTTGGTGAGATTCTTGTGGTTGAAGTGAGTTGGAGAAGAGCTCAGAGGAAGGACAGGGCAAGCACCCCACAACTTAATTCAAGGAGTTGTAACTTTTCTTCAAAAAACGTATGGTTGAAGGACAGCACAGACAGCACAGAATGATTCTGGCAGTGCTGTGGCAGCATGGGATGTGGGTCGGAGATATGGAGCAGCAGGATTTCATTACCAGAGACTTGAAGTCAGGAAGCAGTATAAGGGTTGGACTGAGTGAGTTGAAATGATTTAGCAAGTAACCTGCAGATAGTTGAGCTGATTTGTTGCTGTGGGCTAGCTGGAAAGTTAGAATTTGGGTCTTTAAAAGATTGGGTCTGGAAGAGATTGGATCTCCATAAAAATCAAAGTTCTGAAAAAAAAAATCCTAGGCATTTTATACTGGACTCTCAAAACAGTTGGCACTGACCTTTCCCAACTCAGGAAAGTGCCTGAATTTGAAACCTTGACAGTTTATTTTTAATAAACGTTCTGCATGCTTTTCAATTCTTTAGTTATAGTTCAGGAAAAAAAAATAACCACAAAAAGCAGCCCTTCCTCCTCTTTCTTATTTGTGATCTATCTTGCTGGAATTTTTATTTTGTACTGTGTTCTTGGAGGCTGCAGAGAAGGTTTCCAGAGCATTTCAATTGGAGATGTGGGCATTAGTATGCTCACAGTCAAACCGAGCCCAGGGATATCCAACCCTAATGTCTGTCGATCTCCCAGAGCAGCCTATTTTCATTTTGCTTTTGCAATGCTCCCTCTCTTAATGCCTCTTCCTGCAGCCACTTCATTAGAAAGCCTGCAGAGCAGGAGAGGCGGGTGTGTTTCATGTTGACAGGTGTCAAGCCCAAAGGAAAGGCAGTGTTTGTCTGGCTCCCTGCTCGTGTGAGAGGAGTTTGCACTTCAGCTGAACACGACGGACAAGGCATGGGGCATTAGGGTATGAAGTTGACTTGTGCTGTGCAGGGGTTATCATTGCTTTTAAACTGACAGGGAGCTATCCACTGCATTGCCTTTTTGCTGAGACTACATCTGAGAGTCTCATAACTAAGCAACCTGTAGGAAGAAAATACCCTCCTCGATCAAGATCAGGAATTTTATATTGTTTTAACCACGGCGCTCTCTAACAACTACTACAGTTTTCTACTTGTATTTTAAAGATAGACAGTACACATATGCTAATGTATCTGCATGCAAAATTGTGAGGACTTAGAGCCAGTGTTTGGCAGAGACAGTAGAACAGACTCACAAACAGGTGGTTTTCATCACTGGATGCATAATGCTGTGAGTATGTTTTAGCCCCTTGCCTGATGCCCTGATGCTGTAGAGGAGGCAGTTCTCTCTGGAAGTAAATTGGGATGCATTTGCTGGAGAGAGTGTGAACAAAGTGCTTCCTTCACGAAGACATCCTACCTGGTACCTATATAAACACCTCTAGGCAAGCAGGTAAACCAATAGCACATAATCTGTCATTGCTAAGGACAGCATTGCTGCTCTGTGTACGCAAGAAAGGAAAATACGTTTAGAGTGAATGTGGATGTTCTGTTCTTCATTCATGTGTGACTGAATTCTAATCTCTTTCAGTATGCTGTAAATCCAGAATAACATACTGAAGTCAGTGCAGTTCCTGGGGATTTGTGCTACTGTAAATGAGAACAGAATAGAGAATTTTTTTCTCCTTTCCTCTTGTAATGGTGAGAAGAAAAGCTGGATTGTCAGCCTGGCTATGCTTCTTTGCTTTGCTGACTTTGTGATAAAATGGACATCATTTAAACATTCTTTATTTTTTTATATTTATAATGCAGCAGAAGGAGAGCCTTGATGGTTTTTTATTTTACAGAAATATAAACATTAAAGTCATTTTTCTTTTACATGTGACTTAGAAAGCATAATTTACTTGAAAGGGCCCTACTATATACTCTGTCCTGTATTTGTTTATCTAATTGAATAGAAGAGCATTTACTGCAGTTTCAAAGTTAAGCCAATAAACATTTGTCTTTGTATTGCAGCAGCAATGTTTGACAATTGGGTTGGACAACACCCATTTTAACTTGGGTTTATTTTATAGTATTGACAAAGCAAAACTCCAAGTACATTTTCACCCCCTTGCTTGCACTGTTGCCACAAGCTGGATATTTGGCAAAAGATTCTGAAAGCCTTTCTTACAAGTTGCCTGTGTTATTTACATCATCCTTGTTCCCTTCACCGTATAGGTAATCTCACAACTTTACATTTTATTTCACATATCCCTGGATATCCTGGATCCCTGGTGTATGCAACAACATGTAGAAATAGGAGCAGTGGGATTTTAAATGGACCTACATTTATATTTCCAGTTAAAATCAAGAGGAAAGCAGCAAAAACCAAACTGAATCTTTATCTGTTATCTGCCATGCTCATACCAGAACATCTGTCCCTCCACTCTACCTGCTTCAAATCCAGGAACACCATGGTTATGGGGGTGCTTAAAACTTATTTTCACTGTCAGTTAGAAAATGCCGTTGGCATACTTAGACATAAAAATACTTAAAAACTGCTGTATTCTTTTATTTTTGCTCTATAAATGGCATTCTGGGTTGTGCTGCCTGTATCAAATAGCTCCTAGAACATCCCTCCTAATCAGTTCCTTTTGGGAGCAGGATTGTCGGGCTCGTTCTGAAGCTGTGCCAGTGCTGGCAGTGCATGGGGACTACAGATGAGATCTTTGTTACAGAAGCATGAGATCAATTCACCATTCCGGGCCATGTAGTAAATGCATTCCTGACTGAATGTTACATCGTTTTTATGTTCCTGGGACAGCATTGTACTGTGTCTCCTCACTGAAAGAGCCATGTTCATTAGATACAGGAAGTCCTGCTAATCATCCATAACGCAACATTAACAGCTGCTGGTAGATCTTTGAATGCCCACTGATCAGGGGAGAGTTTGCAGGAGATTTGGAGCTTCTTTGCTGTGATTGTTTTCCTCAGCATGCTTCAGGATCTGAAGTTCTGTTAAAAAAAAAAAAAAAAAAGAGACAGTTAATCCTTAAGGTTGTGAAGAAAACTTTTAAAACATGCACCAGATGGAAATCAATGCAGTAGTGTCTGCAGGCAGACAGATAGGCTGAGAAGCAACCTGAAGGCTGACACTATTTGGATTAAAGGCAAAAGAGCTGCAAAGCAGTCGTGCAACTTAGATATCATCAGTATAGTACAGGGGCTCTGCAATTCTGCAGTGAGCCCTGTCTTGTTTCACATGGTTGATAGCTTTGTTTTTGCCAGTGGCTCAAGATAAACCCAATTTTCTCTCTGGTTGATTTGTGCTCCCTTTCTTTTGTATAGACAACTTCCATTACTTCCTTTGGCAGCGTACATGGAGAGCTGAGTCAGGAATGGAGCTGACCGGAAAAAAAGATTTCCAGTCTGTGGACAATAAATTTATATTTCTCCACTTGTTTTCTGCTCATTTTCTCACAAGAAAAAAAAAAAGAGAAAAGAGCATGGCTGATGAATGGTGAGATGTTTGCTTTGAGCTGTTTTGATCTGTATGAAACCGTTATGCTGGAGTTGATAAGCCTAGTGGCTGCTTTGTGTATAGTGAAGTCTTCAGGAATCTATCCTGGGTGCCAGCAGTTACTCCTCAGCCCCAGCTTGGGATCCCTGACACCTCTCTGTGGGTGAGATATAGCAGGATTTCTACAGATTATGCTCCAGAACAATCCATTGTTCATGCAGGAGTTCTGCATGTTCAGCTCCCATCCAGTTTATGGGACAAACTCTCTGCTGACAGTGTTGCTGGTTTTGGTAGAGATAGTATTAACCCAACATCCTCTTGGTAATACTAAAATAAATGGTGAAATAAACCCCAAGGTGGTTTACAGCGTCTGGGAGGAAAAGTGCAAAGCAAATCACATCTTGCACCCTGGAATCCAGATGGTCCCATGATCCAATGTCAGGAACAAACCAGGGATGTGGTTTCAGGGAACTGGATATTCCATGTGACACAGAGGTGATGTGGGCCAAAAGCACAGGAAAGCACCTTCATTCCTGGTCCTTCCAACACAGGGAAATTGTCCATGAGCTGTAACAACCTGCTCAGGAGTGAGAGCTCTGCCGAATGAATAGTGCAGAGCTGGCAGCAGCTGCTGGCTGAAACAGGAAGGCAGCTGGTATCTATGGATAGTGCCCGTGGGGGGGAACTGCCCTAAGAGATGGCAAAGGTAAAGCAGGGCAATAATCAAAGAAATGCCCATCTTCTGGGTGGAGGTGTTTGCATGCAGCACCTTGCTACACACCTAAGTGCAGGGCAGCTCGAGGTGTTGATGCTCTGCAAGACCATACATGGTATCATTTGCTTTAATAGTAGCAATTAGTGGGCCAGTAGAATAAACAATGATTTTGTGAAAATTACGACTGATCCATTCATGCATGGATCTGAGACAAAGATTGAGTCCCATGCTTGTCATCAGTCAATGCCCCCCCTCAAGGTGTTTAGTGTCCAGCCAGATATCACTGCGAGATCCTTTCAACAGACCATTTATTTTTGTACATTAGCTTCATTGCACAGTATCCTGGTCCTCCAAAGCAGCTCTTTGCTGTCAGTAATGCTTGCTGTGTGCTCTAGTGCAGGCAGGCAGAACAGCAGGTCCCAGAATTTGCTCACAAAATTAAAGAAACAAAAAAAACAATATCATGGAGTGGCTCGGTTTTGCCCAATTTACCCTTGCAGGGAGGTGCTGTATAGCACTGCAATAGCCAGAATTTGCAGTAACAAGCCACAGTAAGGCAAGTTTAAGTGAAAATTAAGAAGTGTGTTTCCAACAATGGGCATCACTCACCATGGGACCACAAGTTCCAAGGGAAACCATCGCGTGGCTGCTGATAGTTAATATGATATTTTTTGATAGTTCGTAGACAAGTTGATAGATTCCACCAAGTTTCATCTGTTACAGACTGTGAGCAAGGCAAGTAGGGATTTATTTGGGGAGCAGTGCATGGCAGAAAACACATTGGTTCCAGTCCTCCACTACCTCCTGTCTCCTGTTCCCAGCAGGGAGAATCAGGGGGACACACTGCAGGGCTGGCACCATTTGTGCCTGCAGCTTCGTGATAACAGGGTTGCTCCCTTGGTATTTAAGGTGATGTAGGGAAAAGAGGACTTAGGTTTCATGTTTCTGCATCTTCACCCTTCCTTTTGTCCTTCCCTCCCTTGAATTTGGAAGTTCAGTGCTGCTGGGAGAAAAGACTGGGAGACCTGGCTTTGAAGGAGATGAATCCTAGAACAGAACGGAGTCTTCAGGCTGTTATTTCTACCTAGTCACAGAGAATAAAGTTTCTGCTGTTACTGGATGGTACATCCAGACAGGACACGATGCTTGAAGCCCTCAAATGTTGTTATCTGCTATCAGCCAACAGCATAAAAAATGTAGCACTTGAGTTCCAAGTCCTGGAAATTGGCTATGAAGATTCTCAATAAATAAACAGTTTCCCTGAGCTAGGAGTCTTTAATGATTTTGTGTTTTTCTTCACAAACTTGGAGGCTTGAAATGAATTATTTAGGTGAAAGATGGGTCTTTCTTATGATTATGATTTCTTGTCTTTGTCTACTTAGACACCCAGTACTGTAGGTTAAAGAAACACATCAGTAGATTTGCTTTGATATCCTTAAACCTGGAAACAATGGATTCATACCAGAGAATGAGACTGTTGTGAAACTGAAGATGAAGTCTTGGCTTTAGCTGCAGAAGTAATTTTAACAGGCATCCACATGTGTTTAATAAAATCAGATTTCCACCTTTCCAAGTGGAGCTTTAGTCACAGCAGCATATTTTGCAGTTCCCACTCAAGCCAAGCAGGATGTGATAGCAATGACACTGTTGCTAGAGCAGGGAAAGTGGAATCAAACAGCCTTGCAATCCATCTCACACTTCCCAGCTAACAAACTGAGCAGGAAAGTGTTAAATCTCCTCCAGCAATGCTGCATGGGAGCCTGCCAGTCATCTTTGCCTTTATTTGCAACCCAAGCAAAGAAGTAGGTCCTCCAAATTAGGTCATCTGTTTTCCTCATTCTGAAAGATTTTTATTAAAATTAAAGTGTTGTCTGTTTCTTCTCCCAGAGAGAAAATAAACATTGGCATCTAAAGTGGTGGAAGACAAACACTTGGTGCTGGGCAACTTGATTAAAGTGTATTCCTTGTAATGAGCGGTGCCTCCCTTATCCTGCCATTGTGTTCAGGCAAGAAAAAAAAGGAGGGCCTGCCCTTTCCCATTGTACGGTCACATTTTCCAAGTGCAGTGAAAATAGGTTTTATAAAGAGCTCTAAAAAATATAAAAAAAAGTGAAAGATGAACTCTGTCTTTTAGTAAGCCACTGATGCAACTCTTCAATGATGGCAACCTTGTGCACCTTGTATGTAGGAAAACTGTTGAAGCTGGTGCTCTATCTAACCTACCAGAGAAGGAAGATAATAGTGATAAAAATGGTCTGGAATAAATGTTATCTGAGTTTTGCTTATGAGTTTGCTACCAGAATCAAAGCTGAATTTTACTTGGGAAAGGTAGTAAAGGAAAAAGTGATTTGCAGCAGAAGACTGTGTTTGTACTGTTGCATTTTTATCACTGCCATCACCAATGCTGACATCTGCATTTATCTACCAGTGTACATTAACCAGCAGTCCACTAATTCATTAACAGACATTATTAGCTGTAATAGCCCAGTTCAGTCAGATGTAGTGAGAGAATCACAGAGTCTCTCCATCATGTTTGCCCTTACCCAGAGAGAGTTGCTTGTGGGCAATCACCTGTGTGCAAACCGGGCAGAAAAAATGAAAACTGTGCACTGTATGCTTACATTTTGGAAGCATTAAAAAGAAGCTGTAGTCAGTAGAAATATACACCTATCCTCAAAAATAAAAACCCCAACAAAGAAAATTTGAGACTTAGGCTAAGCCATGTCCTCAGCTCTGTTTTGTGGCACTTCTGTTTGTTTTAAAGATTCAGCATAGATTTTCCTCGGTGTCTTTGAGTGCTGGGTTTTGCTGTACTGGTTCCACCACCACCAGACTCAGTAAACAAGGATGTGCCCAGGGAAAAACAGGCATGGTTAAAAAGATCTGTGTTGCCAGCCAAAATCTGGTGAGGTTAGTTTGGGCTTCTAGCAGCCAAAATAAAACAGTTGTGCAGGGCCAAGAATTTTGAGTTAGAGAGGGCTGGAGGAATTCTAAATATGCTACAGAAGTGGAAGCAACAGGACTTGGCAAAATCCTTGGTTGAGATAGAGAAACAACGTGTCTTGCTAGCCAAACAACAGGGTGGTGTTGAAAGAGAGAGTGAGATGGCAAAACCCTTGGGCAGAGAGGATATCCAGGAAGGAGTGTTTCAAACTTGGGCCTGGATGGAGATTAAAAGTTAGCTCTAATGAAACACCCATTTGCTCAGATATTTGGTTCACTGTAAATATAAATTCTTGACCTAAAATTCTTCTTTAGTATGATCAAGGGACCTGAGCTGACCAAATAATCCTAAGATCCAACAAAAACAGCACTCTTGAGGTATACATGGACAAATACAATATATATACCTCCATCCATACTTACAAATATGTGTGTTAAATGGACATGGTTTTGACATTTTAGTTTAAATAATAGAGACAAATATTTCATACTAGAATAGTGTTAAACGATTACACTAAAGAATCTAATTTCCTTGTGCTTAACTTTAGTTCTGTATCAACACAGTTGTTTTTAGGTTTTCTTCTTTTCCTTCCTAATTTAATGGTAGTTATATTCCCTGTAGCTGCTTCACGAATAGAAAGAAGTTTACCTATGGAGCCTGCATCAGAGAAGCTGAACATATAAATGCTTGTACCTGTTTGGCAAGAGAATTAGCAAAGTGATGCTAATTGATACTGAACACCTTGAGGGGGAATATTTTTATAGTCACCAATTACACCCTAATGTGTATTGATTGAGAGGCAAGCAGTGCACACACCAATTCCTTGGTACAGAATAAAAATGCACTCAGCCAACATGGCATTTTTGCTGTCTGATTTTCTTTGTTTTTAGCACCAAGTCCAATATAAAAGGCAGGCACTTTCAGTTAATTAAAATTACACATTTTATCCAGGAACACATCAATAGATAGGCGTGTAAGAGGTAGAGATTTTATCTCACTCAAAGAAAACATGGGTTTGGTTCACTCTTACTCTTTGAATTTGTGTTTGTGGCTTATTACCATTGTAATCAACAAAATATAAATCTCCTTCCAAGCACTTGCTTGAGCCTGACAGCTCCAAGGGAGCTTTTTACAGCAGGACCCTTCCATCCAGAGCCCTGGACTGCTCAGGGTCTTTTTTAATTCTTGTGTTGGAGCTGTCAGAGCTCCCAGATGTAGTGTTTGGGTTAGTCAGCAAAAACTAGCCCCGTGTTGCTCTGCTGGTGTCTGGCATCCAGAGCCTGGGCTGCAGGAGCAGAGGGATGCACGTGCCCTGCAGGGCCTGGAGCCCGCCGAGGGCGGAGACACAGCTCGTGCCAAGATATGCAAAGAATTGAAATGAAGATTCTCCTAACCCTATACAACGTGCATTTTCAAAAAAAAATGCCTAGATCTCTCATCAAAGTAAAATGTAATTAGGGATATTATTGCATGCCTTCTTAATTGGAACAGCTTGTGACAGAGAATATTTGGGAGGATAACAAAGTGCAGGCATTGTGTGTGCGCGGCTCTGTTGGAAATGCTGCCCGGCAGATCCACGTCCATGCAGAGCAGATGAACGGTGAGGGTCAGTGGGACTGCCCAAGTGCCCAAAGTGGTTCATGTGCAGAAAAGTTGGCTCAGAGCTTCTGTTGTAATCACAGTAAGACACTGTTAAGATTCCTCTGGGCTAAACAGGAGTATGTCGCTCCCCTGTGAGCAGTAGGGAGTACTTTAATAAGTCATGTATAGCTGTGAGTGACACCTTTTCTCCAGAAATATGAGGGAATTATCAACTTTCTGCCCTGTCTTGAAGTTACTGTCCCAAATGCAAAACTGGTGATATCAATGGGAGGACAAACAAGTGTGTGGCCAGCCAGGAAACTGTTCCCATGATACCCAGCCATGAGAGTGAGACACCAGCAAATGGATGGGAAGAATTCCCACAGACAGGGTAGTGGAGAGAGACCATAGATGGGACTCGGGCACAATTAGGGAGGAGTTGACACCAGGGGGGTGAAAGATGCCTTCATTCTTCTCGTGTGGTTGGCTCTGCACTGCCATGGCCAGAGGAATAATACCCCAGGGGACTGCTCTCCCAGACATTCTGGCCACAAGCCAGGTATTAATTTCTCTGGGTTCCTGTGTGGAAGCAGGGAAAGTGAAGAAAAGTGTTAGAAATGAAAATAAGAGGAGAATATTAACAATGTTTGCCATGGGGTTTCTTCTTAGGCAGCATGCTGCTTGCACACCCCCAGAGTAAACATAGAAACAATTTTGTTATTTTCATATGATTAATAAGGTATTTTTTTCTTTAATACTTTTCTTGGTGGAAGGGAAGTGTAGCTGGAAAGATTTATTTTAATGTGGTGCATTGAGAAAAGATGTTGCGTGATACTCAATAGTTAAATTGAAGTATCGGACACTGGAGTAATAAAAACCTACTTGCTTTGATCTTGTAGTTAAAAAATGATTAAAGTATAGAATTGCATGTGCTGACATTAGACCTCCACCCACAGAGAGATTTAAAGCTGTCAGGGGAAAAAGGGAAGTTGAAAGACAGCTTAAATATAATAATTCAGAAATTGAGCTGCTTTGTTATTTCAAAGATGGTCAGAGTAAAGGGGATTTTTCATACCCTATTTGTTATACTAGATCTAAGAACCTTATCCCAGGACATTTCCTCTTGCATACAACCAAAAAGACGAAAATTGCCAAGAAGAGGTAGCATAGGAGAGACCTACACTTCCTTATTTTCTGTTGAACTGAACTCAGTGAATGTACAGCCTTGGGGATTCCCTCTTCCTCTCCCAGCACCTCCACCCTGTGCAGGGTGACCCCTGCCCTCCCTTCTTCTGTGTGCTGCAAATAGCAAAGATCGCAGAATTCACTAATATGGTTTGCAGGGATGAAAAGCTTTCTGCTTTTAATTGTATGCATATTGTCATCTCCCAGGCACATGAAATTACCTTGTGGAATTGCAATTATGAACTTATTACTGGTTTATCTAATTGTTAAAGAATACAGAGACTTGTTGAGTTGGGTTTCTGGCCTCTGACATCTAAGCTGCTCCAGCAAAGGCACACCCTTACACCCACACACAATCCTGATTTAAGTCAGTAGGAAGCCTCTGGTTTTGCATAAGCATTTTGTAGCCAGTATAGAGACTTACAAAAATGTATTGGCTGATGCTTGCATGATTACATCTGCCCAGCCAGATTTCTTAATTCTTTTGTAGCGACGACTTTGCTTATGCAAAGTCAATATTTGATCTTGCAGTGTCCTTGATTATACAGATAATTTTGATTTGCTGGCAAATTACAGACCCTTAGTGTTTTGTCAAACATTCTTCAATAAAAGGACTTCTGTGATAAAAAAACCACAGTAGCTTTCACTGCAAATGACCCTGGAGATCAGATAGAGCATTAGATCAGTGAGTTGGGTTTCACTAAAACTGCTTTCTTGCTATTAACATTATGATCCTGATCAGAAGTTGCAGTGTGATTGAGGTTAATGTTGCTATTCTCTGAGAATAAAGATCCAGAAATCACACCATGTCATCTCTGAGACATGAGATATGCTAGGACAAGAAGATTCCAAGACAGCTTTCTGGAATCAGCTTCTTTTACACAGGATGCAACATTTTTGCTTTTGAATTGCCTGCCATGTTGGCAATGCCCTGCTGTTCTTCTGCTGTATTCTTTACCAGATGTTCATTGCTGAAGCACACACTTTTTCAGAAAACATGCTGGTTTTTGGGATCAGAAGGATTCTTGCAATTCACTGGTTTGATATGCATTGCCCTTCTCAATATCAAATTTAAATACTGTGTGTCTAACTGCTGGGGTGGACAAGAAGTTCATTTTGTCCTTCCAGCCAGCAAGGATCCACTTGTTACTTGAAGAGGTCTCCTGCAGGACAAAGTCCTGAGGCAGAAGACTTGTCTTTTCAGAAAGCCATTCTCATCATGCCTGTGTGGACAAGGGAACCTTCCAACCACGTAGAGTTTCCCCTGTGTTGTTTGCTGAAAGAATCATTCCTTTCCCGATCACCTGCAAAGCACACAGAAATCCACAATGAGAGACCTCTTCAGGTGAGAAGAATAGTGTTAAACACTCAGATTTTTCTGTCTGAAGGTTTGTTTCCTGGTTAATTTTGAATCTTCATTGCTCCATGAGATGGAAGGACAGCAATCTGGCATGATGAGGCAGGGTTTGCCTCTTGGAAGCGCAGGTGTGTTCTCCAGCATCTCAGTCCCTTGGGGGCATTGAGGAACTGGTTTAGGATCTTGCTTATCCTTAAGTTAGTCTTAACAACAATTGGAAGTAGAAGTTTAAAATCATGATGTAATAGGGGATGTAGTAGCAGTACATAGCACAAGGATTAGGTATAAATGGGGGAAAAGGAGACAGTTCCACAGAAAATCATAGCAAAGTAGATCTGAATGCTTGGCCAACTTCATCTGCACTGACTCTGGCTATAAGGAATATCCACTGGGATATGGGCACTCTCAGGCAGACCTGCCAGAGGTACCCAGCCAGACTTGCAGAGAGCAGGACAACGTGTGCCTTTGGGCTCCTCTGAAAACTGATAGAATGAGGTGTTTACAGATAATTTCAGACAGCAAAGGTTTGTCTTGGGGTTTTACTATAGCATGGCAGAAATGGACATATTTAAAATGGTCACGTCCTCTCTGCCAAATGCAAATAAATAACGCTTTCAGGTTAAAATAGCAAAAAACATCTTGAAGCTTATATCTGTGGAAATAAACCTTCTAAACTAATAGTAAATGACTATTTATAATTGCCTGTTTGGATGCCTGACATCAGATGGTTGTACTACTAACATGAGAACGGTATCTGACAGGTTGGGAAAAACACATGGCAGGAGATGGGAATATTGATTCGTAGGCAAAATTTGGAAGGAGGGGGAGGGAGACAACAGCCAAGAATGTGCTTTACTTTTTAAGAAAGTGACATTCCTACCACCAAAACAAAAACCTGAGAAAGAAAGCACATTCCAAAATGATATCATCACATTCTTTCTATACTGACAAACATGCGGCACTGTAGCTGCTGTTTCCTGCTTTTGTGATTTCCCTCAAAGAGTGTTTCAGTGAGAGATGTTTTCAAATAGGAAAAGAAATTCAGTTTCAATGTCCTTAGGAGCCTCTTAGCAAAGCTAGACCATCTCTCTGAGGCCAAGACTGGCTTAAACAACATCTGGGTTGGCTAATACATCAACCTGTATATTTGTGATGGAGGTAGAAAGTAGGTTTTCCTGTCTTCAGTGACACTTTCTAGAGAATATCCACATATTCTGGTGGTTGCTTTAGGCTGAATAATAGACACAACATGAGATTTTTATTTGTGTTGTACTGACACAGAGTCTGCAGGATATCTTGATTTCCAGGTTTGCAAGTGGATAGGAGGCCTGTGAAGCTTGAGAGGATTTGTGTTAAATTGACTCACTGAGTGTAGCAAACAACAGCAATACCTGTCCAGGGACGTGGTGATTCTCCATCATCAGGAGACGGGAGCAAGTCATACTTTTTAAACAACCAGCAACCACAAATTGAGACCACAAGGCTGAGTAGGAACTTCTGCATGAATTTCTTCACCTTGGGTTACTTCAAAGGTCAGACTGAATGCTCACGAGATTGTGAGCTGTGAGTGTATGGGCTGCCACAGCCAGAGATCAGCATGGGGCTTTGCCTGTGCTGTCCCATTCAAGCTGGGGAGAAAGGGACCAGGAGATTCAGGCTCCTATGGAAGTAGTTTACAGGCTGGCAAATGTCTTACAGCAGCAAGGCAGGCAGAGTCTCACTGCAACTGCATGGCAGGGGAGTTGCTGTTGGTCTGCCCTTTTCTGAGTTCCAGTCTGGTATAACTCAGTGGCTTTCCACAAAGTAGACCCAAATGTAACTGAAGGGAGAACAAATTCATGATCAATTAAAAAATATAAAAGTCTGAGATTCCTGTGCTTTTTGGAGTACAGACTGCAAAACCATGGCTCTATATATGTTATTGCTCTGAGTTTCTAATTCTGAATTCTGTTATTACGAATAATACAGTGTTATTCAGAAACCCTGGGGGATTTCTTTAACTGTTTCCCCATATTCCTACCTTCTATCATGAGCATCCTAAAATCAGCATTCAGGCACAGCCACTGACCTCTAGTGCGATTTATAACAACCTAATCCTTCCCTTTCCATTTCTGTTATTTTTGCCATACAACATCTCTCTCATTGATTTCAAATGCAAGTTTGGAGGGGCAGGGTCTGCCTCTGTAAGTATGAAGCGGTCTTGTTCTCACTCAGGGGTTTCAGTACAAACCTGCAATATTATTATAAATGTTATTATAAGAAATAATATTTGTTTTTGAAAGGACAAACATTTATCCCATAATTTACTCAGGTCAGTAGGTCAATACTTATACAAAATAGGTACATTTTGCCCAAGTGATGCCAAATTACAGCGTCTTCACAAACACCGGGGTCATTGTAAAATCTCTCTTGGCTTCACGATAAATTTTTGGGGGATGAACCCCCTACCACAGCAGAAACCTGATGGTGCAGCAAAGAGAACTGCCATGACAAAATGGTGCCACTCACAGTCTTTTCCAAATCATTCCCCTGCTGATTGCAATTTCTCTCCAAATGCTATTCTGCTTTTATAGAGTGTGTGAACCTCCTCCATCCTGCTGCCCCCAGACTGGCAGCTGCTCCTTCTGTCCTTGAAGCACTGAGGAAGGCCTGTGACTGGCGTGTAGCTCTTCCTCCCCTCCAAGCCAATGACGAGGTTATATGGCAGATCCATGTTTCCTTTGTTATCTTTCTGTTTGAAGAAACAGGAGTGGAGCCTGAGTAGGTCTGCAGAGGCATTCAATTAAACAAAGACATTTTATTTTAGCCACTGTTTAATGAAGAGGAAACCAATAGACAATCTTCTCTTCCTCTGGGTGAGGAAAGCATTGACAAGTGCTATATTTAGTTGTGAACTAATGCAACCTGCAAAGGGATTTTATCCAGCTTACCAGGAAATGAATCCCCCTTCATTTCTAACAACTTGAACTTCAGGGAATGTGAGCAGCTCACACTACACTGGGAACTCATGTTCTTAAATGCATTTGAGTTTTAAAACAAAACAAAACAAAGAAAAACCCAAACTAAAAGTAGGCAAAAAAAGCAGCATTTTTAGGCAAGCAATTCTGTCTAGGTCATAATTTGGGATACACTTGCTGCCACTGGAAGGCAAGGTAGCTTTTTGTTCTTGTTCCTTTCAGTTCTGATAGCCTAGGGGAAAGGATGGCTGAACTGGATGAGGGACTGTGGGCACGGCATGGGCACTGGAGCTCCATCTCCAGAGATAAGCACTGGCCTCGGTTACGCCAGAAAACAGTCCTGAGCTGCAGGACTTGGATGTATTTATTGCTGCTGATGATTCATAAGACACTTGAGAAGACAACTAGTTCCTCATATCCCAAAACAAGTTTCCAAGTCTGGGTAGTGTAGCTGTAAGCTGAGCTAATTAAAGATAATTTTTTTGTATATGACAGGAAAATGCTGATAATATCAAACCCTAATGGAGGGAGATGGGAGAATTTCCCTGAGTTACATGCTTTGCTGCTGAGAAAGTAGAGCTTGGCAGATGGAGGAAGATGGAACTGATTTCCAATTTAGCCTTCTATTAATGTTTTATGAATTTAAATTTAGCATAGTAATTCACTCTTCTGTAATCTTTGCAGGACTCCTATTTTCTTCCTAAGGACTGCTGAAACGCATTCTGTAAAAATACCTGTGTATATACATATCAGAAATCTCTCCTGTCGAAAGGAGCAAGAGAGTTTTGGTACAAATTGCACGGCAACTGCCCTTCCTACCAAATGAGGCTCAACATCCTCACTCTGTCAAAACTTCCTCTGAACACTATGGCTTGGATCCAGGTTTGTCTGGGTCCAGGTTTTCAGGTATAGATGGGTAAGAGTGAGCAGAGGACACACATTCTTCTTCTCTTAATCTCTCTGGGCAATTAGGCTTTGGCAGAGAAAGGGTGAGAGAGGCAGTGTGAGTCCTTTCCTCCCCACTCTGCGTGGGCTTGAGCTACAGGCTGTGAGATTTTATCCAGTGCATTCTTATGGCACATGGGGAGTGCTCTGGCAGCAGGCCATCAAGGCATACTGATGTCATCCCAGAAAATCTCTTTAGAGAAATGCAGGAAAGTAAAATACATATCCACCCACACTGGGCACTAGGGACTATCTGAAAGATGGATGCTGATTCATTCTGCCAAAAAAAGGTACATGGAGTGCGCAGCATGAATTACCTTCCGTCTCTCTAATCATTGATTATAATTTAATCATATAGTGAGCTGGCTTGGTCTCAGCAACCTGAGATTTAGGCAGATGAACTTGGACAAAAAGCATTCAGCTTCAAGGACCAAGATGGAAAAAAAAAGTGATTACTCTGGGGGCATGTTTCATGCCATGATCAATGATACAGTGTCAGTGTCTCAGACTTAATCCCTGGGAGCATTCCCATGGCTTTCATCCTGCCGGGCCCTATACAGGCTGAGGGACCAGTGGGTGGAGTGTCAGCACATGCTGGCAGGTTAATTGGGGTTTTGGTTATACTGCATGAATCTAGAACAGCTCTCCCAAAGCCAGCAGCAGTTGCTCTCTGTCTGTGCCACTGACAGTCAGAGAGCAAAACGCTGTGAATTTGGGAGTTTCAATTAGCAGTTCTGAGAATGATGGAATCCTATGAGCTAGTGCATCAGCCGAAAGCAAGCAGAAGGATTCCAAAATATAAGCGTGATTCTGTAGAAAATCAGTAAGAAAAACAGACTGGGGAGGGAATTTTGCCCAGCAGGGTCTCCCCAGCAGGAAGGGAATCTTTATTTGGAGAAACGTGACTTTATTGTGTCGATTGTAGCATTTTTTCTTATCATGTGCTGTTGCACAAAGAGAAAAGAGGCGTCTGCAAGAAGGCCTAATATGCTGATGCTAATTTAGGTGTGACTGGGTGTAAAAACAGAGTCATTTCAGAGCTGGGGTAGCTACTGCTGGCGATTTAGCACTGCATATCTCAGGGTCTGTCTGCTCCGACCGGCTTCCTGCCGCTATCCACCATTATGTATCAGCAGGAAATTACACTTTTATGAGTGATTTACCTTTAAACAAACACTACTACACAAACAATATGGTATTGAATTTAGTGGTTTGCCTTTTAAGTATTACAGTGAAAGACTGTAACAGCTGTCTAAGCTGATAACTACTACCTAGGGTAAGAATAATGTTGACTGAGTTATTAGTCAATTGTTTAACTAAATCTAGCTGCATCTCTCTCTTTTAACTGTGTGGCATTTACAGTTTCTTTAAACAATATAGTCCCTTGAAACATGTAACTGGCTCCTTGGGTGGGAACTTTATGGATGAAGAATTGTTTTGGAAGTCAGATCACATTTTTAATTTAAATTTTTGTATTTACTCCTTTATTTTTCATAGCCAATTCCTGGAGAGAATAGTCTCCTAGAAGTGAATTTCCATGTGGCTTGCTAAGTTTAGCAGATGAGTTGCAACCACAGCTTGTGGCTAAAGATGACTAGACTGCACAGCTGGATGAATTTTGGCAGAGATGGACTGAGACAATGTAATGAATCCACTGCATATCTACTGCAGTGGCTTTTGTGAGAAGGTTTATCCTAAGATGGGGGGTCATTTTCCAAGATCCTGAATGCCTGCAGTCTTCAAGGAGACTCTCAAGCCATTGCAAAATAGGACACAGCATGTGTGGAGGAGGTTGACCTAGCAAAATTCTTATTCCCTTTTTGAACAATCAGGGTTAACTTCAAGCCCAGTTGAGACTTCCAGACTTCGAGGCTCCACAGTTTGGACCAGATCCAAGGTCCAGTTAAGTCACCTGGAGATTTTCCACTGACTTCACTATGCTTTGGACTAGGCACTTTGAAAGGCTATTCCCATGAATTCAAATGCCTAAAGTCAAACATGGCTTTACACAATTGAAAATCACCTGCTTTGTATGTTTTCAAAGGCAGCTCCACCACTCAGCAGTAACAATGTCGAATTGGGTTGAAAGGGTGAAAATAGACGTGGATGTGAAGTGACTCTTCAAAAAGTCCATGGCAATGGTCCAGCTCTGCCACACTGAAAATGAGAATTTTTAATGCACAGTTTTTATGGTCATTCCTGAACCAGATTTAAAGGGAAAAAAATCTTGTCGCTATTGCAGAATGAGCACTCTCCTTGTGTTTTATAGATTTGGACAATCCTTGATGCATTCTTTGAAAAGAGAAATACTTCAATGCTTCAAGGCATTCCTTTTGTTGTATCACTTCTACTACCATTTTAAAGCCAATTTTTTGGTATGAGCTCTGGTGATACTCTGGAGTTGGTCTATACCAACAGCCCGTTTTCATCAAATCACACCTGGAGTTGTTTGCCCATTGCAGGAAGAAGCAGTGCTATGCCTCAGAGACAAACTCTTCTCTGCAGCTTTGCATCTGACAACAGCCTAGTTCCAGAGAGCCAGACTCACCCCTGAATTCATGCACAATCTACAAATAAAGGCAGTACCATGTCTTTTGTCCCACCATTAACTTTTTGAAAGTACAGCTCCCCTTTGCCTGTAAGTGCTTTTTGTAACAAAAGTCCTGACTTTTGAAGTCAAGCTTATATCACTGTCTTTATGGTTTTCTTCTTTCAAACAAGGTTAGTTTTGAAAATTCTTGTACATTTGTGCATCAGGTATATGGGTTCTGATGTAAGTGCCCAAAAGCTTAGAGGACAAGGCCCTTCTTTTTCTTATTACATGGATGAAAAGGAAGAAAAGAAAGGTTACAGAGGATTTATAAAGCCTCATGGTCTACTTCTATTGCTTATTTCCTGCCCATATCTAAGTTTTTAAAGGGTCCTTTCTTCATTAGAGTGCTAATTATTTTGTCTAGTGGGCCAAAGCATAGATGAATATTGGATTAACAATGCCCATTAACTCTCCCTCAGCAGGTGGAAGATTTGATTCTGATCTGATTGGTGGTGGCGTAAAGGAAGAGTCATGACCTGGAACCAAATGGATATGGCAGGGTGCAAAGGAGGATGAGCTCAGAGGGAGTTTCTGTTACTGTCTGGGCAGTTCCCTGCTGATGTAGCCATCCTTGAAAGAACCATAAAGTCTTACAGTTGATTTTTCAGCTCCTCGTGTATTTTGGTGCACAAGAGCTATTGGTCACAGAGAAAACAAATGATCTATTTTCAAGATATTTTCCTTTTTTTGTGGCAGGTTTGGTTTTTTTGTTGTTGTTTTGTTTTGTGTCCACACCAAATTGGGAAGAACTGCAGGTGATGATGAGTATGAGGTTCTTAAATACATGAAAGTGGCAGAATAGTCTTGCACACAAATAAAAAGGGGCACTTCTCTGTAAAACAAGTTGTCAAAAGCATTGCCTCTTAATGTGGAACAATAAAATAATCTTTTCAAGCAGTTTAATGGCCAGGATGAATGAAAGAATCTGTGTATGCTTTACAAATGACCTGATTACTGCCAGCTCACATGCTTGCTCTGCAGTTGTAGTACATTAGAATTTGAAGTAGGATGTTGTTAGCAACTCTTTGCGTGGGGTGGAATTTGAATCAAAAGCTATAAATGACCTGTGACAGCAAAAATGAAAGTGCAATTGCTTTCTCACATGACCTGTTTCTTTTAGTGTCATTAAACTCAATCAATGATTAACCTTTGGTTTAACAGTGCTTGTCATTTCATAGCAAATCAAGTAGAAGAAATGTTGTCTACCTGAATAATTCCCTAGAAAATGTCTCTGAGGTACATTAATAGTTTCAGAGGTGAGAGGCTGGCCTAAATTTGAAGTGCAAAATCACTGAGTGCAATTGAGGGAATGAGAAACATCTGACTATCCATTTGGCTGGCAGAAATCCTGCACGCAAACCCAGATTTTAGGAAGACATGGTGTCTTCTTGCACGAACAGGATGAAGTTTGACTCACAAATAACACATAAGAAGTAGTAATGAATGATTTCACAGAACCTTCATCTCACTAAAATTGTTTTTTGCATAATAACTTTATGTAGTGAATATATACAAACAATGTGTTGTAATCCAAGATTGTCTGGATATGTTTTTTTTGATCTTCATTGAGATCAAATGAGTTACGTTACTTTACACTGAATTAAGCTCTAGTTGGAATGAATTTCCTTTTGGCAACCAATTAGGATGTTCAAAGAATTTACTTTTATTTCTTGATCTCAAAAGTATTTGTGGACAGTTCACATGGACTATGTATTACTGTGCCTAACTGCTATCAGCCTGTATAATTATGTCATTTGCATATGCTAACAAGGTACATTATAGGTATGGTGTTTTCACATGCCTTTTATCCAATTAGCTCATTGTACCCAGCAGTCTTGTGTTCTGCCCCTCTGTCACCAAATTAATAAGAGTTGTGAATTGAAAATGGTTCCATTCATATGGTGTGTCTGTGCAGACAGACTTTACTCAGAAGAAATGTGGCTTCTGCCGTTCACAATCCTGATTTATTCATTACACATGAGGGGAGGGTCTGCAGGGCCCCCAGATAAGCTGGGGAGCTTGATGTGGGAGATGCTGCCCAAATCGAGAATTTCACAAAAAGTCGTGCTCTAAAAAATACCCAATTGCCAGGATGACTTCTTGTGCTCATCAAGGACCTTTCATCTGAAGGCACATGGAATAATTAACCTTTGCTTGCTTTCATTCATTTTGTTCTCAAAAGGGAAAGTTGCACACAGTGAGAACTCTTTCCTCTTTTTTTCCTATATCCAAGTGTTCCAATGCACTTTGTGTGGCATTATTAATTCAGTCCCATTGAACTGGGATTCATTCAGGTGATTCAGCCATGCTCATGTGCCTTCATGTGCAGAATCATACCCAGATACGTTTCTTTTAAAAGAAGATTTGCATGTAGATTTTCACCAGAAGGATAAAAATTTTCAGTAAATTTCCTTCCTAAAATTTTGGCACAAAATATGTATGATCCTGCACAAGATTCCTGGTGAAGTCATCACCCTGTTAATAGTGTTGCAACAGGATAGTACTGTCATCATGGTCAGTGAAATCAGAGCAGTGTTGGGAAAGCATAAGGGACAAGAAGGTTAAACTTATTATCCCCAGTGCTCTTTTCTACCTTATCCTTGTTTAAACTGGGAATATTCTGTAAGAAAACTGCGGTGTCAGTTTAGGAACATCTCTTATTTTATTGTCATATGATTAAAACCTCATTGGCTCAATGACAGTGTGATTAATCAATGGAAAGATGAAAAGGACAGAAAAATTGGGACAACAATTTGCAAGTAGTATGCAGGCAAGAGTGAAATGGGTTAAAAGAAGTGTGGAGAACGTGGTTTTCAGTTACTCTGTTTTCTCTTTTCCCTTCCTTTCTCTCCCGTCCATGTTACTCCAAGAAAAGCAGCTGGCATCTGTAGCCTGTTGTGCAGATGGGTTGAGAGGAGCACATATTCCACGATGTGTCTGGCACACTTCAAAAGTGGCTGGTGACTGATTGTGTATTTGCCAGCAGCCAGTGATTAGGGAGGCTTGCTGTAGCCATGGATGTCTGGCAGCACACGGAGTCCAAGACACTGAGGGCATAAGGAAACATCCCATTAATGTCTCTCAAAGCGCTGGCCACATACGCAGCCACTTGGTAGACACAGCCTGCAGGGTGAGCATGTCCCTTATCCAGACTTGTCAGTTTCACAGGAGTCCTAAGTTCTCGTTTTTATTCCCAGGTGTATGTAATATGCACTGGAATATGTTGTTGTGTGTACCCCTTGTGAGAAATGGTGCTTGGCCTGAACAAGTTGCAGTTTAAATAGGCAGGAGCAGCAAAGGGCAGGAGATGGAAGATTTCTTCATTCCACAGGGAAGGAACTGACACACAGAGAAATAACCTTGTTGGGTGACACATGGGAGTTGTGACAGCTAAATCCCATTATTATAAGCCTTTTTTGAGGGTTTTAGCTTCAAAATGATTCTTTGCCTGCATGTACAAGGCACACCTCTGACTTGAAGCCACTTGACTCTTTCCTCCAGCAAGGCAGGACTCTGCTAACCTTGAGCACGGGTCAGACACCAACCTTATCAGGGTTCTGTGGCTCTCCTTGATTTCCACTGTGGGCTACCTGTCATCACCACTCTGCAGCACAGCTGGGACACAGTTCTGGCTTTTGGGAGGAGGCACAGGAGGCACTTATCCCTTTCACTGTCTGCTCCCTGCCCACCCAGCCTGGTGTAGGACCAGGAGAGAAAATGAGGCAGAGGTAAGCAGGTGGCAAATGACACTGAGACGATGCTGACATGGCTGCAGCAACATTCCTGCAAAGAGCCAACTACTGGCAGGCAGCTTTGCCACGGACTTTGCCATGCAGGCAGGACATGGCATTGCTCAGGAACTATCTGGAGCCTCTCACTCATTTTTCTGGAATGGTACCAGCACAAAGCTGCAGCAACACGCTGGTGATTCAGACCCAGCATGAATGGCAGGGCTGGACTGGTAACTTTGCTGCATGCCAAGAGGGACTGTGCCAGAAAATTCACCGCCAGCAGCATACTTGCACCACATTCAGCTTTACAGACACCTTTCCAAAACAAATATATCTGCTCAGGATGAAATTCAGTTCTTTGTGAAGCGGCGTCAGGCTCGGCTGATTGGGGTTGTTTATGGAAAGTCACCAGCTTTCCAGTGGTGAGCTCTCCAGCATCAATTTCAGTCTCTGCATTCCTCATCGTAAAATTAAGAGCCTTCTTCCAACCTACACTCAGGACTCAAATTTGTGGTGATCTTCAGGAGAGGCTAAGGCAGAATATCTTCCTCCCTTTCCCCCATCATCGGGTGATCTTTCTTATTATAACACTTTCACACTTGCAGTGCTGTGCCCCTGGTGAACTGGGCTGTTCATTGGTCACTAAACCCACCTCCAGCCTCAGTTTCCCATCAGATAATCCCAGTGGCACCACCTGCACAACCATTAGGGCGTGATAGAAGACCCACAGACTCTGCCAGGACCTCAGCCAGCATCCAGTCACCGGAAACAGAAAAAAACAACTTTATTCTGACCCACTCTCACACCTCTTCTGCACTGATGCTCTCCCAGACAATCCAGAAACTGAAGGAGGATTGGGATAGCACTGAAAAATGGGTGCCCATGCTTCTCATCCAGAAGTGTCCAGGTGGCAAGGACTGGCTCAGGCAAGGACACTGCTGTGGCAACACACCCTCCTGAGCAAGAGCCAGGACCTGCCTCTTTCACCAGAGGAACAAACTCAAATACTTGCATGAACAGAAATAAAACATGTGACAGAGAATCAGGAGGATCAGGATTGCTTATTAGTGTAGACCACTTTTCTCTGCAGTGGGAACACCTGTGCATCAGACATGGAACCTTAATCTTTGGTCATTTTTCATACATTATTCATTGTTATAAATTGCTATTGTGTATTGCAGCTTAGCTGAAAAAGGCAAAGGCATGCCCAGTGATTTTTCAGATATAATGGCTACCACCAGCCTGAGCCCTAGCCTGGAAGCCTAGAAAAACTAGGATATTCACCAGGTGCTTTTAGGAGAGAAAGTTCCCTACAGACAAATCTTGAGTTAGTGTATGAGGAAAGAAGAGGAAATGCAAAGCTGGCATAGCCTCAGCTTGGAAAAACTGACAGTCAGACAGCAGTCCCCGGGGAAAATATCCTAATTTGGGAGAGCAGGAGGAATAGCTGTGGATTGTTTGGCGCAGTGTTGGGAATGTTCCAGGCCAGTTCCAGGGCCATGGTAGGAGCAGCTGGGCGTGTCCCTGGCTGGGGAAGGACAGGCCATGCAGAGCCAGGGGCTCCACGTGGACATCGGATGTGGCCTGAGGGGCTTGGCATCCTGGAAGAGCCACTCTGGTTGATCCAAGCAGTGGCACAGAGGGAAGCAGTGCGGGGGATTTGCCTCAGCCTTGCTTTCTCCCTCGCAGAGGTAAACTATTCAACCCTCTGCACTCCAGCCCCCTGGGGGACTTGCCACCCAGCTCGAGAGCAGGCGCATTAATGAACCAACAATATCTGCATCTGCATCTAGATCTAATCTGTGGCTGCTCAGTGAGATTCGCTGCTTCCCACCCCCAGCAACATCTTGTCAGTAGTTCAGGAGCTCGGCTCTCCACCTGCAGTTTGAACATCCCATACAGTGGTGTTGATTTAGAGCCCATTCCTCCGCTGTCCCGTCCATCCCTCCAGGGAAGCGATGCCTTTCCTACTTTCAGTGGTTGGTTCAGCACATGATTCTGGCTCCCTGGATAGACTTCCTCCTGAGGTTGCTGTCAGGTTTGTCATGGTGTCACAGTCTGATCTCTGTGGAATCCTCCAGGAAGATCTTGATGGCACACATGGCCAAGTAGAGTCTCTGCTTCCCCAAGATGCCTTCCTGCCACCTCTATTCCTCTGTTTTGTCTGTGCTTCAGCTTCACACAACAGTGTTTAGTACCTTCAGATTCATTATTTAGCTACAATTCGGGCAAAACACTAAATATTAATGCAAACAAGGCCTGTTTCTTTTAACTGTTTCCCTCTGCTTGCTGATAGAAACAAGAGGAGGGCTATTCCCCAGGGACAGCCTGCCCATCTGGAGTATTCAGGCTTTTAGTGTCTGCTTTTCATCCTCTTCCCTGGCACTTGCTTCTTGCGGGGCTGAGCTGCACATTCACAGGTACATGACATTACTGCTAATACTGCAACAAGCTGGCATTCATCAAGCATCTGGGATGAAGGCTGTCTTTAAAAATGCAGGTAGGGGCCTGTGCCATGGGAAAAATGACCAGGTTTTCTTATCACTCATATGGAGTTATCTGGACACATGGCTACCTTTCATCACTTACGCTGGCGCCAAAAAAAAGGGATTAGAAAGCCAACATGCCTGTTGAAATGTCTGTGTGTACTAAGCTGTCATGGACTTGTTTTGGGTCAAAATAACACGTGTACTTGATTTCTTTGTTTTTAATCTTTTTTCTTCTTACTGTCTTGAGTTTCTTGTGAAAATGTGAATAAAGAAGATACAACTTATACGCAGAAAATATAAGTAATAGTTCCACTAACCAACACTGCTTCTTGAAAGCCATGCATAACCCATAGCATTCTGTAATGGTAAAAATAAATACGAATATCCAAGTAATTTTTCTCTTAAAAATTAACACTTCAGGAAATGGGCTTGACAGACCTGATCTAGTTGAAGGTGTCCCTGCCCATTGCAGGGTGGTTGGAACGAGGTGATCCTTTAGGTCCTTTCCAACCCAAACCATTCTCTGACTCTATGAGCTACAGCCTCATTATCAGCAATGTCTGTACCACAAACATAAAACCAGAAGAGCAGCTGTACCAGGTCATGTCCAGGTCCATCTAGCCTGGCACCCAGCTGTGGACTGCTATCATAAACAGATGCCTTGGGAAGAGGAAGGAAGAGAAAAACCTCTAAGATACATCCCCCTACTGGCATCAGCTGTTCTCGGGTCAGGGACTCCCTGAGCAAGGTGTGTTTTCTCTCTTTAGTAACCTGAGTGCATTTCTCTGCTGTGAACTTGTCCAGTCACTGGCTGAACCCTTACAATCTTTCACCATCCTCAACATCCTTTGGCAAGCAATTCCATAGATCTGCTATCTATAGCATGCAAAACTACCACTTCTTGTTTGGGACCCAGTTCATGCACCACAAAAAACAATTGACAGTCCATCCCTATCCAGCTTTTCTGTGATGATATTAAGCAGCCATGCAAATTAACAGCAATGGCATTATTCAGATTTGGCTTTACATCATTCACGAAGCTATGCTGACATATTGCAGACTGCAAATGCTCATCTTCTGCAGAACTTGCTTGGAAAAGGCACAACCCCCCTAATAGCTAATAAAAGAATGCATTTGAAAGATTTTCTGGCCTATACAAATAACTCTGAGCAATTTGTACAATCTGTAGGGCTTGATTTTCCATTGCGTGGCAGTAATGGTGTAATACTTGGAGAAACTGTGTGTAAAGCTCTATGGGTTGGAAAGGAAGTAATTTCCATTAAAATCCTTTAAAAAAAAGGATTATGGCGCAGCACTGGACAATGTAGTTTTCAAAAATATGCTTCAAGACACAGAAAAGAAATAATATATTCATTTTAAAAATGTCATTGTTCAAAGGTATAACGTTAGTCCTTCCAGGTTTTCCTGATGGCAGTGGGTGATAGGGCTCTGCTTTGCTCCCCAGTGAGTCAGTGTTGTGGGCACCACCCCACAACAGTTATGGCTTTTCATTTATCATTGTGCAGCATTTTGTCCCCATTCTTGTGTGTTTTCCTCTGCTACTGCCATTTGTGTCATTCCAATGGGGGCAATTTTAACTGGGATGTCAATAAGCAGCTGCAAAGGAGTGAGGCCCTCTGAGGAGGGAGCCAGCATCTCCAGTGTCTCCAAGGAGAGATCTGCAAAGAATGGCAAGGAGGCTGCCAAGCCAGAGAGTCACTCCAAGCCAGAGCTGGGAGAGTCACTGTGGCGAGCAAGGAACAAGAAAGGGAGGAGAAAAGGAGGGAGCTTGCCACCTTTCCCTGCAGGACTCATGCAAACTACTGATAATGTGTGTTTTATTCATTCCTTGCCTTTGTTCTCTAACCATCTCTTGAGAAACATTTCAAAGAAAGGGAGGTGAGGAATAGACTAAAAGTCTCCTTTTAGATTGAGGAATGCAGGCTCCACCCTTGCTCCCAGCTCCATCCTTTTTGTGCTGCTGCAGCTGGGGAGTCTCCCTTGAGGCTCTAACTTAAACCTGGGGTTGGTCCTCAGCCAAGTGGTCCAAGGATCAGGGGAGCCATTTTCTTCCCCGAGCTCAGGGCTGGCCTTTCATTACAGTGCTGGGAGGTCAAAGATCCCTTGGGAAAGGGCTCCATCCATTGCACCACAGGGGAGCTGGGAAGGTGTAGGGGTGACAGTAAGCAACCAGGTGAATGTCATCTCCTCGTGTGATGCTGCTGTGCAGAATGTCCTGAACATGCACAGGAGGAGCCACGACCTGGATTTATTTCTGTGCACAGCAGCACGGGGCAACCACAGGAATGCTCTGTCCCGTTTTCAAGTCCACACTTCAAAAGAGATGTTGACAGGTTGGAAAGGCATCAGGGAAAGGTACATGAGCAGCCTGAGATCTGGAAAACTTTATGGTAGGAGACTGAGAACTCAGTGGAATTATTCTGTTTGAAGGAAGGCTGAGGGGTGACTTGCTTGTGGTCTACAAGTATGAGCATGGGGAAAATACAACAGATGTTCCAAGCAGAAAATAAACCCATAATAAAATCTAGTGGTTGGTTGTTGATGCTAGATACATCCAGAACAGAAGGCAAGTAAAAAAATTGAAGGTAATTAGCCACCACTTAGTAGAGTAAAGTTGGATTCTCAGTTTCTCCTTTAAATCTAGAGTGGATGACTTCCTGAAATCTCCTCTGCAACATCTGAAGATGGAGAGGAGCTCATGGGAAATGATTTTGTATCAGGGTTATACAGCAGTTCGGATGACCATCATGGAAGCTCCCATGGCAAAATTGTACAGCAGAGTTGATCTTCCATGCCAAGGGCCTTTAGTCCTTACTCTGACGACCCTTGTGTGACCCTGGGTGCACTGGGAAATCCATATGGTCCATATTCACAGTGTGTTTATGTACCCCAGAGGCATGAATGGGAGAAATATTTCCATACTGGGTAATCAGGATTAAATCTCACTGAGATTACAGCATTCAACGTCAGCGCCTCCGAAACTGAGATAAAGAACAAGTAAAAAAAATAACCCCCTTTTATTTTCACACAATAGATCTGCTATCAACAGTAGCCAATCTGCCAGCAATGATATTAAAATGTATTGCTATGTTCAGAAAATGTACCATTTTTGGTTATAGTGGGAATCCCTCACCTAAAACCAGTGTGATCTGGCCGTCTGGGATAAGTGAGTGTTGGAAAAACCTTTTGTCTGGTCACTTGAGCTCGGGGAGATCACTGGGCTACTTGGAGCCTTTGGCACTGTTTGGATTCAGATCTCCACAAGTCTAAAATTTCGGTTTTGTTTTTTTTTTTTTTTTTTAAATACCTAATGCATGTGGGTTCTGCCTGGGAAGGGAGAAACATTTTTAGGTATTTGGCTTGAAATGTTCCTGGGTGAGTTCACACTCCCATTCTGCAGTGACCTCTGCTGGCAAGGGCAGGACCCGGGATCTCCCTCCCTCCCTCCTACACCGCCGCGTTCGGGGCATTTGCAAACGGGTTTTTTTATTAGCACCTTTATCTGGAGGTGTTCAATTACCCTCGGTGTCAGTGCGGGGCAACACGGGTAAGGTAATGGAGCTGTCATACAAATGCAAGAAAGTGCCATGGGGCGTATGAAGGTGGTAGTTAAACAGAGATAGTCGAATCTGATTAACAGCAATGATAGAGGAGTGTCAACATACACCAGTCTCGATGATTAAAAGAGAAAGTAGCTGGAAATTAGCAATTGTTATAGGTAGCTTAAGGATATTGTTATTTTTTTCACCTTTTGAAACATCCCTTCGGGCATGTGTCTGCCAGTGAAATCACTGAGATATTTTTCCAGTGCGTAAGGAGTTGCTGTCATGCAGCGACTCATCAAAGATGCCCCTTGCTCTTCTGGAGGGATCTGTGCTTTTAGTGGCAGAGTCTCTGTTGCTGTAAAACACATTAGTGCAATTTACTTCATTGCTTCCTTACCCTGACAGAGAATCTGGCTCCAAATCTTTACATTACAGATGTCCAAGAGCACCCACGAACACTGAGTTAGCTCTTGGCCCTTGGACAAATACCCAGTGTTCACTGTTGCAACTTGCCTTCTTATATCTGACCTTTTTTTTTAATTTTATGTAACTAGTTTTTCTTTCTGTGATCACCATTTGTTTGCCATTTCAGGGTCTGTTTGCACCCCTGTAATCAATAAAGTCGTATTTCCATGTAGAATGCAGAGAAGAGCAGAGTTTCTAGGTAATACCCTCAACTCAGCGCAGGTGGAAATGTTAAAGTCCCGGCTGCCTGCCTGTCCTGAGCTCTGCCCTCCTTACCGTCACTGTCTAAATATGCATGGCTAGTTCTGACTGTGAGCAGCAACTCGGAGCCAGAGCACGAACAGGGCCCAGAGAGCAAAATTAGCTTACAAATTAACATGCAATGTGTAACCTGAGTTTTGGCTGCGTGTTGGTGCTCTCAGAGCAGCCAGGGGCTGGCGTCTGAGGAAGAGGATAACAGCAGGGCAGCAGAGAGCAGATAATCCCCAGCCTGCTCTGCCAGCCACCAGTGACTAATCTGACCCAGGTGCAGTGACTGGCAATGTATAAGGTGTTGATGAAAAATTACCTGTTTTCTGTCACCTGTCTCTATAATGCAAGTAGCTCCAGCTCTTGGAGACATCCTGATCTAGAAGCAGAAGGCTGCAAGAGCCCATCTTCAGAGGGCTTCCCCTCCCTGGGCCTGTTTGTCCCCATCTCCTTGGGGTTGCATTGGCAAATGGAGGTGGGATGCACTCCCTCCCCTGCAGAGGAAGAGGCTCATGAATAATTGTGTTCCCCAAGGAAACTGTCCAGGGCCAAGTGCTGGGAGTCAAAGCAAAAGGAGAGGGAAGCTTATGATTCCAGCATGGCCAGGATGGTTGAAAGCAGCAGCAGACAACTAAGTTTATGTCTGCTGGAATTCCTCCAGTGGTGAAGCCCTTCAGGAAAACCCAGTTTTACCCCTCCATGGCAGAATGCCCCTGCCACCTCCAAACTGCTCCATGAGGGCTGCCAGGAAAAAGTGGCACATCAAAGCCTGAGCACCACAATTTCTTCATGTGCCCCCTGCAAGAGAATTCCCTGGATATTCTGGTCAGGGTGAAACCACCATACCCCCTGTACTGGGCACAGACCACCAGCCCAATGTCAGTGCTGCTTTCTACCCCTTCTAGCTGAATCCCAGTATTTTATCTGCATCACTCACGGTCCTGGCTAGTTAATGTGGCTCTCCAGGGACTTGCAGAAGATTCACAGCTCTTCAGGTTTCTTCCTGTGAACTCCTGGGATTTGATGAACTTCGTTGCAGCTGAGGTGCAGGGGAATCTCATAAATCTTCCCCTGCCCTATTGTAAGTTGTTTAGTGCATCTTATCATGTTCGACATCTCTAGTTATAGTAATCACTTTTAAAAATGTGCTTCTGTGATGTCAGTAATTAATCAAATGCCTTTGTTTCATTAGCCATAATAATGCCTTTGGTTTCATGTTCTTAGGTGTTCCTCTTTATAAACCCCTCCTGATGAGTCTCTCCTCCATAGCACCCTGTCACTCCAGATGCTTTAACATTGCTGATAAGGTGCTTAATGGAAAGACTATGAAAATTTCTCATATCAGGCTGGGATCTAAAAGGGTTTGGGATCGGCATCAGGTCTACTTTGCAGCTGCAAATACTGGCTCTGCTCTTTGATCCCTGTAGCTCCTGACTGACTCCAGAGAGCTTCCCCTGCAGCTCCCAACCCAGACCCTGTCCCCGGCCCACCCCTCCTACAAGGTCTCATGTTGGTTTGAAAGGAATAGGATCAGTCCTTAGAGGTAAGGAAAACTCCTAACCGTCTGCAGAGTGTGTGGGGACCTCACCTGTTACAGCCATGTGCACTGAAGCAGTGCACACCAAGCTGGCTGTGAAGCCTGGTGATTTGGTATGTCTAACTCTGCAATTTGTGCCACTGCTGTACACTTCAGAGTCATGCTCTACAGCAAGGACTTTCTTGTTGTCTTATCTTCTTTCCTCTGGTATAATTCCTTTTTTTTTTTTTTTTTTTTTAAATCAAGGAAAAGAAATTAATTCTGGCATACTTCTGGGAGTAAAATAATTGTATAAAGTCATTGGCAAACAATCTCTGCCCAAACACGCATGCAGAAAGCGAGTTCTCACAATTATGGTTAATGCAAAATGAAGTCAGATTATAGAGGCCTCCAGCGTGATTTCTAGCATGATAATGATGAGAAGATTAGGCTTATCACAGACAAAGCTTGTGTGCTGAGATTTTTAGTAATTCAAAAACAGCCACCCTGCTACAATGCACTTAAACTACTTATCTGCAGCATGGTATTCCCAAACGCTGTAGCTTTGCACAGTGAGCCAAAGGAGGGATTTTCTGCATTGTTTTACACCCTGATGCTGCAAAAAGCTGAAATGCAGGCATCACCTCCATCTCCAGCATGTGGAGCAGCTCCACGGGCTTGGCTGGGAAGTGCTGTGTGCCTTGAGGTGCACAGGTGCTGCTTATTAGCTGGGTGCTCAAGCAGTTTGGCTTTTTGGTGGGTTTTTGTGTTTTGGTTTTTTGTTTTTCGGGTTTTTTTTAATTTTGGAGTGAGGCCTTATCTGAACCTCCTGCAGCTCTATGCATCTGCCATGGGAAGGCTGGGAAGTGTCAGAGAAGAGTCTGGTGAGAGCCTGGAGCAACACTCGCCCCCTCCTTTGTTTAGTGAGGAACTCCAGTGCAAAACACAGACCTGTTATACCCTGGTAGAACCCGAAGTCGGCAGAAACTGTTTAAGTTCTGGGCATGGCATGGATCCAAAATCCCTTACACGTCCATATTCCCCTCCATATGGCACTGGTTTGTGATGGGGACTGTCTCAGAAGAAATGATTCTGAGTGGGGTTTCCTATGCCCTGATGAGGTCCTGCCAGAATGATGGTCATGGCAGGCCTGTTTTAGCTCTTTGTCACTGCTTTTCTTTTGCAGCTCCATCAGGACCCTTGACCTCATAGTGCCAAGTTTCTCAGCTCTGATCACTGTGTCTGAAAACTTGTGTCCCTTTGCCTTGATCCCAGTGAGGGTCTGTCTCGGCTGGCAGAGAAAATCCTGTGTTCTGGATAACCCGAGTTACACAAGACAGCAGGACACGAAGAAATGCAGCCTCTGAGCAGCCATCCTGTGAATTAGCCGAGCTGGAAAGGAGCCAGGCTGCAGGAAGGGCAGTGCTGAGTCAGGCTGAGGGGTCACCTAGGCTGTATCCTGTCTCTGACCAGCCTGTAGCAACTGCTCAGCAAAAGAGCACAGGAGCAGGGCAAGTACAGAGATACTTCCTCCTCTTCATCCTTCCAGCTTCTGGCAGTCTGGAGTTTAGGGACTTCCTGATTCAGAGCTATATCTTCATCTCTGTAGTCTGGGGGCCTTTGATGGACTTTTCTTTCAAGAATTTTCTGATTGCTTTTTGAACCCATTTATACCTTTGGCCTCCACGACATCCTGTGGCAATGGGTGTCACAAAGTGCTTATGCATTGGGTGTGTTTGCTTTAAACCTGACACTCAATCATCTAAAGTCTCCCCAGTCCTCACACTATGAGAGATACATTTTTATCACATTCCCCAGGCCATTACTGATTTCACACACCTCTCTCATCTGCTGTCCCAGTGGTCTCTTTTCCAGCTGAGAAGTCCCAGCCCATATGATGCTTCTTTATTTTGAAGACTTTCCATAGCTTTGATCATCCCTCTTGATCTCCTGTGAGCATTTCTGGCCCTGCTCTGTTTTTCCTGGGCACAGAGAGCAGCCCTGCCTGCAGGGGTACACACCATCAATGTACACAGCAACACAGGCATGAGAACAGGTGTCTTTTTTTCCCCTCTGTTTCTTTCCTAATAGTTCCTGATGCTCAGTTTTGCTTTCTGAGTGCTGCTAGACCCTGAATTATGTACTTACCCTATCCACACTGATTGCAGTGTCTTTCCTGAGAGGAAGTAACTAATGTAATGTCCATTACTGTATAGACATTATTAGGGTGAGGTTTTTTCCCTGTAAGAGTGAGTTAGCATTTGTTATCATGAAACTTTTATTTGCTATTTCATCATTTGCTAATGTCAGATCACAGTCAGATCACTGGCAGAGCAGGATTTTCTGTGACTCTTCACAACCAGCATTAGTTGTTTTGCTGTTCAAAGTCAGCCTTCACTTTTTAGCAACTGGGCAAGATTAATACAGGGCTAATGGTTAGGGTCTCATCCTTAAGGGAAGTACTAGATAAAAGCCATCAGGCTTTGGGTTTTGTGCCTGTGGGATGCTCTTCGCAGGACCAAAGGTGTGTTGGACATCTAAAAAGGAGAGGTGACACCAACACCTCATTTCTTGAATTATAAACAATTCTTACCTCATCCTACTACAGGGAGTACAGAGTTGAAATGCCTGGCTGGTGAACTGGGTGTAATGCAGATGCTTTGGGGCTATTCCAGGCACTGGAGTTAATCCAGGCTGTGGGGTACAGCGATGGGCCTGGAGCTATGCAGGCTGCAGATTGGATTCCACTTTGCAATTAAGCTATTGATTGTCTTTATGAAGCTTTAAATGTCCCAGGACGCTTATGTTACGAAGGCACAACTTTTCTAAAGCTGGTCTTTGACAGTGGCAAAAAAATGCATAGGTGTGACCTTAAATCCCTGAGGTCACTTGCCGGTTCAGTCTCATTCCATGAGCTGGGGTCTTCTTTCCTCTGTATGATTTGACTCTGTAAATCCTAGGGGTGCTTTGGAGGAGCCATTGATCAACTGGACTGCTGCAATGGGGAGCAGGGAAAGAGTGAGGCCAGGGATGATTTTTGACGTTTACATTTGGTCGTAATTGGCCATTGCAGGGTGGAAGAAGAAGTTGGCTTTCCTTGTGACAGATGCTGGGGAGGCAGAGCCAGGATAGGTCGTTTCCGATGGGAGCTCGCGGTATGAAATAAATAAGGGGAAAGTGAGAGTGAAAGACACATTGTATAAGATGTACAACTGGCAAGGTGCCAGCATAAATATTCATTGAGTATGTTAATTAGCAACTATTGCTGTTACTCATTAACTAATTTATTCAACAAATAGCATTCAGGCCACTCTAGAACACTGCATACTGTTACTGCTGAAAGGGGTATCAGTTTCCCTGGCTGTCACCTGGAGACATTGATACTCCCCCATCTTTGCAAGTACTTTGATGTGTGGAGATGAAAACTGCTGCAGGGGGCCGATGGAACACAGCTTCAGGAGTAGGAGAAGTCCAGTCCCATCCGCAGCAACCTGTGTAAGAGATTTAATTCTTTAGTTCAACCTGAATGGAAGAAGAATGGCAAGTCAATGTCAAGATTTCTGTTAGGACAACAGCAATAGCGTGTAGGCTGGAGAAAGTCTGCAAAGAAATGTATGGGCTCCTCTGTGAATTCAGTTTTTTTAAAAAGAGAAGGAATTAAAGGTGCCATAAAGAGTCAGCTTCGGGTGTTTCCACCAAATCTGGTAGGTCCTGCCTGTCAAAACTACTGCTGGCAGCAAAGAATTGCAGAAGAGGTTGGTGTTACTGAGTGGCCAGATGATGAAACAGAAATGGAATTCAGTGTTGGAAAGCACAAGGTAATGCACTACAGAGAAAAACAATCTGAATATTACATAGGTAATGAGGGCTTCTAATATACCAATTACCAATCAGGAAAGGGAAACTGGGGTCACTGGGGACAGTACTATGAGATTATCACACCACCAGTGAGTGCTCAGTAGCGATCAAAAAGGCAAATGGGATGTTGGTAATTACAGGAAAGAGAATACAGGGGGAAAAAAAAAGATATTATTAAGCCATTACTCCAATTCTAGTACATTCAAATAGTCTGGTTCCCCCATCTCAAAAGCACAGAGCAGAACTGTATTACATCTGTAACTGTGACAGAATATAGTGTGATATTTATGGAGAAATAACTTCTATGCAAAGACTGAACAAGTAGAAAGGAATCTACCTTATGGGGGAAAAAAGTGATGATGAAAGGCAACATCTGAGAAAAAAATGTTTCACATCCCAAATGGCATAGAAAAGGTAAATAAAGACAGCTGTTCTTACAATAGAAGCACTGAGACACATGCAAAGAAATGATCAAGCAGCAAACTCACATAAGAAGAAATACTGCTTCATACCACATCTAATGGATTGGTGGAACTCCTTGCCCAGGGTGTTACGGAGGCCAAGAGTATAACTGGTTTCAGAAAAGGAACAGAAACATTCATGATGAAAAATTCCTTTAGAGTCTACTAATGCAGAAGTTGAGGGAGTTGTTGATTGCCAAAAGCTGTGAGGAAGCCATGCCCACAGCAGGATTACTGCATCATGCCCTGCTTTGGGCTCTACAAACCTACTGCAGGTCGCTGTCAGAGGGAAGGTCCTGGGGCACCTGGACTCATGGGGGGCCTTGTGTAAGGGCCGTGTCAATGCTCTGCAGTGAGGACTGAGATCCCTTTGAGGTCCCTTCCACACCATCTTCTCTAATTAGACTTCGGACAAGAGCCAAAGGATGAAGAATGCTGATCTATCAATCTATCTGGCTATCTACATACCTACCTACCTGCCTAGCTATGCATCCAGGCAATATGTGTCACTTAGCAGTGGCTTAAGCTTCATGGTGTATCCTACAATGCTTAAGACAAATACACCTTCACATGCAGTTGAGACACCAGTGGTGTGCTGTAACATCCAGCAGACGTGGTTTGCACCATATTACTATCACTCACCCAGATAAAGTAGTGAGCTGGTCATTATGGGCTGCTGCCACAGCACGGGCTCTGTAGCAAGAGACTCAGCCAGCAGCACTTGTAAATTCAGATATGGCAATGCTGGGCTGTGCCTGTACTAGCAGACTGTTAGAGCATTCCTGACATGAATTTCATAGAATCCTAGAATTCTGGAATTGTTTGGGTTGGAAGGAACCTTAAAGACCATCTCATTCCAACCTCCTTTCTATGGGCAGGGACACCTTCCACCAGACTAGGTTTCTCAAAACCCCATCCAGCCTGGCCTTGAACACTCCCAGGGATGGGGCAGCCACGACTTCTCTGGCCACTTGCCCATTCTAACTCTGTTCTCAGGTGCAGCACTTAGACCAGTCCAGTGGATGGTTGCCATGTGAACAGTTTTAACCAGGCAGTTCACTAGCACAGGCACTGCCTTTTCCAACTGGCTGCAGTGCCCAGGAGTGCTGCTGCCCATGTTTAATTTACCAGTGTACATCTAGCTTCCGTGTCTGGATCCAATTACAGGATTAGGTCCACAAGGACAGGAGAGATGAATTCGTGAATCAAAGCGGTGCAAATTTATTTCCTATGAAGGGCAGCATTTTCATGTGAGGCCAAACGTAGATGAGCTCCTCAAAGAAAACCCCAGCGATCCTTATCTCAGCTGTAAGGAATGTGTGCATTTTGGAACTGCATCATGAATGATAGTAGGATGCTGAGCTGGAAAGTAAAGGAGCTGGAACAGAGGTTCGAGGACTCTGAACCTCAAGAAGGAATGGCCTGGAGGAAAATCCTAACAAAAAAAAATAAAAGGAAATAAAGGAGCAAATGAAAACATAGCTGGCATTTATGCACTACCTGAGACAAAGTTCTAGTAGAACTTCTTAGAACTGGTGTATTTTAGATAAAATATAAAGTGAAGTAGCAATTAACTGAAAAGGCAGTCCAAGTCCAGCCCCTACAACAAGTTGAAATACGTAGAGAAATATGTATGAAATTCTTTGATGGGGGTTTAAAGTGTGAGATAAAAGTGGTGCTGAGAAAACAGTATTCTCTCTCTGCTATCTGGTCCATCATCACCAGTGACTGTAGGTTGGTCGTGGTAACCACCTAGCATTTGGTACTGCTGATTTTTAGGGTGGTTGAGACTGAAGGAAAAAAAATGTAGATGCACTTTGTTCCCAAAGTGTTGGATGCGTTTTATTAAAGCATGAAAAATATCAGTGAGCTGACATTACCCATGCTCAAGCTGACAAAAAGGACTGCAAAAAAGTTAATAAATAGCTGGCCCTTTGCCTTCAGTAGCAGCTTGTGGTGACACAGACGTTCAGAGGAGTATGGAGCTGTTCTTCCTAATCTGTCCTATGCTGTAACTTTGGAGCAGGGTAAATCCACACCAAGATTTACACACAGAACCACCACATTTCCTGGTGTGGGGGCAATGGGATGGATCTGGCACCCCAGTTCACATGGCAAAGGAGTCCCTGTGTGATGGGGAAGAGCCAGGAGGTGTGGGCGGACTGCAGCATTGGTGTAGGACTGGAGGGGCAGGAGCTGGGCCAGCAATGCTCAAGCATTGCCCAAAGAGATCCTTGCAGATCCATTTTAGCAAGGCTCTCCCTTACTTTCCTATTTTAATATGCTCACAGAGTATTTTCTCACACCATACAGGCTCTTTATTATTATTATTACTATTGCCAATATTTTCCAGGTTTATTTTTAATTTGGTGCAATGGCTCATACCCAGAAGGGCTCTTTTTAATAAAATGAGGAATCTTTTATCTTTGGATAAAGTCTTCACGGGAGAAGAAGGTTTTAAAGTAGACCAGGGAGGGAGGGAGAGGGGAAAAATAAAAAAGGCAATTGTTCCCTTTTAAGGAAGAGCAACGTGTATCTACGAATCAAAAAAATTTCTGCTGCCTACGCTTAAAAACCCTGGAGAGTCCCTCGCAGGGAGGATATCACCTCAGGGAGAGTCCATCCTCCCTCCCTCAAACTCCACCACGTGCTGCCTCTGGGTGCAAATGAAGTTTACCTCTGCTTTGGAATAGCTGCAAGCCCTGGCTCCAAACCCAGCCAGCCTCTCTCCCCTCCTGTGGGAAGCTGGAAGGAACAATCCCCACGGGCTGGACACCACATGCCTCCTCCTGCTCCCCACCAGACACGGAGATGTGTTGGGGCTCCATTCTTTTCCAGATAAGCTTTGGAATGCTGTCCAGACCTGCTTGGCCCATCCAGCCTGGCATCCCTCAGGAGCACCAACTGCACGCAGTGTCTTCACTAAGGTCCAGAAGGAAATAGCTGAGCAGTCTGGGATCACATTTACTGCTCCTCCCTTGGGAAGGCCCCTTCAAGGCATTATTTTGAATGAACCCGGGCCAAATAACCCTGTCACAGTGTTTGCAACAGAGGTGGGGGAAGTGAATGGTCCTGAGGGAAACGTATTTCAATAATGGCAAATACTGTAATTTCTAGGTGATGTCTAACTCTATTGCACATCCTTCCTTTGTCTAGTTACCAAAATAAAGAGTATTCTTTAGCTGCTGGTTATGAAAAGCAGACAAAAAAAGCGCTGATTTTTCACTCAGAAGACTGTGCTGTGGGTGTTTTGTCTAGTGTCATCCATAAAGACTTTTTAATGTCCCCCAAGGAACATCTCTTTAAAGCAGCCTGTCAGCTTTACACTTTAATCCATTAGGCTACAAAATACAGATAAATGAACAGAAAAATACCTATCTTTAAGCTACTGTTGCTTAATCTGCTTCAGTATTTACATATTTAGCAGCAGACAAATTGCTTGCTCATTAGCAAGGATTTTGTTTTGTGCCACTTTTATTTTCTTTGCAGCTTTGTTGGGACCTGATTACCCAACAAACAATACACTGGGGGAGATAATGTCATTTCATATGATTTAGCTGCAAGGCACATCTTGGATTTCCAAATGCTTGCATGCATTGTTCCATTCACAGTATATGTTGTCCCACTCCCTTTTGAATAAGGACAAATATTTTTACATATGCAGGTCAGCAGCCAGCTCAGGCCCATTCCGTTTTGACTGGGTGCTGAAGGACCATACTCAGAAACCAGTCACATGGATTCTCGCTCCTGCCTCATTGTCCACACTCCTCGACAATCAGTCAGTTGTCCTTCTTGGCTTTTTTTGCCTGGAGCAGCTGAGTGAAGCCACATGCTCTCTGGATAATCAAACAGCTGATCCTCGGGGCGTGCGTTGCCAATCGTGACTCAGTAGATATGGAGACAGTCGCTAGCTGGCCTTATGATTTGCTCCTCGTGGCTCCTGAATAGGCAGCAGCACAAAGGCATGAGGACAGACATTCAGGTCACATGCACAACCAAAACCATGGCATGGCAAAGCTCATCTTTGTTTGTAAGCCTTCAGCCAGGCCTTCATTTGCTGCACCTGGATGTCACATCCTCGAATGCAGTAGCTCTGCACCTACCCATTGCACCCACAGATCCAGCTCTTCCCCATCCTCTCTCTCAAATGCCTTTCTTTTGCAGAGGAAACTTGCTGGGGATCCATTGCCCAGTCTAAGGACAGAACACATGCACAGAGACCCCATTCTTTCCTTTAATGAGATGCCATCTCCATTTAACTACTTTCTGGCAGAATTTTCAAGCGTTGCAGATCTCACATTCCAATTACATCAGTCGGTATTTTGCTCCTTGGCAGAGGCCACAGGCTTCAGCAGCTTGCTGCATTCACCACCAGTAGCAGCGATTACCTACAAAACAGGGCGACAGGCCTAAATAAGCAAGTTACACGCAAGGAGCCAGATACTTGGCCCAGCTGGGGCCGCTTTGCCCAGCTCCGGCAGCACAAAGCTGTCACCAAGCCAGCCCAAACAGCTGTTGGAGGATTCCCTTGGCGCAAAAGAATTCCTGAATGGCAAAGAGCCACTAAAGCAACTCCTACACAATCTCACTCACTGGTCCCCAGAAATCCCTGACAGCTGGGACGGCACAATGGGGCCAGAAGCACCTGTTACCATTCAGAGCGGCCTAAAGGCTGCTCTATAGGGCAATGAATGGCAAAAGGAGCACCCAGTATCTTTGGGAGCCCTTTTGGGAGCGCACAGAGGCATGCCTTCATCACCTCGCATCCACAGCCGGAGGTGCACCGTGGGAATGTTTGTTGGAGACACAGCCACAGCAGAGTCAGAAACTCCAGGCCCTCCATGTGTGGCTGTGCTTTCTGACCTTTGTGTGTGTGGAGATGTGCAGCGAGGGAAGAAGGAAGCCTGGAGCCCTGCAAGGGGAAGCATCCTGGAAGCAGAGCCGGGTTTCTCAGCCCTCTCAGTACGGGCCCACCGGACCCACCTCAGATGTGAGCCTCCTTCTGGAATTTTGTAGCCATCTACTGTAAAAGCAAATATTGTAGCTCAGCACCTTATTGAATTTGGCATTTCATGTAAAACCCAGGTTTTTCTCTCAACCAGGAATACCAGAACCTTCTCCTTCACCTTGCTTGCCCTCATGGTCACTTCGCCCTTGCCAATTCCCTGTTTGTCACTGGCCCCAAAGAGCCATCTTGCTCCCTGCTCATCTCTCAGACTAATACAACCCTCTGTTATTTAGTGCCTATCTGCCACAATATTCCTCCTGCTCGGAGTCATGGAATGCTTTGAGTTGGAAGATCATCTAGATCCGGCCCCACTGACACAGGCAGGGATGTTGTTTACTAGGTTGCTCTTCACTAGATCAATGATCCTCTTAGATATTCTGTTCTACTCAAGTTTTGGGTCCGATGTCTGAACTTCACTAATCCTCTGGCACATGGGAACTGATGAGTCCCTTAGAAACACAGAGCTAACCCAGGAGAGGATGCCTGTTTCTCCAAATGACCATAAAATTATGTGTTGTGGTATGTTTCTAGAGGAGGTGTAAAGCAGAATAAAGCCCCAGATTATGCTCAGGTTCATGGGCTAATGTTTAGGCCAATTTTTCTTTTTTTACCCGGGATCAATTTGTGTCTGAATTTCTAAAATCTGTATAAATGGTGCATCGTGAAAAACAAAGAAAGCAGTTATTATTTTTATTTTAATATACACACACCCACCAGATTTCAAGTAAATAAATAAAATATGTCCATCTCGGTTAATAATCCTTTCCTAGTGCTTATAATGGGATTCTTCCCAGCCCTAGATAGACTTCACTTAAGTGACAGTATCAGCATCAAGATTTCATGCAGCATCTGAATGGAGCATTGTCTCTGTGCTGTGCTCTTAACACCCTCTTGCTCTTATTAATTGGGTACTTCATAAGAATTTGTGAGGAATCCACCTTTCATATAGTGCCAATGTGAAAGGCATTAATATAGAAGAGATCTAACAAAGGAAACAAAGACAAGCCCTGACCCGGAGACCTCCTAATCAAGGATTTAGACAGTACACAACAGGGGAATACCCCGGTAGGATAAATGGAGACAGGAAGGAGGAATGGAGGACAAGTGCATTTGCCTAAGCTAATAATCACAGTGATCTCAAGAGTCACAGGTGGTCACTAGCTGAACCCATGACTCAACAGCCAAAAAAGTTTAGTCCAAAAGCTTACAAGATGAATGTGCTCTATGTGAGCACAATTCAAAGCATTTAAAAGCCACTGGAAACACTCCCATTAATGAGGCCTGAGGAGCTGAAATATTTACCCCTTGGCTTTAATCATTATTGGATGCAAAATTTGTGGATGCAATAAAGACAGTGGTTTTATGGCATGTTCTAATCCCTCAGTAACTATTCTCAGCAAATACCTCTGTGTTCCTGAGGTGATAAATTACCTGTCTCTTTCCCTCTGAACCACATGGGCTAATGCCCTTCGGGACTTCACTTTTAGTAGCAGTCCCTTCTGACACCAACAAGCCACAGGCACCAGCTACCTTTCATCTCAAGTGATATCTCTTCCTGGTGTATTAACAGATTTCAAAGCAACACTTTTCAGCTTGTACCTGTTTTTGAAGATTGTAACTTTCTGAAACTCAGTGGCGTCCTTAAAACCTTGTCTAACCCTTCCAAGCACAGCAGGTGGTCTAAGAAAAGCTATTCCTACTCCTGACAAATTTTGACATTCCTAGGCATTCATTGGTTCCTAGAAACTGTAGATTTTTGCCTTTTCTGGAAAACTTGTTCCAAACGCAAAGAAATCTTAGCATTTTAATTCATCAAGTCAATGATTTTCCATTTCAGCTCAGAATAATGCAGGTGGGATCAAGTAAGCATGCAATGAGGGAGGGATTAAAATTGCTGTAAATTGCTGATGAAAGACCACTCATTCGTACAAGGATATGTCACCAAGCATCTTTGGTTTGTACAGGTTATAAATACTCCCTCAATATATGCCAGGGGGGCATTTCTGCCACAGAGTAAAACTCTCAGAACAAAGTCCTCAGCAGTTTTGTGAAATACTGTGCTAGACATGGCAAAAGTAACCCACGGAAGTAGCCAAATTCAAAGCCAGTGGAAACAGACTCTCAGCTCATGTCTGTGCTGCAGGGTCATGGTGTAGCCACATCAGGCAGTGCACAGAGACACCCCTTCCTCACACAGGTCTTTACAAACAAAACCCCTTGCTTTGCTGTTCTGGGATAACACATTTGGCTCTGGGCAGCGGGTGGAGGTGAAACAAGTCACACTGCCAAAAGCGCAGTTCCTCTGATATGAGCTACACTCACAATAAGGCATTTTGCTGGTGGAGAATACTGTTAAAGCTGTATTGGCAGAGTAGAGGGATGTGGACCTGATCCGAGAGAAGCTGGCAGGTTTGCATACTGTGTATTATCCCTTTCCAACCTTCTCTTCTGAATAAAAAATGGTGTGGAGTCTAATTTCCTCTCTGAATAAAACATGAATATAGATAAGACAAAGTAAGGACCCAAAGACCACAGCAGCACACTTTCTTGTTCTCCTTACTATTCAACATCATGGCAGCTCACATATAGAGCAGCTCTAGAAACCATCTGTCATTGGGCGGCTCTTTATTCAAATGAAATCAACTGTGAAGTAATCATGGTTCTCATTTTTATTATCTCTCCTTACAGTGAACTTGATTAAAATCCAGCGCACGGTATGCAAACAGGCTGTTGTAAATTTGTACTCTGACAAAAGGGGAAAGTAAGTGATCTGCCCACATGCCTAGAACTTTGTCATTATACATGGGGACAAAAAAAGGAAGGGGCATACTGGGTTGCATAAACAAGTTTGTCCGGACACAAACTGTCCTAGCCCTATACAAAGGCCACGTCTGCTGCGTGACACCATCAGAGGGGCCGAGGAGAAGCTAATTTTACTAGCACATATAAAAGGTTGGGGCATGTTCTGAATAAACCAGATAGCCTGGCTTCAGCAGCACGTGCTTGAAAGTCTTTTGCCCAGGAGGATGATCTGAGCTTCTGAGGAATGAACTCAAAACAGACGTGATTCTCCTTTCACTTCTGGCGGTGTAAATGGGGAGTGATTCCATTGTATGGCTGGTATGAATGAGACTGGGAAACAGTCCCAATCAGTCAATCATTCCCTGCTTTGTCTATTCATTAAACCCCTCTTCTCCTCTGCACAGATGGCCAATGTACTATTGTACTCTAAGAACTGGCCAAGTTAAAAAAACAACGAAAAGGAATATGCCTGACAAGTCAGCAATAAATGTTTGTTTTTCAAAAAAAAAGGGGGCATATTAGCCTGTTCTACAGATAAGGCTTAGCCTGTGCATGTACACATACATGTAGGTTGATACAGATCCATACATACAGAGATACGCAGAACCTCTATAACAGGCATACACACAATACATGTGTATGTGTATATATATCTCGCCCCAATGCCCACAGATTTCCCAGCATAAAGCAAAAGGTGTGATTTTTTAAATCACAGTAGCTGGTGCTGTGTTAACAAACCTTTCTTTGTGCTTTGAAAGCGGCACAGCCGAAGAATGAGACTGCAAGAGACATGAATTCGGTGCAGCAGCCTTTTGCAGCCCCCTAAAAGCAGGAGCATGTCCCCGAGTGCAGCCATGAGGCATGGAGGCTGTGCCCCAGCTCCTGGGACTGCCAGCTGCAGGCAGCAAGCACTGGGCTGGGAAGGTGAAGGATGAAGGAGAAGGAGAAGGAGAAGGAGAAGGAGAAGGAGAAGGAGAAGGAGAAGGAGAAGGAGAAGGAGAAGGAGAAGGAGAAGGAGAAGGAGAAGGAGAAGAGAAGGAGAAGGAGAAGGGCAGACAGGAGATGCCGTGTCATTCCTGCCAGACTCCTGGGTATAACCAAAGAGATGGTGCCATTCAGCAGTCCCCAGCACATCTTAGAACCTGTGAGTCAGGGTCTGTGGAAGACTGGATATTTAGCTCAGCTCTCCTTAGCCCTAGAGTGCTTAAGTGTGAAACCTCTGTGCCTTCTAGAAAAATCTTACACAATAACTACATGGGATTAATACTTACACAGGTCTCAGTTTCCCCCCAAGGTCTCAGGAATATAGGAAGGATGCCTTTCCCACATGCCCCTAGGAGATACTACAAAACTAAATGCCTACTAAAATCTTAGAGCTCTGGTTAGTCACAGGGACCCACAACAGATTTGGTGGCTGTGCACACTTGCTTTTGCCAAAGTGTTTTACAGGGTTCCCATCACAGCACACTGCTGAAAGGGTGATCCAAGTCATCCTGAGTGCTGTGGTCTGAGCCAATGCACCCACCACCTGCACCAGCCAGTGGCTTCTCATTAGCTGGTATGCAGAGATTAATCAGCAAACTTCTCGCACAGCTTGAGTCATGCCAGTGGTGTGCACGAGCCCGTGTGGGGATGGACTGTACTGTGGCTGTGCAGGAGGCACTGACCACATAGATGGATTTGAATTTTTTAAAGCTCTGTCTGGGGCACAACTTGCTTGTGATAAGAAATATCAGGGTTTGTTGCTCAAGTAAATCTCTCCAGTCAATTGTGTTTTGTGCTGACCCTTGATCAGGCATGTTGTGGCACCCAGGAACAGATTTTCTGCCTGTAACATCCTCTACTCATTTAATTAGCCATTGCTAGTACTGAGGGTGCTTGTGTCTAGGACATGAACAATCCTAGCCTGAAACCCAAGGGCTGATAGCCACAAGCTAGGCTAGATAGTTACAAATCACCTGTCAGCTGAGATGCTGCTTCTCATCCCGTACTGAAGAGACCATGTTCTTAAAGGTTTGGAGTCTGTGGAGGTGTCCAAAAGATGTTCTCCATCAGCTGTTACTGTGCAGAAAACATGAACCTGGTGCATTACTGGAACACATAATAGATGTACACAGGGAATGGAGTGGTTTGTGCTGCCAACTGCTCTCCTCAGGCAGGGCACCTGCCACTGGTGTCACTGCCTAAATCATGGGCTGAGAGTTATAGGGAGCTTTCATCCCTCCCTAAAGGGCCTTTGATGCCCTGCAGATGTAATTCACTGAGGGTGGATTTCAGAGGCTTATACTTAGAGAAATATCAGGCCTGATAAGTCTGGACAGCTTCATGTAAAATAATGAGTTTTCAAGCCATTTTGGTCTGAAAATTTGGAAATTTTCTTAGTGAAAAATAAGCACAGGGAGCATTGCTTACAGATAACAGGATGTTCATGGTAGCCCTGGTACATGTCATTGTTTCCTGTGCAAAAAATATGTTGCTATAGTTCTTCAGTGAAGGAAATTATGCCAATAAAGAGAAAACAAGGGAAAATATGAGAGAGCACAGGGCACTTCTGAGTATACAGAGTGCAGCTGCAAGAACAAAATGTCTGTTTTGTCTGTGATAGGTAGGAACTCAAATATGCAGCACCCAAGAAATAAAGGGTTTTACCCAGGCAATAAACAGAAGATGATTACTTTGGAGCTGCACATAAATGCTGAAATTCCTTGGCAATGATTTCATACCTTTTCCTGAGGCACACTCTGCTGGTACGTAAAACCTGTATCTTCCCATGTCCCACAGGGATTTATGTTTTTGTTACTCCCTAGAGGTGGGACTGTGGGCAGGGTCAAGCAATCCACCTAGAGGTGAAAATGTGGGAGCAGCTCTCCCTCCAGCTTCTTCTCTGGGGGTTTCATTTGCTGCGTTTTTAATAATGAAAACCAAACCAAAACAAGAATGCAGCATCTGAAGTGTTTAGAAAACACAGGGCCCCGCTGAGATGAAAGCAAACTGTGCTCCCTCATCAGGTGTATGGAAGTCTGCGCCCTCCTGTATTTATCTGCTCCCTGCTAACCTCAATTCACCTTCGTGGCATCCAGGGAATCTTTGCTACAGGGCTCAGGTATCAAAGGCTTCAGCTTCTGAGTGTCTCATTGCCCCGTGCTCCATCAGATTAGGGAGTTGCACATCCTTCCATTGATCCGCTGGGCTTTGGATGTGGGTCCTTTGTGCCTTTCCAGCCAGCACATCTCGACTTTTCTCAGAATCCCTGCCTTATTTTGGATATATGTAACCCACCCCTCATATAACCTTGGATTCCTTAAAAATACCAACACTTGGAAACAAGGCTCAAGAGGCCCCCCAGGACCCTGTCAAGATAACTTCACCCTCAGTTAATCCACACAGAATGAGGAGCAGCAGAAGTGAGGTGCTGAGCTGCATGGAACAAGGGGAAAGGAAGCTTTGGGGCTCTCCTCAAACTCTAAACAAATAATTTATTCTGCTGCTGAATTGGCAGGGACTTTTTCACAAATAATCTAGGGTGTAATCTAAGGGCAAAACTATGGGAGGTTTGGATCTGTCTGAACTACAGACCTGCCCTGACTGGGTCAGACAGCTCTCTGAATGCAGGATGCACACGGCTGCCATGCAGCACTGGGGAGAGGTCTTCATGTTGAACAGCTGAGGAAATAAGACATCTCTAAAACAACAAGATATAAAACCTGGCTTCTTGCATTAAGTATATATAATCTGGCTACATTTATTACTTGTGTAAAAGAGTGACTCACAGGGCTGACATGAGGCAAGTGCATCTCTCAGGAGTTCTTTGAAGGCCACCACTGCTAGCAAAGAACTTCTTAATTTTTACCTGAAATGTCCTCTGCTGTCCCAGACAAGAGATTCTCCTCACCAAACACCACCATTTCCAGTGAACTGAACTGTAGTTTTGCAGTCTGTGCAAACTGCAGTATCCCAAGGAAATGAAAATTAAAATTAGTTTTGAAATTAAATTAAAAATCCAGCTTGTAGAATTTCCCCTTACACTGTATTTTATTTCAAAACAAACTCAAATTTCCTTTTCCATCAGTCTTTATGTCTCCTTAATGCACATTTTAAAATCTAATCTCACATTCCTCATTTTCTCAAGTAATTATATGCATAGAGTCACCATCTTTCCATAGTTCAGCAATGCAGTAATTATGATTATTTACAAGATCAACTGAAGATGACCTGACATGAAAAAAGCAGACCTGAAAAAGGCTTACATTCCCCAAGCCTTATCTTTGTTTTTCCGCCGTTATCAGCTGTCTTAATAAAGAGATGCTATCTCACCTTCCAAACAACTGTCTTGTTTATGTCGTTGGATCATCATTGCTTTAGCAATGCTCACACCTTGCCTTCACCCTTGGAAAGAGAGACACTACCCGTGCTGCTGGCTACAGGGTCTATGCTAAAGCATTATCACCGTCTTGCTTTCTCTCTGGCTGCACAGGGAGCTAATTTGAGCAGCTTTAGAGGGAATCACAGAACATCTTAGAGTGGAAGGGACCTCTCAGTGTCACCTGGTCACACACCCACTCAGAGAACAGACAACTTCAAAGTCAGATGCAACTTCAAAGGCAGATCAGGTTGCTCAGGATCATACCTGGCTGAGTCTGGAGTGCCTCCAAGGATGGAGACTCCACAACAGTTGCTCTCTGAAGAACTCATTGCTCTCTTGGTGCTGTGGGATGCCTGAATACATCCCACTGTGCAGCTATTTGGCAGTGAGCTACTGGGAGTTCGTGTACTGGGCAACACAGTGCTAGTCCTTGGTCCTTCAGAGAATTTGCATTCCTTCTTGCTCCTCATGAAAAAACATTTACCCTCAGCACTGGAGTGACTAGTAAGGACAATGTGAATTGCTGGTACTTTCATCTTCATCTTTATTCCTCTTGGTTTCAGAAAATATTTCCTGCCAGTTTGTCTGAGCATTTATCCTATTTTGATATTCTTTTTACCCAGGGAAAAAAAAAAAAAAGAAAAGAACCCCCCAAATTCCAATAAAACCTCAAACACTGGAGCTATAATTAAAAAAATAAAAACTTATAAACTTCAAAATGAACCTGAGGCAAAATCATAGAGCAAAAATCCCGTGTGCTTAATCCAAAAACTGTTTGCCTGCCTTTGCTTGCCTCCAATTTTACCTGATCTTCATTGACCTAAAAAAAGTTTTCAGTTATTTTACTGTCTTGCTGCACAGTTGTATTCAGAGCATTATATGTGGTCTTGGGGACTCAGAGCTTCTTTGACTCATCCACAGTGGCTTGGTTTTGGTTTGAGACATCACTAGGACATTCATAACCTCAGGACACTGCTGAGAGTGGATCAGAAGCAGAGATAGTGGAAGTGATCAGAAGTTATGCAGTCAGTTTTGGCCAGGGGAAGGAGTTTAGCCATGATTTATAGGGGGAAAAGTGTGAAGCATTGCAGGGTGTGTCCTGTTCTACAAGAACACTATTAGAGCAAATCCATATTTGTAAATGGAAGTAATCAGATACATATAAAAGAGCACAGTTTGCTCTTTCTAACATTAATGCCACTAATAGCAAAATGAAAGCATATGTACTGTTGGTGATGCTTGCCAGTATTTCAGTGTATTGATTTAGGACTGTGCAATATATTTCAGGGATAAGAAATCCAAAAAGTCTACATCAAGTCAGGTTAAGAAATCTTCTGACATTTCTGATAGATTGTTGATTTCACCTAGATTAATTTGTATTTTGCCACAACAATTTCTCTGCTAAAACCTTCCAGGTTTTAAGACAGCAGCCCATATTTTCAAATGAAGCACTGACATTTTCCACTGAGCATTGTGTTAAAAGCAATTTCTTTTCCACTTTTGTCAAGCATTTCCAACAATACATTGCCAGTTTTTGCTGACTTTGTGAGAACCAAAGGCCATTTTAAGGGATTTGGATAAGAGTCTAATACACTTGCAATTGCTTTCCTCCCACTCAGCTGTCCTAATTCCTGTAGTCCAGATTTCTGGCCCTTCCTGATGAGTTGACTGTAACATGACTCATCTCCTTCTTGACCTACCCAGCTGTTCTTATTTCATTTCCCTTAGCTAGGTCAGAGACAATCAGATCATTTATTACAACCTTTCCAAAATGAAGGGAAAACAACATTTTTAAAGGACAACATATAATGACCAGTGACCCAATTACATAGTATCATACACATATTTGTTACCCTGGATTTTGAGTAGGTCTCTATTATTTGATATTGATTGATAATATCTGTAGGTATTTGGATACCAGAATATCAGAATAAGCGTGGCATATCTTGCTGATTTGTAAGGTCGAGAAAAAATTCCTCTTTATAGCAGTACACCAGAGCTCAGTGTAATATTGGGATTTTCATTTCCTTTGAAAGACCACTTAGCAGCCACATCTAAAAACAAGTAACTGGTCCCAGTGAGCCAAAGCTCTAGGTTTTGACTGCAGTCCCTGTATATATCACTACAGAAATATCAATATAGCTTAAGGCTAGCCATTCAGGTTTCTATCTGCCAGCAGATTCTTGTCATGCTCTCTTTTTGCCAGGTCTCTCAGAGGAATTTGTTATGGTAGGCATCAGCCTTGTCTTGGGTGAAACACCACAGAGCGAAGATAAGAGGATGGGAGAGTTAAGCTGGGCAGGAAAGAAGGATTCATGAGGGGAATGGAAACAAACTGGAAAAAGGAGATGACTTCTTTCAATAGGTTGGCCAAGGCAGGCAATATTTTTTTTCTATTTTTCTGTGGCTCAGTGTCAAAAACTCCATTATCTATGAGCAAACAGGAGAAGAAACAATTTGCAAAACGTGAACACCTCAGCTTTATGTGTCTGGCATAGACCTTCTTGATTTTTTTTCCATATATGTTATTTTCCTCTACAATAATATAAAAACAACCCAGTGAAAGAGAAGTAGACCAGGACAGCAAGATCAGTGTTCTGTATCCACCAGTCCTTCCTTGGAAAGTAGAAACTTCTGCTTACTTCTGGCACTCAAGAAAACCTATAAAAAAGAAACAACAGGCCTTGCTCATATGTGAGGTCGAGTAGGAGGCCAGCTCTTGCTTGCCTTACTCTCATGAGCAAGCCAGATGAACTTGCATATTTGGTGTGAACTTGAAGTGAGTGAAGCTCTGGAATGTACTCCTGATTTGCAAAGGGAAGTCAATCCCCAAAAGGAACTTCACTCGGATCCAGGTGCCCCTCGTGTGTAAATACAGATGCAAAGTGGTGGTAAGCAAGTCTCTTCTATTGTGTAAATTAGCGAGTTCTAAGGTGGGGATTTAAGGGGAACTTTGTCCTGCAGTGGATAAAAGTGAGGGAGCTCTTCAGTACAGAAAAGGAGCCAAAGGAAGAATGTGCAGCTAATCCAGATGAAAGACCTACAGGCAGTCTTTAAAAACGTGTCAGTACAACTGCCTGGGAGGTTTCCAAATGGGTGCCACATCTTGAACATCTTTCACAGCTTTATATCTGCCTTCGGTATGGAAATGAGAGAAGGGAAATGCTGATAGGAGGGCTGAGAGGAATAAGTGAGGTTATTTGAAATGCAGTTGTTCTCTGCTGTTCGTTCCCTCCTCCTCTTAAGCCCCCCACAACAGTTTCTCATTTTTACAGAGACGAATCTGCCCTGCCAATTGTCTGGCTCCGAAGGGCAGGACTAGTGACAGGTTTGCAGCCCTAGATCTCCTTTGAGATGGGAGTTCTCAGCATCAAGGTCAAAAGCAGGGGTCGTGATCCCTTGCCTGCCTGTCTTTCACAGTGCTCCTGGCTACATGTACTTCTTTTTAGACGTGGCAGATGGTGAAATACTAAAAGTACAAAGGATTACCCAAACCTATTCAATAGCTGAACTATTTGTGTATTATTGTTATTTTGGAGTGGGGGCAGCCTCGGGACACCCTCACTGTGTCTTTCACTTTAAGCTGCCCTTAGACATGTGAGTTTGGAAGGCTAATGGGAAAAAGAGTGTTCTTTGCCCTGTTTCAAAAGGCTGCAAAGCATCCCCCACATGCCTTCTCTGCAAATTTTCACATAAAATTTATGACTGTTCATCACAAAGGCAATATTATCGCAAATTTGAAATGAGCTGTGGCTATCCAGATCATTACCAATAATTTAGCAACCTGTGTTTTCTTTAGGCCAAAACTCTGAAATCTGAAGGAGGCCCTAAAACTTTACTTGAGACTAAAATTTTAGTGGAGTTCTTCACAAACTAGAATTGTTCAAAACATTCTGTGCAGCTTTGCTGTTGTGCATCATGTGTGAGCAGAGGAGATTAGAAAGTGGAAGGAGAAAGCTGCCTGCCTAATTCTGTTAGAATGCTGATAAATTTTTTTCTATATTTTAACATTACTCAGTGATACCCAAACACAGAGTTTGTTGCTGAATTCTGAATCTGAGAACACAAGAGTTTTTTGAATCAAGCCAGAAAATGCCTTTACTAATTTCATGCATTTTCTAGAAGCCTTTAACTATTACTGCAGGACACAGACTGAACTGCTGCTGTGTTGATATCAGTTGTGAAGGAGACTGGTTCTGAGACTTCTAAATCATTCCAAGCCACCCACAAGTGTCAACATACTTTCCATTTCCTTCAGAACTGCCAAAGCTGGGATGGAAGTGTGTGCATGAGGACAGGGCAAGAGAAGGCCACATTCACCCTATCATTAAAAGAAAAGGAAAAGATGGGGGGAAAGGATTTGGACTAAAATGTTACGGTGTTTCAGCCATGCTGCTCACAGGCTGTCATGCCTTCAGGAGGAAAAGGACAAACTCTGGTGTGACTCTCACCAGAAAAATGAGAGCAGTGTCTCAGCAGCCACGTGAGGAGGAAGCCACTGCTCACAGGTGTTTGGTGGAAGTCGCAGAGCTGCCAGCAGTGCTTGAGCTCAGCACATAGTGCTGTTGTCTGCCTGACAAAAATACACAGTTGGCAGCTGATGTAAAGGGAGGGAGCACTTGGAAAACCCACAGCCAAGCCTGCTTCTCTCAGACATCAGGGCAGATCTGACATGGCTCCACTGCTGAGTGAAAGTTTGACAGTGTTGGTATCTCTTCGTGTTAGCAATCACCGAGTGCAAGGATGTACCTGGAGCAATATCCAGCACCTAAACACAGGCAAACCTGAGAGAGTTTTGCTTCTTTTTTTTTCTGCCACACAAACAGAAAGCTTCTGACTAGTGTTGCTGTCGTTCTGTGACATGACAGTAACACCAGCTAAGTGAAAGGAGGCAATTTTGGGGGCAATGGAAGTGTCACCAGGACTATATTGTATTGTGGATAATTGTTCCATGGTACAGACCACAGAAAAGGCTCTGGGGCTACCTTCAGTTGTCAAATTATGTTTGCTGTTAGCAGAAAGCCGCAGCAAATCTAAGACCATAATTTTGTGCTCGTGCGGCATTGTGAAAGCTCTCACCTGAGCAATCAAAAATTTCCTCCTGAATACCCACAGTATTATGCAATGCAGGCAACTTTTAGCATGCAAAGCCAGGCTTATTCAGCTGAATGCTGTGGTGTTCAACCTTAGGGGCATAAACAGGGCTTGTTCTGTCAAACTCAACAGAAGATACTGGAGATACTCATGACATCCTACAACCTCTTGGGATTTATGTCTCCATCGTACAGAATAGGACAGAACTGAATCCCCTCAGAGCAGTGTTTTTCAAACCGTAGTCTTACCCATGTGCACAGTCTAAGCTGCATTGACAGAATGCAAATCATTTATCCACACACACACAAATTCTAGAACCAGAATCAGGCCCAATGTATTTAAATAACCCTGGCTTTAACTTAAAGGTCAAAGGAAAATGAGTAATGAACTAATTCTTAAACAATGCAAAATTGAGAAATGTTTCTGGAGTGCAATGTATGTGGCTGTTATCCTCCTTGTGCCACTAGAGTTCATAAATACAATGTAAAGGAAATGTCCTTTCATCTAATATTAACAATCAGAATTTGAAAAAAAGACCATTGACCTTAACATGAACAGAATTCAAATGAGTAATAATTTCCTCCTATTTTAAAAAAGCTTTCAATAAATTTATTGTTTTTAGTTTTCATAGGGCTTGGCTGGTGTGCTGGGAACACTGCTATTTGCTTATCAAGCTTCTGCCCATATATATTCCGAATTAATGAAAAGCTCTCTAGCCTGGTGCTGGCTGTGATAGGGTTGTGCTCATACATGCTCTGTTGAAGGGTGGGTGGAATATTCTGTATTTTCTCATGCACTGTATTTCATTGTGGATTTTTTCTGTGTGGGTGAGGGGGGAAGTGGATTACAAAATTAGGACTTTATTTTAGTTGCAGTGTAATTGCTTCAGCCTCCTTTAGATGTTTTGAACAACTTGCGAAGTAACAATGCACAAAAGCACAGGAAGCAATATGAGAAGCAAGCCCTTACCCAGCCTAGTTAAAATGCTTTGGCCACAGTTTACAGAATTGGGTGCACAACATTAAGCACCAATACTTGCACTTGGTTCTTGAGAGAGGCTCCCTCCATATCCTCAGGCCCCACTGCCTTAGTTCTGGCATCAGATCCTCAGGGATGCACCCAGAGGACTGAACTCACAGAAAGAAGAGTTCCACAGGATAGGTTTCTGCCCCACCTGTCTGACACGTGCTCATGGACCAATGTGTCTGGGTCTGGCCACTGCTGCTGCCCAGGTGTCCCCTGGCAGCATCTACGATCCCAACTGGTCCTACAGGTGAGCAGGAGATGCCCACATAAACAGTTCCAACCTAGCTCATGACATGCCTCAGGCAAAACAACATCAGAGTTTTCCCCATCGTGAGAGGGAAGCAGGGCCTCTAATTCATCCCTTTCCTTCGAGGAAATGATTTCAAGAGCAGAAACTGTATATCCGTGGGCACAAAATAAATCTTCCTCTTGTTCTTTCCGGGGCTGTGGGCAAGTCACTGCCTATCCCAGGGACAGAGTTTTGTTCTGGTTTGACCTCACTGGGGTTAAACTGGTTAATTTACTCACTGGGGTGCTGTGGAGAGGCTTTGCATAACTGATGAATTTGGGTTATTTTCATGAAACTGCTGCATTACTGAATGTTGTTTGAGCCTGTTGCAGCCTGGATGTATCCTTGAGACATTTTCACTCCTCCTGTACATATCACTTCAAAATGCTATGCAGCAAGGAAAAAGGCTCTCATTCCAGGCTCTGCTTGAATGCCAGAGATTCAGAGATTGAATCTGGCCTGGGATCTGAAACTCTGCAGTCTGAAGAGAAAGGGAGAATACTCAGATGGAGAAAAAAAGAAACCAGGATGTTCTCACTTTAAAAAAATGTAAAGGGGGAGAAGAAACTGGGGCAGAAGAGAGAAACAGGAGGGTAAGCTTTTATAGCAAAAGAGCTGTTCTCACAGCAGGGCATCAGAGAAATTGGCTGCATAGGATGGAGAAACTGAGATCCCTGATCCATGGGAAAAGCCAGGAGGAGCAGTGAGGGCCACCTCGGGACACTGACCAAAACCTAGAGAAGTCTCAAGAATGGTGAACTTCAGCATGAAGCTCTGTCCTGCTCTTCTACCATTTCACCTCAGTCTTTATGGTTCTTGCACGGCTGATCACTGCTTTTTAGCACATTTTGTGAAGTCTGGAGTAACTTTGTCACTTCCCTGAAGGAATGAGTTGAAACCCCTGCAAGGCTGGAGGCAGGGAAGTGTTTGATCAAGCAGCTGGACATCTGTGGGGCTGCCCACACAAGGGACAGGACAGCTGATCTGCAGCGGCCCATTTCTTGGAAGGAGACATGACCAAAACATGTACGGAAAAAGCACATAGTAAAGGAATAGCTTGGGAATGATCAGGCCACTTGAATGCAACAGTTTTTGGAATAATTAAAAAAAAAAAAAAAAAACAAACAGCAACCTCTTTCACGGGGAGCCGCGAGATTTTCATGACTCTTGCTTGGTGTGATTGTGATGGACTCGGTGCTTTTTGCCCATGCCTCTGACACGCAGGACAGCCTGGGCAAGGGCTGGGTTCCACACATGAGAACGACCAAGCTGAACCCTGCTGTATTTATTTGTGCTGTAGCGGCACCTAAGGGCAGCCAGGAGCCTGAGCCACTCTGTGACAGGCACCAGCATCTACCTGAAGAAAAAGAAATCCCTTGCCTCTAGACGAAGCAAAGGAAGGATAAAATGCTGTTGTGGTGGCTGAGCTGAGCAAGATGACCCATGGGAAGTGGAAATGTGTTTATTTATTTACTTCAGTAATTAGGGCTTTTCCTGCCTTGCAGTTTTTGCACTCATACTCTTTCCAAAGCTGTCCATGGCTACCAGGACTCCTTTGGTGTGTTTTACAGACTATGATCAGATGCTGCCTGGGAACTAACACAGAAAAGAATAATTTTCCTGTGGTGGAATGATTAATTGGGGGATCCAACCTTCCAGAGGATGCACCAGGCCAGCATCTCCTCTGGGTGATTCAAAAATGCCAACAAAACAGCAGATATTTACTGCATAGATTGCAATGAAGTTGGAAAGTGAGCTGATGTCTGATCTATGAGGAACATTCGGCTGGACAATAAAAGGTTTCCCCACCACCTTCTTTTGCTGTCACCTGTTCTTTCCACGAGAGACGTGAGCTGGGACTAGTTCTGATGTAATCAATGCAGTTCCCCAAAGCCCAGCTGAATGGCTCTGATTAGCACCAGCCAAATATCTGGGCCACGGACTTTCAGGGGAGCCTTCTTGTCTCAGAGCTATTGTTAATGCTTCCTGTTTATTGCAGTTCAGCACAAAGCCTTACAGCCTGTCCACAGAGCAAAACAGCCAGAGGAGCTGAACCACTTTTTAGTAAAGTTCTCTTGCCAGCTTTTCCATGTTTCTCATGTCAAAGGCAAGAACTGAAACATCTGCAGTGTGCCCAGTGCCACTCTCCCCTCTTTCCAGGTACTTAAGTGTTAGTTTGAGCACTTCACAGAGGGATTTTGGAGTAACCGTATCTCTCTGGATAAGGTTGTTTTACCATGCAGAAGATTAGATTTGGGACTTTAGTATTTCACTTGCTAAAGGCAGACCCAGGATAGTGAGTTGGTAATTTATCAATACACTATACAAAGAAATCCAGAGTGCCTGAGGTAGGAAAGATGCATGTTTCTCAAAGGACAGAACCACAACAAGGAGCAGAGTCAGGTACAAACCCAGAGAAGAGAAGGAACAGGCAAAGCCAGAGAAGTGAGGAGGGGACAGTGCGGGGAGCAGGGCTCTGATGGACAGGCAGGCTTAATCATACTTGAATTACTGATGTGTCAGGCTCCACAGGGAACACTCTTGCTTCCTCCTCCAGGTTACTATTAGTGAGACATTTCCAAAGGTACAAAGTGCCTGGTGTCCACGATTACTCAGCAGGAACTACCATTAAAACTGCTTTTTAATGACACTGAATGTGGTTTTGGCCTGACAAGAAGCACAGTCTAAGACCTGGTTCCAGTTTGTGGTGAGACTTGCTCTTGCTGATGGGACAAAATCAAATTGAACAGGTGCTCAAGGCAGAAAATGGGGGGAAAAAAACATTATTAGGGCTAGACAGTGCAGTGGTGCTGGCAGCAATGGGTTTCTAAGCCATGTCATGAACTGTACCACAGCTCTTCTCAGTCTCTTGGCACAGCTGTAGAATACACTGATTTTTGGGCTGTGGGAAGTGAGCAAGGCACACAGGGATGTGAATTACCTGGCCAGGGTACATCTCCAGCCCTAATACTGGACGTGTGATGGGGACGTGGGCAGAAAGTACATGGACTGAACAAAATGCAGCACAAATCTTTTAGATGAGGAACTACACGAAGAAGGGGAGGAGAGCCTGCCAGGTCGCTCAGTCTTCTAATGCAGGAACTAGGGATGGCATATGAAGATGGCAGGGAAGGGCTCTGAACAAATGAAAGGAGGCACACTACAGATGGTGTAGCTGAGCTGTGGAACTTCTTGGTGTGGGATGTTGATAGAAAAGCCTCAAATGGGGGCAAGAGGAATCTGCACAAGGTCATGCAAGAAAAATCTGTTGAAGGTTATTGAATTGGTAAAGACTACTCCAATTCAGAATATCCCTGGAGCAGGAATGGCTGAGCGCTGCAATTACTCAGCGTATCTCATAGTTCCCTGACATTCCTATAGTCCTCCTTAGGCATTCCCTGTTGGTTGCTGTTGGAAACAGTAATTAATCTAATCCAGTATGGCCATTCTTATAGTTAAGTGCAATTAAAAATTATATTGTGCAACAAAGGGCAGTGTCTCTAGTGTGATACTAAAAAGCTGTGACCTCTTTGAGCACCTTCAAACTCTAGGCCACATCAGAAAGGACAAACTGAGGGAAGACGGAGGTAATTAATTTTGTCATTCTGATGACCTAATACTCCGGGGCGTCACAGCACTTTCTCTTAGCATTTGACTGAAAAGTACATAGGGTGCATGGGGATTGTCATGTTTTGACATATTTGGTTTGCTTTGGGTTTGATGGGCTCTATTCTTTGGACAGCTTATCTACAGTGGACACATTCGGTGGAGAAATGGATTTGGATACGAACCCACGTTGCAAAAAGAAAGGCGCAGGACTGCAAGATCACCCTGCACAGACACACATAGACCCAAAAACTGTTGCAGCGGCTTGTAACAGAGCCATCTACTGGCTCACACTGATACTGCCTGTCTCTGCTCCTCGGAAGGGTCCTCAGGACCAGGCTGCATCCCTCCTGCGCTCACAATCGGGATAATGATTCGCTGGAGAAAGCAGCTTTTAATAGCAGAGTGCCTGAGAGTAACACAGCCGTGGGAGTGGAGGCAGAGATGATTCCTTGGCCTGGAACAGCAGGTTGGCTACCGTGGAGGCCAGATAGTGTGATAGCTCTGAACACTAGATGAAGAGCACGGCCATGAGAATGGTGTTATTTGATGAGAGCTTGGAGCAGATGGGCAGCGTGGTTAATTAAAGGGCTAAGGATAATGTTTCTTAAATTAAAAAAAAAAAAAGAAAAAGGAAAGTAGTTGGAAAGCATTTTAAGAAACCATAATCTGCATGTACAGGATGTCTCAGAAGGGAAAAACTGAGAGAGTGGAAATTTATAAAATAAAATTTTTAAAAACCTAGTTTGTTTAGGGTATTGGAATATTCTCACAAATGAGATAAGTGCTCTTAGAATGGATTGTGTGGGTGACTGGATGGCAAGGTTAGTAGCAATGGCAAGGGAATGGAGTAAGTAACCTAGGAGGTTTGCTTATTCCTGTGTGCCTAATCCCCACTAACGTGAAGAAAGCTGATCCACACAACACCACTACAGATCTGGTCTGGGGAATTTGCTATCCAAGAGATCTGAAGAGAGTATTGAAGATCTATGCAGACTCTGAAAGGGCAACAGAGCACATCTGATCTGGAATTTGCTGCTGGGCACTCACACTGTGGTGGTCCCCGGGGGTTTCGGTGGTTCAGAGGTGCTCTCCTGCTTGTTCCTGCTGCTGCAGCTTAATTTGCTCCTCAGTCAGATAAAGGGTGCAAGCAGAGGTGGAGAGAATGTTTGTTAAGGGAGCTTCTTTGATGCCATATTTTTATATGTATGAGCTACGATTCAGATAACCCATATCTATCCTTTTTAAAGTGCCATATCTTGAAGATTAATTTTCCCTCAGATACTTCTAGGCTGACTCACTCTCTCCTTCACGGGGTGGTTGCAGAGCCTACAAATTGCCCGTGTCGTGGTGGAAACTACCTGCTGAGGGAGTCTGGGGTGGGGAACAGGTCAGACATGGGTAATGTTGGGATAACAGGAGAGAAGTCCATGTGAAAAGCGGAGGCTGGTGGGATGTCAAGGAAGAAACCTCTAGGTTAAATTTCCTCTTGTAATACTCACTATTTAACCCTCACTGTTCCTGAAATAATTATGGTTTTGGCAGCTAAAACCCAGATTGTACATGTGAAAACATAGTAGATTAAAGCAAAGCAAAGCAGACAAAAAGAAATACCAGAGACTTAGTTTTTCAATGTGTAAGATGAAGATAATATCTATCCAACTATGAAAAGAGCTAAAAATGAATATTGTCCACAGACTTGTTGGTAATAGTTAGGGTAAACTGAATTATACTGATGTAGGGCTGCCTTTGAACAAAAACATTGCAAAGAGCATTTAAGAGATCTGAAGAGTAACAACAGATTAATTGACTTGCTAGAAGAAATGGAAAAGAAATTAAAGTATGAGTAATGCAAACAAATTTCTGTGAAATGACCATTCTTCTTACCCACTTTGGCAGTTAACATGCCAATTATGCTTTCTATGTAGACAGTCAACATTTCTTTAAATTAACACAGAAGGTACTTTATAAGAAAAATTTCATTTGATCAGAAGTCTCAGGTTGGTAAAAATAGCTTTCATGTACTGTAGGTTTGGCCTGTGGTACTTACTGTACCAGACATTCTTGAATCAGGAACCTGGCATGATTAGGGCAATTAGTCATGTTAGAGTAAGAGAGCAGCCCAGGTTATATAAGACACTTAGACTGGACCATAAATAAATGAAAAAAATTGTGGTTAAAATGAAAGTTTTGTTGTAAGGATCAAAGTGTCAGAGTTTTTAACTGGAATTTTGGCTCCATGGACAGTGATTGGGGTTTTGCATTTCACTTACAGCCCATGTGCCTAATTAGACTTCAACCAAGGCCTTCTATTGGCCTAAAATTTGGGGGTTAAAATGTGCACAGGGTATTATTTATGTGATCTTTTAAATCTTCATTGTAACAGGTCTTGGAAGAACAATCTGTGATAATTTCTGAGCAATAATGATGGTTAATTTAAAATTTGATAAGTCTGACTTGGCCCATTGGGAAGTACTTTATACCTTTCTAATTCATGGGAATGATATGACATTTCTCTGTCTCATTAAGCCACAAATTTAATTGTACATCGTTGAGCTCTTGGAGAAAAATTAACTTATGTACCCCAGAAGAAATCACTTGTTATTATGCCAGCTGCAGCTGCAGTAGATAGCAAAGCTATTATCAGGATGTAGCTGTCTTGCATTCTTCCTTGGTCTTTAGGGCAAACACCAAGAAATGATGTAGCTACAGAGAAAAATTAAATTGCAAAGAGTGTAAAGAGCCTTTCCAGAAGAAACAGAAGTCAGGACATCCCAACAAGCTCCTACAATGAACTCTGTCCCACAAAGTGAATGCGAAATATATTAAAATCTGGTTTTATGTATTTTTTTGTCTTCCCTGAGATTAGAAAATGGGAAAGTAAAAGAGATAATGTTCAGTTTTAAGCACAAAGACCAGCGGAGAAAGGAGATTTTTAATAACTGTATTCTGGTGTGTTCTGAGGTTACTGCCTTCTACAAGTTTACACAACTTTGTTTGGAGCAACTCTCTTCTCATCCCATAACCTAGAGCAAGAAACTTGAGTGAAGTGATAGGAGATCTATCACTCCTTGACTCCTCCTGATATAAACATGAAACAAATATCAGATTCCCCAGCAGTCCTTATTTTGGCTGCCACCCAGAAGGTGTTTTTGGAATTTATGAAAGATGATAGGCTGACCCATGGAGGCAGATCATACACTCTGTAGTAAAATCATGAAGTGTATTTTGTGTGCACGTCGTAAGTGGAGATGGGTCAAGTGGTCTCCCTGTAATGTGAGCATTGGCAAGCTCAGCCTGGGGCAAGAATGGGAATAATGTGTCTCACAGCACTTCATGTCATCCATTTCAGCAGGGAGATCAAGTGTGCAGCCAACAGAGGCTTCTCCCAGCTCAAAATGCTTATCTGCATAAGCACACACACACCAGCCACAGCTGTGTGAACACTGGCACCTATAGTAATGCATAAAAAATCCTAATTTTGCAAGGACCAGCTCAGCATGCTCTTACAGGGCTTGAGAAGGGGGCTTACTTAGTTATAGGAGTGACAGAACACTATGAAAAGCACCCATGAAGACTTCTTCCAATCTTGAGATCTATTTAACTAAAAGAAACATAGCACTGCAAACATTTTTTTTTAAAAAAGCAATCCCTAAAGACTCCTGTCACTATCAGCCAAAACAGACTCAATGCCAGTAACTATGAACACTAACTGAGCACTTACTGGGGTTCTAATTCATACAGCATCCTTTGCAAGGATGAAGAAGAGAAAAGCATCCCAAAACATTCTTCCCCATGGAACTGCATAATCACCTCTCTCTTTCCTTCTGGCTCAGTGAGAGCCACATCCGACAAGTCACACAAATATTTGTTTATCTTGAAGTGCGTAAGTGGTGCAAATGAAGTGAATGGGATTAGTTGCCTATTGAGAGATAAATATGTGCTTTGTTGGATCACAGCCACAGATCGCAGCAGCTTGGGCTGAGCTGTAAACTTGGGCTGCAGAAAGATCCCAATCCTTTGACCAGATATTGCACTACTGGACCCCTTCTGTAGTAAGCATGTCTGGTTGCCAATTTCTGTGTATTTCACCTTGCTCTGCTATTTGTGATTGAGATTTTTCCTCTGTTATCTGTGGCAGGTGAGACCCAATTATTTCCTAACATGCGTAACATCATACACCTTCAGAAAAAAAGATAAAAACTCCTATTAAAGAGTAATTAACTGTATTTTTAACCTCTTTGCCTGCTCTCTCACAGCCTCAGCAAGTAAGTGACAGTCTCTGGTAGATGAGTCCTATCACAAAGAAGCCACCTCTGGCTCAGGAACTTCCTGAGCCATCACAACCAAGAGGGGAGTAGGAGTGTCTCCAGGGAAGGATCTCTGTGTGCTTGAGATGTCATTCAGATCAGCCAGGAGTATAGTAATGAATGGTTGCTCTAGCTTAGGCAGAGATACTAAGCTTGATAAAACTACCTGTGGAACATCTCTCTGTTTCCTGACCCATTCTGAGGCTAGAGCATAATTCAAGGTTCACACACTTTGTTCATGGCTGAGATGACCTGCACTGTCATGGATGAAGAGGTGAGGGAACAGAAAGCAGATTAACAGGCAAAGCAGTAAGAGCTGGAAGAGAGCATGGGGCTGCTGTGAAGGGAAGGGATCAACAGGAATGCCTGGTAGGGTGCAAAAAGTGAACAAAAGACAGGGAAAAGGATTTAAAGAGTGTGGATAATCTGAATTTGTCTAGTTTCTGGTTTTGCTGGGGTGTATAAACCCTCTTATGTGGGATCCAGAAGGATGAGGCATGTGGAGCAGTGTTGATGTCTTAGATCCGTGTCTGTGAGGTGTTTTCACTCAGGTGAGATAAGGGGGTGTCTGTGTGGTCTCTTACACCTTCAGCACCGAGAACAAATGTGTGGAGCCCTTTCCCTGTGGACTTGGCACACATCCTTGGAAGGGATGTCCTACAGCCCTCTTCCCCTCACCACCAAGGTGGTTCTGTTTGGATGCTTTGGAGAAAGCTCTCTGCTCACTGACTGAAAACATCCCACTCTGACACTGGTGGCTCCAGGCAGAGGCCTCCTGGCAAATCCTTGCCTTCTTTCCAGAGCTGCTGTCCCAGTAGGAGCTCAGGGCCCCCATGGGGGATGATTTGACACCATCAGTGCCCACAGGCTCCCAACAGCGCTGGGGAAAGGGGAGGATGTGCAGAGTGGGGCCCATCAGGGTGTGCTGCCATGGTGCACCACAGCCACCCATCCAGGGCTGCATCCCCTGACACTAATGAGGCCCTTGGCAGGTAACAAAGGCACTGGAGTTATTACTTCTCCTTTTCATAAGCATGTGAAATTAAGGGCAATTATCTGCAGCATACGGCACAGGAGGCAATGTTTAATTAATGTCTAAGGGAGGCACGTGCTTCTTCTGGAGACATGCAGCCCTCCCTCCTGTCAGGTCATCAGAGCTGTTCTCCTGGAGATGTCCAGGCCTCCCTCCCCTCAGGTCACCAGGGCTGCTCTCCCTCACCTCACGGTGCAGAGATGGGCACGGTGCCATGGGATAATCCCGCAGAGAGGGGGGTGTGGCATTAAGGATGCCATGCTGTGATGACACACTGAGAGACCTGGGCATCCTCTCACACTCAGGGAGTTTAGTGCTGTCAGCACGAGGTGGCTGCTTCATGGGGTCTTTGGTTTTGGGGATTTTTTTTTCCAAATGGCACTTCTTGACATGAGCACCATAACTCTGCCCAGGAGCTTGTGCAGTGTTTGTCCCAGTGGGCAGGGCAGGAGGGCCTGCAGAGGTCAGGAGGAGCAGTATCAGGGATGGTGGACAGGCAGGAGTAGAGGCACTGACTGTGCTCTGAGGGAGCCAGAAACTTCCAACACCAGCCCTGGCCATGAATGCAGAGCAAAAGCTGAGAAATGCTGTCCCTTCTCTCCTGCTGGACAGCATTTCTGCTCTGAAAAACAGCACTTACTCTCCAGCTGCAGTGAGGGCTGGGCACTCAAGATACCAAAAGCACCCTGATGTGTCCCAGCACTGCCACTGCTCCTGCCAGCTGAGTGCTCACTGCAGGACAGCCTCACACGCCAGCCTTTTTCGGCCCGGTCCTGCATGCTGCTGTGAGCTTCTTTGCATTCTGGGCTTCCAAAGATTTTTGCAAGGAGGGTCATATTCCCCCGCTCCTCCACTTCATCCTTCCCAGGGCTGTCTGTGCTGTAGCAGAGTGACAGGACCTGGGGTCTCAGGGGGTTTGATCTCCTTGCCTGGCACACCCCACAAAGCTCCTCCTGGGATGGGCACTCCTGTCGCACCAACTCGGTGACAGTGCTAAGTAAGGATCCATCACACACGGGTTTGCTTTCAGAAATGTGGGACTGAGTGACAGCTTTCTTTATTCTTAATGCTTTTCTTCACCAAATAGTTGATGGAGTATTTAACGGAGGAGTAGCAGGGCACTTTATAAGAAGAAAATATTATAAGTATATGCAAAGGATGTTGAAAATGGGCGCTCTGACTGCAGAGACTTTTAGGCTCTGATGTAATATGACAATGTTGAGCAATTGGCAATTGGCCTGTTAATAAGCTGCTGGCAGCATTGCTGCAGATGCTGGCAGGCCCTGACATCAACCTACATTGAAAAACATTTGCAAATGCAAAACAGAGACAGCTGGTTATGAGTTCTGTTACACTACACTTAGTAGTTAAAAAATGGACCTTCCATCCTCTCCTGACATGTGTGGTTGGGGGGATATGTATCAGCACTGCAGCCTTGGCAGCTCCTCTCCATTTGGAACAATTAACTGAAAAAAAACCAACAGAAAATCAATACTGCTGAGGATTAATGAGCCAAAGCATGTACTTCAATGCTTTCAGTTTTTCTTTAACACAAAGCCCCATGTAAGATAACGACCAAAGGGATGAGTGGCAGAAAGACACTGGTTCTGTGCTACCCCCACTATCACAGCAAAAGGTGACACAGTCTGATGTGTGGGGGTCTGCTATGAACCAGACAGCTCAGACACTGCTTGGTGAAATCAATGTTAGAGATAGGAACTGAGCTGGGCTTATTCACTCCTCTTCCTCTTCCTCTTCCTCTTCCTCTTCCTCTTCCTCTTCCTCTTCCTCTTCCTCTTCCTCTTCCTCTTCCTCTTCCTCTTCCTCTTCCTCTTCCTCTTCCTCTTCCTCTTCCTCTTCCTCTTCCTCTTCCTCTTCCTCCCCCTTCCCTTCTTTCATTTCCTTCGTCATTTCCTTTCCTTCTTTCCTTGCAGAGGTTGTAGGCATTTTGCTATTATTTCTCTCTGCTGATTTCATTCAGAACGTGGTACAGATTCTTCCAGCCATCAGCAGAGGCCAGCCGGAGGAGTCCCTCTTGTGGAGTCTCTCTTGTGTTGTCCCTCTTGTGCTGTCCCTCTGTCCCCTCTGCATGTCCTCCTGGGACAGCTGCACATCCAGGTGAGAGTCAGGACCTGCTGCCCTGCTTTGGTGCAAAACACAGCACACACGGATTCTTCCTTGGCCGATCAAGTAAGGGGTCCTGCCCGACCCTCGCAGCGCCGACGCCGCTCCCGGGATCCCTGCAATGCTGTGAAGGGACAGACGATGGCACTCCAGCATCGCCTTTCCTCTCCTGCTGCCATGGACGCGTCTGATGGAGCCGCTCATCCCGAGCTCTGCCCCCACGACTTCCAGCTTCACTTTACCACTGGTTCTGCACCCGTTCTCCCTTGGAACAACAATTGTGCCTGGACCTAGATAGGTCCCCTCCGCCGCTGTTGTGGGGAGCCTGGGTTATGTGCAGATAGAGCCGCATTCCCGTCATTGCACCAGGCACTGGGAGGGAAAATGCTCAGTCTCGCTTTAGAGCGCACTTTCCTCCCCCTCGATCGCTGCCTCGTTCCCTGCGCAGTTCATCTGTCTCCATCGGGGTCTGTTGCATACCACAGGGGTGACGTTTTACTGTCAGTTTGTACAACAGTCAGTGTCTCTCCTGACACCGCTTAAGACCACATTTTCTTTTTACACAGCTACATCACACTGGCAGCATGTAATCATCCCATAATCACCTCATATGCACAGGTCTTTATCTGCTTCTCTCAATTCTAGCAGATGAGTTCCCGGCTTATAGAAAAGGTTTTGTCATCAGCTCCTTGTTGCGAGACCCTGAACATTGTACTGTGAATTATGTACTGTGAATTTCATAGTATTCAATACTCCAGTTCCTTAACCGCACTCAGTTTTTCTCACACTGCATCCCTAATTCTTTTCTCCATGGATGATGCCTCTTACCTTTGTGTCATCGACAGATGCCATTAATAATGCCCTTAATATTTATTTCAGTTCACTAATGCAAATATTAGTCATTGTCACCTCTGATTATATCCATTAACTACAGTTCTCTGACATATTTCTCACCTTAACATCAGCCATTGCCACATCCCCTTAGCCAACTCCTTCTCCACCATACAGTTTCCATAAAAGTAGTTTGAGTTTCTTGTGGCTTGCTCCCAAGTGAAGTGAAACCCAAACAGGGGTGACTTTTCACCCCGCTTTTGAACAGGGCAGTGTCAGGTGAATTGGGCAGAACACAGCAAATCCAGTCTCCACTTTAGTGTCTTTTCATTACCCATTTCATTGCACAGAGCAGAGCTCTGAAGGCTTTGCCAGGCCAGTGGTGGTGGAGTGGTCAGCCCTTTGCTTGCAGGTCCCTCCCGCTCTCCAGAGAGCCGGGGAATGCTGGAACCACTAACTCGTGTGCTGGGTCCTGAGCTGCCCTGGCTGGCAGGGAAATCTCTTCGCTCCTGTAGGGCAGCCAGCTCACAGCCAGAGCTCCAGGAGTGATCACGGAATTGTGCTGAAGTGACAGCATTCAAATCCTGCTTTGGCCACAGGGAGGGGCAAAGCGAGGCGCAGTGACTTGTTCGAGGTCACCAAGCAAAGCCAAAGCCAAAGCTCCCTACAGGAAGGGTGGGAATGGCATAGTTCCTTCTTCTTCACCTTCCCACTGCAACGTGAGGCCACCCAAGGGCTGCTGCTGGCTGCTGGCCGGGTTGGCTGCAGCTGAGAACTGGGCTCTGGTGCACACAGACATCCTCATGTGTTGCAGGCGTACAAAGAAAGGGCTTGGCTTAAGTTTTAAACTGTTGCTGGTACTTTAGACCAGTGTGCTTGAATCAAACTGGCAGGCTCCACTGAGAGCTTTTCCAGACAGTAGGGAGCACACTTCCTTTATTTTTCAGCAGCTCAGCTGGAGCCACCCAAAAAAATCGTCTGCATTTCAAAAGAGGCTATACATGAAATGCTTCTGATGTGGCTGCGCCAGCCAGACAGGGAGCTCACTATGTGAAAGAAACTTTAGAGCTGCACTGCTGATGGGGACTGGCTTGTGTGGGTTTGTGGCAAACCCTGCTCCATGGCCCAGGGACATGATTCTGCTCCTCACACTCTGGGGCCACCACTTAATTAAATATTGCACAGCTTAAAATCTTTATAGGATTTCATTTTTAGAATATGTAGAAATTTCTAGCCTAATGTACTTATGATTCAAATATATGCAGTTAATTGATGTTTCCTGTGGTTTCCAGATGGTCTAAAAGGAACATTTTATATTGCCCTGATTACTAGCACAAGAAAGAGATTTTAGGAAGGAAATGGAGCACTTCAACCTGAGACAAGTATTTGCAGTACAGCAGACAGGGAGGTCACCGAGAAAAGGAAAGGACTGTCTGGATGATCTCCTCTGCCATCAGGATATCATTCTTGCTTTGGTCTCATTCTTTAGTGATTTTTAGTATGGGGAAATATAACTAATTTTATGTGTTCTTGCTTGATAGAAGAGGAAAACAACTGCTACAATGACTAAACTGCCTGCATGGAAATTACGGGCAACTTGGGCATCAGTGTCTCCATAAAGGAAAGGAATGTGGTGGGCGTGGCACTGTTCCTGCTGGGGTCCCTCACAGAGATAGCAAGAGTCTGGTCCATGCATCTTGAATACAGTTTGATCAGGAGCATCTCCAGGACCCCAAAATCTTGCCCCAGATAAGGCCACTTTAGGAGAAGCGTCCTTGCACAGACTGGATGTCTCCAGGGCGCTGTGCTGTGTTTTCAGGACATTGCAGCAGGTACTGATAGGTGGTTGTATGTGAGTTCAGGAATGTATTTCTTAATCATTGGTGCCCCTGGGCTTGCCTCTAGTGTTTTTTAGGATGGGGTAGTGTTACTTCACAATCCTAGGTGTATCCTTTCCGATTACAGGTGGCAGGATGCAGAGGTGTCACTTAAAGAGAAACCATTGCAAAGGGGGCAGTCCCGTGCTAAACAAACCTTTTCTTTACTTTTTCGCCTTAAAGCCTGAAATTAACAGTGACACAAAAAGCCCTCAGTGGACAGGTACCACCCCACATCATCAACACCTTGTCCCACTTACATCCAGCCTACTTTCCTCATCTTGTCCTCTGAGGTATTATGATGGCAGTGAAACAGTCAAATCTTTCTTCTCATGCATCTTTCCCCTCACAAACACACACACACACACACTCACACACACACACACACACACACACACTTCTTGCCTTCCGAAGTCTGGGCCATGTGGTTTGTCCTAAGTTGAGAGCACCAGGTGGCTATTGCAGGAGGAAGTGTCAGGATGCTGACATAATTAATGAATTCCAGAGGAGGGGAAGCTGAGTTGTTTGTGATTGACTTGGGTGCATATTGGCCTGTAAAGGGGGACGAAATGCTGCTGGAGACTGGGTCAGCTGGGCAAACTGGTCTCACAAGGCTGCAGACAGCTTTGGGGTGGATCCCACCCCACCTCACTTCACCTCCCTCCCACACCATATACCACTGAGTAAAAATGCAAAGATCTGGTCAAACACAGAGATAAAATTCCAAAGTAGCTCCATAGGTGCTTTGAAATTGTGAATTCTGCAAGGGCAAAGACTGCCAGCACGTGTTTTTCTAGCTAAACCTGCTTATATTAGAACCTTTTAGAAAAAGATATTGGCCAAATGTGAGACTAAGGGCACGAAGCTACACCAAGACTTCTCTGGGAAGTTCAGAGAACAAGGAGGTCTTACTGAAGATCATGACTCAACAAGAAGCACCATGACCTGATTATATGACAATCCATTGAAATAGATAATAGAGTTGTTATTTATGTACTTCAAAGGCAATATTTAAATACTGTATTGGCAATAAATCTAATCATAATCATCCACATAACCACTGTGTTCTTGTTCTCACAACTGGCTGAGATCCTTCCCTCAACTACTCTGCTACAGGTATTCTTTCTTCCTTCCTCCTTCCAGCCAGCCTGTGGGCACCTGGGCAGGTTCCATCACCTCAACCAAAGTGGTAAAGCACGTGTGACTCCCAGACCTCTCTTAATTCCTTACAGGCGGCACACAATGTAGGGACAGAGCCTCTCAAACTGATGTGTGCATCCCTCACAGGCCTTGCCTTGCATGGCTGGCTGTAATAATCTGTTTTTCTCCAACCTCTGATAACCTTTCCCAGACAAGCTTTGTGTAAGGCAGGACCTTGGAAAGACTTTCCTTTCCATTGTATTTTTTGCCTTGCTACATTTTTCTTCCACAGTGTTCCTTTCTATTTTCCTTTCCCCTCCCTCACTGGTAATTTCTACCCATGCTCAGATCTTCAGATATGTTTTAGGATCAGCTCTAAAGTGCACACAATTCCCTTGGAAAGGTTCTTGTTTCCATGTTCAGAAGAGGACTGAGAAGATAACTCTGGAACTAGTGCCAGTAAGACCAAAATCAGATCTTGAAAATCCTTCTTTCTCACTGCTGTTCTCTGGAAGTACCTGTTGTACTAAAACCAAACACTGTTGGTTTGGACACTAAGATTTCACAGGCGCTTAAAGTTCATTCTTGTGGCACCTCAGCCTTGACAAGACTGGTCAGATTGCTGTCTACCCCTTACCTGGGCCTTCTGTTTTTAAACTGAAGTGACAACACTTAGAGTCCACTGATACATCAACTTAGTGATCAAGTAATCACTGCCTTTTTAAGCAATGAAATGACTGACTTTAGCTCTGAGTGAATGCAGCAGATTTGGTGCAAGCTCTGTCTGTCAGAGAAGAAGTACAGTCAACCCAGTTTGAAATCACTCCTGAAGACACAACAAAAGGAAAAATTTTAATATTGTCAGAAAATAATTTCAAAATTTATTCACATGAATGAATGCTCTAGATGTTGCCCAGAGAAGCTGTGGATGCCCCATCCCTGGGAGTATTCAAAGTCAGGTTGGACAGGGCTTTGAGCAATGTGGTCTGGTGGAGGTGTCCCTGCCCATGGCAGGGGGGTGCAATGAAATGACCTTAAAGGCCCCTTCCAACTCAAAACCATCCTATGGTTCCATTATTCTATGTATTCCATGTCCTAGAAGTACTTGATTGCGTAGCTGAGGAACAGAAATAGCACTACCTGACCTATCTTCCCTTTTAAGCACTTCAGTTGAAAGGTTGGGGCGTTAGGCAGTCTCACTGTACGCACACTTCTGAAAGGTAAAAACGTGTTTGGGAAACAGGGTCATGAAGCACAGTTCAACCCTGGGAAATGCCAGCTAGATCAGAGGCTTTCTGTCCCAGCTGCCCTAAGACAGAAAGAGGCCCCGTTCTTCCCCAGCCAAACAGTTTGCTGTGAATATTTCACACTGAGCTGTGTACAATGAATCACAGAGCTCCTACACTCATCTGCACCCCGGGTCACCCAGTGGGGATTCCTCTGCTGCTGCTATTCAAGGCTAGATGCTATAATAAACCTTACTAATAATACTGCAACTTTGTCTGCAAGCGCTGTGCAGAGTACAAGGAAGCCATTTGTCTGGCAAAAGGTGGAAAAAGTTTGGACAGTTTCCTCAGCTCTTGCATGTCTTTCCTTGCTATCAAACAACCTTAAGCTGTTCAGCATTTGTTTTGTTGTTTTGCTTTTGTTTGGTTTTTATGTTGTTGGTTCTTTTTTGGGTTTTTTTTGTTTTTTTTTTATTAAGGCCTAATAAGATCTTCTGGGGAAAAAACAAGAATATATTCAAAAGGCAAAAATACCCCTGTTTCTCCAAGGCATTCCTCATCTTGGCTGGAGTATTTCTGTAGGGCTTTAAACAGGGAAAAGCCTACACTCTGTAAAGCTCACAAACATGTCTGTATTTCTTTGCTGATGCACACAGGGGCAGGAGAAGTTAGCATCTAAAAGCAGGGGCATTTTTGCTGTGTTATCTGTCAGAGCTCTGATCATCTCCTGATATTTCAATTAGTTCTGTTATTAAGGACAGAGTCGAATTGGGGTTAGAAGGTGTGCCAGGTCGGAGCAAAGGTTTGCTGTCTCTTCAGATGAGTTATTAAACCTGCCCTTAGCAGCAGCCCATTTATTTGGCGTTTTCCTTGCTTTTGCCTGGAGAACTGCTGGGGACCGGGGTGAAGACCCCTGACTTGTAATGTGGGAGCAAGTCCTGTATGTCCTTTAGCCCTGCCTGGCTGAGTGGGAGCTATGAAACAGGTCTCCATAGAGGTGTTTTTAATTGAATTGGCCCGTAAGAGGAAGGCAACTCCTTCGCTGAAGCCTTTGGCCTCAGTCCCATTTGCTCCTTGCCCTCCATTCCCCAGTTCCCTGCTTGGGAAAAGAGAGGCAGAGCACGGGGTCAAGAGCTGCCTACACAGTCCCTGCCCTGCTGCCCTGCACTCCCCCATCCCTGCAGCTCCTGACAGGGACAGCCTCCTTCTCCTCCAGCTCACAGGTCCATTGAGGGGGGATGCTGGCAGAGCAGCTAAAGAGGAAAAGAGAGGGGGGTGCTTTTCTCCACTGGTGCTCACACACTGCTCAAGATGCTGCATCTGTCCAGCTGGGCAGAGGTGTGGGGAGCCAAGGGCTTTGCCCCAGCGTTACTGGATTTTGCCTGGCATGGGACTTCTTTTCATTGAGATGCTCAGATTAAATTGTCTTGTGGAACACCTTGTAGCACTTTCCCTTTGTTTTTACACAGAAGCATCTCATGCCAGTGTGAATCTGGAGCCAGTTCATTGGCTTCAAAGGGGCAACAGGTTTGCCTGAGAGCAGAACCAGGCCTCACCACAGACCGTGAAAAATTTGAGATGTGTGAGGCTCCTGCACATTTAAAAGCTGCATCACAAAGGCTGGACCAGATTATCTGTCCTTTCCTTCCAGCTCCAGAGGAAATGGGAACACCTTGATCCTTTAGGGCTGATAAACACCCTCAGCACGAGGCTGACCACAGAGAGTGAGAAGTGGGTAAAGCCAGCTATTATGGCAGGCTCCAAAATAATATCTGAGGGGAGGACATGTGGCCAGGTACTGCTGAGCAGTGCCTGGGCTGGGCTGAGAGGGAAGCAGCCTCTTGCTTTGGCCCAGAACAGAGCAAACACCCTGGGGCTGCTGCAGGGCTGCTTGGGAAAGAGAAATGCTCTTCTTCCTGCCATTACCAGGGAAAGGGGGACAAAGCCAAGGATACAGCTTTGTACTTACAGAGAGGATCACAAAGCTCAGAGAGTCCAACAGAGATTAACCAGCCAAAGGTTGTGAAACTGGACACAACAGGGGCCCCTCCTATTGGAAAGGAAGCTTTACCATTTTCATTGTTATAATGAAGCATTAATTTCACTAGGTACCAGCCTGTTGTCCTTCCCAGCACCAAAATGGGTACTTTACTGTACAGCTGGAAGCCACAAGGCCCTGTGTGTTTGTTTTAGCAAAACACTTTCATATCTTACCCTTGGATCCTTCCTAGGCAGGGGATATCACTAATGGGGGTTCAGTCAGCTGCACCATGCCTCATTTGCCTCCTTCAATAAACAGCAATTTCCTTCCTCTTCAGTGGTTTTTTTTTGGCAAATAACAGCACTAAGAGACTCAAACATGCCCTGGATTGCCTGGTCTGGGACACACCACACCCTGTGTCTTCTGGAAGAACCCTATTGCCCTTTCCCCTGGCTCTGCCCTGTCTCTATCCTTAGCCCTTTTCCAAGAAAGGTCACTTGGTTTGTGAGGCTGCATTTGTGCTTAGACTAATGCAATATTATTGTTATCACACTCATTTTCCTTCCTTTCTAACACTGAAGTGTGGTGTGGTGCCCATTTCTGATCCTCCCTGCACACACCATTTTTAAAATCAAATTACAATGGACCTCCCCAGCAGCCACATGTACCACTGAGGCGAACCACTCCAATTAAACAATCCTAGTGTTGGGCAACTTTTCCAAGCAAACTCTTTCTGGCTTGAAACAGATGTTCTGTTGAACTTGGTCCAATCAAGGCAGTCCCAGCCCAATGGGTTCAGCTGCCTTCTCCTGCTTGACTTGTACAAGCAGATCCCAGATGGAATTTGGGTCCTTGCATAACACAGCAGCAGCTGCTGCTGCTCTCCAGCACCTCATCCCGCTGCCTGCCATGGAGACTGTGTTCCCACTGGCAAACCTTGCTGCAAAGGTCAAGCATGATGTCTCTGATGGGTTGTTGGAACAGGGAAGAGCACGGACTGCAGTTGCCTTGTCTCTGGATTCTGGAAGTAGAAGCTGGTGGTACATGATGAGATAAAGGTCTGGAGAGCGAACACAAGAACAGTTCAGGATGAAATCCATCTCCTTCTCTGAGCTGGATAGGGTTCTCACTCCTGTTACTGAGTATCAGCAAATGGCATGCATTTCTTCAGAAATGTATGCTAATTGGAGCTTTTAAGTCATTAGCAGCTCAGTTTTATTACATCTAGACATGGTGGGCACCGAAGTGACTGTCTGACTCTGCAAGTCGGTCCCAGCCATGACAACTCTGCCTATCAAGCACTAAAACATGGCTGCAGCTGAAAGCTCTTTGGTGGTTTTGCTTTCTGTTTCCTTTTTTTTCATTCCTGTTTAAATGAGTTAGGGCTGAGGCGACAGCATTTTTATTTAATCCTGGTTATTAGTCTCTAAAGTTTTCTTTAATTAAAGCCAGATCCTGATGCTGTTACTTTTTTGAATCGACCCAGACTCAATGGGGTGACACAGGGAGTAAAGAGTGACACAGCTTGAATCTGGCCTGGGTAGATTATGAATTCCTTGGGTGTTGAGATTCTCATATCATTTGCCTGTGAAGTGCTGTGGTGCCATATAAACAATAAATAAATAAATACAATTTTTCATCATGCCTTTTAATGTTTATTGTCTCACAGGCTTGGATAAAGCAGCATTTCCCTGTGTTGTAAGAGCAGCAATGTCCTGGACTCTCAAGGAGTTACACAGGCAATATTATGCACCTGACTTAGTTAATTAACAAAGGAGAAGCCACGTTGTGAATGCTGCGTTTGCTTCCCACTGGCTTCCTACACGCTGTGCCTATCAAAAGAGAACAGCAAACATGTGTAGAGAAATGAAAGAAGCCTCTTTGATTGTGTGGACTTTCTAATAAGTGGCACTTTGCATTTTGTAGATCAAGGTCTGGAAATAACACTGGCAGTAATTATGCACATGTGGCATGTCACCTTGATGCACTGGTGTGGAATTGAAGGGGAGAACAAATTTACATAACTAATCACTGACAAACAAGATAAAGTGATTGCTATTAGCAAGTTAACTTTTCTCTACAATTACCACCCTGTGCTATGTGAGATACCCCACCTAGTTATCTCTGTGAAGAACAAGGAGGGCCTGCTGTGCTTCAGATATCAGCACACTGCCTTTTTTGTGCCAAATCATAGAATATCCTGTTAATTTACTTTTCATCCTTGGCTGTGAAACTTAGAATCATCCCCTGGGAAGAAGCAGAGAGAACAAGGCTCTTTCCCTCTGGCATATAAATGAATGGAGATTGTGCACAAATATAAGTTGGAAAACTTGGTGGATGGTCTTTAAAACTGGGTTCATTCAGAACACAACATATGGAGAGCCCCAAACAACAGGTTTTACATGGGGTTTGAAACCAGATTATTTTATTATTTTCAGGTTTCAAGAGGACACATTTCCATGCTTCTCTTTGCAGCTACTAAGGCTGAAAACACTGTTTTTAGCTCTGAGATTTTTCAGTCAGTGACAGGGATCCTAGATGTTGAGGTCTTGACATTAAATACTGTGGATCTCAACATTAAAACAGGGATTCTTTGCAGGAGGTGCTTCTCTTTGTCACCTGGATGGTTCCTGTCTCTGGCAAACATTTCTCCTTGAAAAGAAGGTGACATACGTTGCTGTGTCTGGATGTGGATGTGTGCAGCTCCTTAGATCATGGATGGAATTGCTGAGATGTTGTTTTTCTGTCAACAGTGACCTCCCTTTCCCCTTCCAGATGCTTCTTTGTGTCCCTGACTTTTCACATTTACACAGTGAAGGGTAATGCTTTCTGCCTGCCAGCCAACTTCTCTGCTTAACACATCCTGCTTATCTTTTCCTGTGGTTCCCCTCCTTGGTTTTGCATGTAGGACCCAGATGTGGCTATTCAGCAGACCAAGAGCTCAGAAAAGTTTGTTTTCAGGTCAGTGGCACCCTCATGTCTGGGTCACTGAGTGATCAATGAAGCTCTTCCTTAGAGTGAAAGAACTGCAATGAGTGCAAGGTGCTGCCCAAGTTGCTTGGCTCCATGGCAAGCTCTGCCTCTAATTCAAGGGCCCTTCTGGTCTGCAGAGCTGGGACTGGGAGATTTTGGTCTGTCTCATAAGTGTTAGAGGAAAAGTGGGTGTAAAGATATGCTAAAGATCTTCACGGAGTCTTGGAACATCATGAAGTCTTTCTGAGTCTTTTTTATTATTATTATTGTTTTTCTGGTTTTATTTTTAGCTCTGCTTAGAGAAACAGAACTTTCAGTCCCATTCTTTGGGAATAAAAAAAGTTGGTCCAAAAATATTTCATTAACTACACCATCATCTTTCTTCCTTCTATCTGGAACAGTCCTCAAAGAAAGGGAAACCAACTGTGGACAATTAGCACAGACTATGCCAGATAATTGAAAAGCAAAAATGGAGTGAAAGAATAAATAGCAGAGATGAAGGAAAGGAACTTCTTTCTTCATAAAGACACAGAAAGAAACCAGAGGATAAGGCTAAGGTAGCACAGACCCGCTGTGGCTTCAGCTGGTAACCTTGTAGTTCCTTTCTTCTGCTGATTTCAGAGATGGGAGAGCTCTGGAGAGTTAAGGAAAGATCATTAACTTTTGATGAGTTTTGATGATCATTGCTGTGGGAAAAGCTTTATTTGTCTGTGGTAAGAAAAGAATGACTTGGGTTTATATCAAGTTTATGTCAGGAGACATTTTGTCTTTATTGCACATGGAGGAGAAGAAACGGGGTCTATATGGAGGACACTGACAGTGATTTAAGTGATTCTCTCTGGAAATCACCCCACCCCCAGACTCCTGAATGAGCCACTTCCCAAAGCAGACAAGAAGGCAGCAAAGAGATAAGAGAATAGAAAGTCAGTGTGACATCTGTCTTGCGTGTACGCTTATGTTTCGCTTGCTGATCTGTGAGTTTTTCAGGCACAAAATGACTAAATTTCAACAAGTTCAAATCATGCCTCGGATCATCCTATACAACGAGTTGTTTACCCACTATATTACAGGCAAGTAATTTCAATATTGACAGATTGGCTTAAGCCCAAATTTGATATGCTGCTATTAGCATATTTTTACTGTTTCTGGGCTTACAAAGGAACCAGAATGTTCCCTGGCAGTCAAGGCTAATAAGTATGCAAATCATGATCTGTGCTTATAGGCACGGTCTTTTTTTGGTACATGAATCAGTATGCCAATTTGGCACTCCCCTTTCTGATCAGAGATAAACAGAGCTGCAGGGATTAGGGTGACAGATAATTTCTTCTGAAAATCGTCTGGGTTTTGAAAGATGTAGAACTGTGTTTAATCCTCCTTGCTCTGCACAGTGGATTTGCTAGAGGAGAAGCTACTGGCTGAAGGGCCAGCACATGGGTCTCTGTGCCAGAATATGTGAACCCATGAGGCTTTCTACTTTCTTCAGGTCACTTTTAAGTTTATATCTTCAACAGCTAAGAAGCAGCTTTATGTCTAACGATTTGAGGGTCTGAAAGGAGGTTTACAGTATTAAGGGATCTGTATGAACCAAGAGCATGTGAAACAAGATCTTAGCACAGCCAGGGATCATGAGTAGCATGCATATACTTCTCAAGCTCGCATATTCCCTATCTGTGCTCTCTCTTCATTCATCACCATCTCATTACGGCGTATCAGACTTCCTCGGTAAATCCTGTCTCTTGAGTATTCCCTACGAACCACTCTTCCTCACATTGCCAGGCTCTGTCACACGAACCTGGGGGACTTGAGCATCTCCATCTCTTCTCAGGGAAATTACATCACCTTTCCTGGTCCTTTTCAGTGCTGTTTTTTTAACTGTGGGGCCACTCCTCCCCGCCTTCAAAACAGCACTTTGAGAGTGGACCTCTGAAAACCAGCCAGGCGTTTAGACATTACAGCAGTGGAGGTCGCTGGAGTGCATAAACAGACAAAATTATACTGAAGGTTACTAAAGAAGATCAAAAGGAAAATTTAAGTCTCCTTTCATGTTGCAGGTATTTCTTTCTCTCAGCCTCAGCCAGTCCATAGTCTCTTCAGCCCTTTGTTATCTGCCCCGGGCTGCTCTCTACTTACAGTAATAGCTGCTGTTTAAGTCCCAGAGTCTAACTCTTTTATCTCAACTAACACTCCTTTGAGAGCATCAGCAGAAGGGCTGCTAAGTGTCATCCCTGTTGAATGTAAATGGGAGTCTCTCCTGTGTTTGAATATCAATGCGTTTGATCTTGAGTCAGACCACGTAGCTGATGGTTTGGGAGCTTCTCGGTGTGTGCTGTTGCTGATAATTCCTTTTATAATTCTAGTCATTGTCTTCTCACTTGGAGAGCTTGAATGTGCACTTCTCTTTTCTGTTGCTCGTTTTTGCACAGCCTAATAAAATGGCCTTATTTCGTTCTTTTTCGTTTTTTCCCGGTCTTTTTGGGCCAGATGCAAGCCTTTCTTGCCAGCTCTGGAAGTCCTATGAACTCACGGTGTAAAGCAACCTGGACTGCAATACGTGAAGAAAGGCAGAAATAACCAGGAAGCCCTGAAATGCCTGCACCCTAGGGGAATGCCAGCTCAGAAAATGCATCTTTAAAAGCCCAAGATACGTTTCCAGCTGCAAGATTCTTGCTGAACATCTGGCAAGGCCGTGTGCCATACCGGGACTACGTGGGACCTCACAGGACCTTAATTGTCTGGTGTGATTTGTTCGACTGGTGAGGACCTAATCTTGGATTTAGAAGCCCTGATCTCAGTTTTCTGCTGTGTGACAGATGTACTGGGGCTAATAATTTAATCTCTGTGAGCTCCATTTCCCTTCTTCAAAAAGGGTGGATTTTGTACTTGCTGTGAGAATAGGAAAGAAATTAAAGCACTCAGAAATGACTTAAGGCAAAAAAAAAAAAAAGAAGAAAAAGGTACTTTATGCTGGAAAATGTTTTCAGCAAAAAAATTGGAACCTGAGAGATATGGGAGAGTTGTTAGTGAAGATACAGAAGAGCTCATTGAGACAAATGAGGAAAAAAAGAGGAGCTTTTGTAAAAATAAAACATGTAAAACAGTCCCCACTACTGTAGGGAAAAGAAAAAAAAAAAGAAAGGATGGATTTCATACTTCCTGAAGATTCCTAACTCGCTAAACATACAGAATTCGTGGGGCCATTGGTTTTACAAAAGAAAATTCAACTCCTGAGGTAAGTGCTAAGGCTTCTGATGAGATATCGTATTTGATACTTAGGGTGTTAACCACATGGTGAGTATCTTTCTGTCAAAGTGGAGCTTCTATTTCTGCCAGAGATCCAACTGTGCAGAGCCATACATGAGCTCCATACCCATAACAAAGTGACCCCTCTCAAGCTAAAGGCTGGATGAAAAGCCCACGCTCTATTGCCCTGGTTTTACATTGCATTTCAAATGTCAGTAGCAAACATCTGAGACTCCCGTGCAGAAAACAACACTGTCATGGAGATGTTCTCAGTCTTCCTGTGGGATCTTGCAGTGTCTTCCAAGGAGACCAGGTAATGGAGTAAGAGGGATTATTTTATGTTACTCAGAGAGGGAGCAGAGGTGTCCATGAGAAGGTATCTTTTTAATAAAGATGTGCCTGACAGCAGTGCAGCTAAGATACTCTTTTTTCATGGGGATGTGGTAAGGTCACTAAGTTGTGCACAAACCCGCCCTGGACAGATCTTCCACTTGCCCACATTCCTGATGGAGAAAACATGACAGCACATTATTGTAGGCAGAGAGACCATTGTGATGATCTAAGCTGACCACCTCCCTAAGAGAGGTGAGACACAATCTCATAACCCCTCTTTTGGAAGCTCATCACTGTTATGTGTGTTATGTGTTTGAAAGACATGCAACTTAGGCTTCAATATACCAAATACATGAGGATCTATGATATCCCTAGATAAGTTATCTAAACAGTTAATTATCCTGACAGGTCTTGTGTCTCATTAGGAGAGTGACCTGGTCCAGTTTAATTTTCTAACAACTGGCTCCCAACGTGAGCTCCCAAAGGCTGCCCGACACTTCCCTGGGTGGATCTTTGCAAAGTATGATCAAGAAGACTTTTAACTTCAGATAGAGGTAAACTAAATATATCTTGAGGCTCTTGGATGAGTCGAGATGTATTACACTGAGAGATATTTCTAAGTTTTAAGTAACCCTGCAGATCTTTTCTGCCCCTTCTAAAATTTTCAACTTATTTTGTGAGATGTGGAAAACAGGATGGACCTAACTCTTCCAAAAAAGGGCCTTGTGAGAGCCATTTGCAGAACTGAGGTTGTCTCCTTACTCTTGTAGCATATCCTATTGCTTACCCCTACCAAATATGTACTTAAATGGCTACAGCATTGCACTTGGAGTACCTTAAATGAATGTCACTGCTCCTAAATTGGTGTAAGGCAATCTACGTATGCCACAGCCAGCAGAGTGAGTTGGAAGGCAGGCAGAGGCATTGTACTAACCTGATGGTAGTAGTTAGTTCCTATTTTATTGTTATTACCAGGTAGCACATGTTGTTGGTTTGTAGGTGGGTTTTTTTTTGTTGTTGTTGTTTTAAAAAATGCTATTTTATTTTATTGGACAAACAAATGTCACAATCCTTTTCAGCCCTTGGCAAGGGAAAGGTCTTCTCCCTTGAGCTGAATCTTTCTGAGAATCACCATTCACTCCACCTTTGCTGTGATCTCTCTGACATGGAGACCATCATAGGATTTTTTTGGTTGTTCTGTACGCTTAGTCTGGACAAGACCGACATCCTTGGCATTACAAGCATTGTTTTCAGCCATTCTAATAACTAGGAAAGACTGCTAAGCTATCATTACAACTCAACTTCCATGCTGACTTTCGTCATGGCAACTTTTAGTTGAGAGAAAAGTGGTAACTACATTAAAGGAGGAGCTTTTTTCCCCAAAGTGAAAGGTCAACTTTTCATAGTTTTCCCATGGCAGCATCTAAGAGTGTTCCCCACCCAAGCCTTCTGTCTGTACACAGACTGTGAGGTATTACCCTGCAAAGAATTCCTGATTCAGCAAAATTTTCCTAAATGCTCAGCTTTACACATGCTTGAGGAAGTATTTGCTGTAGCAACAGAAAAATATTTGTTAATTGAAGAAACAGTTAGAAAAATCAGGATAAAGCAGGATGAGATGTGTGAAAAGACCAAGCAAAATCAAGCAAAAATAAACATTGCCTTGCTTGAATGGCAGCAGGCTCCTATGGATGATGTATAGATATTGGATTGGGCACCTGCTCCAGAGGATCCAAGTGAAGAGAAGCAGTAAGTAACAGATCTGAGGCCTCTTATGTGACGACCCCCTAAAATCACATACAGAAAATGCCTGTTAGTAGCAGCATATGGTCCCCTGAGGCTCTATTGCTCCTCACAGTTGCAGCTAGTGCTGGTTGAGCAGCACAAGGCAAAGAAAGGGAAAACGTTCCTTAGAAATGTCACTTCCAAGTGGCTATTGCTTTTAAAAGGTGTTTCTGTTAGTCATACTGAAAACATGCTTCGGAAAAGCTTTTAGAAAGCACTTTTGCAAACCAAAGAATATCTCTGTAAAAGCATGCAGTGCAAATTCAAATCTCAGCCAAGGCTGGCAACAATGCAGAAATGTACACAACACATTTAAAATGCAGGGAAAATACATCTTTCAGTAACATTCTTCTCTAGTTTGCCGGTAAAAAGATCTTCTTCCTTGTCTGTGATATGAGCAGCTGCTACCATTTCATCTTAAGGCTTCTCAAATCCTCAGTCCTGGAACGCATTTTGTCATACATCCTTAATGACCCACAGCTTAGACAGAAATAAACAGAGCTGCCTCCAGCCCACTGGCCATGAAATCATTCTGTAGTGATTCCAATCTCTTATGGCCTTGTTAAATTGCCCAGGCCAAATCATTTGTCAGAGTTACCCAGGAATAAAATTATTTTATGCTCTTGTCAAGTGTCACCCAGTTCTGACAGCGGCATTCAGTGTTCTGTTTTTCTCCAAACCCAAATTGGAAAACAAAGCCACCATCACTTTTAAAGATGGGAAATTACTGTGGTGAATTTTACAAGGTCTAAAATTCACATGGCTCATTGGTTCAGTTCAATGTTTCCTTTCAATGTCCTCTGGATCCAGATGTCTAGATCAAGAATATTTCATGTATTTTGAATAGGGCTCAACCACAGAAGCTGAGCTTAACCTTTTCCTATTTACATCTGCGTTTGACTGTAAAAGATTTGTGCCACTGCTGTTTCTTTTTTCTTTATTTCCTCCTTTTTCCCACTTGGAAAGAGTGTAAATAAATGGGAAAACAACCTACATACCAGAGCACATTTCTTCCCTAGTTAAAGCACTGAAAATCAGTGTGAGCTTTAGGCATGAGAGCAATTGGATTTGAGGTAGCGAATGATTGCACTAAATGATGTCGGTCCTTGTTGAGCAATGAAACTGCTCTGCTGCCACTGCTCCTTCAGAAGCAGCCTCCAGGTGCTCATACCAGATCCAGCAATGATCAGGGAACACAGGAGATCCCAAATAATTTCATATCAGATGCTGTTTTAATATTTCATATGGAAGCCTGCTTCCCTTTTCTTTTCCCTTGTTAAGGGGAAGCTTTGGAGGTTTGTGCACCTTCTTATCTTTAAACAAGGCTCATTTAATGAAAAGGCAAAATGGATAAAGTGAAATGTCCATGTCCCTTTCCAAGGTGAAATTATAGCCTTGCCACAGTCAGTCTCCCACTGACTCTGCTGGGCTTAGAACAGCAGCTGGAAGTGTTCAGCCACCGGTTTCAAAACCGTGTAAATGCTTTCTCCAAAGACCTTTTGCCTGCAAAAGAGTCAATGGTAGAAGTAAAACCCAAACATCTGCAGCACATCTGTATTACCCAGCAGCTGGGGCAGGTGCATGACAGCCTCTCTCCATGTGCCATGTTCCAAAACCACTGCAACTTTCATATACAGCTCTGTAAAAAAAGAATAAAAAGCACAAATGAGATGAACACAAACAAGCTGAATGCACCACTCTTTGGCTGCTGTGTCACATGTTCCTGCCTTCATATAGCTCTGCCCTGTATTTAGGAAGTGTCTCATAACTGGTGATCTTCCATCAACTTGAAAACTCGTGAATTCAGGACTGCAAAACTCTCTTGGTGCAGTTAAGTATAATTACTCCTTTGCTGTCTTTTTCTCTTTCTTCTCCAACTAGAGAAACAAAGGAGACAAATTAATCACCAAGTTCTGCCACCTTTATTTAAGCTGTACAGCTCTTTTGTCCCTGAATAGTCATCTGGATTCCTCCTGGCTGAATATCGTACTGCTTAATTTGGGAAAGAGAACAGATGCAGGTGTGAAATGCTTTTGTATCAAGACTTGATAAAGGAAACAGAAACAAAACCTACTTGCCCTCAATTTGCTAGTCTTCAATTGTTAAGAGTAAGTAATTCATCCAAGAGGATTTTTCTGCTGGGCATTGTCAGTAGTAAGCTGTGTTTTAAATTATCTTTCACAAATCCACCATGCCAACCCAATCCAGAGCAAATTTGGGCTCTTTTTTTTTTTTTTTTCTTTTCTGATAGGTTGGTATCTCTTTTCTAAGCTCATGATGATGAAAATAAGTTCGTGTGTATAGCTTAAAGAAAAGGAAGAACGGGAGCTGTTGAATTCTCTGTAATTTATCACTGTTTCCAAAGCAGGGGCTGGCTTTCTCCCAATGCCATCTCCACCTTCCTAATCAGTGCTGAAAATGGTGCAAAGGAAAGCCAGGCTTCTCCCTGTAGCATTGGCATAGAAGTTGATGATGGTTTTGGTGGTTTACAGGGATTTTGCTGTCCTCAAATCTGCAAGAACTTTTTAACATTTCCCCAACAATTACGTAACCCACAGGTAACATTTTTGTCCTAAAAGTGTACTCCTGGAAGAACTATGCCTTTCTACAGATTTTCATGGATTATGCATTCACCTTGATCAACTTCCCCATTCCTCCCTCAAAATGCATTACAAAAAAAGGGAAATAAAAAAATGTTCCCAGATAATTTGTAGGAGCGCATTATGCTTGCTCAGTGCTGCCTAACAATTAGTGTCACTTGGCATGTTACTGTCTTTTTCCTTCTAGAAGCAAATTCAATAGCTGTTTCAACAGAACGGGGGTGGTTTTGGCAGCTCTGTGACCCAGATACAAGCCTCAGCTTGAATGTATTTTCAGCCTTGCTATCTTGGCTTACCTCGGGTTGGGAATCTGAAGCTCTCTGTGAGCATCCAGCTGCAGTGGAGTTGGGCAGCTGGAGTCCTGGCTGCTTGCTTAGGGCAAAGCGTTAAGGGCCAAGCTGCATTGCAAATGCCCTTGGCAGCTGCTCAAGGGAGGGAGGGGAGGGGAGGCGGCAGCAGTACTTGGTTAAACAGACCCTGGAAATGAGAAAGAAAAGAAGGCTTTGCTGCACCTGAGCTGGGGAGATGCTTATTTTATGGGGGCAGGGTTATCTGAATAAAAGGGTTTGGGTTTGGTTTGCTCTGAGGTCCCTCTTAGCTCAGCAGAGAGCAGGGCGAACAGGCACAGCACAAAGCTCCTCTCTGCTCTCGGTCCCGGACCAGGGAGCTCTGCAAAACCTCGAATGGATTCAGGGGGGTGTAAACAGGGGGATGCACAGCATCCTGTTTTCATCACCTGGTAGTCTGGGAACGGCAGTGTCCTGTCAGAAAGTGATTTAGAGCAAGGCTGGATGCTGCCCTGAATGTCTGCGCTCTGCCGTGTCCACAAAGGGCTCCACAGGGACACGAGCCAGCAAGTCAAGTGCCTCTAATGGGACAATGTATTCATTTTCCTGCCTCCAGCTGCTGCTGCTGCCAAGGATGTGCCAGCGTGCCACACAGCCAGCCTCATCCTTTCCCTGGTGCACTCATTATACTGAATTTTATAGGCTGGCAGAAAGGTGGCTAAGCCAGCTTGTTGTCACCTAAGAAAGCTCCTGTTGTTGTGGGGAGTTTCTGACAGCTTCATTTGGGCAGATTTGTTTGTTCTCTGTGCCTTATTAGCAGCACAAATGGGTGGAAACTGGACCAGCTATCCAACCTCCAGCACGTGATCTGGGATAAGCCAGTTCTGGTTACATTTCCCCTGCATTTTGTGACCACCTCAGGAGGTGGGGGTTGGCATGGCTCAGCATCACCTGCTTGTGCCTCACTGTGCGGTGGATTGGGTCCAGCAAAGCTGGGGAGGAAGCTTAGCAGGTAACAACAATGCAAACAGATTGAGAGGATGACTGTGGAGCTGGAAAACATAACGGTTATCTCCAAATCCAAATGTCTGCCCCTAAACATATCGGTCACAATAACTGGACCAAGAAAGCCTATGGTGGTTCTCAAACCAGGTGGAGCTGGCTCCAACCTGTTAAAACTTTCATCACCTTGATTACTTCAGTGCAGAGAGGTGAGGAATTAGCCAGTTTAGAAATGTGCACATCATGCAGACCAAAAAAAACCATTTTTGCCTACTCATATCCCCTAACTGATGACTTTAGATGACAGAATGAATAAATGGAGTTTCCAAAACCTTTAAGCAGAAATCTACTGCACTTATCTTCTTCTTGTTTAAGCAAATGGAGAGAAATTAGCCAATGAAGTATCCGGTTCTGATGCAGAGAATTGTTTAATCCCAGAAATGGAGGATGTTTTAAAGAGAACATGGTCCAGCAGTCAGTTAAAACAAAATATTAATTAGGCATATGGTTGATACAGATAAAACCTATGCATATATATGCATACTGGGCACTCTTTTCCATCTACATATTGTCACCAGATTTCCCTAACCCTGTGACACCAACTTCCATGCTCTCCCTTTTTTCCATCTGTGTCAAGCACATGACTGGATTTATTCATTTAGAGTGAAGAAGGATTAAGATGCTCAAAGTGAAGCATGTCCTTCAGGGGTTTGCTGGACAAAGGCCAGAGATGTGAAATGCTGCTCCTGTCTTATCACATACATGAGACATCCACTAATAAACAAACAAAACAGGCTCTGTCATGCGCTAATGGAATTCCCCCCCCCCCCCAATTTGCTAACCTACATGTTATCCAGTGTGTGTTATCCTTATCTCCAACAAGGAGAAAGCTTCATTAAAGTGGTCAACATTTTGGTATTCATTTCATTCCAAAATTACAACTTTAAGAATGATTTCCCCTTGAATCTTGCTTTTGTGTGTGTCTTGGCACCTACAATGGCACCATTTGTAGAGCCCTGAGAGGAGCAGAAGTGCTGACAAACAGAGCTTCACTCCAGCTATGGGAAAGTGCCATTATAATTAACTCCAGGGATTCTCTTCATTGCTGGTAAAATTATGATGTGTTTTCCCCCTGTAACCCGAAAAATAGCTCTGGGGTTGAATTTTTGTCCCAACCCTTATTTATCATTTCACATGCATTAAAGAATAAATATATATTTCTTAACTGTGATCCTCTGCCAAAACTTGTACAAGCAGCAGTTCACGAAATAATATGTTTCCCCTAATTTATGCAAAGAATGGAAAAGAACTTGCACTAACACTACAGATGGCTGTGCCCTGTCTGTAGCAGCCACATAAACACTTTGGTGGAGATGTGAAGCTTCTGTGGACTTGTAACACAGCTACAGCACCTACCAGCTCTATTGGTCTGAAAACAATGTCCCTGCCACTCTGAGAGAGCCTAATGGACAAACTATTTCTGTTACGTTACTGTTATGTTTGAGAAGCATTTGAGAAATCAATGATGCATGAGCCCTGGCTAATGCCAAGAAAAGCTGCTGAAAATCCATATGGACTGTGTGTTGAATAACCCTGTTTTCCCAGCGTGACAGGCACATCCTGCACCACAAAATATCACTAATATTAGCTCCTGCCGCTGGTTAAAAATAATCATCTGTGAAGATGGACAAGAGATTGTGTCCTCGTTGAGTGGGAGGGATGGCAGTGTGATCAACACACAGGGATCTTTCCCCTGGGGTCAACACGCTTTGGCTAAAACCTTCCAGCTATCAGGAGCTGCCTGTGTCCATCAATCCCACCCTCAAAGGCTGTCCTGGTGGAGAGCACAGTGGACCATTCAATTCTAGAGAAAACAGGGCTGCAACATGACAGCCAAAACACAGGGGGCTGGCCAGGTTAGCCAGCTCCTCTGTGAAATGGCTCTTCATGCTACTTATTCCTCTTAGGTGGCAACTCAAACAGCTTTCTTCTGGTGTTTAAACAGAAATGTAAGAAGAAGAAACACCGCAGTCCCAAAGAGCTGAAAAGACCCCATTATCAGGCAGTATTTGAACAAACACCTTCCCACCTCTAAAACATTTGTTTGCATTGAGTGTGTCAGCATCTTGAGTGTGTGCATGTGTCTCTGGCAGGCTCAGCATCTAAGCAGTGTCCCTAGTGAGCAGATACCTTCTGCTCACTTGAGCATGTTTCACTGGATGGGAAAGATCAGTGTCAGATAAAACATCTGCAGAGTGGGTAAGTCACTGGTAAACCCTATTTCAGCCCCCTCCTCCTGCTGTTTGGAGCATATGCTGCATGCTCTGTAAATCAGGAGCTTTCTTATGCACAGAGAAGAAGGAGTCTGATGAATGGCAAAGAGATATAAATTGTAGGGAAGTAACCTTAGAAACTGCACTGGAATCTCTTCTCCCATAAATAATGTGGCTTTCAACCTGAGGATGAACATCTTGTGCTGAAGCATGTCAGTGAAATTCCTCACTGTGTTACCTTGGTGGACTTCACACAGCAGAGGTAATGCAGGCTTTGTAATGGCTTTGGATGGAAATGCAGAACTGAAACACTGAGGAGTTCGCCTTTGTTGAGAATTGCTCTTCAGGAAAGAGCCAAAATATCTTGGGCTAAACCAGAGGCCCTGTGGCACTTTCTGCCCTGGGCCAGCTGTTTGTCAGAGTTCATGACAACAGCCTGGGTGCAGGAGCTGCCCACATCTCATGCCCTCCCAAGCCGTCTCCTCCACTGTTTATTAATCTTTTTTGTAAGGCTCCTACCAATTATAAGCTCCAGCTCTGTCTCCCATTAATTCCACTTAAGAACCAAACTGGAGGTTTGGACAATTAATAATCCAGTAAGTGAAGGAGCCTTTCACCTCTGGGTTGGAAGTTCAGACCCAAAGCACAGCAATAGTCTGGGGAAGTCATTAGCAATAGATGGCTCATCTGCAGCCAGCTGACACGTGCTGGATACCCTCTGAGCTCCCATGGTCACAGGGACAGAGGGATCCAGGCAGGGGAAAGGCTCCTCACCCCTTCCAGGCTCCAGAACATGGTGTTACCCAGTGCTGGGGGTGACACCAGCTTGTCCCAGTCCTGTGCTTGAGACAAACCCTGTGCATTCAGCAAGCATCTGCAGGCCAGATAGACTGACCAGGGCTCGTGTCCAGCACAGACTGTGCTCAAGGGGGATGGATGGAGTCAAGGCTTCAGCCTGCCCAGCCCACCTCGGACAAATTAAAAAACTTTTTCACTCAGACTGAAGCCTTATTTCTTATGTGGCTTAAGTTACATTCTAGCCTGGAATTATTTATTCTCTGTGACCCAAATTAATGTCTGTTTTCATTATCTGTGTCAGGCTGAATGCAGAGAGAATTCAGTGCTGCAGGAAGTTGTTGGATTCCCCGTACTGGAAAAAGCAGATTCCCTGCCCCACACACAGCTGCCTGAAGGACGATGCAGAGCCATGCACCCCTCATCTACCCCTAGCCAGGGCTGGGAACCCTGCTCATGCCACCCCCATGAGCCTGTTCATGTATGCACTGTCTCTCTGCAGATGCTGCAAACAAAATCTTGCCATTTGATTACTGCACCTACAATGCTGGACACGTGGGGATGTAATAGAAAATTCAATCATCATCTCAAAGTCCAATTCACATTCAAAATGCATTTCCAGTCTGCCCTCTGCACTCCACACAGGTGATTCCAGGTGGATGCAGGAAGCTTGCACCTGTATTTCCCGGGGAATTGCTCTCTTTAGTATTCTGCTGACTGCAGAGATGAAAATGAATGCCCAGGAGGCTCCTGGTAAGCCATACCTTTTTGTTGTGCGGACTACTCTGTGCAGGTGGGAGTCAAACTCACATAATCCCAAGTGCCCTCTGCAGCCCTGTGCCTGAGTTAGAGAGCTTGCAGCAGAAACAACGCAGGTCTTTTCCTCAACTGGCAGAGCTGTTCTTTAGAGCAAACCTGTCATCACCAGTGTCCTGAGCTGATACTGTGGATGGTGACAAGCATGGGGAGGTTGAGATGAGGACATCCATTTCATTCTATTTCTGGTACAAGGACAATAACCACTGGTCAAAGGGGAGGGCAGACAGTTCAGCATGGTGGCTTCTCTAAATGCTGCAGCTAAATCCGACTGGGCTCATGAGTCAGATGTCCTTCTAGCATGGCATCAGACAGATATCCGAGCTGCAGCCTACAAAGAGTCCTTTCTTTCTATTTTAAGAGCTGTCTGAACAGAACTAGAATACTGCAGCTATTTTCCATTATGATTTATCTCTCTTAGACACTTAAGAGTCCGCTCTGATTGTGCAGCAAAATCCCAGGCTTGGACAAATCCTCTTCACACAGTCAGTGACTCCTGGTGAGAAATCCCAAAGCAGGGAAAAAGTATGAAAAGAGGACAGAAGTTGGTGTTGAGGACAGAGAGGGAAAAAAAAAGGTAGAGAAATAAATGCAGGAGATCTGTCCAAATTCATCATTGGAAAGGAAAGAAGATATCAAGAAGTGCAATCACAGATGTGCAAAGACAGCTAGAGGCTATTTGAGCCATCAGAAAACATACAGTGTGTCACACAGCTCTATAAACGAGCTTGGAACAAATGACAGTGTGACTTCAAAAAAGCTCATGGTGCTTTTTTGGTCAGCTGGACCTGACATGTCCAGCCTCAATAGCAGGGTGCCTCTGGGCACTAAGAGAAAGGAGCTTCAGGTCACACCCAAAAGTCTCTTTGGTGAAGCCTCTCTTCCAGTGCAATGGCTCTACTCCCCTCAGTGTTAAATGTCTCCTGGCTCCACCAGAAACTGCACCAGCCTGCAAGGGAGGTCTCCTCCATCATCAGTCTGACTCCAGAACTTTTCTGATTCTTTTACAGAAAGAAGCTTTTTTCTCAAGCCGGCCTGAAAACCAACAGGTCTCTCTTTCCCTAACCTCCACATTTTATGAAGTCACTTAAGAAGTTCAGAGTCTCTAATGCTGTTTCCTGAGGCAGGGCATTTAATTCTGCAGTACAGGAGTCTTTTGAAGAAGATACTGTCTGCTGAGAAATGACCCATTCTGCTTTAAAAGCAGGAAATAAAGCTTCAGGTGTCAAATCACGGTACTTTTCATTCACTGAAACAGGACAGCACATTTCAAAAGATTCACAATAAAGCCCAGCAAATAACTTTTTCTCAGAATTTGCCCATAATTGACTGAATTCTAGCAGAGAAAAGAGATAATGAGAGGCTTCTCATCTCTTGACCCAGGCCAGCAGCAGCTGCAGGGCTGTATCTAGAGAGCAAATTGCACCAGCCCTGTCCCTCCAGAGCAGGGTTTTAAGTGTTAAAACTCTTGCAGCTCTCCCACTGCTGGAGCATGCCCATGGGGTCTTGTTCCAAATTTTTCAGCCTGTCACTTGCCCCTGAGGGGGTATTTCTTGTTTATGTTTCAAATAAAAAGTTACCTTTTTCTCCCCCTCTCCCAGTGAATTCACTAACACAAATGCCCTCCGTGCAGAATTTCTAACACTGACAGTACTGTACATCTTTCTCTCTCCAGGGTATTGCTCTCTTCTTTGCAATAAACCAGGTCTGCCACGGTGGGAAAATCTCAGCCTTACCTTATACACAGCAGCTCCCTTTTTGCTTGGGAAGCAACAGAGAAATACACTGGAAACTGTTCCCATTCTCCATATTTATTTTATTATTCACACAAATGTGAATCACTAATCAGCATCGATCTTAAATCACCACAAACTTCCTGATTAGCTTGCTTTGTCTTTTCTCTAGGCAGCCAGCCCAGCTGGTTCCCATAGGTACTAGCAAAATAAAACCCAGAGAGACAGAGATCTAACATTTGATTCTTGCAAGCAGAGGCTTCTGGTACTGCTGCCCAATAAAGCATCAATCAGTGCCCAGCAACATCCCTTTCTTCTGCCACATCAGCCCAACCCCTCCCTGACCTGCAGTCCCGTTGGAGGGTAGGAACCTCATTGAAATATTGACCAAAATGAAAACCATTCCCATCAATACACACTTACTGTGAGTTATAATTTTGTTCATTCATTATTATGCACACTGACAGCCAAAACCCAGCATGAGTAAAGGGCTGTGGTGGCAGTCTTCAAGGCCGTCCCTTTCCACGTGGCTTTTGTGCTCAGGCAGCATGGGAAGAAAGGACCACATGAGCTGGGAGAGCTCCACTGGCAGTAATGACACTGCACTGATTTTGACTTGCTCACCTCCTTGTTCCTCCCGCTGAAAGAGATGTTGATGGCATCTGTATTGCAAGTTTAGGGCTTTCTTTGCTTCCATCTTTAGGTCATATTTAGGGAAAATGTTGGTCCCTAATCCCAAGATGGTTCACAAGTCTCTGAAATGCATTCACCTGGCTTGTCTCAGAGGGTGTAGCATTGCTCTAAGGGCAGAGTGTGACTGGTATCGTGGAGCCCATCACCATCACATCATTTTGTATGTGACAGAGAAAATATCTGGCCTGGGATGGTAGTTTCTGGTAGAATTAGGTATTTAAGGTATTATTTGTTCATCTTGGGGACCAAACCACCTTTGAGAGAGGAGACTGACCATGGGCCAGATTATAACCGTCTCCTCCTGAGCCAGTCTGAAAACAGTGCCCAAAAAACGACAGACACCAAGCCTGGATGGGAAATGGAAAAAAAGGGATCCAGAATAGCCTGCTGCCATGCCTGACATGCAGAGAGTGCTGCTCCACGCTCCGCAGGCTCCATCAGCTCTGGATGAGCAGCTACACCTTAGTGAAACAGCAACCTTTCACCTGTGTCCCTTGACAAAAGAGATGAGTATCCATAAATGCAAGCAGAGCAGCAGCCCCCAGGGCTTCTGCATGGAGCCTGACAAGCTGCTAAGTGCCACTTTGGGTCTCCTTTTGGTCTTTGACAGACAGGAGGAACTAAGCATGTTAAAACACCAAAGAAGTGCTTATCATGCTTAATGTCGTACATGCTGAGGGAGAGGTGGCAGCTTGACTGCACCTGCATCCAGGAGAGGAGGTTGCAATGAAGAGAAGAGTTACTCCAGGACTGCTGTGGGTTTTCTTTATCTGAGCAAAATGACCAGGAAGCTGCAGACTGAGTCACCCAGTGCATGGCAGAACATATAAAAAGTCAGAGGTTATTGCTACTGAGAATCTTCTTTATAAAAACAACAGGGGAAAGAAAGCAGGAGCAGAGCTATGAGTTTTTGTGCAGCAAACACAGACAAGCAAAACTGAATGCCCCAGAGGGGCCCTGCAGGTTCCTGCACTTCAGCTGAAGCTCCACAGGACCAGGAAACAAGAACGATGAAGCTCAAGTAGTGTGATAAAAGATGCTGATGTCTACTGGGAGGGACTTGTGGTGGTGGCAGGAGTGGCCTCCCAGCATATTTAGCTCACCACAGAGATGCATTGCTCTACTATGGCTCCCTCCAACCTGTGTAAAAATTCTGCCTTCAAGCATTTTAAAACCAAGAGCAAGTGAGAAACCTGATCCATCTGGCTCCCATCCTACTTTCTTATACTTCTGTGTCAACAATGTTAATATCCTGGATGTCTTCCACAGCCTTTGTTTGGCCAGACTGTTCCATTAGCTACCTTTGCTACCACCTTAATGAAATGGGATCTTGCCATTCATTTTAAAGTGTTAAGGACAAACACAGGGAGAAAGAAATACAAATGGAAGAATAAAAGGGCAATCATATGGTTATGAATAGGAGTTCTGACGTTTTAAAAGTGCTGCTAGAGACATGTATAATGCAATTTATTTCACTGAATACAAATAGCTATGCTTTTGGGTACAAAACAAGTTAAAGCCAGGCTTTGGATGGAGCACTGGGCTGGGAGTCAGGAGACTTGTCTCTCCCCTGCAGGGTGCTGCTGACTTGCTGCATGAGCTCAGAGCATCTCTCACAGCCCAGAGCTGCAGCAGTGTTTGAGCATCGCTGTGCTGAGCCCTGCAATGCCAAAACAGCACCACGTTCTTGCACACGAGTCCTGATGGTTTTGGTAGAGGCAGATCCTCACTCTCAGCATCTGTCTTCCTTCTCTGCCAGGGGTCTGTGTCTCAGGCAGGGCTGATGGAGGTCGCAGTACTGATGAAGCACCAAACAGAGGACCCACATCCCAACCTCCCATCCAGCTTTGGGCCAGCACAGCCAGCAGCTGAGGGAAGCAAGTGGCAAAAGCTGGCAAAACCTCAGGTGGCTGCAACTTCATTTGCTACAGCTCTTTAGAAACCATAAGCAGGGACATCAAAAGTGACAGCGCCAAGACTCCGTCCCTCACCAGCCTGCAGGGTGGAGGCCCCTGGAGACCACGGTTTGAAAGGCATTTAAGATCCTTAGAAATCAATGTAGCTACTTCCAAAGCATTTTTCTTAAAATGCTCCTGAAACTGGATGAAGCTGTAAATCATAGAAAATTTAAGCAGCATGAGCTGTTACAAGGCCCAAGCAGCTTTCAGAAGGTGCCATCTGTCCATTCACCTTTGCTGTGTGTGCTCTCAGAGGCAGTGATGTGATGCCACAATTCCACCCTGAGCGTACCCCTGGTCCCATTTGGGCACTGATAAAATAGCAAGTTGAGAGTCCGGGTTTCCATCTTCCCAGCCCTTCTCCCATCTCCAAAATCTTATCAAGAACTTCTACCGAGGAGCACACAGAGGTTTTTTGGTGCAGGACACTGGGAAAACACTAAGTCTTTTCAAGATGCATCACAAACAAATGTTTTTGTTCTCACAATCACCATTTCCATTTGGGAAAACACTTTGCCACTCACCTTCTGGAATGAAGATGTCTGATCATCTATTTAATTTACAAGCCTGTTTATCATAAACTTATAAAGGATTTTTCAACAAGCAAAGGAGCAAAATCATTAGATGTTTCAATAATCACTTCACGAGAGAAAAACAAGTGTGGCACAAAGGCTTTCTCTGTGATTGAAGAAGAAAGATGTAAAAAAAACTGTTAGTAGTTCTTGAAGAGCTGAGGCAATCTCTAGGAGTCTAATTAGCTGGAAATAAGCCCTTTCATTGACTTCTAAGTCAGAAGAAATGCAAAAGAAAGATCTATCTATTCAAGATCACAAATGGGACAGAAGTAATGTTGTGTATCTATTCCTGGAGCATTCTGGATTATGCACAGTTCTTCAAGACCTAACCAAATCTGCATTTTTCTGGCCTTTAGCAAGATAAGTTATGAGATGGTGAATGTTGTACATTCTATCCTGAAGTAAAATATCTATGTGTCTTAAGAGTGTCTTATTTTTACAGCTAAAATGAAGATTCAGGTTCAATCAGCATACATAGATTTTTCAGCTGGAGCCAATGCTAAAAGAATATTTACTTTCTTCATCTGATTGTAGAAAATACTTAGAAAAGCTGCTCCTTGGTAACCGTGTCAGGTTTCAGCACAAACCATGACACAGCAATAAAAATTCCTCTTTATTAGTCCTTTTTTTTCTGCCTGACAGCACACAATGAGTACTTTATAACCCCAACAAGCTGTGCAGAATTAACATGACACTGAAGCTCTATTTGTTCAAGGAAGAGGCACAGGACTGAGGGCCCAGAATTGGCAAATTTGACTTCCGCGGTTAATTGTTTTTCCACTGCTGTGTTATCACAGCAATTTGAAAGCACTGGCTAATTGGTTCCTACAACGGGGCTGTTCCACTGATAAATACAGCCCTCCCCAGCTCTGCTTTAGCTACCCAGGCTGCACACCTGTGCGTGGCTGTTTCCATCCAAGCTCTGAATGCGCCTGGAAAGAGCAGCTCCCCATCCATCCCCATCCCTGCTCACTCGTTCCCAGCTGCTCTCCCGGGTGTCAGCGAAGGTCGGTGCAGCTGCTCAGTGGGCTCTGAGCCAGGGGAAACCTCGCCCTCCCCATCCCTGTGCTCCTCCCTGCAGTTCCTGAGGGATGGGGCAGCCCTCAAACCTGTGTGGGCCTGCAGCAAACTTTGGAAGAGTTTGCTTCCAAGGTCAGGGGAGACCTCGGGCTCTGGAAGGAGCCCAGGAGCAGGCTTGGCATGGGCACATGGGGGTTTGTGTGGCTTCTGAGCCTCCTGGTACCCTGCAGCACGTGCACTGTGCCGATACTGGCTTCGGCAGGCTCGGGAATGAAACGGAAATTACTCTTGGATAAATTATTCAAATAATTGTTTCTATTTAAAGGGACTTTATGGACTTCTCAGCTAAATAAAATATGAAAGTGGCATGATGAAGCATGTAAGCATCCTCACCCAAGCTGGGTGGGAGCAGGGGAGCAGGGCTCAGTTTAACATCCTCCCTTTGCTGACAGTTATGGGCCAGACACCAAATCCTGTAGTCTTGCCCCAGGCAGAATGCTATGTTTTGTCTTTCTTTCCTTTATAAAGGCAGCATAATGAGGGTCTACTGAGGAATATCAGGAGCCTCCTGCTGGCTGTTGATTTGGGGCTTAGTCTGTTGTAAGATGTTTCAAATACTGATAAAGGAACTCTGTGCACCAAGAACACAGCGATGGGGCACTTCAAACATGTTCTCACTTGGTTCCTGGCATGGTCCAGCCTGCCCCAGAGAGCCTCTCCCAGCCTTGCCCAGCCACAGTTCAGGTCTCCAAACTGGGAGACATCCCATAGAATCACAGAAAATCCTGAGCTGGAGAGGACTCGCAAGGATCATCAAAGTCCAACTCCTGGCCTTGCACAGGACACCTCAAGAATCACACCATGTATCTGAGAACATTGTCCAAACACCCCTTGAGCTCTGTCAGGCTTGTGCTAACTGGAACTGTTTTGTAGAAAAAAGGAATTAAAAGCATGGGCTTGAGCTATACTATTTTCTAAAAGCCAGAGAAGAGGCTTCAACCTATTTTATACCCTGTTAAAGAAACAGCCATCACCTCTTCACCCATCGACTCTTCACATGTAAAAGGGGAATAAGAATGTCTTTTCTTTCCATGTCCAGCTGTAAGTAGGAAGGCCATCTTATCTGCTGCTTTACTGTGTGAAGATCCAGCATCATGTACACCACTCAGTTTCTCCTGCAGCTGGTAGACATTTCTGCAGTTTTATCAGCACTATGTCTAATTCCACATGGCCCAGTTTTCACAAATGTGGCTGGCTTGGCTCTGGTTCATTCTTTGTACAAAAGCATTAGCTGAACTGCTGGTGGTTTTCTTTCAAAACCTATTTATACTTCCCTCTCACTAAGTCTCTAAGCAGAATGTTTTTTTGGTTATGTTTTTTTTATAGAGCAATTTATATCAACACCCCACCCTCCCATAAATATTGTTGTTATCTGTGATTAAGAGCATATGTCTCAGTCTGGTACATCCAATGCTATTGCAGAGTTATTTCCTAATTGTTCGTTTGCAGTAGAGCAGAGAATTGGATTTTAAATACGAGCTTTGTTTTGTAGGTCATGGGGTGAAATTGGTTAGCAAACCTCAGTAAACAAAATCAGTTGTTTTTTGTTATTGTTTTGGATTATATAGATTTATTACTTTATCTCTTATTGGACAAGTCTTTTTTCTCCAAGTGTGGCTACTTGGTTCAAGTTGTAGATCACCTCTTTCATATACCCAAAGCTTCTCCTCAGACACACTAAGAATTGCAGATATTCTGATATGGCCTCATGCTGCAGCTTTATGCTCCTCAACCCTTCCCCACTGAAGCATTTTAAAAGATGCAGGTTGAATCCCAATATTATTGACAAAAATTGAAACTGGCAATTTTCTAATAAAAATGCAGTGGATGTTAAATCTCTTCCTTGCAGATGAACTACAAAATCTGAGTCTGTGGCATCAGGAATTTAGACAGGCAGAGTTGCAAAGGTCTGAGAGCCATCCCCTGACACAGGACAGCCAGAAAGTAGGACAGCACCTCCTGGGGCCAGAGACCTGTCCCTGCCTATGCGTATTCTGTCAATTTCTGTCCAATTGTCCATTCAGGGCCACCTTGTGAGACATTTTTAAAGGACCCACAAAATCCAAACACCAAATTTTTGGCTGTACCGTAATTAACATCTCCTTAGCTATCAAATTCCTTCATCTGTAGTTGGCTGTGCTCCTCTTGGCTAATGAATTTGCCCTACAACCAAATTTACCCATTGCTGTGGACAGTGTCATGTTGTCTCACACACTGGCTTTGTCCAGAAGGGGCAGGGAACCAACCCTAGATGTGAAACTGTAGTGTTTGCTCCCCTCTTTGGATGTTTCTCCTCTGCTCTTGGCGCAAATTTGAATTTTAATTCAGAGTGCCTCAGTCTGGAGGCCTAAATCCGTACATATAGTCGATGGAGATGGGCATTTTTTGCTGGACGTCGTGCCAGGGCCCCAACAATTGCCCAAAGCTGTGCATGTCTCCCACAACACTGCTGCACATCTCAGCTCTCCAAATGGAGACAGCAGCCAGGAGCAGAGCTGTATTCCTGAACAACTAAAGGCTCTAAGATCATTGTAGCAAGTCTCATATTTTCTGCAGCAACAGGGTTAAAGGATGCAAGGGAAAGCACTTCCCAGGGGCCAGAGGGACTTGGCTGAGTGCAAGCCTGGAAGGAAGGATGCGGTGGGCAGAGAGAGAAATAGGGCTATAAATCCTCTTTATTTCTGCTCTGCCTTACCGAGTGTCTGTGCAATTTCTCTATTTCAGAAACCAAACATTTAGTTTATGTGCAGTAAAGCCTGGCTTTCCAGAGCTGAAAGGCTTCATCCTGATCCCCCACAGGAAGGAAAGGGCTGGGCCTGTTTGCTATGAGGATCTGGCCACCCCAGCATCCACTTTGCATGATCCATGGTGGCCCTGGGGCCTGAACACATCTCCTGAAAAGTTCCTGGAGCCAGACAGCCATGCTGGCAGTTGGCATGTGCCTTACAGGGGAAAACATAGGGATGTCTGGAGAATTGGCAGCTGCCATGACAAGTGTGTGAGATGGGCAGAAAGATGAGCAGGAGCTTCATGCTCTCCAGCCACGCTGAGGAGTAGAGCTACCCGCCCTCTTCTCACAGGTAGCTGAAATGAAACTGGAGAAATCTACTCTTTCAGAAAATCCAGGGAGATGGGAGAAGTACCCCAGCTGTGTCTGAAGGCAGCAGTAGAGCTGCTTGTTCTCTTCGTGATGCAAGGGAGAGAGACAATGGAGGGAAGGAACACGGCCATCTCCTTCATGATTCATCCCTCACATATGACTTATTGGCTAGAATATATGTTCAGGTGACAAGGCAAAGGAATAATGTAATTACTCCTGCCTTAGCTGCAAGCACAATGAATCTACCTGGTGTTCTCACTGGGGACATCTAATTAAGCGAGGCAGGGACTGGGGAAGGAAGGAAGGAAGGAGGTAGCATGAAATACACACATCAGAAACTTACATATAAAGTTGAGGAGCTTATTGCATGGCTTATTAAACTCTTACCTCTCTACTTCTTCCCAAAGTCCATATGGATCCCCCTCCCCACAGCAGCAATCATCCCAGGCTCTCCAAGGAAATGGGTGGCACCACTTGATTGCAGCCTGCTGCTGGTTCAGCCCACTCTGCCCCCACCACACCCCACGGAAAGAGGTTGTGTCAAATCAGAGACCAAAAAGCAAGCCAAGGTGCTGCAAATGGATTTGGCACCATCCATCAGCTCCAATTTGAAGTGCTTGTTTCCTTCTCCCTTCTGTTCAAAGCCCTTCTGGAGGCCGCCAGCTGTGCCTCACATTAGCAGTGTTTTACTGTTAACCGGGGCCATGCACACTATAAAACAAAGGGCTTTGCATCAGGACCTGCAAAAAACCACAGAAATCCATGAAACTCACAGATTAGGGGATGCAGCATGTGGCCTTGGGAAAAAAAAAACTTCACCCCAAACACTGTCCATGCACTGTTGTCTCTGTACATCTCTGTCTTAATTTATTTTCAGACACTCATAACTCAGTAGTGGGAGCTTATTTTTATTGCCCAAGTAGGGTGTCAAGCTTGTTTTATTACATTTTTGAGAACCAGAATGTGTAAATAAAAGTTGAGAAAAAAAAAAAACCACTGGGCCATTTGGCCTTTTGGGTTTTACGTGGTTGTTAGAGTTTTCTGCTGAGAATATCCAGCATCATTTTCACCAGGACCCCTAGGGCTTCTTGCTCTATCCAGTTTTGTCAGGCAGGGAGGCTTTTCCACATGTATTCCAGAAAACCTGAATGAGAAAAAGGAGAGAAAAGAAGGGGAATCCACACTGGCTGCTCTAGATAATTTCCCCCTTGTTTCTTGTCAGCAAATTACGGAATTTTGACCAGCTCATTTAACGTATTAAAAGGGCCTTTTGAAACTTTAAAGTAGCCAAGATACTGTAATAATACTAGAAAACCTCACACAATAGTAGACATAAAAATGGATAAGATCTTTTATTATGGAATCATACGAAGCCAATGGACTGTGCACAAAAAGGCATTTCAGCACGAAGGCACTCTGTCCATCACTGGGACATCAGCCCTCTGGCTATTTGTCCTGATAACAGCTCCAGTGAAACTGGGGCTTTCTGGGAATATGTGATTTCTGTCATTGACTCCAGCAGAGCCATGATTTGGCTGATGTAGGTCTGAGGCTAATGGGACTGAAAGGTGAGCAGCGAGTGGGAAGGTGTCAGTCAGCTGGGTAAATTAAAGCAGCCAGAAGGAGGAGGTCAAAGCCTCTCTCTGCCAGCACTGAACAATTTGGGATGGCAGAAGCAGATTTTCTGGGTGGTGCAGGGTGTGGGACTGACTAGTGCCAAGGGGAGCAAAGACAAAGAGAGAAGCAGAGAGGTGTCATTGGCTCTGACACAGCATCTGTCCAGCAGGAGGAAGGAAGGGGCTTCATTTCCTGCCCTAGAAATTAATAGAGCTCAGCCCATTTTGGGCAAGTCCATCCCAAACTAGATAGCATCCAACTGCCCTGCCAGCACCCAGCAATGAACTTAAACTTGCATGATGATTCCTCAGGTGTGGCTGCTCCCACCTGCCTCATTCTGCAGGGACTTCTGCATCTTTAATGGGATTACACACAAACATAAATGCTTTGCTCAATGAGCCATGGTTTTATTAGCAGTGTGACTTTTGTGTGGAGCTTTGAAAAGGCCAGAAGTTCCCCTTGCAGGTTCAGGCATGGCTCAATTTTACTCATCTCATGTTATCCTTTATGTCACATGACCATCTTGTTTTCATTTGAGCTCTATGAACTCATCACAGGCATGCAAGAAGGATTTTGGGTTGAGTGACAAAAATGGTGAGTTCACGAGAGGTTTTTGGTCCTCAGGTGCATTTAGTCAATCAAAAGCTGGACTTTGAAAGGCTGATAGAAAGTAAATATTGATAAAAATGGGAAGGAGGCAGTGGTAGTGAAAGAGGGGAGGAAAGAAATGATTTATGATGAAGCCAAGGCAGCTGATCTGAAAGAGATAATTATTCTTCTATAACTGGCCAGGGAATGGGGGAGCCATTATGTGGATGAATGGAGACAGCAGAAGCAATTTGTCAGCCTGACTTGTTTGAGTGAGTAACTTCAATTTCTCCTTGTCTTCTTCTAAGTGATTTTTCTTTCATCGTCACACAGGAATGTGTTTTACATTTCAAGCTCTCCTGATGCTTGCCTGAGTGAGGGAAGAGGAAAAGGAGGACTTCTGCATGAATATCAGCCATGTTGTTTTGCAGCAGTGCCCACTGGCACTACAGAAACTACATGTGCATTGCGCCAGTTGTGCCCAGTTTTGGGGTATTTCAGGCTTGGCTGTAAAAATTCCTTCCCAAAGAAAATTTGGAATTCAAAAGGTAGTCAAGGAGCAGAATATTTCATTGCTCTTTTCCAGTGGATATCATTTATTCTCTTTTTTGATTGAACAAAAGTTGTTTCTAAAGCTTTCACTTTACAAACCTAAAGCCACATGGCATGTGAATATTGTGCATTACACTCCCAAATAGCTGGGTTTATTTCTGAGGGCATTTGTGGCAACAGCTCCTACATATTCTACAGGCTAAATTCTTCCACATTCTTTAAGGAGTGAGAGTCACCTCCAGGACTGGGAATGAAAGGCAGACATGGGGGTGGATGGAGGTGAAGTGTAGGGATGGAGGTGAAGTGTAGGGATGGAGGTGAAGCACAGAAAGGACTCCTGTGGCTCTGCACCTGAACACATCTGTGCCCCTACACTAGCCCTGGTGGCAACCAACACAAAGGTGTCCCTCTTGTAAAACTTTAAACTGGCTGAATGCCATGAAAAAGGTCCTTCAGGAAAGATCTTGACAGAGCTCATCAGCATGGTGTCTCTTGTATGCCAAAGACCCATGTGGATTCATTTTTTGCCTTAGACCCCCCGAGGGCAGGTGGACATTTTCTGGGCAGACCTGGCACACAGGGACATCCTGAGCTCCCAGTGTTGTCTGCTCCCTTCCTGGTGTAGGCTAGTGGTTAATCCACTCTCTAGATGAGGGATGTCCACTTAATTCCTCCTTCTGCCCAAACAGCTACACACCAACATCCCTGACTTACAGAAGAGTGTTTCAGCTGACAGCCAGCACTTCCCCACACCCAGGTTTTGGGTTTTGGGGTTCCTGCCTGAAAGGTGGAAAAGAAGGGCTTGGATCACCTCAGGTGAAAAGCAGAGTTGCTGCTGATTCTCCTGCTTTGGAGGTGCATCCTTTAAGACTATTAAAGTCTAGATAGTGATGAAAGGAAAAAAGCATTTTTCCTGGTTGTGTTTTAGAAGAAAAGAGGGAACCCTGTGCTTTGAATGGAAGAAGCCCTCAGGTGGACATCTGATTTTTTCCCTGATTTGGTCTTTTAGTGACCCTAGGGAGTAGTGAGAGTTTTAAGAGCACGTGAAGTTATGACAGCTTTTGGAAAATGCTCCTTCTGGCCTAAGCCTGGCTTTAAGCACAGGGAGAGCCTGTCCTGCTCCAGAGACTGCACACAGTCATGCTGCACCTTTCCAGTGACCCCAAAGAGGAACTGTAAGTGCACCCTCCCAACTACTTTCCATGCCTACTCCTTGTTACATGCTAAACTAAACTATGACTTCAGTGGTTACTCAAAGAGTAATTACTCCACACCCTCATCAGTCTTGACAAGGAAATTCAAGATTGGGTGTCCGTGTGGTTTCCTTCTGAGGCTCTGGCCAAGCTCACAAGCAGTGTCTTCTGTCCCCTGATGCACTTGCCTGTCCCCTTTAGAGACCTTGTCCTCACTCACCTGTAGTGTGGCCACAGCTCCCCAGAGGGAAACAGGCACTTCCAGGCACAGAGCTTCAGCTGGCCTGTTCTGGGCACCTTCCTTAGAATTAAATAATCTTGTGCCAAAAATACCTGTTGCTCTCCACTGGCTGTAAAAGGTGAGAAGCTGAGATGCAACCAGATTAACTGGGCCCACCTGATGTAACTTCCCTGAGATCCTTCTTGCAGCAGTTTTGGGGGGGGAAATAGTAGAAAATCTGATGCAAGACTTTGTCACCTTCCTTCTCTTAGGTACAGTACCAAGGAGGCAGGGAAAAGGAACAGCAAAGGAACAGCAGTGGGGGGTGTGTGATTTACTTGATTCCTTGGCTGCTTTTGGTGTTTAGATAAGTCACGTTTCTTATATCTTTTGCCTGGATGAGCTCATAAGTGCAAATACTTGCAGCTTCAAATGTGTCCATTCATTATTGAACAGGAAAGGGTAGTGGATCACTTCTGTCAGAGGCTGGAAATCATAAAAGACATAAGTGATGGTAGTAAAAACCAAGCTGTTATCAGAGGAAGAAGGGGGGCAGGGGGGAGGAAGGCAACCCTCCTGCATTTATTCCTCTGAGACACAATTAAAACCCTGAACGAAGATTTTCGGAAAGGACCATGTTATTCCCTCTGCTTCATGTGCCACACTCAAAATGAATTATGAATTTGCAACAGAAAGAAAGTCTTTCATCCCAGCTTTAGCTATTTGACTTGAAGTTTAAAACTAATGAACCCGTGGGGCCCTGTTCTCTACGTGCACAAGTGCAAGCCACTGGCGTTGGAATGGTGCAAAGCCTGGGTGAGGGGAGGGAGAGCATCACCTCAGCGTGGGGCATAGATGTGCAAATTCAGACTTGATGTGGTTCAGAGTGAGACCAACCATCTGGGATTAGTTCAGAGTTGTTGCTACACACCCAGAGGGAATGCCCTCTCTTTCAGAGGCAGCTAATTCATTTTTCATGATGGCTTGGACTTGGCCTTCTTCTTCTCCCCCCCCTCCTCAAAACTCTTGGATTTGTGATGGAACAGAGCTATTAGAGGTGATGCATGATTTATAAATAATAATCATCTGTCTCAGGTTGGAATATGAAATAGGATATTTGGAAATTAAAAGCCAGCTTTATATGGCATTCCTCTCCCTCAAAAGTAAAAAATAAAAATCTAGGCCCAAAGTCAGTAAAGATTCAGATTACCCATGAAAAATGGGCAGTGCCTTTCTTCAGCTAAAAGAGTTACCCTCTGTCAACCTAAATGCACTTTTATTTAATATATTAAACCAGATCAGCACCCCGGGCAGCCTACAAATGAAACACCAACCACAGAGCTTATGCCTGGAAGCCCTAAGACATCTTTCTCTCTGTTTGATATGACTGACACATCCCATCCTTGGCATACAATAATCATCATTATGTTTCCAAACAGTCAAGGATTGTAGAATTTAAAATTCCCTGGCTGGAGATGAAGTTTTCTGTTCATTGTAGGAGTTAATGCTTTTTTATTAGGGAAGTTAATGTAATATTGATTTTGTGCGGGGGAAAAATATGTTGCCATATTGTGATAGATGCAAAAGGTGAAAAGGCTTCATAAAAAGAGATTAATATTTTTTATTCATTTAAAAAACATTCCCAACAAATGTGCAATTGCCCAACATGTGACAATTTTTCTACGAGGTTAAACATTTTACCCTGTTCTTGCAGCTGCAACTCTCTTTTTTTTCCCTCTTCAAACACACACATAAGAGAAGAGTAATGTTATTCCTCGCTATGAAGTGTTAAAGTTAGGTAGCAGCTGTGATGGTATCAGCCAATATGTTGCTTTTAATGATCTCACTCATACATTATGAATGAGGAAATTGCAAGGCAGGAAAACATAGTGAACATAATCTTTAACTGTTCAGCTACTAAAGAGCTGTCTACCTAAAAGTTACAGCCCTCTGACTTTCCTGTTTGCAACAACAACTTGACATCATGCTTGGCTTTACACCAGTGTAAACCAGAGATATGGTCAAACCACAGGCCATGTTAATATGTTTTCATGAGGTAAAAAAACCTTCAAAATCCAGCCTTTAGACGCAGTCCACTTTGTTACACCCTGATAAAATGAACCCCTTAATTTCAAAGCAGCATGTTTACCCACCCCCAATAAAATGAACCCCTTAATTTCAAAGCAGCATGTTTGCCCACCAGACTTCAGCCTGGCAGGAGAGGTGCCATGGGTTTTGATGCCTGTGTTTAGTAAATGGAGGTTCTTTGGGGTGGGCTGCTTAGTTTGCAACTCCTGTTTGAGATGGCAGCAGGAAAGAGAGTGCTGAGGGCTCCTCTGTCAGCCACCAGCTCTTCCTTATTCAGGGCTGGACAAGCCAGGCCAAGGATGTAGAAACACCCAGCCTGACCAGCAGTGCCAGCCAGGCACCAGTGGATGGGGCCCTGTCCACACCATGACAGGGTCACAGGGGCTTCCTGGCCCCACATCCCTGCTCAGCTGGGTGCCACTTTCCCTGGCAGACAGGTACTGCCTCTTCTCTGCTCTGGGTTTTGCCTTCACTCTTTTTTTCCTCTCCATCTATTTCCTTCCTCACCCTGAACAACAGGGAGCTGGCTGTAAAGGCATCCCATAAAACTCTCCAGACAATTGCATCATTTGTTCTTTCTTCTTGGACTGATATTTTAGCCCTAATCCCCCAGAGACGAGAATCAGCTGCAGACTCCTTTGAGGCTGCAGGAAGCTGCTGTGCCTTACGCCCTGTCCTTCCTGCCTTATCACCGCCGGACGTGAGGAAGAGATTATTGCCTCCTGCCTCACAACAGCCTTCTGGGTCCCTGAAAACTCTGACATCCCCACTCCCTCCAGCCAGGTTTCTGGCCCTTGGGCTCTTGGAATGGTTGCTACTGGCTGGCCCATGCCATGACCCATTGCTCCGTCCCTGGGAGTGTTCAAGGCCAGGTTGGATAAGGCCTCAAGCAACCTGGTCTAGGGAGAGGTGTCCCTGCCCATGGCAGGGGGGTTTGGGATTAGATGCTCTTTAAGGCCAGTTCCAACCCTCAACATTCTATAATTCTGTGTCCCACCACAACCATGCCTGTGCAGGAGCCCACTATGAGCACTGAGAGCTGTCAATAAATCACAGCCTGACTCCTCTTCTTGCTTACAGGTTATTTTGCTACAGCATAAAGGACATTCCCAACTCTTCCACTTTAATAGTTTGCTAAATATTTTGGGATGTATCCCCTTTCCTTCACACAGTATTGCAACACTCTCCTTGCTCAATAAAGGATTTGGAAGATTTTTGCTTCCTTGTATTAATTGCATAACAAAGGCATTTCCACATCCTCCAGTTTGGGGGCTGCTGGGGTCAGAGAACAACACAGAGCTTCTTCCCATGCTTCTCTCATGCTTTTCAACCAAGAGCAGTGGAGGGGAACGCAGCAGAGGAAGAAGAAAGGAGAAATAACCCCACCAAGCAAGGAGAAGCTGGGAAGAAACTTCTGCAACCTTCAAGCCTGAATTTTCTTTGTGTGAAATCATCTAAAATCAAAGCAGGAATCACAGGGAGAAATGGTGCAGCTACTGCTTTGCAGGAAATTAAATTAGATCATAATTTCTCTTACTAATTTTAGGAAACCATGACTCTAGATGCCTTTCTGGATTATATTTATATGCAAATACTTTAATATAGATGATATACTGGAAGACAGGTATTCATTACCCTACTAAAAGAAAATATATATTTACTTGTGCTTCAGGAGACAATTTGCGTATGGAGGGCAGCCAGAAGGAGAATGTCAGAAATGTTGATTTTATCCCTTGCAGGCAGGTATGCTGAGCTACTCCTGTCTTCACAGCACGGCACACACTTGAGAAGAAAAAGAAAAACGTAATGCAATCACCTCCCAGCAGGGTTCCCTTGTTCTTGGGATAAGGATTAGTGACGACAAGATGGGAAACACAATGTGCAAAGGAAGAAGATGGGCAGAAAAGCAGCACACTGTTCCTTTTGGCGCTGCACACACCTGCAGAACACCCTCACATACACCATGTGAGCACCAAACAATGCGTGGCATGGCTGGATGCTTGCAAACATCTGGGGCAGCCAGCAAATCTACACCTGTGTCCTCTCAGACGTGGTCCCTGCTGAAAACACCGTGTGTCAGACCATGTCCCCCCTCCCCACTGACCATCCAGGCAGGCAGTGACCCTGCAGGGATGTCCTCTCCAGGGCTTTATCCCTTGGGACACCCACCTGCTGCAGCCAGGATCAGGTGAGCACAGTGGTCCTGAGCTCCTGCTGGAGCCCCGATGGCAGGGGATCTTAGAGAGGGGCATCTGAGCGGGGTTTGATTAGAGGAGGAGTTTCAGGTGGTGCTGGGCAGGCTCTGGGAGGGTGGGGAGGTCCCTGCCTTGGGAGGGTTCAGTCCTTCCTTGAAGAGCAAATAGAAATTGCTATAGGGGGAGCATCTGCCATCCAAGCTTTGTGTTGAGGTCACCTCTGAAAGTCAGAAGATGAAAGTTTAGGATTATGCCTTAAAGAAATCCACTCTTGGCCACAACACCCACTCTGTCCTCCTGCTGCTTCCTTGCAGACACGTTGCCTCACAGCCAGTGGCAGTGATCCAAGGCTAGATGTGATAAAGTGTGACCTTCCTTCCTATTCCTCGTCACTCTTCCTTTTTTTCATTAAATCCCTCTGCCTCCCACTTGCCACTTAGAGTGAGACAATGACTCATTTGTTTATAAATTCATTTACTTATGCTTTGCTTTCCCATTCTCTGCTTCTGTATATTTTATGTCTCTACAACTTCCATGACTAAAATGATCTTTAATAAAGATGCTTCTTCTAATCTGAACTTTTGACACCTTAACCTGCATTTTTTTCACCCTTCATTATTATAGTTAGTAGCTTCTAAGAATAGACAGGGTCCTGCTTTTAGTCGCTATGCTAATATTTAGATATTGGAAAAATGGCAGTGTTTAATTCCTCTTGAGAAAAAAATAGTGAAAGGTCTTAAAATAAAAGAGAGAGGATCTGTAGAGAAGGCTTTGTGTACCACTGCACACCTGTGATGGATGCACACCTCTTAACCAAATTAGGTATTTTGGTACAGGCTCCAGAGGGGATAAAGGCCTGAGCCACAGATGGGCCAAGAACTCCTCCAGGAAACACACAAAGGAACAGGGTGACCCAGTGAGCATCGATGCGTATGAGCCGGGAACACCAATCATGCAATTAACAGATGAATAGAGGGTGGTTTTTCCAAGACTCATTTGTCAAGGAACAAAGAAATTTGTGGGTACAAGGAGTTTTATGCATACTTTTCCCATTGTATGCAATCTGACTACAGGCCAACCACTTTATTCCATAAATATGACAGCCTAAGTGAGCCTTCTCTGAGCTCTCCCTGCCAGACAGGGTGGCTGCACGGTGGGGATCTGCCTGGAGCTGGGATACCTCTCAAGGCTGCTCACTGAGGCAGAGTGACCTTCTACTAACAACAGACCTTGGGATGGATCCTGTTCAAGTTCCCTCTAAATTGCAACTGGACTGCAGGCCAGGAGAATCTCCCCTTGAGCAGGGTTTGATGTTCCTGTCCTGAGACCAAGATCCTTCCTAGCCTAGGGCAGAGCGACCCCTTATTCACAACAGGTCCTCAGGGAGTGACTGACAGCAAGCTGAATTCACACCAGAGAAATCCATGGAGCCAATTCCACTTGGTATAAACCCTGGAATGCTCTAGCTGCACCTATGCTCCATCAGGAGTTTAAAAAGCAAGGGATCCACTCTGAACCTTGTGACTCAACAGGAAGACCTCACGCTTTAGTATCCTCAGTTTCTGTTTAATAATAGTTTAGCTCGATTCTAACTTGATTTCCCTGTGCATGTTGTTTCCATGTAGTAAATAATTAAGTGAACTTTGCCATTGAACTTTCTTAGTTGCACTTTCACAAATTCATGTTAAACCCACTTTTGTTAATAATACCTTTGGTGGTAATTCTTTAAAGGATTTAAATCACTCATCCATGACAATACCATCCCAGCTATTGTTCTTCATGAGGCTGTGCGGTGCAGACCTCTTGGCCCTGCTGTGTAGACTCCTTGCACTGTAGCAACTCAATCAAGAACAAAAAAAATTGGAAAAAAATCAAAACTCTGCTGAAGGTTTCTCATTACCAATCTTCGGGGTCTTTTGATGGCTGCAGCACATTGCAGTTCATCTAACTACATTCTCTCTGCCACTTGCTTATGTTTGCTTCTCCTTCACAGGAAAAATAAAATATTTTCTCAGGCTGACAGACAAGGATTCATGTTCTGCTCTTTCAGTAATTTGGAAAATGAAAATATACTGCTCACAGCTTTTTGTTATTTTTAACAGAACTATATTTTATCCTTTCATGTCAGAAGCGAGACAGATTAATGGTTTCTGGAATTTATTTCCAATGCTGATTTTGTTTCCAAAGTTTTGAGAGCAACGAGACAGATCTGCAGTCCTCTCTCCGTTGGGAAAGGGAAGTGGCATCTGTTCCTGCTTTGTCCTCAGAGCTGCCAGTGAGGGTGTCTGGACCAACCATCCATTCTCTGCCAGTGCATGTAGTCAGCCAGAGGGCCCTTTTCTGCTGATGTAAATGAGAATTGGCCTGAAAGTGCTTTAATGCATGGTAAGAAGCCAATAACCCCTCAGCTTTCTGAAGGAACAAGAGAGTTTTAAATCATTTTTACTTTGCATGTCCTTTAAAACTTGTTCTGAGTGAAGCTTAGCTGGACTTAAAGCCCTTGGCTGACTGCTCTGACCCAACTCTGGTTTCTGTTTTGCTGGCCATCCACACGTAGAGATACTCAGCAGGAAAGCTCAGTTTGTGGCTTTCTGTCCTAAAGGGATTGCTGTGCTGAGCTTGACACGTGGCCATTCTTCCTTACCAGTGAGCTGCTACCTCTGCCCTGTCCTGCTGCCAGTGGGAAGATCCATGCCATGACTGCTCAGTCCTACCAACATTTTGGTCAGACATGGGTCTCTGGATGGCATTTTACAGGGCTTTCTGGAGACTGCCAGTCCAGAACTATGATTTTCCAGACACAAAAAGGCAATTATTAGCCAAAGACAGCCAGAGATATCAAGGGTATGTCCAGGCAGCTTTCCCAGTGCCCTCAGCCAGGAGGGACCAGAGGTGAGGCTGCACAGAGGGATGAAGGCAGGAGCAAAGGCTGATGCTGCCTGCATTGGAAATGTGGTTTCCCTCTCATCTCCCTGCTCATTACAATTTGCCACAGAAACCAAATCAAATCACAGAGTGTTTGCTCCTGTGTGGTTTTCCGTGTGAACCAGAGCAGGAAGAAGAGAATACCTGAACTCCACAATAAACAGTTTTCACTGAATTTCTGACACAGCAGATCACAAAGTCTTCCTCACTCCTGCAGTAATTTCTGCATTTCCAAGGTTTGTAGCTGATCTGGAGCATATTTTGTAATCCAGACTTGATTTAGGTTCTTCAGGTGATGGTGAATTCACAACCTCATGAACGATACTGTTCTAATCAACTCAATGGTCGAAAATTTCTGCCTTATCCTTTACCTGAATTTATCTGTCTTCAGCATCCAGCTACAAAATCTCATTATGCTATTGTCAGTGAGATTAAGGTGTTCCCTCCACACAGGTACACAGGGCAGCATTAATCTGCCCAGGTTTAGACATCTGCAGTGCACACCTATATCTGCATCAGTCGTCAGTGATCCTCATGTGGTCAAAGGAGAAAAATGAAGACTAGCATGATGTGAATCACCTCCCTTAAAATAGATGTCTGGCACACATTAGATGAACTACCCTGCAGCAGTGCCTCTTTCTTTCAGACTGGATGGACAGCTCAATCAAAACTTAAGGGAAGTGAATCTTCAGAGACTAGGAGTAGCCACCACTTAATCTACCAAAGTTATTTGGAGCAAGTTATAGTTTAACCTACAGAAGAAAAAACCCACTATGAGAAACTAATAGAGATTCTGGCCATCAGGAGTACTTCCTAGGATGATTCAACCCTGTTCTTCACTCTGTATCTGCAAATGGTGGCTGATGGCTAGAAATTACTTCCATCTCACTGCCGAGAGTCAGTGCCATACCGATTTGTCACTTTGGTCCCATATGAGCCTTCAGGTTTAAGCATGTGCAAATTATGCCTGTTTCCAGCTCTCAGTGTTTCAGGGTCACCTGGAATTTATCTTGCTTCACCTCAACTAGATTAAATAGAAGAAAAGTTGTTGATTTTTAAAACTGAGGAAACTAATAGGCTAATATTTCCTTTATTTTATCTGATCAGATTTAGAAACTGCTTCTGCCTCAGCCGTGGAGGAGAATAAAGTATCAGGGTTATATCCAAAGAGAGTTCGAAGTCTGGTTTATCACCGCATGGAGAAATGGGTTAAAATCAGTAAGATTCAACTTTAATTGATTTCCTATAGGGAAGAGTCTGCTCAATAATATCTGAAAGCCATTAGTCAATGTGTCTTTGAAGTATTAAATTTATTATGAAAACGCTGCAGATATTCTATTTTAAATACATGGAAGCTTATGCGCTTACTGGATTATAGGCACATATTAAATATAACACTCTCTAATGGAGCACAGCAGTGTTTTCACACTATCGTTATTCTGAATCTCATCTTGCTCCTGCAAATTCACAGAAAACGCACCTATAAAATGTCTATCTGGCATTATGCCCACTTAATTATCATCTCAGGGATCATCATAATGGGCACATGGGGATCTCCTTTGAGAGTACAAGGCCTATAAAATAGAATCTCTTTATGCTTTGATGTTTAGGACCTTCCTTCATATGCCCCAGGTGTCTGGAAAAAGGTCCTGAGTTTGGGGTGGTATTAGTGGGTGGTTTTGCACTTGTCTGTGTGTGTTTATATTTAGTGTGCCTCACACAACCAACCTTTTGGTATCTCCTTTTCTTGGAGATGCAGTTGCTTTCTGAGGAGAAAAACTGAGACACCACACCCAGACCTTTACAGGTCCAGCAGTGCTTGGGTTTTGTCATACCCTGCCCCACATTGAAGCTGCTAGAAAAATACAAGCTGTGGGAGTTGGGTACTCCACACAAATGCTGGTTCTTATCTTCACCTCTGGGAAGCTTTGCCTCAAGCCCAGACAGATGAGAAATGCCTGCAGATGTTGTTTCAAGTTATTTATTTCTTCTTATCTCTGCCAGCTCTCAGCTCCGGCCGCACATCTGATGCAGCCGAGTCCGAGGGGGCACTGCCCAGTCCTGGGCTGTCCCGTCCTTTTTGTACCCTTTCCATGATCCATCCATTCTTCACAACATATTTATTATTTACTATTCTATACCAATTAATTTACACCTATTCTAGACACGTAATTTCTACTTCTTTTTCATTCTACCAATCATTTTGTGCCACCACCAGAGAAGATGGAGGAGAAGGAGAAGAAGAGGAAGAACAGGGCGACGCCCAAAATCCTCCATCTTAAACCCTTCGTTCTCATATTAAAAACCCTAAAATCTACTTTTTTACCTTGTAAAATACTAAACCACTACTCATTTTCACACTCTCATGGCTTGAGATGATTCGCACAGCGTTGGTAATTTTTCCCATGGGCTGAGGTCAAAGCTGGTGCCATTCTGGGCTTCTTGCCAGGGTCTGGGACCCCCTTGCTGGGGCTCTTGAACCCCAGGGCAGCCCGAGGCATGCCCTGGATTCCAACAACAAGCCAGGCCAAAGTGTGACTCAGTGAGCGTCCCTCACCTGTGCTCAGATATTACCTTATTTCATTATGTCTTCAGTCAGGGTTTCTCCTGAAAGCAGAGAAGAAACAATGTAGTAAATAAAAACACTGTGCTTCAAAAACTCCTGTGGGGTAAATTTACAAATATTTTTTCTGCTGATGATGAAATGTGCCCAGGTCCATTAACAGAGAAAACAATTTATTCCCAAGAAATAAAACTACTGAATGGTGACATATTAATTTAGATCACCTGCTTTATGTCAAATAGATTGCTTTTCTGTTTATGTACTAGAAACAATGGGCTTTTCTATTTATCCTTTTAAAACATCTTTAACAATGTTATGAATGGTTCAAGATGTAGCTTTGACAGTTCTAATTCATTGGGGAGCTAGTTATTAATTCCTTTTCTTGCCTTAAAATCTTCAGTAAATCAGAGATTTGTCTCCTTTCTTATTTATTTTTGGGATGGGGAATGACGTTATAGGGAATGTTCATGGCTAGACAAGAGTCTTGATGTAGAATGAGCAGGGCACACTCAGGCACACAAACAGGGAATTAATTTACTTTCTTTCAAATTTCCTTGCCATTTTTGCCCTGTGATCATTTGAGTTGGAAGAATTTACATCAAAGTGTTAGAAACAGGAAGCTGATGCTATTCCCACACCTGGAAAGAAAATGGGGCTGGATTAACAGCATGAAGTGGCAGAGGGGCATTTCCAGAGGATGAGGCTAAAAACTTTGTTTCCCAGGGCCAGATATGGAAAAATACATCCCAGTGAGGGGATGCACCATTTCATTGGTGTCCCAGAGAACCAAGTTGCTTGATATGGAAAAAATGCTCGTAGCTACTTCTCCCATCCCCAAGGACTCTTCAGATTGTTTTTGTTCATGTACCTCATATTTATTCTCACCGAACAGAGAGCAGAAATGGCTGTTCTTTAGGAATAAAACCTGTCCCCAAGAGAGCTCAAAAACCTTGCACACTTCTGTGGAAACCACTTCATCCATTTCTGAGCTCTCAAGTCCAGCGTAAGGAGAATGCTGGTCCCAGGGGAAGAGCAGGGGAGGGATGAGAAGGAATTTCACCCAAACAATGGGTTTGGATGGGTTTACTGTTCATTACTTGCTCTAATTTCAGACACTGCAGTTGTCCTATCAGGACTGAAGCAGCAGCACCCCTGAGAAGTGTCCATAGCAATCACCTCCTGATGAAAAGTGCTTAAAAATTATAAAAGTAAAACTGTGAACAAGTTTTAAAGACAAGCATAAGATAATTTGACTGATACAAGAGATATTTTTAATGATACAGTATTTGCCTGAAAAAAAATTTCTCTAGTGCTTAAATAAAAGCCTTTTAATAGCGAGCAGAAGATAAGGCAATTCCCTACAGCCTAAATACTTTTACATACAGATGCAGGCAGTGGTTGACTAGGGCAAAAAAATAATATTCATTTCCTCTCCAATTCCTAAAGAGCAACATCTTAAGACTTTTGAAACAAGTAGTGTGTTGAACTTAACAGGTTTCATCCCATTATGTAGGGTGATTTGAAAAGTGATTTGACTAAACAAATGTTTCTCCTTCTTTACAAACTGAACCAGAGTATTTTCAGTAACTATTTGGATTATGCAAAGGATTCCTAAACATTATTGGAGGTTTCTGACCTTACTGTTTGTGAAGGCTTTGATGGGAATGGAAAAGTTTGGGAATGACAAAATCTTGGTGCTTGTAATGGAACCAGTGGAATAGAGAAAAGAGGGGCGGGATGTGGCAGGGAACTGAATCTCTCTTTCATGAGAAAAATCATCTTTCTCCTGCTTGGATGTCATGGCAAGAGGGCATATATAAATATAAGGCAAGAAAATAATGTATTGATTTTGCTGTTAGATGTTACAATAAATTATTTGTTGTTTCAGGAAAGGTTAATCGTGTTGCCCAAAAGAGAAACATGCTATTATGTTCTGAACTATTCCTGAAGGTAATGAAAGTACATTTAAAAGGTATTACCCTAAGCTACAACAGAGTAGGAGAGGCTAACGTTTAACTTAGCATACAACATGATGAGAAACAAACTTCAGTGCTTGTTTGGAGAGCCAGACTTTCCCAAATGGGGTTTAAAAAAAAAGTTTATTTGTTAATGTGCCAAAGGCATCACCAACCCCCTCACTTGGCACCTACCTCTAGTTTCCAGAATACCAATAAGTTTCCTTCATTTCTCCCCTTCCTCAGAGTGGTAGTAGCAGTTAATGTGGACTGAAGCAGGGACTTTCAAGTAAACAAGAGGAATTTTTCAGTTCATGTTGCCGTGGTGTGTCACTGCTGTCATGTCCCTCTGTGCACTCGATTTCTCTTGGATGCACCCCACGTTTGACTGATGCCACTACTCTGTGATCATCCTCTGGACCAGGCATCGAGTCAAATGAATCCCCTGTTTGTACCTGATGGAGAGGAACAGGCACTTGCAGAAGGCAATTTACCTCAGCTCAGATGCCTGGTTCAGGATGGGAGGATTGACCCCCTAGCAAAACCTCCTTCTCTTATCTACTGTCTCAAGAGTTTAGAACAAGTAGCTCATTTTCAGACAGCTAAATGTAGATGGCTTAGCTTGAGGTTAAAATACCTAAATGAAGGTGTTTGCATAGGAATCTGCCTAAACTGCTATTCCAGTCAGGGCGAGTGGGCCAATACCATCAGCAGAGCCAAGGGAGGTGAGCATGCACTGTGTCTACTATGGCTGTGTTGAATCCTTCTCCACGCTTCTCTGACCATAAAGATAAAGATTGCAAGGAAAAACTGATCAATTCCTGCATTTTAAACCAAAATTAAGATTTAGTTAAGAAATTAGGTTGTTAAAAACCTAATTAATCAGCAATCCATGAACTATATATTCAGGGTTAATATTAGCAATACAACAAAAAAAACATGGTTATACGTAGAAGACGCTTATACAAGGTTAATATAATGCTGTGGACTTCTAAATACTCCTCTATAATCAATCCACCAAGTCCCAGTTTTGCAGCCACACCCTCACTAAGTTGTATGCACCCCCAGGCCAGGTGGGACACAAACAGAACCCCTGGAAGTGTGGATTCCCTACTTCACACCTCTTTCCATGGAGGTGTAGGTGCAGCAGCTTCATGTGTGCCTGTGCTGTAGCCTGCAATCCCCTAACACACACAGCCCCTGATGAGAAAGCCACCACAAGCTCCTCTGAGGCCTCTGAGGTGTTTAGAAACAGCTCTCATGTTGTGAGCTACCTGAGACATACTGGGAAGGACAGTGGATACGACATGGGACCTGTGTGACATTCACACCATTCTGGGACAGCAGCTGGAGGTCAGATAGGATAACCCAAAACATCTCAGGTGACACTGGACTCCTACATCTGGGCAACCGAAGCCAGCCTACGTGTTCTGCTCTCTTCACACATGCATCAGTGGCTGTGCTCATATGGTTTATGATCAGCCCTGGAGGGTGAATCCCATGATCCCATGAAAACACTCAGATTTTGTGTCTTGGTGCTTGTATCTACAGGCTTTCTGAGTTTGAAATGTCTAACAGCTTTAGCCAGAGTTGCTCCTTCAGTGGAATAAAAAGGTAGCTCTGTAGGCTCCATGCTCCAGTCCCTCCATCATCTCTGCCATTAAGCACGATTTTCCCAAGAGCCAGGGAGGGAGTGATGGAGAGACAGGAGATACATCCAAGAGTGCAGGATGCCTCTGAGTGCTGAGGCATGCCCTTTTTTGAGAAAATGTCAGTATGAGAATTGATTTCTATTTCAAGGAGATCAAAGCTGGCCAGCAATTAACTGTTTCCAGGAATTACTGGCTGACCCCTGCAGTGTAATGCATAGGGAAGACATTTTCAGTGCCAAGCCTGCTGTTTCATTCAGTGTTTTGGGAATGATTATCTAGGCAGGGTCAGACCATGGGACCAGTGCAATTGGTCTTACACCACCTGCCTCTCTCTCTTGGGGTCCCCGTGTGAGGGAAAACAACCACGTTGTGTGTTCTTCACTTCTGGAGAAAATCCCCTCTTGACTCCATCCCTTTGGCTGTCATTGTTCCCCTGCCTCATAACCACTCATTTCTCCGGTGTCTTTTCATCTGTACTTCTTCAGGAACATTTACTGAATTACCTGAAGATAGGTGGCTGCCACTCACAGTGGGAACATGCTCCTTGCAGCTCCACACAGCTGTGGCTGGCACAGGAACACCACTGGTTTCTCTGGAGTTGAAGGGAAGGGGGAAGACTCACACTTAAATAGAAATGACCCCAAACTGGGAATGTGACACTGAAAGCAGTGTAATGGCTAAAGCAGGCTCTTTTTCCTATTCCTTTTTACACTGGTTTTGTTTCTATAATGATCCTAGCCAAAATTACCATTTAAATCTTTTTCAACTAAAAGAAAAGACTTTTTAATGACATGGAAGTTTTGATGGAACTGTTTCCATTGTCATTCCTTCTAAAAAAAGAGCTTAAGCAAACTTTTTAAATTTGTGAAGAGAAATTTAAATACATGACAAAAACCAACATTTTCAATGACATTTTTCTTTCTTGTAATGTTAAAAAGATTTTATATATATATATATGTATATACATATTTATATCTTCCCAAAGCTGCTCTCACAAAGAAATGCAGAAAAAGCCTTCAGAAACCTTACAGCTGAATTTTCTTTTCCAAAGATGGAATGGGGAGAGATAATGCTGATCCTTCTCTCTCAGGACCCCCCACCAGGAGAGGAAGGATGGCTGAAAATTTACTGCATTAATCTATGGGCTCCCTGTGGAACATGTCCTGTCACACAGGGCTGGGGTTTTGCAGAAATACAGGTATTCTGGCATGCACTGGTAGTGAATGGAAGAGGTAAATTAAGAAGAGCTATTTTCAGAAAACCAAAATCCACAGGACAGGTCAATGGCTGGGAGGGTGCAGTGCCTAGCAGTGGTGGTCACAGCATCTGCAGATTTTCTGCTGGTGGCATTGCAGCAAAAACAAGGCTTCACCAAGAATTAGCCTGTCTGACACTTCTTTCAGCTCCTGATCACCACTGCCTCCATCCTTCTTCCTCCCCTCCTGCTCCCCCATCTCTTCTCCCGACCACCTCCCACATACAGCCTGGCCTTTCAAGATGCAGAACTCAGACTCTTGGCTGATAAACTCAACCCAGGAATTGCAACGTCCTGTTCTGTGTTCTTTAAAAATTTCTTTCTGGGCTAGGTACTTTAATGCTGCTGTAAATTGTGATTTCCCTGGCCCTTCACTTTGAGATGGACCTTTCTCCACCTCCACTGGCGTCATCTTCTCCCCTGCTTTAAACCCTTCCCTTCTCTTCTGGTAAGGCTCCAGGGTTTTTTTTTTTTGTTTGATCTGATCCTTTTTAAATTGATCAGTCTCCTTTGCTTCCACATTATACCTTCACCTGAGCGCTTTTGGAGGTTTTTTGGAACTACCTCCTCCCATTAAAAGGAATTGTGTGTTGCTCTCTGCACAGCTACCATCTCCTCCTCTCAATGCCATCCCCTCTGACTGCCCACAGATGTTACAGACTCACTAAGCCCAAGAGCAACCACCAAATCCTGTTTTCTGGCTTCCCATTAAGAACTCAGGGTGGTCCATTTCACCAGTTTAAATCACTGCTTTAGTGGTCCATATATCTCTCCAGTAGCATACTTACACACTGCAATAAAGATCCCTCTCATGTTTCTTTCTGATAATCCAGAGGGATCCATCTCTCTAGAACTTGGTGACACAGGCATTTTCAGGAGCCATCCCATGATTTCATACGTGTTTTCTACAGTTCACTCAAATTCTGAGAAGCTGTAACACCAAAAAAGTGCATGCATGGTCCAGCACTGCACTTTGCACTGGATTTCAGTGTCCTGCACAGAAAACAAAATCTCTTCTCTGCTTCTTCTCACCACTCTCCTGGTTTTGCACTAAAGATTGGGTTAGAAAATTTACAACCACGACATCTTTTGGAGTACAGGATGTGATACACTTGAGCAGCCTCTTCTTCATGAATCTGACAACCTTGTCAGAATTAGTGCTTTGCAGCATATAGTTTTGGCATGTTCCATATAAGTTTAATCTGCTTCCTGTGTTTTCAGATTTTGCACCTTTCTGTGATAAAACTCAATTTGTTAGAGTAACCCCAGAACAACATGCAAACAAGATTGCTTTGATGACTGACTGACACTTTAATTTATTCCATTAACACTTTTGCATGACATAAATATTCCTTGGCAGCTTTGTGATATTTTAATTATTCATTTGATAATTTAATTGATTAGTTGTCTGGGTACTGCTTAGCCTAGAACAGAAGAGAATTTGTCAAGTGTGTGAGACATGGGTGCATCTTCCAGCTCCTCCTCATAACAGAGCACCATTGCTTATGGTACATTTATGTCTATTCTGGGCCACAAATACCCATCTTCAAACCCCCTTCTGGAAACTGGCCTACCTCAGTTCTTGCTTTTCTCTTCTTCCTGGCAGCCCTTCTTTAAAAACTCTTCATAATGTTCTTAGGGATGGATTTGTCTCTGGTGCCTTTATATACATTTATATTTTTTCTGCACCTCATTAACTTCTCATTTATATTGATTGCTAGCTACTCTCCTTTCTTTCCTTCCATTTATTATATATTGCTATTTTATTTCCAGTTGCTGCCTTCCTTCCCTGCTGAACTAGGGTGGCCTTTTGCCAAAGTTCTCAGCTTGACATCAGTCAGTCTGCTGAGATGCTGAGACTATTAGCCGCCATCCTGGCCAATGCTGTCTCCTTATTTCTTGCTTTCTCCCTTTCTTCCTAGTCAGTCTGTCTGTCTCCAGCTACTGTCTGTTATTTAGACGAAAAGCTTTTTAGTCAGAGATTTCTGTCTTTGCACAACATCTGCCAGGGCTCGATCCACTGCAAGAACTCAGTGACCTGAGACTTTAAGTGGATGTTTGTGGGAGGAAAAGTGCTAACTGCTCCAGAAGGTACCACCCTGCAACTCACCAAGTGACCATGCTGAGATCATTTCAGCCTGAGGAAAGCAGAGCAGCTGAAAGCCCTGCTAAGGTGCTTTCAGTAGCCCTGCTTCTCTTTGCAGTGAAGTCAAGCTTCTCACCTGGTCAGTTGACTTGCATCACTCAAGCAGGGTGGTGAAGAACATCTTTATGGGTAATGAATTCACAAAACATTTTCAAACATTGTATGAGCAAATGATTAGTTGTACCTATTATTATGGAATCACAAAATAAGCTGAGTTGGAAGAGACTCACAAGGATCATCGAGTCCAGCTCCTGGCCCTGCACAGAACCATCCCAAAAGTCACATCACGTGCCCCAAGAGTATTGTCCAAATGCTTCTATTGCTCCAAGGAATAAAGAACAAACCTAGGGACGGGACACTGCTCCCTTTGGCCCTGGCTTTCTTTGATTGTTTTTCCTGTGAAGGAAGTGGGAGAAAAGAGGATAAAAACACCTTCACACACTGGTTAGCATTAGAAGCCACCCTGGTGATGTGAATACCTCTTTTCCTTTCTCCAAATAACACACTGCCGCATGTCGTGATCAGTGACTTTGACTAATGTAATTATTAAAGACTCAAAAGTTGTACTTGTGTTTGTCAAAACAGATCAAAGTTATGCTTTTATTAGTCTCCATGCAAGGAGTGTGGCTCTGATACATTGGTTACCACTTATTATGCAATTGGTGTGAAGGGAATGAAAGAAGAAAATGAGGGCTCGTGTGTGTGTAATGCTATTTTTCAATTAGTTTGCTTGTCGGTTTGAGCATTAAATTGGATAAGTATGGATAGTGGATAGGACCCATCTGCCAGGAAATTGCTTGCATGTGGCCTTCTGCTACTCTCCTGCATTTGATCAGTGGTAGAGTGTGTGGGTTGATTAATTCATTCAAGTCCCTCTGGGAATAGCCTGCCCAAGAACATACATTCTAATAAATAAAAACTCAGTCACATCATCACAGAATGGTTGGGGATGGAAGGGACCTCTGGAGGTCATCTAGTCCAATCTCCCTGCTCCACCAGGGTCCCCTAGAGTAGCTTGCACAGGATCGTGTCCAGGCACTTTTGGAATATGTCCAAAGAAGGAGACTCCACAACCTCTCCACGCAGCCTATTCTAGTGCTCTGTCACCCTCAGAGTAAAGAAGTTTTTCCTTGTCCATGAAAGGCACTTCATGCAAATATTGAGTAAAGCCACACTTGTGTGGACTGAAGAAAAGAGGAAACTTCTGCTCTCCCTCTGCTCCCCATACCAGCACAGCGAAGATCCCACCTGATGGAAAACCCACTCATGCTCAGGAGGAGCCCGTCCCACACAAATAGCAAACTCAACGTGATTATCTACATGCCACACAGAAAACAGACCAAATTCTTGGCAGTTTTAAGCTCAGTAATGTCAAGGCACTGTCACTCAGACCCAGCTCATCTGTGTCATCCATGTCCCTCCTTTCTTCAGGGTCCTGCAGGTTCAACGCTGCTTGGAGGGCACCTGCAGAATGAAAGCAAATCCCAGCACTCCCTCAGGACATATCAGAGGCACAGCTTAGATGGGTAAATTAGATCTTTTATTCTTTTTATGTTGGTTACAATTTTCAAAAACTTGTACACTTCCCCTTCCAGACCTTATCTGCAACATCTTCTGTACCTCTCCTCTGGTTCACTCCAAATCTCACCTCCCAAAGTCCTCTCCAGTTCATGCAGACCTTTCCACGTCCTGCAGAAGGGGATAATCAGGGTCCATAGACTTTGTAGGGAGTTGGATATTTTGGGATTGCAGAAAAGTGGATGGAGGTGAGCTTCAAGATGCCACCAAGTTGTCAGAGGCAGGTAGAATGCTAGCAGGGGTGATTAATGCACTGGAAGTTGTGCAACTATTGTGAACTCATGTGCTTCAGGCATCAGCCAAAAATATTAGCAGGCATTCAAATGCTCTATGATGTTCCTCTATTCTCCAATATGTTATCATGGCACAACATCCACTTACAAGGGGACCAAGGTGAGACTTCAAAATCCTTCAAGTGAGCAGCTAGAGGATTGAATATATCACAGTATTTACTCTCTAGAGTGCAGAGAATAAATATTTCCACGTGCCAAAGAACTGTTCTAAATAATCTTTCTCATTTTGTGGCTGTTTGGGTAGCACATCACAGCTTGCTCCTCTAGACTCATCATTGCTTTCACAGCCTTGATGAGGCTTATGATTGCTTTAATACACCAGATCCTTGGGTAAGCCCAGTGGTACTATCTGAGGCTTTCATTAGGGATGATACAGCTAAAAATAGCAGGCATGCTCAGAACCCGTGGTGATCAACTGTATCCCTTCTACACCGAATAATACTCTTCTTTCTCTCAAAACATGCTTTAAATGTGGAGGTTTTTTACAACATTTTACTCTAATGGAAAATTCACAGCTTTTATCTTTCCTTTTGTCATGCTTAAACTTAGGGTAGCAACAGAAGGACTGAGCAGCAGCAAGAGCTGAGCTAAGAACATCCTCTGCAAAGAAAAATCATGGATTAAGTTGCTTCTAGGGAGAACTATTTACAACTCAGTCTTCAAATAAAAAAGACAAGGAATAGTATCCCTTAGCAACCCTGACAAAATCCTTGCTTTATAGCAAGAAATAAATTGTTTTATTACATACAATCATGTTCAGTCCTCAAATCAGAGAAGTGGTCTAGAATGTGTATTTGAGCCCTCGTCATAGCGCTGTGATTCAATTTAGCCATCTTTGCAGAATTAGCTTTCTCAAAACTTGTAAAATGTCAATCTGTGCATTGAAGAAGGAGCAAAATTCACCCAAGGTGATAGCAGTCCCCTGCAGCATCCTGGCTCCTGGGCCCTTCTCTCCCCACTCCCCACCCCCCAGCCCAGGTGCTTGCAGGAGTTACTCTCCTTCCCAAAGCAGCTCACCTTTCAGCATGGGGAAACTGAAAATGCAAGCATGGAAAATCACCAGGTTCTGGATCCTTTCTCCTGCAAACTCATTTCTGCTCCTGGGATATTCTAACCTGACATAAGTAACAGTAGAAAGAAAGGGCGTGAATAGAAAATTACTATCCTTATACATTTGTTTTGGCTTTCTCTAACATCCAGGTGGGTGTTTCAAAAGTAGGTAATTGGCACTGCAGAGGGTAGAATGGGAGTCAGTGGAATAGCCCTGGAAATGTATTTTGGTTGTGATCATTGTGAAATTGCTTTCCAGCAGCACCTGCAAGATAACTTGGATGGATAGGATGGAACAAATTAATTGGACTTAATTTTAATGTTTAATAGGAAATCCTCATGAGTAGAATCCCAGAGAAAAATGTCAGAGTTTAATTGCTTTCTGCGTTTTTGCACACACACCCCTACACAGGAACAGCTGGCACAGATTTCCTTTGCAGTTTCAGGGCTTCTGTGCTCTGTTTCTGTAAACTGGTGGCCTGTGTTCGTCCAAACCCTTCAGCACAGCAAGATCTCATACCAGCATTGCAGGCAGATGAAGAAATGCCCTGGTATCTTCTGGACACCCAAGACCAGGGCTTTATGGGGCTAAGCCAGAAGTTTATTTTACAGGCACAACTAAACCCAAAGGTTTAATGGTTTCTTCATGCATGTGGCAGTTACCATGACATTTGTCCTTAACAAAGCATAGATTTAGGTAAAAGAAAGTAAGTTGAAAAGATAAAATCCAAAGTAGACAGCACTTTTGTACATTTTCTAAAACCAGAAATGAAGAGAGTTTGAACAGCTCCACTCACTGCTCTTGCCCCCCTCACACCCAGCACAGAAGCTGCCAGACCACAGAGCTCTACATAGCCCTGATGTGTCTGGAGACACTGATTGTCATATTAACCCCATCCTCAATTAACACACAAAACCACCAGGGGTAACAGAAGACTTTCTGTACCAATGACCCAGTGGTTTTATGAGCGTTCAGCAGGCACAAGCCCCACGTCGATAACGCAGGACTTTTGGTTCCAGCCCTGGCTCATACTGCTCCCCAAATGCCTGTTTATTACGGGATGTGAGAATGATGGGACATACAGACATCTGTGTTAACCTCACTGTGTTCCCTGTCTGAGTCCTGCCCTAATTAAATTTGGGAGCCTGCTAATTTCTCCACGGACCAGTTTGCGGCACAGACAGCGAGTTCTCTGCTGAGATAATGAAACTGTTATAATCTGTAGGACATGTTTTTCTGGGCAGCAGAGCTTATACTTGGACTTAAAAAAAGACCTGGAAAAGCTTGAGTTTTTACCATTTTTCTAAGATGGTAACCAGTATTTTTGTAGCTCTCTGGGTATGCCCACCATGCCATTGACAACGTGGGGAATCACATTGCTCTGCCATATCTACAAAGTTCAAACACATTGAAGTTTGCTGTAATTTGCAACACGCTGTACTGCAGAGCCCTTTAGAAATCAACTTGATATATTTGTTATCAGTAGTTGGTGCTTTTGTTTTTCTCAGTGAGAAGGAGAAGCCAGCAATCCTGCTGTGCTGAGACTGGGCTGGAAAATAACACGGCTCAGCCTCCATCCTCCCACCCGGCCTGCAGAGAGGGCTAATGCTGCTCTCTCAGCATTTGTCTGACGTTCACTGGGAGGTGCTGAGGGATTATTATCTTTATTTATTGAGGCCCCATCATGACTTGGATCACTCCCTAACAAGGTCACCATAATCACATTGCAATCAGGCTGCCCTTTCCCTTCCCAGTCCTGTAATTAGTGTTTGCCCTTGTAACTGGAAGATTAACCACATGACCTATTATTAACCTCTCTCCACCTATTATGATCTCTTTGGTGTTCCTTTTTAATGCAGATACTGTTGAAACAGGGGCTGTTTTAATTATATTGTATTAGCATGGGAGAGATTCTCAAACATGTGGGGAATATGCTGATTATAGATTTAATGATAACTGCAAGTACCAGAAAGTGTAACTGTTGTATAATTAGAGAGATACTCCAGTGCAACAGCACGCAGCTCTCACTTGGTACTCACTGCAAATCCACATGGCTTCACAGGACAGACAGGTGTATATACATTCTCTGTCCCATGGAGTCCCACTCCAGGCAGCCCAGTCCTGATGCTGACAGTCAAATACCAGAGTTGAGACCCCCATATCTTCATCCTGTGCTGTTTTCAGCTCTCAGTGTTCACCCCTCTATTGAAAGGCCTTCACACACTGCCCCGGTGCTTGTTCTGCATCTCCACTAAGGCCTGGGGCTGGCCAGGGAACACTTGGTTTGGTCAAGGGCAAGATGAAAAAGTACCAAAATGTAAGTTGGCTGCATTGTACAGAACATTTCCTCCTCATGGAAATACTTCCTCATCAGCAATCTGATGTTGCTATTTCTCCCCTTCATTCATGGTGCCACAACTAAAAGCGTACATGGAACATTAGATGTCTTGTCCACAACTGTGTCCAAACTGGCTGAATGAAAACTGCTCCTGGCTGGTGAGAATGCCCTGACTGCATCTGTGCTTGCTCCCCCCTGGGCCCCATCTGCAGACCCCCCTGCAAATTGTGAGAAACCTGGGATCCAACACCCCTGACTGACACTCTGTGCTAGTCCTGCAGGTGAAGAAGGGCATACTATTTCAGCAGGTAAAATTTAATCAGACACAGCAGAACTATTGGAGATCCTCATTGTGGCTGTAATTCAGCAGCAGATGAAGTGACTCATGTACACGTCAGGTCCCAATCGCTGCGTTTGTGTTTGCCCTGTGTCTATTTGCTGATCCACCCTAAGCTGGTCCAGAACTCGATTCAAATCCTACCCATCTCAGAGTCTTTCCTTTTGGACTGGGGCCCGTGAGCACAGATGTTCAGGCTCATCCTCTGTGAACTCCCTGTGAGCCACAGAGGGTCTGACAGCAAAGCCTCCATCGACACCCAAGGGCTCCCAGTGCTGCTGGTGGTCTTGGACTTCAACATGCAGGATATATTGTGGGATTAGCTGCAGCATGCACACAAATGAAGGCTGAATTTGGGGATGTCCTGCCCCAAAAAGGCAAAATAAAATGAGACAGTGACCAGCTTAGTGGGATGCCATCTTTTCACTTGTGTTAGCACAAAGTAACAAGTTTAAGCAGTATTTTAATCTAACAGCTTTCATAGCAAGTAAAAACCCCTAAATGACTTTGCATTTGTTGATAAAATTATCTCTATAAACTGATCTCATAAATCCAACACTCTAAAAAATACTTACAGCACTTTATGTTTTATCTCTATTACGATTTGCTGTAATCACAACAGAAAAAAAAATTTAAAGCTGTCTAAAATTCACAAACAGGTGGAAAGGATGATTTTTATGATTTATAGTGTAATCTCCTTTCCTCAGCTTTTTGGGATATCAAAAGTGATAGTTTAATCACACATCTATCTATGCCAGGAAATAAAGGAAAGACATATGTGAGATGAAGGGGAAATTAAATCCAAGCTGCAATTCTGTGTGGTCTGGCGATTGGAAGAAAATCATCCATGTTTGCAGCTAATTCAAATTCACTTACCATAGGATGCTTCTTAAAATATTTCATTTTCTACTTAATTTGGCTGCAGTGAGTCTGAACAGTACTAACTGATTCTCATTATTCATCTGCACACAAATGTTTGAGTGCCGTCATTTTCGGATCTACAAGACCAAGGAAAGGCCTTACAGAGCGACCTGACAGTGTTGCTGAGAGTTTTGCTCTTAGGTGAAGTTCTGGTGGTGCCTTCCCAAATGTCCTGGAGGAAAAGTTGGAAGAACCATTCTGAATTTCCATGTCAAGAAAAATGGTGAAGTTAGGTGTTATCCATGTCCAAAATCATGTGCATGGGTTTCCCCTGTGTTGTTGAAGGAATAAAGTATCTGAGATTTACAAATCAACACTGGTATGATCTACCTGGGAATGTTGGTGTACTCCTCCAATTTCTCAAGTTTGGTTGAGAAACCGTAAGAGACCCAGCCAGATATTCAATGGCACAAAGCTGAGGATAGAAATACCTGCCTGGGGGCTGAAATAAGTAATGTCAATAACATTCAGAATCCATTTGATAGGGAGAAGCCATAACAAACTCCAACATTAAGAAACCATTGTGGGTATATGCCTTGTGAAGGGTAAAAAACACTCCACAGCATGTTCCATAGGGTTTCTGTTAATCCTCTCCAAGGGGCACAACCTTCTAATGTGGGCTTGACCCACAACTATTTCCCTATCATCTGTGGCTGTGTATTTTTCCATGCTGCACACATCTAGCAGGACAAGCAGATGGCACCTGCTATACATGGGCAGAGTCTTCTGTTTTGCAGTATGATGGCAGCAAGTACTGGAGCTCCACTGGTAGTAGAACATGGTGATTTTTTTGTAGGCTTATGGTTGAGGCTGCAGGCAACTAGCAAACTTCCTGAAGTCCTAAGGGAATGTGTTTTATTAGTGTGGAAGGCTGCTCTGGGCTGTAACTTTCCTCATCTCTGTCACAATGCAAAGAAAAGGAAGTGGAGTAGGAGTATTTACACAAGGTTCCTCACAAGATACTGAAGGGAGCATGATTTTAAGCCATTGGTCTGTGCTGATGGGCAAATAGCCACAGTCCTTGGTCTCCTTAGTCATCCCTGGTTTACAATGACAAAATTTTCTTCAAGCCCATCTCTGCCTAGCTCCTACACTGCCTTCTACCTTCGATGGTTCCACTGTTGCCCCTTGGCAGCCACTTTCCCTGGCTCCTGCTGAGCGTTGAGGCAAATGCTCGTTCTTGGCCCTTGCTCACCTCCACCCCTGGGATTCCCTGCGGCTTCACAGCATCAAACCTCCCTCCACTGCCACTGATAACAGCCATGAGCTGTGCTCTCTTTTCAGCACCAAGGGGATGCCACTTGCACGGGTCCTGGAGGATCAGAGGTACCGAGTGTGTTACTGCTGCCTGCCATGCTCGGAGGTGATTTTTCTAAACTTGCACTGATTATTCACAGGCCACGTGCTCACATCTTTTGCATGCAGTGGTTTATTTCTTCTGCTTAATGGAAGCTGATGCTTTACATGGAGAAGGGCCCTTTTTTTTTTTGAATCATGCAGAGTGTTCAAGACACAATTTGCCTGTGAGAAATCCTGGAGTTAATGTGACCTGACAACAGAAAGTTTGGTTCTTCATGCCTAGCTCCCAAAAATTTGCAAACATGAAAGCTACAATTTATGACTAGTGTTGATGCAATCCAGCTTTTGAGGAAAAAAATCAATTTGTTGATTTACACAGAAAGCTCTAATTGATGTATTATCAAAGTAAGATGTTCTGGAGCTGGAAGAAGTTTGGTACTGCACAGAGAGAGCACTTTCCAGACCTGTGGCACTATTTCAGTGACAAAGAAGGGAGTGACATGAGCAGGCTGTAATTTCCCCACAGAACTTGTGTGGGAGTTCAGCTGTGTGCATGCGTCTGTGTGTGTGAGAAAGAGAAAGGGACAGGCAGAGAGAGGAAGAAACTTGCTGCATTATGCATTAATTTGAATGTATGTAGGCAGAGTACAAGCCAGAATTTTCTCTCTTGGGGGCTCTGAATTAGGTCCTAATTTCATGTCAAGGTGCTTATATACTAGTGGTTCAAATTAATTTCCAGTTAGCATAATTGCCCACTGCTTTAATTGTGGTCATACTAAAAACACAGCATCCATCTGCATGGTTTAGTCCACTTATGGCTCTGAATGGCTTAGGAGAGGAGAAGCTTGTATTGTAATTGTTCACCCCAAATTTGATCCAAGTCCTTTTTTTCTGACTCCTTTTCACTGCTACCAGAAAACTTGCAGCCCATACAAGCAAACAGACAAGCAAAACCCCAAATAACCTTCCGCCCCTCAATAGATTAGAAGATGTATTTGGGTTACCTCTCACCAGGCAAGAAGAGGAATCTTATGAGGGCATCGACTCCCTTAACCCATCAAGCCTGTCTCTTTCCCCATGGGCGACAGGGAGGTTCAGACTGAGTCACCACCTTCTCTTGATAACAGAGCTATTCCTGAGAGGTGCTGAGCACCACGCAGCAGCATGCCAGAGAGGAAGCCTGCTGATAGACCCTCACTACTCACCCCTTCTGGTTGTCAAAACCTGGGCAGCAACAAGAAACCCACAGAGGAATGAGACCCACTTTTGGCAGGTAGCAGTGGCTCACATTGACTCCTGACAGGACTGTGTTCTGCACTCAGCCCCACAGGCTCCTAAAATCCCAGTTGTAGGGGAGTTTGCAGAAGGGTTCTTCTATGACTTAAGGAGCTGGCAAGGTTTCCAGAGTTGCCAGCATTTAGCAGGATCTGGTTCTGGAGGTGGGGCCTCAGAAATACTGCAAATTAGAAATGTTCCTTTAGAAAGGCCACATGTTGCTTCAGAGACTGAGGCTGAGGCTGAGGCTGTGGTTCTGCTGTCCCTAGCCCAGATCCCCTGCTCTGGGCACAGCCCTCCCACTGGGCAGCTCCAGCTTGTGTCCCACAAGCAGCAGCTCCTGCTCCAACTCTTCTCTGCCTCTCCGACACATCGAGTGTTCCCAAACCCTCCTGCCAAGACCCATTAAATTGTACAAGGGGCTTGACTTTTATGCAAATTGTCATAATTATATCCACAGCCTCTGAACTAAAAAAAAAACAATCCCCATCCGAAGCTTTCAACCTGACAGCTTCTCTTGAAATGACAGATCCTCCATGTGCCATGTATCTAACACCCCAGCTGTATCTCTGTACAGCTCTGTCACCTCCTCTCAGGCTCACAAGACCCAGAGCCTGGTACTTTCACGGTTATCATTTTGCCAACCCCCATCTCCAATGCTATCTCTACCACAGGGCCATGCTGATTATTTCTTTGATCCTGCTGCATGCTCAAAACCATTTGCTCTTTTCTCTCTTGCTGCTTCTGATCTGGCAGCACCAGCTTTGAGAAGTGTGCTTAGATGTACACTTAATATGTAGTATCCTGAAAGAAGGTGACTTTCTGGGTCAAGGTCCCCTTCATCAAGACTATTCTTAAACAGTCCAGTGTTTTTGAAGGAATGGGGCACTTAAATGTTCAACTTCCTAAATACTTCTCCAGGGCAAATTAAGACAGCTTTGTGTCTTGCACCTTGAAGTTTACAACAGTCTGCTACAATTCAGTAGCTCCACTCCTGCTATTTTTGGAGAGGGCGAAACAAAATGGATTCAGAAAGGAGGAGTTTCCTTGTTCTCCAGAAGCAAAAACGCTGTCCTAGCCTGCATCACGTACATCAAGAATCCCTGGCCTATTCTGGTTCATCCACTTCTGAGCCACCCCAAAATACTGTGCCTACATACATCTGCACCTATTTGTGTGTTATTATACACACAGCAAAGATTTAAGCCCTGCAGCATCTCAGTGCTAGTCTCCTTTACAAAGGAAGATGTAGGGCAGAGTTATGTTTTGTCGTGATCATGAAGGGAATCCACAGACCAGAGACTGAAGGATTATCTCCAACCTGCTCCTTCAGAGATATCCCACTAGTCTGCTCCTAACAGCTTTTCCTAAGGATGCTGAGTGTTTCATGGTATCAACAAAGAAAAATATTCCATAGCATGTTTTCTGCCTTTATGGTGATTGTATGTTTACCACCTCTTGCCAGTATTCTCTTTTTTCTCTATTTTCTTCACCAACATTACTTTTTAGAAGGTGCCAGATGTTTCTTCACCCTTAAAAGTCACCTCAAATGCAATCAAGCCATAGCCTCAGATGACTTACAATTCTCAATTATTTTCCTGAATTCCCCGTATAAAACAGTGCTGGGAGGGAAGATGGAGTGCTTCAGTTTCTTCAAGAACCAGTGTCAAAACAATACTATCAGCCCATGGCGCTAAATACGTTAATTACTGTTTCTTAATTTCAAGAGACAAAACTTCAATTGTAATAACAGAAACATCCATCAGAAAAGGCATCACTGCCACATGATTAGCAGCTGTCCTGACACAACTCTGAGTTCGACATATTTGCAGGACTATATTTTAAAAACATCGTCAGAGGGAAATAAGTGATGACAGTGAGAGGAATGTTTAGTGCTTTTCCTATTGCTGCAGGGCTGGTATGGAAATTAGGGACTCTTCGTGGCATAATAGCCCACACTGTTTATGAGATTAGAGCAATGAATGTCTGGATTAGCCAGTATGATTCTTAGAATATTCTCAAAAATTCTGGCCCTAAAGCCACCAATTCAGTCTCTTTAATTACAGAAGCTGGCTGTGCAGACACAGGTCAGCTATTCAACGATTGTCAGAGCTGAGTGTTATAAGTGGTGACACAAAAGCAGAGCAAATTTTGTACTAGAAGAGTTTCAAAGGTCTGTAGGCATAGAAACAGACATTTTTATCACTAGCATAATAAGACTAATTTTATTTCCCCCTGGAGAAGCTCTGTGCACAGTCATATATCCCTCTGCTTCAAAATCAGCTCTGTGCAAAACTGTTCCAGGGGTTGAAGACAGAACCAGTCCCTACTACGCTCTGAATTTTTAATTTTTTTCTCTGCTATATAGAGATACATTGGCAAAATTCGGGCTTAGATAGTCTAGGAGCCATTGGCCAAACTTTGGTTCAGCTCTTGGTAATGCTGTTCCCTGCTACAGGGGAGTCTTGCAGCTGCACTTTTCCCCAGCCAGTCTCCAACCTGAAATATCCTAAGGCATCACTGTCAGAGAGGTCTAAGTGCTTGCTAAGTGAGGCCCTGGAGGCATTTCAAGAGGGACCTTCTGAAACTCTGACACCTGACATGACTGACTACTTTGCAAGTTTAGACCATTTTGATCCCCACCCATCTGCCCTGCTGTAACGCAGCTGTGTCACATTCTTGAGGTCAAATGATTTAATTCCCAACATGAACACTGTCACATTTGGAGGGGAGCGCTCCCCTTGTATCTCCATTGAAACATCATTTTTTGAAACACATGCCCAGCGGGGTGGTGGAAAAGATGCCGCCGATGTGTAACAGGGCGAGTAATCCAGAAATTAACACTGCAGTCCCTCAGCTCCATGACTGTGGTGAAGTGTGTGCAGAAAGCACAGGGAAGAGAGGAAACTGGATTGCTGGCCTGGTGCTGAAAACATCGGGATTCAGTTTTCTTCATTAAAATGAAGTTTTATCATACTGTCGTACCTCACTGCCATTTACAGTAAACCTTCTTGTTTGTAAGACATCCCTATACAACACTGAAGGGAGTCTTTCAGATCACTGTCACAACTTTGGGAATGAATGTAATTCATTCCAGTGCCAACCTGAGTGGGAAGATGAACAATTATTCAATCCTGTTGATAAATATCCAAGTAAAAAAAATTAGTAATCATCAGTTATGGGCACATATATAAGACCTAAGTGTTTCCAGTGTTGAAGGAATTTGTAGTTAATATGCCCAGGCTGATTAAATGCGGCAAAGGCGGCCCTGGCTGAACTCTCTGCAGCCCAAGAAGGATGTGAAGGATGGGAGTTTGTAATAATATGAGCAAAATTCTAATCAAAGTCCTGTCTGAACAGAAACCGTCAATAATTTGCGCAGTGCTCCAGCACCACACTGTTTAACACTGGAGAAGATTTCTGGGCCAGTGTTGTGACCCATTCTAACAATGTGGCTAAATCTGAGAGATGATGGTCAAAAGGGCTTTTACCTGTTCCAGCCCATCATCTCCCTTTGGCCTGTGGGCCCTGTTTCACTCACACAATCTGTGCAAGTAGTTTTGGACCTCGTAACTGAGAAATGATTTGTTGTTATTAAAGAAAAGCTTTTACAGTCATTGCATAGGATCTAGGGGAGCAGGCCGGCAAGTCAGCCTCGAGACACATTTGCCATGTGAGAAAGGGGACAGGATGTGGCTCCTGGAAGGGAGCCTGTTTGAAGGCTCTGAGCCATGAGATCCATCCCTGTCTCCTCAGCAGGGTATTGCCTCCACCTGCAGGGGAGTGCAGCTCCCCAGAGCTGTGGCTTGAGGTCTGTGGAGATGCAGCCCTGGTAAGACTTCACTTAATGCAGGGGAGAGTGAGGCACCAATGTTGTATCACATTGCACTGTCCTCAGCGCTCCTGAAACCCACAGTTCAGACCTGGATGGAGGGCATCAAGGAATGGCCCTCAGCCTGTGCCAGTGCTAGAGACCAAGCACAGCTCTACATTCCAAACATTTCAGGAAAGATCCCTCTCTAGAAGATAGGCTGTCAACGTAACCAAACAGCCTTGCTGAAAAGGGTCTGGGGGAGATCCTTTTCTCTCTGTCATGTGGAAAGTTAGGCTGATTAGGAGGATCACTGCAACCATTAAAAATCTGCAAAGCTCCAGCATCCCAGGCACACATCCAAACCCCAGGACCTCACTTTCTCTCAGTAACTGACAGAGGTAAGAGTGTGTTAATCATTTGTGCCTGTAAAAATCCTTTATTTGCTGAAAGCCGGAAGCTTTTCTTCTCTCGCAGTTTCATTAGACTTTAGAAATCAAACAACCAGCTTTGAAACTGTCTGCTGGGACACACAGATTTGTGAGCTTCTCACTAACAGCGGGCCCCCTATTTGTGTCTCTGTTACGTGGGGATTGAATGTGTCTTTTTTCTAAGAGTGACAAGATCTTTAGTCTCTGCAGGCTGTCCTTTCATATGGGTCCTCACACAGCCATTGCCTCGCCTGTCACACTGACAGACCAGGATCAGCTTTCCAGAGGACAGTGGGCGATGGCCTTGAAAGATCCTAGCCTTGGGTGTGTTATCAAAGAGCTGGAAAAGTGAAACAAATGGAAGAGACTAATAGCAGAGCACAAGCTTCCCTGCTCCAGGCTCAGTCTCACACCCGATGAAGTACACGGCAGCTCCTGACCAAATCCAGCGGGAGGAGGTGTTTTTCCCCAGTATCTGCAATGATCAATGAGGTACTGGAGCAGAGTGCCTGCAGCTCCTGCTGCAGGAAGCAGAGCAGGCACCGCTGAACTGGACTGCCAGCAATTGTTGGCTTTTATATGGGCTCGGCAAGGTCATTCATCACCGCGGCAGATGCCGACTGCTTTCAGCAGCATGGAAAAAAAATTAAAAGTAGGTGAAAAAGACCTTTTTGTTTAGCTGGAGGATAAGCAATAGATCAAAATGTTTAAAATATTAGCATATCACTGCAGCTCAGACACACATGTGGGTTCCTGCAGCTTAACACATGGCAGAGTTGTCACCTGAGCTGTGGTGACTGTGTTGGTGGATGATTGCCAAGAGAAAAGCGTAGTCTCAGAGTTAATTATTGGGAGTGATCTGTGGTAGCTCTATGCCACTGCCCCAGTGTCTAGCTCTTGCCCGAGCTCTAGAGCTGGCTGGGGAGAGCAGCTATCCCGGAGAGGTGGAGCTGCTTTCCAGGACAGTCTTCTAGTGAATTTGAGGGGATTTTAAGCTCACTACAGTAAATACTGCCATTTCTGGAATATTAAATTTTTTTCCAGTGTTGAGATTATGCAGAAGATGCTTACATATTGAATAGAGCCACAACATGCTCACTGCTGTGCAGGAAAAAGAAGGAGCAAGAAGTCCCTGCCTACTATGATCAGTTTCTACCATCAGAATGCAGTTTAACTTACTCCACTCATAAGGAAACTGAGCATCACATCAGGTCAACAGCTGCACAGATGTAGGTGACTTCAGAGCAACTGATGGAGACAAACCCAATCACCACGTGCCTTCTCCAGCCAAGATGCACCTGCATGTTCAGCAGCAAGTCCCTGGTGTCACCTCTGGAGGAGTCAAGGCTGTTTGGAAAACGAACACTGCCCACTCCACCAAGTGAGACAAGGCCCTTGCTGGACTTGCACTGACCTTCTCCAGCTCCTTCTCTCACACAGAGTGAGCAGAAAAAACCAGTTTCTCTTTCATGTGCTGTTTTCTCAGTCTTTTGAATTAAACGTTTTAAAAGATGACCAGATCCTTGTAGTTGGCTGGAACCACTGGAAAAGGAAATGCCATCTGCACAGCTGCTTCTCTGTGGGGTGGTCTGTGCCCACATGGCATCCTCTGATGTGCACCAAGGGGAGGCCATCACAGTAGCTATTTTCCACACTGTAACAGGCATACAAATAAAAATGTCCTTGTTCACATGTAACTATGCTGTAACTGATCCCAAGGCTGAACTTCCACTTAAATGCCAATTAGCCAAAAGCTTTGCTATCAAAATTGTTATCAATGTTACCTCACCTGGCACATCACATCTCTGTGTATTTTTTCTGTGTATGTGTGTGGATATGGGCATAAAAAACCCCTTCAAGACAGCAGATAACCAGGATTTTCAAATATGTTTCCACCCCAATAAGTCTGTTTATTGCAGAGCAGGAAAAGGAGGGGATTTCTGACTCCTCATGATACACCTGAATTAAGTCCAATCCTCTGCTGCAACCAGCACAGCTGAGCATGGGCTCATGACTGCTTTATTTCCCTACCATTGTGGGCAGCTGGTGACCATGCTTTCTTATGCATGGACCCACTGCCAGCTGGGTTTGGGTGTATACCCACCTGAGCTGAGCTTGTCTGCGTTCACCTGAACTGCAGTCACAGCAGCAACCACCTTGCAGAACCTCTCTTTCCTTAGCTGAGCACCAGCCTGCTAAAATAATCAAAATAAATAGCATTTGTACATGGAATGCACATCTACGCACAAAACAGGTTGTCTGGGGAATGAAAGCTTTGGAGTTTATCGGAGAGTTGAGCTGTGACTCAGGGAGCACATACAGACCTTGCAAAATTATGTATCCTGTAAGTGCATCAAAGTGGCCAGAAAAGGGAAAAACAGCTGTGCATGTTTTTCTCTCTCCTCCTCTCACTTTGGGACTTAGCCTATAAAATAATAATATGCCTTTCCAGTATTATCATTTGTCTTGATTTTCTGTAGAGAATTGCATAACAGCAATAGCCCTATTAGCATTCAGCACTCAGTTCTTCGCTTTGTGCCTTCTCCCTTATTCCTTTTGCTTAAAAAAAATACTGAATTTTGCATTTGATAGATGCCTGACAGCTCAGGAGACTGGGCTGTCCTCTGTTTAGCCATTCAATAGGAAAACTTGGAACTAGCCTGTGTGACAGTCCCTTTGCAATATGCCAGCTCTGTGCACACATTAGGGAGAATTTAGGCAAATTCAGATCACACTAAGCCAGTGATGCTGATGGGAACCTAATAGAGCAAGAGGGACTGAAAGCTGTCACTGCCAGGGGGCAATTAGTTACCAGATAGTCCCATTTGCAATTCCTAGGATGTGAATAGGTTGAAAAGTGCTGTGTGCAAGGGCTGCATGTGCAGGCTCAGAGCATTGTATAAGGGAACTATACCTGGAGCTGTATCTCTACCATTAAAGTAAACAAGACTTCCTCACCTGCATTTCTGATAATCTCCCTTTCCTTCCCTGCAGGGGAAAACCCGCAGGGGTCTGGAAGGTACCCGTCCAGAAAGAAAGCATGGGGCCCCCTCCCCGGAGTAGAGGAGGAGGAGCTGCTGTGATGCCTCACTGTGCTCTGGTGCCATCAGCTCAGAGGGTAAAGCTGGACAGCGGGAGCCACAGCAGCAAAACGCTCCCTAGTCCATGATTTCCCTCCCTGTCCCTAACTTGCAGTGGTGAGCTGTGCAGCCCCGGCGGCTCAGTGGTCAGGGGAATGATCTCCAGCAAATGCAACCCTTGGGCAGCAGCAGGCAGAGGAGCCCGGGCCAGCGTGGCTGTCACACACAGCCATAGTGCTTGCAGCGCACAGCTGCTGCCCGTGGGCGAAACTCTGCCTTGGTCAGAACAGAAAGAGGCAACATTTCCCCTGCCATGAATCAGCAGGGGATTTGGGTGCCAGGGATGTAGTTGCGGCTGCCCAGAGCAGCAGCTGCAGCAGAAACCAGCAAAAGCTTCATTTCATATGATTACACTTGTAAATGTCACAAATGGGTCAGAAACGGTGCTCCAACAGCGTGAAATCTAGCGAAGATTTGTGCCCCTCCCTCCTTCTTCGGGTAATGTTACGGCTTAAAATATTTTTATTTGCAGAGGTGACAGAGGAGAAAGGTAAACTCTCACATCTTTTCAAGGGAATGGTGGTGTTCATTGAACTTTCTGGCGCAGCCACTAGATGCCCCTGTTTTCTGATGACTGCTCCAGAGTGGGGCATCTGCCGGGATGCAGCAACCAGGGCCAGAACTTGGGGCTCATGCTGTAGAGAAATCCTGACTGGATTCAGCCTCCTCTTCCCTAATGACCTTACAGTTAGCTGAGACTGTTGTTCTAGATGTGGAATTTAGGAGAGACAGGGCTGGTCACTGGAATGACCTGGAATGGTGTCATCCATCTGCCTTTTCCACTCTGATTTTGTGGTGGCTCCGGAGGAGGTGACATAAAACTCAGCCACCAGTGGCTGTGCATCTGGGCATGGCCACTGTACCTGCAGGCCCTGTCCCTGTGACCATACAGCTCAAGTGCCCAAGCGCTGGAGCAGCACTCTCAGCCCTCCACTGCCCCTTGGGGCTGAATCAATCCAAAGCAGAAGAGTCAGTCTCCTGGCAAAGCCAGTAACCCAAGCAGAAACATTTCCCAAATTAACCCTGAAGTGTTTCCTTGTGTACAGGTCCAGCAGGGAGATGGATTCAAATGGGAATTTGGCACCTGGTCAGCATGAGGCAGCTTTTGTGGCTGCTGAAATAGTTGTGCATCCAGAAGATTAATGCTTGCAGCATGTCCTTCCAGCTCCACAGAAGTAGGCACCCACGGTCAGCATAGAAAATCACATTTGCTCCATCTGAAGTGATCTCTCCCCCAAAATGAACTTGGCTTAAGCAAGGATTTATTTGAGACTCTCGTCAGTTAAGATGAGCAGGTGTTTCTGCTTCGGTGATTCCTTGGCCAGGCTTTATGGGGCTTGCAAAGTCCACTTACCAAAGTCCATACTAGGCCCTAAGGTAACAGTGTGTGATAAATATTGCAGTTAGATACCCAACTCAGAACGCCTGTAAACACAGCAGTGATTTGTGGATTTGGAGTAAAAAATCCTTATTTGTGTCTGGGCATTCAGTCTCAGGAACACAGGAAATGTTAAGAGATCTCCTTGTTGAGCTTTTTTCTTAATGAGGTGAGCAAAGTGATGAAAACCTTCAGAAGAGAAAAAAGAGTGGGCTCTCAGGATGAGAACACCTATGAGGGGCTTCTGCTGCCCAATTCTTCCTGTTTCCAGGAGTAAGGTGCCTAATTAGCACTCCTGAATGTGATGCGGGCTCAGAGCTCTGACTCATCTGGGAAGAAGTACTTTTTCAGTTGTCACTGCTGTAGAAGCTAAGAGCAGCTCAGAGGAAGAAGCACTAGACATTCCTAGTGACCTAGTATCACAGAAATTACTGGTATCTAAAATACCTTTGCAGATGCTTAGAAACTAGTAGTTACTCCATCTGTCACCCACTGAAAGGAAAAGGTTCCTTCTGCTTCCCTTCAGATTCCCTTCTGGATTGGGATGTAAAACTCATGACACCACTACTTTCAGCATCCTGCTGCTAGTACCTATTTAGTGAGGCTTATCCATTAGGTTTTGGTTATGAGGCATAAAAGCCTGGTAATCAGCCTTACAATCAGGCAGGTTTGTGGAGATGTATCCCACAGCATGTAGCACAGGCAGTTCTGGGGCTGGTCTCCCCCTAGACTGACACTGTGCAGGCCAAGCCACTTCTCTGGAAGCCACACATCATCTGCCATTTTTTCAGAAATTTAGAAAAAAAAATGTCTCAAATATACAATGGCAAATGAAGCCCGAATTAACTGATGTCTGTCTTTTCTCAGTAATTTCCTTGTGTTTTCCCTTGGGCCCGTGCTGCCCTGTAGGATTATGGCATTCCAGAGTCACTGGCATAATGATAACATGACTAAGAACTATGGAGACTCCCCTCTCCACGTTAATCCGTGCCAAGAGAATACTGAAGGAAGTAGATAAAGGAGTCACTAACACTGAGTTACATTTTGCTTCTAAGAATTGCCTCCCAGAGGCTGTAGCCATTTTGCAACCTCTTTAATTTTCGGAGAAAATGCCTCCTGTGCCATAATTAAGAGTTTAATATGCCACAGGGTCCTGTTTATCATGATAATGTATTTTGCTAAAGAACAGATAGGCTTTTTGTAGGTCCTTTGAATATCTTTCAGCCAGTCCATTAGATGGGGCTGTGATACTGGGGATTTTAATCACCGATATTCATTATTCAGTTATTATTCATTATTCAGTTATTATTCATTCATTTTAATAAAAAAAGCTGCATATTTCCTTTGTTTCACCAGCAGCAAGATCTGGTGAGGGATTTCAAAGCATGGAATAGTTTGGTTATCTTCAGTATTGGCTAGCTACATCCACAAATTTGCAGGGAGAACATCAGGCCCACCTTCCTCTTCTCCTCGTACAGAAGGCACAGGCATCCAAGGCAAAGACACCTGTAAATGAGGCAAGCATCAGAAGACATATAGGAAGCAGTCTTTTATCTCATGTGATGACTAATAGCATGTTCCCAGTTGAAATATAGTTTAAGACCTCTACACAGTTCTTCAGTAGGAAAAAAAAAGATCTGTGTAATGTTTTAACAATGGTGTGCAGAGGACCCTGGAAATGGAAGACAGCATCAGAGTACCATTCCATTAAGAGAGGACATGAGATGTTATGACAAAAAAACCAGATCACTCTAGTGCCTGCTTGATGCAGGAAGATGCGAAAAGCAAAAGTAAATTCCCTGCAAACTGCTTTGCCTCAAGCAAGAGCAAATGCTGTAAGTGTGCTGAGCAGTCAGAGATGGAGATATCACATACAGTATGTGTGTGTGTGAATGTATTTTAATATATAGTAGTGATGGTTCCTGTGACAAAAACAGTGCCTAAATCATGGAGTTGTTAAGGTTGGAAAAGACCTTCAAGATCACCGAGTCCAACTACCAGCCCAGCACCACCACCCTGGTCACCACTAACCCATGTCCTCAAGTGCTATATCCAGGCACCTGAAGCGTTTCTTAGGCATTTCCAGGGATGGTGACTCCACCACTTCCCTGGGATGTCTGCTCCTATGTTAGACAACCCTTTCCAGGAAGAAACTTTTTCCAAATCTCTCATCTAAACCACCTCCCTATGCAACTTGAGGCCATTTCCTCTCATCCTGTCACTTGTTACCTGGGAGAACAGGCTGACCCTTACCTTGCTACCACCTTTCAGGGAGCTGTCGAGAGCAATGAGGTTCCCCCAGAGCCGCCTCTTCTTCAGGTTACACACCCCCAGCTCCCTCAGATTTGTGCTCCAGAGCCTTCCCCAGCTCTGCTGCACACGGGCTGTGCACAGGCAGCCTTTGGCACCCCTGCAGCAGCTGCCCCAGGACACTGATACCCAGAGCAACAGGCCCCCCTTCTGCTCTGGGCTTCATGCCCAAGGCCCAAGACACCACCCAAGATCACAGAATGCTGGAATGATTGGAGTAGGAAGGGACCTTAAAGTTCATCTAGAGCTCCAATCCCCCTACCATAGGCAGGGACACCTTCCACCAGACCAGCTTGCTCAAAGCCTGGCCTTGAACACTCCCAGGGATGGGGCAGCCACAGCTGCTCTGGGAAACCTGTGCCAGGGCCTCAGCAGCCTCACAGTAAAAAGCTTCTTCCTAACATGCAATCTAAATCTCTCCTCTTTTAGTACAAAACTATCCACCCTTGTCCTATCACTATCTGACTGTGTAAAAAGTCACTCTCCCTTGTTTTTGTATAAGCTCCCTTTCAAGTACTGGAAGGCCACAATAAGGTTTCCCTAGAGCCTGCTCTTCTCCGGGATGAGCAACCCCAGTTCTCTCAGCCTGTGCTCACAGTGCTGTGCTCCAGCACTCTGATCATCTTCACAGCCTCCTCTGGGCCTGCTCCAACAGCTCCACATCTTTCTTGTGCTGAGGAGCTCAGGCCTGGACACAGTACTCCAGGTGGGGCCTACTGAGGGCAGAACCATCTCCCTCAACCTGCTGCCCATGTTTCTCTTGAAGCAGCCCAGGATTTGACTGGCTTTCTGGGCTGCAAGTGCACACTGTCGGCTCATGGCCAGCTTTTCATCCATGAGAACCCCCAAGTCCTTCTCTGCACCCCACGCCCAGGGGTGTCACAAAGGTCCCAAGAGCACCCCCACAAGCACAGAGATCAGCACCAAGGGAACTGATCCCATCTCACCACAGAGAATCTCAAGGAGCAAAGCACCCAGGAATCGCATCATCCAATTTTATGTTTGCCAAGGGTTTGGGGGAGGTTTGTCCTGCTTTGTAAAAGGTGTCTCTGAGGGCCGTTCCAGAGCAGTGGGTCTGCACTTTGTGGGTGTTAGGGCTTTGTTTTCTTGGGGCCATTGTGAGGGGCTGATCTGGGGTGGGGATGAAGGGCGGGGCTGGCCTGGCTGTGATGCCTCTGGTACAAGTGACATCACAAGGGCCATCACAATGAGCAGCAGGTATCAATGGGAGCACAAACACGGGCACCCAAGAGAGTGCTTCCCACCCTGCTTTCAGGGCCCAGCCCCTTGCAGGCATGCCTTGCAAAGGGCACAGTGCCACCACTGGGACTGGGCACAGGCTTTACTGCCTGCCAGCTGCCTAGCCCACTCTCCTTCCGCCTGCTGTCTCCCATCCCTTCTTCCCTCACTGCCAGCTCCCTTAGTTTCTCTTTTCTTGCTTCCCTCCCTTCTCAGCCTCTCCCTTCGCTTGCAGGTCATAATGGTCTTACTCCTCTTCTGGCTTGTACTATGGATCTACGATTACATCAATGTGTACCTGAATGAGGGCCTCAACCAGCAGAGGATTCGGATGCTGCAGGAACTGGCCCAGAGGACCATGGAGCAGACTGTCGGGTCCTGGGGAGCCATGCTCTGGACTGCCTTGCTCTGGGTTGTTGCTGGAATCCTGGCGCTGCTCTTGGCACTCTGCTGGTGGCTCAGGAAAAGGACCCGTGAGGTGGACAACAGAGAGGACTCAGAGAGTGAAGAAAGTGAGGAAGAAAATCCTGATGAGATGAGTATGATCAGCATCTTTTCAAGACGCTTCCAATTGTCAGTGCCGAAGCTGGCCTCCAGGAGACAGGTGGTGCAGGAGCTGTTGAGTGACCTTCTCAGTGTCTGCCATAGGCTCTTTTCAGACAGCTTCTTCCCAGTGCTGGAACCAGTCATTGGGGTAGGCAGTGCCTGTGAAGGTTGGAGTCCCCAAAAGGAGGAGGATATTATCTACTGCATGTTTGTGCCCCTGAAGCCACCCCCTGGGCACGCCTTCCATCTGGAACCGGACACCATGGATGTCACACCACACATGAGCATGCGTGTCCGTGTGGAGCTGGTGTGCACTTGCAGCAGGAAACAGAACATGCTGTGCTTCCTCCACCACTCTGAGGAGGAGCTGAAGAGAAGTCAGGTGGCCAGCCTTCTACACACCCTCTGCACTGGCCCTTACCTAGATGTGGAGAAAATTGCCCTCTGGTTCCAGACATTTGTGATCTCAGCCTGGTCAGCGGTGCCTCAGTCCCATCACTACGATGTGCAGGTGCTGCCCTCCAGCCGCTCCTGCAAGATGAAGCTGACGAAAGCCTCTGGGATGAGCCTTTTTGTGGAGACGATATTTGGTGTGCAGCAAGGTGATTCTGACATCTTCCTGAGCAGCCATCCTACAGAGGCCCAACTCCTCCCAAGCACGACATGGCTGGAGAGCTATGCTGTGGCAGAGGCGAAGTTCTTCAGGCATGTCGCCAGGCAGGCCCCACCCCACAGCTGCCACCTCAAATGCCTACGGCTCTGTGCTCGCCTTCTGGAGGGCTCAAGCTTTTCTATCTATGCCTTGAAGACCACGGTCATGCACCTCCTGACCCTGATTCCTCTATCAGAATGGCAGCACGGGTATCTCCTGCTGCGGGTGGATGATACCATGCGCTACCTGCACTGTTGCGTGGAGGAGAAACGCCTCAAGCATTTCTTCTTTGGCAATGAGGACATGCCTGAGGAGATCTCTTTGCCCCCAGCCTTCCAAACGGCACAGCCCCATAACCTCTTTCAGCACCTGGCACAGGATCCAGCTGCCCAGACCAAGGCACTGCAGGAGTTTGATGAGCTGAATCAACTCCTCTACTTTGGGTTCTGCATGACACAACCGTAGAATCATAGAATTGTAGAACTGTAGAAGTGTAGAATGGTTAGGCTTCTAGGAAAATAGTTCCAAAATCATTCTAACCATACTTTGACCTGGGAGCTTTAGCTAATGTAAAGTTTACAACAAATGGTGTGGCTGAACAAACACTGTATCTCTGAACATCCATGCATCACCTTGGCGTGGAGTGCGGCTGCTCAGCTACCACAGAGTCAGGGATTATTTGGTAGAAGACCTGAGGTGGTGGGCTCTGGTTTCTCTGATTCCCTACCTACAGCTCCCCCACCTATCCGTGCTCCTGCACTGGGGAAATAGGAATAACTGGTCACCCTCGACAGCTGTGCTTACTGCCAAGTGGCATTTAATGTTTCTGCCCTCCAGCTGCTCCTGCAAATTCCCTTTTTGAGAGAGTCCATTCCTCCTGTGAGCTTTACTGAGTGCAATGATGGCAACAAATGGTATATTTGAGCAAACGTTTCGTCTGTGAGTCCCCCTGCATCACTTTGTCAGGCAGCACTGGCATAGGGTGCTGGCTGCTCAGCTGCTGCAGAGTCAGGGAGAGTTTTGCAGAAGAGCTGCTGGGTGGGCTGGATATAGCACTTGAGGACAGATTGGGCTGTCTGGTTTCAGGATTCCCTGTTGTTGTGGGTTAATCCCAGTAGGCAGTTTGGCATCACACAACAATTTAACAATTGAAAGCAAATATATTAGAAGAATTTATAGGAATGAAGAGTAAAAAAAATAAAAAAACCCCCACAAACCAAGTGATGCACAATACAATTGATCACCATGTGCTGACTGATGCCGGACCCTTTCCCAAACACCGATCAGCTCCCCTTCCAGGTAACTCCCCCATTTTACATACTGGCCATCATGGTCTATGGGGTATCCCTTTGGCCAGTTCAGGTCACCTGACCCAACTATTCTCCTCCCTCCCACATTTTTGGGTTTGTGGTTTTTATACCTCCTCACTGGCAGAGCACAAGGCACGAAAAATGCCTTGATTTGGGATAAACACAGCACTTAGCACCAACCAGAACATCAGTGTGTTACCAACACCATTGTCACACTGAATCCAAAACACAGCACTGGACCAGCTACTGACAAGAAATTAACTGTATCCCAGCCAGAACCAGAACAATATCCACTCCTTAACCCAAAGCATTTAAGTCATGCCAAGTCTCCCACTTTCACCTTCCCCGTTTATCTGACACACATACAGACAGCCATCATTCCCTCAGTCTGTGGAACACCTCTGTCAAATGTCCATACAATTGCCAGCAAGACCTTGACCTTGCATGTGAGGAGAGCACACTCTGGGCTGCTGAAGGAAAGTCCCCTGGGAACCTGCTTTTGAAGGTCCTGTGCTCCATGAGCACTGGTCCCCTTTGAAGAGCCATCTCCTGAGAGCACAGGCATAGGCAATGGCAAGCAGGGCAGAAGGACTTGGCTGAGCAGGGATCTTCTCTTCTTGCAGCTCCCCTATCCTCCTTCCAGCCCTTCTTGTAGATGGGTGTCCCGTTTGCTGACTTCTCGTCCCCTGGGACCTCCTGGGTTACCTGAGACTGCTGGTAAATTATTGAAAGGTGCTCAAGGAGCACTTCTGCCAGCTCCTGCACTGTCCTTTCCTGGATCCCATCTGACTGCATAGATTTGTCTCTGCCTAAATAGTGTAGCATGTCGCTGACCATTTCCCTGTCCCTGTCTTTCAGCTCAGGGGTCTGGGTACCCACAGAACAACTGGTCTTACTGCTAAAGACTGAGGCAAAAAAGACATTAAGAACCTCAGCCTTTTCCTCATCTTTTGTCATTGTGTTTCCGCATGCATCCAGTGAAGGATGAAGATTCCCCTTAGCTCTCCTTTTGTACTTATAGAAACATCTTTTATTGCTCTTTACTGTAGTAGCCAAATTAAGTTTCAGTTAGGCTTTTTCTATTTCTGATGTTTTTCTAATTTTTCTCATTTCAATTCTAATTTTCACCCTGCTAACCTCATGATATCACTGTAGTCCTCCTGAATCGCCTGCCCCTTCTTCAAAAGGTCATGAACTCCTTTTTTTTTCCTGAGTTCCAGCCAGCTCATCTTTCAGCACCTGGAGATAGCCTACTCCTGCACCTTTAAGATTTCCTTCTTGAAGCATCTCCAGCCTTCCTGAACTCTTTTGCCCTTCCTGAAGTCCTTGGCACTGTTTCCCAAGTGACTCTGTGAACAGATCTCCTAAACAGGAAAAAATCTGCCCCCTGGAAGTCCAGGATGGCAGTTCTTCTTACCACCATCCTTACTTCTCCAAGAACCAAAAAATCTATCATTTTATTATTTTTATGTCCAAGACTTTAATGCCAAGAAAGGATGCTGCCTTGTAACAGATGAGGGAAATCAGGCTTCCTTATTTCTACAAACTTAAAAAAGAGATGAGGCCTGTGTGAAACAAACAAGTATACCCCAGCTAAGCAAGGCAAAGTTACCCTTAAGCGACAGCACAAAAGTTCAGTGAGATAATCACATTAGCATTACTGAGTTAGCCATGCATGTGAAGAACAATACAGCTCCTATTTCCTATTTGTCTGCATTATGAATCTAAAATATTCATATTTTATTGTCTTGTGTTGACAGCAAACTGTTAGAACAGAAGAATGGCTGGTTTTGTGTCTGGAGCTTCATGTCTTATTTAGTGCAAGATTGAATGGCAAGCAGAATTAATCAGGTTCTCAAGTGCACTTTATCCAAGGTTGTTCACACTAGCAGTCCTTACACAAGCTGGGAATAGGAATCTGGTGTTCTTTCCATTGGCTGGAATACATATATTCCACCTGTGCAAAAATCCTAAGGGAATTGAGCACTCAACTCTTAGGCAATTTTAAGTAAGATTTTAAGATTTAACCTACTTAATGCCTCTCTGAAAAGGCCAGGTTCAAGCCCGGATGTGCACGTGGCTGAAGCCTACTCTGGTTTGACAGCACCCATCAGCTCTGTGCTGGTGCTTCTGGCACCTGTCGGAACAGAGATGCAGTCTGCACCCAGTGCTATGGGAAGCAGGCAGTGGGGAGTATCAGCTTGGGACAAAGCATCAAACGGATCTGAAACACAATTCATGCTTTAACAGCCTTGGGTATTTCCCTGCATTTTTGTAAAGGACTGCCAGCTAAAGTCTAGAATTGCAGTGTGGTCTCTGTGTAACATCCCAGTCTGTGGGCCTGATGGAAAAACCCAGGGGAGCTTCTACGCTGTTGTGCTGGGTTTTGACTTGGGAAGCAGGAGTTTTCTCTGCCACTGCTCCCCAAGTAGCAGCTTCTGTGGCTGCTCCCTGTCAGCGCCAAGGGAGAAAAGCTGTGTGTGCTCTCCATAGAAAGGGTTTCCCTGACATGCTCATGCTGGTCCCTCAGCACAGGTGGCCACAAGGAGCCTGGCAGCTGCCTCCTTTAGGGAATAACAGAAAGCAGCTTTGCCTCAAGAGCTCAGCATGGCGAAGGGCCCAGAGCAACCTGTCGTGCTGCCTGTCACACCTGTCAGAAGGAAGCTGTAATGAAAACAAGCAACTTTCAATAATGCCTCTGCACTCACTTGGAAATAATGAAAACAAGCACGAAGCCGGCAAGGAGCCCTTCTTGGGCTGTGTGTCACTGTTCCCTGTAGTCACACTGTCAGCAGTCTACCCTGGAACAGGGTCCACTCGGCCACAACAATCTGCAAGGTGTTATTGGCCCCACAAAGAACGGAGTGCTAAAGGACTCCCCTAACATAAATTACGCTTAAAAAAAAAAAAAATGTGGAATGATTTTGTAACTGCTTTTCAGTTTTTAAAATTGCTCTTGGAAGCTGCTTTCCCTATAGGACCTTGCAGAGCCCCTGCTTATTCGAGTAAGGAGGAAACTCCCTTCTTTGGTGGTCTTCATGGAGCACCAGCCACTCTCCATCCCCTCTGACTCCTCCTGACAAAAGCAGGAGTGGCATGGGCTCTTCATCCCACATTTTCCATGGGAGTTTCCATCCCACTGGCTCTGCTAGGAACTGGCTGCACACTTGCTACACAACTTCAGTGTGTAGTCATGCAGTCATGACTATAAGCAAATGCCTTCATCCCACAGTTTTCACTCTTCTTTATCTCTTCTTAGTTTTCAAGAAGTCATGCTAGGAGGGAAGGGCAACAAAAAATATTTCTGTGAAACTCTCTAGGTTACACAGTGGTTTTCTGGATTGTGTTGCTAGGAAAAAACTGCCCCTGAAGACCAGTACTCTGTGGCCCTGAAGGTTTTCACCTCTTTTCAAATAAATCTATCGATATTGCATGGGCACTGTGACAGCCCTGGGAGGATGGACTATTCCAATAGCATGTTTTAATGACAACATAAAAGCACTAATTTATTTTTTTAGAGTGCATTTCACAAACTCAGCTTTCATACTGCAACCTGGCAAATCAAAAGTCTCTCTGCCTTGTGTTGGTTGCTCATTTTCCACATACTTCTCAGAAAATCTTGTTGAATCCCCACATGACACATTATGTGTTTAAATTAGTACTTAAATAGACTACTGAAAGTTTATTGCTCTCATCTTTGTCATTCACTGGGTGTGCCTGTCCCCTCCTCCTTTTTGTCTGCTGAATGAAACTGTCAGAAACACAGCTTTACCACAGCAGGGCATTTGAAACAGCAGCAAAAGAATAAAAGAAGCATTTTTTCCCTAATCTCTCAGTGTACTTCATCATCCTCCATCACTGTAAGCCTACCAAATTTTAAGTTTAGAAGTGCATCCTATAACAATTTCTTCCTACAGCACAAACCCAAACTATTTAGGCAAACTAGTGATTATTCTTCCACACTAACATCAACATAAAGCAGATTAGAAGAATTAAATGCACAAGAGTGCACTTCTTTTATGATTATGCACCCTTAATCTTCAGAAGATGGTTAATTACATTTTAAGCAGCATAAGAGCCCTAACATATTTGTATGTTAATAAAAATTCTCACCAGGGGTTTAAATCTAACGTGTATTCACAGGTATAACTAATGGCATTTTTCAGTAATGCTGTGAAAAAATATGACTGTAAGTTAGTACCTTCACACAGGAAACTGCTGGGAGTTTTTAATTTACTCTCTAACTATTCTCCTAATCATTCTCTTATCATGCTGGGATGGCTAAATGCATACAGATTATAATGATGGTGTGCACCCACCACAGCAGTGTCAGTGATGACATTTTTCAGTGCTTGAAGTCAGGCTGCTGCAATCAGACCTCTGCAGCAGAGGGAAGCAGGGAAGGAACGGGGATGACACTGCAGCCCTGCAGTTTCACAAGAACTCATGTTCGCTGGTTTAAGGCTTATTCCAGTTCAGAAAAGGATTAGTCTCTACCTAGGACAGGCCCGAACACCTCTGTGATTCAGAGGCTTTATGACTAAATGTTAATTATGTCATTATTAGGAAACTATTAGGAAAATTTTTTCACGGAAAGGGTGATTAGGCATTGGAACAGGCTCCCCAGGGAAGTGACAAAGTCACCATCCCTGGAAATATTTGAAAAACAGGTAGACATGGCACTTTGTGATATGGTTTATTGAGCATGGTGATGTTCAGTCAAAGGTTGGACTCAATGACCTAGAGGTCTTTTCCAACTTTATTGATTCTGTGATTCATACTCAGAAATGTTGAAGGTTCAAAAAGACTTCTTTCCTACAAATCCTCCTAAGTGAAGGCAACACCTGTCATTTTTCTTTGCTTCCAACCTCCATGAAGGCAGAGCACTGGAATTCACAGTGGAATCTGTATTCTTTCTCCAAATCTGCTCCTTAGAAATTTCAACTTTAGACAGTCCAGGATTTAGGCTAGGGTAAGACCCAGCCTGATTCAGGGTCAAAACCCACTTTGTTTTCAACCCAAGGCAGCTCCAGAAGAACAGAAGGTGTGAACTTCGAGAGGGGAGGAGACAGTGTACCAAAATGGGAAGCACGTTCTTTCCTCCTGGGTTCACCCACTAGAGGGACTCATTTCATTCCGTGAACGAGAGCAGAGCGGAGCAAGCTCCGGGGAGTAAGTGTCATGGGGAAAGGGAAAAAGCAGGTGCTGTTGATGCTTCCTGCAAGTGCTGAGTTCAGTGGCCACAGGCTTTGTCCTTCCCTGGGATGCGTTTGTTCTGTTGGCTGACCAGCATCATGCCAGCTTCCTCTGGAGGGGCCACCTGATTTTCAGGAAAAAAGAAACTTTACAGGTCAACTTTATTTTTCTCTTCTGTTTGGTCATTTCTTCCCACAGTGGATTTTCTTCATGTCTACCTCCCAAAGCAGACACTGTCATTCCAAAACATCCCCAGGGCATAAAAGATAATTTGGGAAAGGAGGAAAGAGCTGAACTTTTGAAATATGCTGCCTAATTGTTAGTATTCCTCATTCTGAGCCTTATTTGTGGCAAGGATGACTCATTGCCCTTGAACACCCACTGCCTATCTATTTCCTCTAATGTTGCTTTCCTTTTTGATTCTCTGGATACGGATAGCTGGCTGCTTATCTATTCCTACCGTTAAAATGATGCATAACTGCTGCATTTTGCGGATGGAAACATTACGGACACTGAAATGTCATCACAGCCCCATTTGCTCATCTGCTGTTATTTACTTTCCAGCAGACAATATTTAGTACAAGGCACACACAATGCAGAAGTCAGCACAACATTCATCACACTGATACCAGGACATACAACGCATGCTGCCACGGATCAACAGAAACAGTCTGGGCTGGAGGATTTACAGAGCTCCCCATCTCTCTTCTGACTCTGTACAAATTTTCCCTGGCTGAGACGCTGTAGTCCTGGAAAGGAGCCAAGGCATGGCTGTGTGCCAGTGGGAGAGGTTCCCAAAGCAGGGGGATGTAGGGATCTACTGTCAGAGGGACCTTCCTTTCTGTCTGGTGGATACAACCCTGTTCTGGTTTCCTCCAAAGCCTGCCAGAACCACCTCTGCACACCGTGCTCCCTGGGAGGTTTGCACAGTACTCCCTGTGCCATTCCACTGGTGAGGCTTTTTGTAGATGCAGATGAAGCTCTGTCTAGAATAAGACATCTTTGGAAAAGCATTCTGAAGTCCTGCCACACAGTCAGGTCTCATGAAGCAAAATGCCCAGCTATCCAAAAGCATGTCCCAAGGAAATCAATAGTCTAACAGGGATGGTATAAAACTCTTCAGTCCTTCAAACACTAGTCAAAATACCTTACACCTGTGCATTATCATGTGCTGTGACCTTTATAAACACCCCACAAAAATTGCCCCATAGCAGGAGAGTTTCCACTTCAGTGAGGGAACTCAGCAGAGGAATACTGCACCTGGAGAGGTTGCAGCAACAGTAAGACCTCTTACAGTGGTTATGAGGACAGTGAAACAGGCTGCCCAGGGAAGCAGTGGAGTCACCATCCCTAGTGGTGTTTAAAAATCATGTAGATGTGGCACTTCGGGACATGGTTTAGTAGTGAACGTGGCAGTGCTGGGTTAACAGCTGGACTTGATGATATTGTAGGTATTTTCCAACCTAAATGATTCTGTGGTTCTTTTATAATACCCAGCCAAGGAGTGAGTCTTCCCTGACAATGAACTAGCAAAAATGAAGATGAGGATGCTGGCCTTGGGTTCTGTGGGGACTGTTTCTGTGCTTCTGTGAGAGTCTCCAAAAGAATGGATTGGTCATCTCTTGAAGGCGGGTGGTGGGGCACAGCAGGCAGGGGACTGTACCTCACAGGGCTTTAGATCTCTGGAGGTTGGGAGACTGTCGGTGCATACCTGACTCCATCTTATTGTTTATCTGGCACCCACCCTCAGCCACTTTTTGAGGGAAAAATCCTGCATTAGCTGGACCTTTGGTGACCATTCTGATGTACTTAGTGCCAGAGATTTCCAGGAGAAGCCAAAGTAAAAATCTCATCTATCAGAGGATGATGAAAAGCAAATTTTGTAGTGTGATGGAGCTCTTCTGTCTCACATTTCTTTCTTCTTACTGATTCAGCTTTCTTTCAGTCAACATGTCTTGAAACTTCTGGCTTCACATTTGCATCAAGATGCTCCTCAGTGCCAATCAGAAAACTGTCTTGGAGTGCTGAAAAAGAGCAAAGCAACCACAAAAAGGTGTGGAGATAATAGCAAACAAACAGAGCTGCTTGGAGAGCACTGGGAATGGGTGCAAGGTGAAAGCATCTAGAACAAAATCCTCAACCAGTGCCAGACTGGGGCTCAGACTCGCTGCTCCCCTGAAGCCAGATCTGCTCCAAATAATTGTTTCCTTTTCCTTCCACGTGGTTCTGAATTTTTTTATCTTTTCCTTTTGATGCCCTTTTCAAACGAGCTTTGCCATATGGAAATCTGCAAGTAGACCAGCTCTTGGTTGCCTCATATATGCCACATAAAATAAAGTCAGTCACTTTCGACATCTGGAGGCAGCTGGCTGGAGCAGTTGGATCCAGCTTCAAACTACATTCACATTTGTTGGGGTTGTCCTCCAATCCCAATTTGAAGATGTGCTTTGACATGAAAAGAATGACGAGTTTGTAAGTGTTACAAGAGCAGCCTCAGTGCAGGACTGAGGAATGGCTTTGTCGGGTCACATCAGAGACCCATCAATCCCTGTGTCCTCCAACTTGGCCCAGGGCAGCCGGACACAGAAGGAAGAGGATACAGATGTTGCAAGAAGGTGGCCACATTTCCTCAGCATCTGGTATTTGAGATCAAGTAATTTAGTCAGATACACATTAATTTCTTGCAGTGGAAGGGTAGGCACAGGAATGGGTCATCCAGAGGTAATAAAAATTTCTGATACTATATGCTTCATGTATGATTCAAGAGCACCATTTTAAGAACTTCTGTCTCTTTGCCACCCAGAGAAGCTGTGGATGCCCCATCCCTGGAAGTGTTCAAGGCAAGGTTGGATGGGGCATTGGGCAACCTGGTCTAGTGGAAGGTGTCCCTGCCCCCAGCAGGAGGTTGGAATGAGATGATCTTTAAGTTCTCTTCCAACCTGATGATTCTATGATTCTGAAGAACAGCTGCTGTCCTGATGCCTGGTCACAGTACACTTAACAAGCTAAGTGAGAGGGGAAAGAGGTGGTCTTCATACTTAGAGTCAAGTGGATAGAAATACTCTCAGATGTGAGGGGCTGTGGGTACCAATGGGAATCCTGATTCAGCATGGATGCTGTGAATCACCACTGGGCTGATAGGAAGGAGCAAGACTGGAAAAAGTGATGGTGGTGGATTCAAATGCTCAAGCTGGTTTTTCTGTCTGCTCTTCACCTCCTGCTTCAGGAACCTGTATATCTTGATTGCAATAACTTGGCTTTGGAGCACCCCATGTGGAGTCTTTGTGGATATGGATGCATGCAGAGGAGAGGAAATGAAAATTATGGAAATAGAAGGTGTTTGAAAACTATTTCAAATTGGATACCAGTTTTATTAATCTTAATGCTGGATTGCTGATGTTCAAGGTGACACGTCACAATGACCTAAAACAACTTCTCCCCTTTTGCAGACACAATGAAAGTATTTTCAGTTGTGTAAAAACTTCATCTGAGTGCAAGCTGTGGTCTGGAATTCTCCGCTCCACACAAGGAAGGGATTTGATTGTGACACCTAGAGAGCAAGAGGTTGCAGATTTCCCGTTTGCATCCCCCAACCCTGCTCCAGCTGGATGTAAATAATTATTTCCTTCTCCTCAGAGTCCTTTCACGCCCACGCTTTCTTTCATGGCCCTTTGAGTGGGACAAAGGCAAAAGCTGTTACCTGAAAATTTACAAAAACAAAGAGTCAGGAAGCATGGGGCCAGCTTCAGTCTTGCCAGAGATTTGCCATCACTATGAGCAGGTCACTTAATCTTATCTCAGCACCACAAGTGATAAAGGCCTCATTGATACCATATTAATCTGCAATCAAAGCTTCCCATAAGGATTACAGGATTAAGCTACTGCAGAAACGTAATATTCTTCATCTGGATGATCCCTTTGTTCCACAAGCTCGTGTATTATTGTCATTTTCACATCTGTTCATCACTTGGAGAAAATGTCTTTTGTCCCTTAGTAAGCTCAAGCATACGTTTCCCGTGTCACTCTCCCCCACACTATTATTTTAAAATCTAAATAGATTTTCTAAAGGTTAGGACATGTATAATTAAAATCAAGTTGGCAGCAAAGAACTATTACATTCACTCCATATAATCCTCCAGCTGGAAAGTGGGTGGGGAATTTGAACTGATCTCACACTTACTGGCAATAGCAAGGCTGAGGTCACAGACATGACTGGTGACACTGAATGTTCATTGTGACATTTGTTATGGGAGCTTAATTGTTCAGAAGTTTCATTCAGTACTTTCTGAAAACGAGGATTTGTAAGGTAATTCCAGTGAGCATCCCAGAAACACAAATCACTTCTGTAAGTCATGACTTTTGCACTCACACTGGGAATTGCACATTGTAAGAAATGTAGATACTGCTCAGCACTTCTACTGCTCATAATTTTTCTTTTTGGTGTTTTAACTTCCTTCAGTTATAAATGAAGTAGCTCCATTCTCCTTGCAGACTCCTACCCAATATCTTGTAAAAGTAAATGAACGTTAAAATTGGAGATAGTTCTCCAGACAAGTAATTCTGCAATAATTTAGCCTACAGAAGTTCCCAAGTCTGTAATTTATTTATTTAGTTAACAGTTTGTACTGACTAGATAGCAGTTTCTTATCTTATTACCCTGTGTTTTCATTACATCCAACCTGTCTGGTAGAAGGAATATCAATCTTTGGCAGCTTATAATTGCTAAGAGTAGCTGTTAAGAGTAGCTGAAAACTTGTCTTTACTTCATTTTGGAGTTTCAAAGTTTCTTATTTGGAGGACTGGCAAATCATTAAAAAGATTTACTTTTCTTCACAGGGAAAAAAAACAAACAAAAAAAAAAAAGAAAAAGTGATTGTTCAGTTGTGTCTCTAAAAGGGAGACAGACAGTTCTGCACTTCTGGTACTTGCACAAAATCCCATCCAGCCTGCAGAAAGTGTTGATCACATCACCCAACTCTCTGTGCAGCAGTAAATGCAGATGAGGTGTGGTTGCCTAGAGGATGGAACAGCAGAAGGTATCAATGCACTTTATGATGCTTGGCAGGAAAGACAGACTACATTGTACAGCCGTTTTGAGACAGACTAGAAGTTGATCGCTGACACTTGTGGCTGAGAAAAGGTTCCACAAAGTCAGAGCTGCTAAAATTGGACTCGTAAAAGAGGAAAATGTGAGGACAGCAGGGATAATACAAAGCAAATGTTGGGTATGTTTGGGTTTGTGAAACTGCTTTGTTTCAACAATACTCACAAATACTTCATTCTTGGTTTTGGAGGATATTTGAATGATTAGGTAGTTAAAAGGCTTGTGAACAGTAGCTGTCTAAATTGCAAAGAAAACAGTCCCAAACAGATATTGAAGTCAGAGTTCACATACACATTACAGGACTGAGACGCTCATCAGGAGTGCTCTTGTGCTCCCACAGAAATGCTTGTTCCATGCTTCAGACAGGAGCTGGAAAACACTCCTCACTCAGCTGACCAGTCACACCTCAACAAATGCTGAAGAAGCTTTCAAAGACATTTTTAGGCAAGAATAATTAATAAGCCCTTCTTCAATTTGTCAGCTACTGCACGTTAGATTCTTACCTAAGTTTATGAGCTCAGAGCTGGCTCATGTGATGAAGAACTGAAAGAAGTCAATACCACAATTTTCAGCAGGCTTTTAGAGACCAATTGCCCCATATCTGTAATGCCTGCACTAATAAGCCCTTCTTCAGAGCAAGGAGAACACAAGACCTATACTATTAAGTCTCATGAGGAAGAAAGTTTTCACGCTTTCCATTTCACTGGGGGAGACCCAGTTCTTTATCTGGCTTTGTATGAAACCAAGAGTTGTTTCTTCTTCATTAAGGGCAATGGCACAGTTTTTAAGAAATACACCCAACCAGACCAATTCCATCTCCTGATAGACCTACCTGCCCTGACTGGCCTAATTTTTCACAAGAAAAACCTATGTATTCTGCTACCTTTAAACAGATCACATTGCTAGAGCTGAGGTTTGCCCTCCTGCAGGCTCTGGCTCTACCACTGCTCCCATCATACCCTCAGAGCAGACCTCTTGGATTCCCTAATTTTGGGACAGTTGTCATGAGTTAGAAGGCTATATAGGGGGCTGTAGGTGCTCTACATTCATGTGTAGTGACTATTTCCTCGTCAGAACCTAAATACCACTCAGTATCACCTTCTCTGGCCTGCCTTCTGTTGAACCCCCTGGACTAAAAACCACACAATGCTCGTTAACCTTTCCAGTGTGCCAAAAGAAAGTAGGTTCATCTGTCTACTCCATTTCCTGAGCTATATGATGATCAAGTGATTGTTCTGCTCCTTCTGCCATCATTTTGAGACTGAGGACCACAGGAGGCCAGACACATTAGCAAGCTGACAGACTCTATCAATTAGTGCAGTAGTTTCAGCCCATGTAACAGATACCTTCTCCTAGACTGTAGCATTGGCAAACTTTAATATGTGTCAGAGATTCCTCACTCAGAAGACCAGTCAGTGTGTGCTGTCCCTGGCCCTCTCTGCAGGACTTCTTTCACTTCTTTTCAAGATGACCTCTTTGTTATGAGTCCATAGGGTCTTAGTGGGGCTCTTGATGCATCTCACAGTTTTCTTTTTCTTCTGAGAAAGCCAGTGTCCCCAAGCAGACTAAAGCTGATTTCCTTTGCATGGCAGAGCACATGCTCAGTCAATAAGCAACACACTTCTTCTCTGAGCACCAGCCAACTCATAAACCAGTCCCTGGGAGCTTCGTCTGCTTCTTTTCCTTCTGAAGCAGTCAGAGAGGATGAGTGTTCACAACCCTGCTGACTGCACACCCAGCAGCACAGGAGCACAGCTCTGGCTGAGGCAGCCTGTGTGACTCAGCTGTCCCTGCAAATGTGACAACCTTTGTTAGGAAGAAAACCTAGGGGTTTGGTACCAAAATAAACTCAACCCTGAGTGCAGCTGAACTGCCTGACATTATCAGACAGGCTGTGTCATGCAGTTCCAGCTCTCCTCTCCCAAGCTTTTTCTTGTCTAGCTTAACACCCCTGAAACCTTCTGGCCAGCATATTCCCAGGTATGAACAGAGAAGTCTGAGCTGTGCTTTATCTTTTTCTCCTGAAAAATGTCCTAGTTTGAACTTTCCAGCCAGTTATTCCAAGCTGTGGTAGCATTAATCAAACTAATGATATCTGGTTATCTGCAGGAAAATCAATATTATATGGCACAAAAAAGAACCCCACAATTAATAGTGTACTGTACAGTTCTGTGTTCCTGTGCCAGTCTGAACATATTATAAATTACTTATCTTTTTTTTCTTTTTTCTTTTTTTTTTTTTTTTTGTGTCTACTGCCTGGAGGAGAATGTGGTGTAACGAGGGTTATTGGAACCCTGCAGCTGTCCAAGGATAAGATAGCTTAGCTGTTGGCTTTACAGCGTTACTCATGCAAGGTTATTATGGTCATGGATGCCAATGACAGCCTCGGGTCCCTGTTCTGCCCAGACACTTTGTGCAAACTGTATTGAAATAACAACTCCTAGGATAAAGCCCCGGAGAAAAGAGATGGCAGAACTAAATGAAACCACAGTGACCTGTGGTTTGGGGGACTCCAAATCAGCTGCATCAAGAAAGGGAACATCCATCACCTCAGTCTGCTCTATTCCTTTAGAAAGAAAAAGAAAGCATGGGGCTCTTCTCCAAACAATGCTGTGGTCAGGAACTGATTTATCTTAAATCTGTCTTCAATGACTGCTGCTGGGTTTTATGATGGCTCTTCAGCCATCCAGCAGCAATAAGAATAATTTAGTGACCAAAAATTGTCTTTGTGTCCCAGTTAGGGCTGTTACCTGTGAGTTTTGAGTCAATTGCTGAGGCCATGATTTAATACTTTTACTGTACAGCCAAGAAAAAATGCTGTTTGATACGAGATGTCCCTTCCCCATCTTTTCCAGCAAAGGCATTGTTGGCCAACTAAGACAAAGATGCTAAAAGTTGGCTAAACCCAAGATCAGCATACTGGATAAGAAGACACTGAACTGTTCTTAATCAGACACTTTAATTCAGGATGCTTTGTAAAGGAGGCTCATTGCTGATAACAGAGACTCTGCAGTGACTTCAGTGACACATCCAGACTTTTTTCTCCTCCTCTTTCTAGTTTCACTGGTGTCTTGGGAACAAGGACACAGTATGATAGAATCGTGATGTCCTTTTCCACTGCAGTGATGTTTTCCTCTGTTTGCTCTGGGCTCCCTCCAGGGGCCCTCAGAGGGGTGTCTTCAACCTGTTTACTTGGGTCAAACAGACCAACCCTTGGTGCTGTGACCCAGAGGTGTTTGAGCAGTGGTGGGACACATACCTGCTCAGAGCAGGCAGAGAAAGCCCCACTGCTGCAGCTTATGTTCAGAGTCACAAGAACCTTTCCCACTTCCCCTTTCTGCTGGGAAAGGCCTTTGGTGAAGATGGGATATGCTGTGGTTTTAAGACCAGCTGGAAATTAGGCACCACGTACCCACTTGCACAATCCCCCCTCTCTTCTCCCCACCCACCCTGGTAGAATAGGGAGGAGAATTAAAGTGAAACTTGTATGTTGAGATAAAAGCTGTTAAATTATTGAAAAGAAAGTAAAATACAGCAATAATGGTAAATGATAATGATAATGATAAAAAAAAGGGAAAAAACAAGTGATGCATAATGCTATTGCTTACTACACACTGACCAATGCAAGAAGAGATTCCTGAGCTCCGACTGGGCACTCTTCCAGGAAACTTCCCTAGTTTATATACTGGGCATGACATTCAGTGGTGTGGAATATCCTTTTGGTCAGTTCAGGTCACCTGTCCCAGCTATGCTCCCTCCCAGTGCCTTTTGTGAACCTCCTCGCTGGCAGAGCCTAGTCCATGAGACAAGGAAAAAACCAAAGTCCTTGACTTAGGATAAACACAACTTAGCAAAAACCAAAACATCAGTGTGTTATCAACACCATTCTCATTCTGACTCCAAAACACAGCACTGTAACAGCTACTGAGAAGAAATTATCTCTGCCCTAGCTGAAACCAGGACAGGGTGACAGCTGGAGGAAGTGTCCTCTGCAAACACATGGATCAAGGGACTAGAACAGGTGGCATCCAGACCCCTGCTACATCTGGACCCACCACTGTTCACAGTGTGTCTAAGGGGAGAGGCAGGAGAACAGAGAAGCAAGTCCTGCAGACTGCTTTAGGAGGCAGCTCTGCTTCCCTGTTCAGGTCCTCTGCTTCCCTTGTCATGTGGTTTGCATTTGTCTCTTTTTTTTTTTTTCATGTGGAAATACTGCTTTTAAAGCCATCAGCAGGGATGAGCGTAGCAGCCATGACATCATTGCCAGCGTGCTTCTCCCACCTGCAACTTGGCAGCTTTTGACAAAGTGGGAAATCCCAGGGGGACTCTTGCATCTTTGGCAGGTTTGTTCTTCTCTTGCTTGCAGGAAGTCTCAGTAAACAGCAGGTGAAGGTGTCAGGAAAGAGGAAGCAGTAGAAGGACTTGGAAAAAGAGGTAAGTTAATTAAAAAGAGGCAGCATCAATTACTGTGACATTTAATATCATTTTTTTCCTTTTAATAGAGAGCACACAGCTTCCTTTGGGGAAATCTGCTATCAGCTTGGAGCCAAACGCCCAACAAACAAGAACTAGCACAAGCCCTCTGCAAGTCCATTATGCCACATGAAATTATCCCTGCTGTGGACCTGGCCTTGTCAGTGCTTCTCAGCTCTGTGGCTGCCTTGGCACACCCCTCTGAAAGCACAACCCAGACACCTTCCAACTTCGTTAGAAAAGTTTATTGCTTACTATAAGATTCTTTGGTTTTATTCGAATCTTCATTAGAGCTTGTCATAGAAAGGCTATGAGTTAATTAAAAGAAAACCCAAACAGAAATAAGGAAAAAGCTTTCCTGCTACTGATTCTACTAATGAGATCTGAGCAGGTAAATAAGAGACGAAGCAAAGCAAAGGACTTGGGATGTACGTGCACTGCACTGCAGCCAGGAGCAGTGTTTGGAGCAGGGGTAGAAATACTCCCACTGACCTGCCTCTGGCTGTGCCAAAGAAGCAGTGCAGGTTCAGTCATGACCCCTTGGGTACCTCCAGGGCCACAGGGACTTCAGCAGCTACGTCACATTGTAATTCAGCCTGTTTGTTCCCTGTTGGCAAGTTCCTGACCAAAAACTTGTGTAGAGATGTCTGTACACACTGTCACCACCCTTCTGAGTGCAGGGTCTTCAGATAACTGTGACCAACCGGGTGTCCAAGTCACGAAAGGGTGGTCCCACACTCTCACATTTAGCACTCAAGTTGTCCATCCTTTGTCCACTTTGAGAGTGCTGCATTCAGATGGATTCGTTTAGAAAGATATGTTTTAGTCTGTTTGCAAACTAAGAAGGAAACTAAGAAGGAAATAATTTTGATTCTTCTTGAAGCTCTTTGCTGCCTGCACTGGGGCATTGTGTCTGGCTCAAAGCTCTCATTGGCCAGTCAGTAACAAAATAATTTGTATGGATGGCAGAATTGCAGATGATCTCCTGGGCATTTATTAATTCTGCATTTCCACTTCTAAATAGGCCAAGAAGCGTTTCCTCCTCTTCATTTTCCACCTAAACGCTTCAGCTGCTGGAATGAGAGGTCAAACTAGAAGCATTTGTACCCAGCTGTGGGCAGCTCTCTCTTGCCCACATGCTGTTCTTCCCTGTCATCCCAGGAGATGAACATTGTGTGGCATCCTTGGCCATTAGCAAAACCTTGCCAAGGAGATTTCCCAGGGAGAATCGACAAATTCAGCTGTCACTTTCTCACAGCATCTGCAGCAAGAGCTCTGGATAAGAAGAGATATTTTTAGCCTGGAGGTACTTGGCCAACTGGCATGGGGCTGTCCCTGTTGCCTGAGGATATAAAAAGGAAAGTAGAGGTCCAGAGTTCCCAGTACCATCTGTATTTTGGAAACTGTTTGCAGCTGATGTCCTCTGCAAGGAAAGGGTGTTCTTTCCTTGTGAGCCAATGTCATGTCAGTCAAAACTGCCTGTTCTGAAAATTCATGCACTGTGCTCAGTGAAGGTGTTCTGAGCCTTTCTAAGGGGTAAAATATGTATCAAATAATATCCCACAGTACCCCAGGGAAATGGAGGAGAATGGAGATGCCCTGGTATGCATTCTATTAGGTGTGCCTGGCATGCCCAGTCGTAGTATAGAGCCAGTCCTTGGATTCTTCTTTGCGTTTGGCTGCTTATTATTATCTTGAAGGAGAAATGCTCTAAGTGGCTCAGGGAGTCAGAGACAACCACTGCAGCCATCATCAGCTCCAAATCAATAATGGATACCATCCAGAGATGCTTCAGGATGAGAGGTATTTCACTTTCAGAAAACCGATTCTTGAAGTGAAGCAGCTGGCACTGTTAAAAAGACAATGGAACAGCAGAGTGGGGTAAAATGTATTAAGAATGTTCGTCAAAAACGTTATTAGTCACTTCATTAGGAGAAGAAAATAAAAGGCCAGCTTCTTAACTGAAACTGATGAGTCAAACTTGCATTCTAACATAGGGCCTGTGCATAAAATTTCCAGCTATAAAGGTCTCCCCTGCCCCAAGTCGAGGGCCCAGTTTAACAAGTGAACTTTTGAAGATGCCACCGTAGATGGTCCCAGTGCTCACTCTCGCACACTCAGGTACACTGAGCATTGACCACATCCAAGAAAGAAGACTTTTCTGCCTTTTGCTGAGTTAATTTGAACCCACAGCATCCCTGGCTGTGGGTGCAGACACAATGGCACAGGGAAGGAGGGTGAAGAGCCAGGACAGACTGAGCCAGTTTAAGCTATTCTGCTCCCAGATAGGTCCTTCACTTCTTGCACCTGTCCAGTCCTGAGCTGTGCCACTGGTACCTCCTTCTAAAACTTCAATAACCAATGCTTAAGCTACAGTGCAGCTGTAAGGAACACATGCAGACTAGAGTTAAAATGTGGGTTTCATTCAGTTATGTGCCAATTAATTGCTAGGCAAGGACTATGTTTATGTACACACAACAGGACAATGAGCTGCACCTCACTGGTCACTCTTTGCATTTATGTGTCCTGGTTGTGTGGAAGTTTTTTACTGTATATGTAAGAATTAAGGCTTTATCTCCATGAAAGCAGCAGCTCATCCAGTGAGTGCACCACAAGGGGCTGATCCAGTGGCTTTGCATCTGCCTGACTTAGAGAGGAGATCCAGGGACAGGCCCTGGCTGGGTCTCCTCAGGCTGTCATGGCAGGAACAGCCTTTCTGTCAAATGGGATAATATTGCCTCCTTTGAATAGGAAAAAGCTTTGCCACAGTTAGCAATGCTGGGTCAGCTGCTCTTGCTCTTGGGAGCCTAAGGAAAAATTACTGTACACAAACAGCTCCAATAACTACTTTTGTAGATTCAGTAAACAGAGTGGTTAAAAATTATACCCTCAGTGAGTATCCAGCAGTGTACCATTTTAAGATTGGAAATGAGTTCTGGATTGTCTGAGTAAAAACAGCTTTTAACAAACAGGATGGAGTCTAATGAGAGATCAATGTCTATTGTGGGAGAATTATCCGCCTCCCCAGGAAGCCGAAGGAGACATTTGCCACTGTGGGGAGTGCTGAGATTTGGGAAACAGGCAGGGGAAAAGAAACAGGCTTGATTCTTGGTCATCAGAACCACACTGCAGCCCAACAGGAAACTGACTCCAAGACCAAACCTATTTCAGGGCCCGATTTCAGCATTCAGCCATCCTACAGGATCTTTAATAAAATGTACAGTGCATATTAACATAAAAGCTAATAAAACACAATGAAATTCCCTCCTGAGGGAGTCTTCAGGAGCCTCCCTTGGCAGGCCTGAGGCAGAGCAGTCATGTCAGTGAGAGACATGCCCTGCATATGCAGAGCTCTGCATGTGGCAGAGCAGCTGTAAAAGGGTGACAGAAGAGGAGGAGAAGTCCAAAGTTAAGGAGTTTGTGACCCCACTGCAGTACTGCAAGCTCCAGGTATATAAAGCTAGATGTTTGCAAAAAAAGACTGCTTCTCCTAACTACATTCATCAAAGCAAGACAGGTGGAATTTGGAAGGCTCCAACTTGATCATTGGATCTTTCTAAATGAAGGAACTGAAGCTTTGCAAGTAGAGTGTCTAAGTGCACCACACCTTGTATCAACATTGGGGAAAGATTCTGTAGAGAATCATCAGAGTTTCCAGCTGTGCAGGCAGCTGTAAATTACAGCCAAAGGCCAAATTTGCTATTGACTTAACTGGCCATTGGGTGAGATCACCAATTCCACCGATGAGTTATCGTGGTTAATTCTTCTGGTTATGAAGTTTCATCTTCTTAGGCATCTACAAAGAAATAAGCAATATAACCTTTGTCACAGTGACTAGCCAGTCAGTGAATAGGAAATACATGGGGAATAAATCTGCAATGAACTCTTTATGGGAGGGGAAGGGCACTGAAAGTGCTCGTGTGTGCAGAGGGTGATTGAGAGGGAAGCATGCACCCTTCTTCAAACCTTCTCTTGAATAACATACTTCACACAAGCAATCACGAAAACTTTTACACTTGGCTGGGAAAATTCCTGCACATGGTGACCTGTTCAGCACACATTGCAGGAATATAAAGGCAGAAGATTAAAATTCTTGTACAGCTTTAGGCTTGCCTTCCTCTAGGCTTGGCCTCTCTGCACCATCCTGGTTTACAAGCCCACCAGGGACAGCTAGGTTAATTGTTTTACAAATCAATTTTGGTGGGCTCAAGAAGCTTAATTTTACTTTAATCAGAGAATCATGTTTTGCCAGTGGAAAGAAAACAGGGAGACAGATTCAGTGGCTTCTTAAAGTATTTTCCAGCTCTGCCATCAAAGATTTGTCTGACCTGTCATATAGTCTTTGCCTCAAACTTTTAGCACTACTCATGGGTCCAGAGGATCAGAGCACAAGCTACTTCCCGCCTTTGGAAGAGGTGCTACAGAGGAAGCAGGGCATGATCCAAAGTATAATCAGAGCAGTGCTGTTTAACCAGCTAAAAAGGGAGTTTGGTCTGGATTTTCTCTTCTCACTGGGGCTACAGGACATCAAGTTCTGCGTAAGAGATTTTGCCTACCACATGCCTTCTGAGGAAGCAGCAGTGGGGATGCGTGGATACAAAGAGTGGCAGCAGCTTGTACTCTTCCTGCAGGGTCACTTTGGTGTTCTGATTATCCATCTAAGTGCTTCCATGCCTTTCAGAAGAATAGCAGCCCAGCCATTTCTACCCAGATGAGTGACAAGGGAATGCATCACCATCACCTGCATCACCTGCTCATGTTCCTTGAGTAGTTCTGGTCTATGAAGTGTTGGTAATGCTGTACTCGCCTCCTTAACACTTTTCTTTCCAACCCCCTGCATTAAGTGTATATTCAATTATGTTGGAAGAAAATCTCATTTTGAAACTGGAAACCTCCCCATGCACAGCTTCTCTGCTGCTGACCTTCTTCAAAGTCATGAAGACAGTCTGTGTCCTTTAGGGATTTCTCCTCATCTGGAATTAATAACTTGCTTCCCAGAATAATCATATCTCTTGCTACTCATCATCTATTTCCTAAAAACGTCAGTCCACCCAGGTTTGGAGCCTTGTCCTAGGTTTGGAGCACCCACTGTGAAAGCCTTTTTGTCTCACAGCTGGCACCACTTCCAGCAGGAGATCACACTAAGGACTTCCTGAGATCACTTCCAGCTTGTGGTTTTCTCAAATTCCACGATGCTGTGCTTTATCTAGGAAAACCCAAATGGAGCATGTGATATATGGGAGGGAGTCTAGCAGCTGCCTGCTAAACTCCGCCTAATAGTTCCCTGCAGATCCCTTTAGCCTCTCACCACATCTCAGTGGTGAGTTAACTCAGATTTGCCAGGATGGCAACCAGCTCCAGTGTGGGAATGAGCCTGACTGAGTGAAAGTCTAACGGGGAAAGAGAATTAATAACCCCATCTGGACCCCAGTGCTGTATCACTTCCCTGGCCTGAGCCGTGGTGTTGCCCAGTGCAGGCTGTGCACCTCCTCCCTCCCAACAAACCCAAGGAATCTCTCGGATGGAGCAACGCTGTGCATTCCACCATGCAGGTGATGGCTGGAGGTGAATCACCTAATCAGTGGCCAAGGTTGCCTTGGCTGGGTCAAGGCGACTCTCCCAAGGCTGCAGCAGGGAATCAGGAATTGGCAGCTGACACGGGAAGGACGCAGCCCTGTGTCAGGGTCCCACTGTCCCCAGGGCTCTCCCAGAAGCCAGGCAGCAGTCCACATGTTCAAGGGCAAGCAGGGGCTAGGATTGCTCATAGTTTCAGTGACAAGTAGGAGCTTCTTGAACCTCTTTTCCCAACTCTGTGCATTCACACACATTATTTATAGCCCCGTTTCTTTCCTAGGGCTATCCACAAAACAGAACTGTCAGATTTTCATGCTGTCAGGAGGGAACTCAGCATCCTATTTTGGACTAAAGCATATATTAGCATCTAAGCCTGAAATCTTTGACACTTGATTCGTCATGGCTGACTTTCCTACATCCTGAAAACTTCTAATTCAGGCCTCCAGGAGGAATCCACCCTGTGAGTTTTCCCCACAATGGACTGCAGTCACTTTATACCCCTATTGCATCTCTGCAAGAGGTGCAGACTGTTGTTTTCCATGGAATTCATGGGGTACCTTCCATATAAATCATGATGGAGGCATTATTTTGCACAACAAACTCATACACTCTTCACCTGGAGTTTTTGAGTTGGAGTTTGTTGTTTTTTTGGCATTTTTTTAGTAAGATTTAGGCCATAAACTGCAAAGCAACACGAAAGATCAAAATTTGTCGTTTCTCACATAATGGGGAAAAAAGAATGCAATGAAATCATAATTTAATCTCCTGTAAACAACTTTGTGGATAAATGCAATGAGATGTGTCCTGCATATGAATACTGCCAGGCAGCCATTTATAGATCTTAAGCTTGTATTGATCTGTGCATCCATAAAAGCTCTTATTCGTCAGGCATAAGGGAACAGACTCAGTATGCATGACCACACATGCCAATGTCAATGGAGCTATAAAGCTGCACCCTCGGAAAAATAAATTGTAAGTCAGATTTTAGTTCAAAAGAATGGAAATCTGTGACATTAAGAATTAAAAATCAAAGTCTTCTGACCCAGATTAACTTTCTTTGCTCAATCACCCGTACATAACATGCTCTAAATCAGCTCCTGGAGATGTCCTTTTGCATGTTTTTCATGATTAATTGAATTAGCAATTGATTTGTATAATAGGACTCACTTAGAAATAAAGACACACCAAACTGACAGCATGCACACCATTCAGGTAGCAACAGATCACAGGTCCTACAGTTAATCTCATCCCAGGCCTCCGGGGCAATGCAGATTTGCTGTCTCCTCTCCAGAGCACAGACTCTGAGAGTGCCTGTGCATGCTCTGTGTGTGTGCAAACCAAACAAACATGAGCACACATGCCCTGCAAATGCACAAAGAGCTTCAGTCATTGCAGGGGCGATTCTTTCTGTGCCTGATTTATAGATGCTCTGCTGAGCCCTGTCTTGGGGGTTGTCAGGCTTGGAAAAAAGGTGCAGGGCTTAGAGAAAACAGCTAAAGATGGGTTCCTTTGAAGTCAGACAGGAACAGGGGAAAGCATCTCAATTATTTAAGATTGGGGGTAGGTGTTTAGTGATCCCTGGCCTAGGGTTAGAGTAGGAATTCACATTGTTCTGGGTTTGGATCACATTTTAGTCTTTACTAGCAAGATTTAAGATTGAGGCCCATAGGTTTGTCTGGAGAGAGCTGAAAAGGAGGACTTGGTGGGATAAAGATCATGCAGGGTTAAGTGGGGTTCTCCACAGTCAAAGTGGGTGAGTGCTGAGACATTCAGAGGGGGATAAAGAAGAATGAATGTGACAGGATCCCCCACAGACCCATGTTTGGAGTTAATGATCAGGAGTGCAGAGGCAGCCAGGACGAGGTCAGGGCAGCTGCGCGCACCTTGCTATTCAGGCCACAGATTTGGCTTGTAGGGTCTCCAGAAGGGGACAAAGCTGAAGATTAGATGTTTGCCTGAGCTAAAGTCAAGGAATGGCTGAGTGAGATCTTGGGATTAGCTTTTTACACAAGGGACAAAGCCTTGCTGGCTGCACCATGACCCAGCACACGACAGGTAGCTCACAGCTGGGTGCATGAAGGATGTCCAGTACCATGTGGCAGCCCACATTTTCCAGTTTCCAGCAGACACCAGCAGTCTCCCAGCCCCTTTCCCAGGATGATTCTGGTCTTACCAGCAATGTGAATCCTTCCAAGGTGCTAAAATCTGTCACAAGTGCCCTAGGCTGCCAGAGAAGGAGGGTGGCTAACAGCAGTGGGAAGGGATGACCTTTCCTTGGCCCAATTATTTTGATATTTAAAATGTGGATCCAGAAATAAGAGTTCATCATTTTCTTTGCCTGAGATCACTATGCAATGAGAAATGGGCTATACTGTGAATTATTATAAACTGGCACAAGACCGAGACTGCTCTTTTCTTTTCTCCTTTCTTTTGCTTTCCCGAGAAGCACTCCCATTCATGTATTGAAGCAGCAGCTTTTCATGAGAAAATAACATTTTTATGCCTGTCAAAATTTCCTTTCATTTATGCCAAGAAGTCACAACTGATGCCATGTCTCCTTTTCTCCTGGGTGTGAATCCCTTTCCCAGCACCAGTTAAGTGGAGGGAAGAGTGAACTTTATCTTTCCTGTCAGCTTGGCTAGACATTACTGGGAACGGGAGCAGGCAAGATCCCATTTTCTTCCCTGTCATTTTAACCCTGAAAATCCTGATGCTTGAATGGGTATTGTTTAATCCCAGGCTAAGCAATGGCCATTTCCAGGGAATGCAGGGTTGTTTCCCCTTCCACATTTAGGAAAAGCAGTTCTGATTTGTTCAAAATAATGTCCTCATGTGTAAGAAGAATGGGGTTTATATGCCACTGAAATATTTTCAAATCCACTTAAAAAATACCTCTCCCCCAATTTCTTGGGCAGATTCTTTGGACTGCAGTTTTTAGGAGGCAGGCAGAGCTTTACTGACGTAAAGACCCTGGGATTTGGCTCGTCGGTCATCAATCTGCATAAACATGCAGCAGCTATGTGGTCATTACCATAGTAATTCCCCCCCTTTATAATTTCTCTGCTATACAGGCTGGGGGAAAGAGAATCATTTTGTTCTCTGCAGCTACATCATGACATTAAAGCAGTGTCCCTGCTGGCCTCGGGTCCTGCTTGAATGGAGCTGCTCAAGAAAGTTGTGTAGTGCTTTGTTTTGCTCGAAGACGCTGATATGCAGAAATGAAAACTGGCTTTGTGGGAAATGGTCAGTTTTGATGCATTTTTCAGCTTTTTTATTCTCCCCCTCCCTTTTTTTCCCCTTTACAGAAGGGAGTTTTGAAATAGTGAATTAGCAGCAGCATATTAAAACAAAAAATATGCTGGTTGCTCTTTCTGTCTAGAAAATTAATTACTCTTGTGAGACTAAAGTTATTTTAAAACTAGGGATGCTTCGAGTTAAAGGGAATTATTTCTTAGATGAGTACTGACTTTTCAGATTTTCATTTCTCATATATGTTTTGCTTTCGATGCTTTTACCCTCTTTAGGACTGGATTAGTTTTTAATTAAAAAAAAAAAAGAAACTTGCAGGGTGGGGAAATTATGTCCCTCTCATCAAGACCCCACAGTGGATGTTTCAGTGCACACAACAAATGTTACAAAGAGAGTCACTGTTCTTGTCTGTTCCTGGGGGACCTGGTACTAGTTTCTTATTGTTTTCATCTCTTTGGAAGACATGTAATCTAGACTAAAAAAAAAATTTTGTTTTTTATGTTCAGGAAAAGGGGGAAAAAAAACCTCTGAAACCCACAAACTCAGGTTTGATTCATCTCTCAGCATTATTTTTATTTTTGGTCTATTGAACAAGGAGTGAAGTTTAAATCAAGTGCTGTGATCTGATGCCAGCTACTGTTATGGGGCTGTAGAGGCTGTGTTAGAGAGTTCAGCAGTCACTGGGAAGACACTAACTCTGCGGTTATTATTTTTGCAGGTATGGTCTGGGCAGAAAGAAAAACATGGATTTACAATCGATCTCCTCGAAAGAAGTAGTAAAATAACATCCGTGCACCTTCAAGCTGAAGACTAACAGAATATCAATAACTGACATTGTACCAGCTCTGAGCCAAATTCATCTCCCACAGACCAACTGTGGCCAAATCCATACCAGCACCACTTTTGGTCTGAACAGACCTCAGTCAGGGGACAATAAATCTGAATTTTCCCAAGCAGAACTGAGACAAAAATGATAAAAAAATCAGCAGCAAACATCAGGATCTTGGTTGAAGTTCAAGGCTGTTTGGAACACCTCTGTGCTCTCAACCTGAGAAATCCTGCAATATTTCTAGCAAGGCTTTTTTTTTGTGGTCTCCCCACACACACGTGCACACCCTCTCTCAGCCGGAGAGCACTCCCTGTGGGAGAGTCCGGGCTGGCAAAACTTCCCCACAAAAATACTCCAGCTCACATCTTTGCTACAGGCTACACAAACAGCAGGTGAAAACATCGCTGTGCTGCAGAGATCTTCCTACCAGCTGGCAGGCAATTTGCAGAGGGATTAACTCTTCAGGGCTCAGCAAGAATTCTGTCTTTCCTCAGGTGTTTTGTGTTTTCAGGGCCAGTCTGAGATAAAGGCTAAAAAAAAAAGAGCATTGGTTGGGGGTTTTTAGTAGGCACAACATATTTAAGAGGTTGAAGAGTGTTTTTAGAGTTAGGCTTTTTAGAATTAGGCTCCAGAAAATGCTGTAAAATCCTCCCCTGGATATAGGCAGCCAGGATAATTGCTTCGGTAACTCATTCCAGTATGGCTTTACTGGAGCAACTGGTTCCAGCTCTTACAGCCTTATGCAGGAGCTGATTTTTGGCCGTGGGCAGAACCAGGCCACCAGAAAGGCTTTGCACAAGTGCTCTACTGTGTTACAGAAATGCCCTATCCCTATCCTGACCTGGCCCCAATTTTCAGTTTAGCAGAGGTACCAGGATCACAACAAAAGGCAGCTGCAATATCCCAGCCCTGGAAATGGGGTCTGCTCTTCTCACCTGATGGAGCAAAAGGGGAAAGAGGAGTGTGATCTGGGAAGGTGCTGGGAAACTCTTGCATCTTGACAAAAAACGTGCCTCAACTGTTTTGATCCTCTGGATAGTCCACAGTTTCTGGGATTTTCTCTGCTTTTAAACTAACCTTTGGTGATAACAGGGAAAACACAGTAATTGTGTGGGATCTGTTGTTCTTAGTTTTGCTGGCAACCTGCCTTGCCTTAATGTGCCCACCCTGCCTCACAAGCCAACGTCACACAAACCCCTGGAAGAAGTCAGCGCCAAATAATGCCTGTCAAATGTTGTTCCCCCATGAAGTTTAGGCTCAGGTTTGGAAACTGGTTTTCGTCTGTTTGAAAGTAGGTTTTCATCTGTTGAAACCTTAGAGTCAGCACCAGCAGAAAAGATCTCAAAAATTATAATGGGGCTCAGAGAAGTCAAGAGTGGAGGTTATATTTAATTTGGCTGCTTAGCATAAAGCCAAACCTTTTGCAAATTCTATAAAGGTATCTTTCTTTTCCTTTTTTTTTTTCCCCCTCGGAGAGGTTGTGTCCCAGCCATCAGGAGTGAGGAGATTAATGCACGTTCAACTCAAGCATCATGGGGTGCATGTCAGACCAGGGCAGCCCTGTGGTGGTGGGACTCAGGGCTAATTAAAGCCCAACAATGTGTCCCCAATTCATACCGACACTAGAAACAGTGGCTGATAGGGAAATTCAGGCACAGCAGCTGCTCTTTTCACAGCAGTACAATAACTATCTCTTTAATGAGAAGGGGTGTGGGGGAGGGATGCAGCCCAAATAACAGCACCTGCCTGCTTATGCCACACCAAAAATCACAACAGCTAATCCTCCTTGCCTGTCATGTTAATTGTTGCGAAGCTCCTTTTGATATCAAACTGTTTGTCCTTTGACTGAAATAAATCAGGCCTTAAGCACCACATTTATCTCGCTATGATACAGGAGCAGAGGTGAGCACTGTGGGGAGATTTATACAATGGGAGCAACGTACAGCACGCCAGGGTGATATTTATGGGCTCAGGATCTTTTCATCAGGAAAAGCAGTCTGTTGACATTGTTCACTACAAAGGAGAAGTTCAAATGCTGTATATTACACTACAGCCCTAATACAGCATTTGACATGAGCAGGAGGTAAACAAAGCAAGAGAGGGGGGGAAAATGCCTGGCTGGCTTTCACATGCAGTGGTGTTTCCAGCTGGTTCAGCAGGATATTTAAGACTTGTACACAACTATGGGGCCCAGTAGCTTCGTTCAGACTGTTTGTGCGTTCGATGCTGGTGGGTATTTAATGGCATTTGCTGATGCTGGTTTGCATTACGGAAATGCCCTTCTGCAGAGCCCATGGAGTGCACAGACACAGCTCTCCTGGCACAGAGAGAAAGGTAAACTCACAAGGGCTGAAGGCACCCTGTCCCCTTACCCTTCCCACCTGTTAGCCACCATGGCAAACCCACGGGGCAAGATACTGGGAGAAGATGCTCAGAGAAAGGTGCATGGAAAAGTCTTCCAGGCTTCTAGTGCAGGGAATCTCGAGGGTGGGGACTGGAAAAATGCATCTTGAGTATGTCTTACAGGCATGTTGTGTCACACAGAGCATCATCTTTTCCTGAGGATGACTAAAAACTCTTTTGGAGATCCCAGATGAAGGGCTGAACTCACCTCACACAGGGGTTTGGGTATTTTCCTGTTTATTTGTTCTGCTAGGTCTCAGTTTCTTGTGTTGGGGTCCTTCATCCCCCATGCAATTCTTTCCACATAAAAGTCAAAACCTAAGGCATCACACAGAGGTCCTGTGCTAATTGTTCCTGAGAGCTTGTAAGGATGTCTCTGAAAGGAGAACCTGGATCCACATAGGCAAAAGAGGAGATTATTTGCTGCAATTCCTCTTTGCCTGCAGGGACTGCAGGCACAGCAGGCACAAACCTGCCTGAGCTTCACTAAGCGCCAGTAAATGCTATTCAAAATTTTCCTATATTCTTTGGTGGAGGAAAAAAAAAACCAGATAGCCTACAGTGACAGCATCATCCACAATCCAAGAAAATCCCGTTAATCTTTCACACCTCCTAAGAAACACCTGTCCTCTATTTTTACTGCTCATGTTACTAATGGAAACCAAGCAGTTTAACTTTGTTTGCGAAAACGTGCTGCTCTGGAGAGGTGTTGCCAGAAAAAAAAAAATATCTGTGAGGGAGAAACAGAAAAAACAGCAAGTCCCATTCATATCTGTTGGTGTTACTGGGAGAAAGAACTTGGGGCCTTTTGATGGGACAAGTCCAAGAGCAGTGTAGAAGGGTTTTACATAGTTTCATTTGTTGGGGGTGAAAGAGGATTAAATGAGGCTCCCTGGTCTCTTCAGTGTGGAGGTCTCTCTTTCTCCAGAGAATGGCTTGTGGGTTTCAGCGGGCTCTTCCATGACCTCCCCAGATATGGCCAGTGGTGGGGAGAACCTACTGCCTCCCAGAAAGAGGGATCTGAACTCCCACTCCTGTGCTGCTTTTTAGAGCAATGCAAAATGAAGAGCAAGAAATGTGTCTTCACACAGACCTTAAGCAGGTTCCCAGGCACAAAAATCCCTTTATTCTCTATGGCAGTGCAAATACTGCCTAAAAAAATATCAAACCAAGTGCTCTGGGCAGCATCAGATCTCCGTCTCATGTACCCTGTGTGTTTGTCCTGAGATCTTCCACATCCCCATCTCCAGGAAGGAACACACTCTATGGTGAAGCTGGAAAATGTTATCCATTTGCCTCAATTTACAAGGTGCACATAAAACTGTTTGTCCAGACTGAATCTAGTCTTCAGGGGATCCACTGAAATAGACTTTACTATGTGGCAGACAGTTCCAGAGCAAGGCAATAAACAAGGCATATATGTTTAGGGATGATTTCACCCAGTTTAAAGCCAGGGACTTCCTTCTGTTCTTTGAGGTTGGTTGTTTGAGATCTTTGTGCTCTTGGTTCTGGCTCTTCTCCTGAGCCTGGGCATCAGGGTTCCCTCAGCCTGGTTCCTGACAAGAGCAACAGGATTGTGAGCAAAGTCAATGCTTCACTTATTTATATGTCTGCCAGCCAGTTCCCTCTTCCTAATAAATCCTGAAACCCAGGATTTTAATCAGATCTCCCAGAGCAGCAGAGGTCCCGGTGATTTTACACTCCATTTCTCTTGAAAATAAGCAGCCACTGCAGGAGAGGAGAACCCGTTAGCACCATCACCAAAGGGGAGTATGAGCCATGAGCTTAATTAGACACAGGGGAATCTGTAGCAGCGAACATGTCCCAACAGCTGGAAAACCTTCACTCGTGGCTTGTAGCCTTATTAGACAGCAGAGAGTCCATGGAGGAGGCAGACACGCATAAATGAGCAGGATGCTGTTGTGTTCTGCTCATGAAACTGCTTGTTCTGCAGCCCAGCCCAGATGCCTTCAGCATTGCATAAAATTAAGGTCATGGATTAAAAGTACATGTATTTTTAAATTATTTAAAAATTATGATTTTAAAAATCATCATAATATGCCATAAAAACGTGCCCATCTTTTACCGAGAGCATTTGTTGTGCCCTGTGTGTGGCACGAGGTGATGTGCACCATTACTGACCACAAACACCAGACTTAACACGCAGGTCCCACACCTGACGCCAGGTGTCCTTGGAACACCTTTTGCTGCAGGCAGGGAAAATAACTCCGGAGAGACACCTCTCCCTGATGGCTGTAGGCATCTGGGTTTCACCTCCAGCCAAAGCAGCTCCTCATACAGGGCTGGGAAGTTTGTTACAAACAGGGCTGCACCATCGGTAATGGAGCCCAGCCTGTTCCAGGGCAGATTCTCACCTCAGTGCATGGCACTGCAAGCCTGGAAAGCTGTGGTTTATTCTGCATTAAATTTGCTTGCTTTTGGGGGCTTTCTTTTGTATACAACCTGCATGAGGTTTGGGGACTGTTGTTTTTGCTCTTCTGTTTTTAACAGGTTTTTGCAGCGAAGGACATGGTTTATGTGAGGATTGCTAAGGCTGTGTTCACAGTGCTAGGGAGTTTGAATTTTTATTTCTTAATTATGTTCTTTCTGGCTGCTGGACTTCCTGGCTCCGTTATTGGCTTTCTGTTGTTGTTCCTGTTAAAACTTACAATTAAGAGCCTTGCTACATGAAAAGAAAACCTGGGCTGGGTCACTGGAACACATCCATCTGTCTGTCCGTGCCCATCTAGGACAGAGTCGCCCATTTGTGTTATTTCTACTCCTTCCTCTTTGAAGGCACCTCTCCACTCCCTCATTAATTTTCGTTCAGTGTCCCCAGCAGGTCTAATCTCTCATTAATATGCAGAAATTCAGCCCCTTCCCCACCCGTCTCCGTGCAGGGCTGTAGGAGCGGTACCTGCAGCCCACCCTCACGCCAGGGGAGCAGGGCTGCTTCGCCTCCCATGTGTCTGCAAAGGTTTCCTCACTGTTTACAAACATGTTAGGTTTGCCCGACAGTCCCTGCTCCGCTTTTCATGTTCTGTGCATGGCAAATAGCACTGATCTGTGCCTTGATCTGTAGTCAGCAAAATCACTTGCTTGCATTTGCTACATCAAAGCAGGGAGGGGAGGGGGGGAGAAGCCATCTGGTGAATTAGCTCTAATAAAAATAAAAGGGGTCTCTTTGCATAATAGAGTATTAGGGGATGATACTGTGGGGTTGTTGGGACAAATGGCTCTAAAGGGTTTTGACAGCTCACAGGCATCTTGGCTTATGTTGCAATATAAACATCATGAAAGCAGAGCTCCATTAGTTGGTGGCAACTTGTCTATTGATTGAAATGAGGCCGTGATTTCTTCCCCATATAAACGTCTCGGTCAGCTGAATCTCATTACAACAATGTGCAAAGCATTTATTCAATACGCTTGTTCATTTCTTCTACTGTTCCTATAAAGTTGCTTTAACATTTCCTCTGTTCATTGCTCACACAAGTTGTTCTGCTGCTTGGGATCTTTTGGTGGCACATAGGGGCTTTTTTAAGATGCGTGAAAGCCAGTCCTTATTTGATACTTGTCTAATTTCTCTTTGCAGGAGAGCAGTTTTCCTGGGGAAGAAGGGGATTGTCCTTGAAGGAAGCAGGACACAAAGGGGCCACAGCCCTACCCCAGTCAGGGGCTAAAATCAGCCCTGTTCACTTGAAAATGGTGGCTTTTAATACCCACATCTTATGGGACAGTCTGGGTAAAAGAAGACTACTTGAGAAGACATAGATGAGGATGACTTGCAGGCAGTAGGATTTTATTTTTAAAGTAGGTACAGTTTGCAGGCAGCTGGCATCATCTCAGATTTCATTTGGAAACTATCTGCTCCAATTTGCTCTACACAGAAAAGAGATTAGGATTCTATTTTTGTTTGATTCTGGTCAGACCTTTCCCTTCCACCATGCACACATCTAGACAAAGATGCACACACGTACACACCTGCCCACATGAGTTAGCCTCTCATTTCAAACGTATTTGAGGGTCAGGCTCTGCTAAAGAGTCAACAGGCATTCATGATTTGGTGGATAAATAGAAGATTGATTGGCTGGAAAAGACTTTCACTGATGGGGAAATGGCTGCAGGTGCCCTGCTGCAGGGAAAGCACACCTGAAAACACAGCTGATGAGTGGTTACAGCAAATCTTGCCGGAGGTGAAGTCCTAATTCTGTTTTCTGCTGAGTTACTCATGCAATGGAAAGTAACTGCAGCCGTGTTCCTTTGCAGGATTTATCTGCTTTTGACTCGTACATGGTAACCCACTGTGCTATGGATCACTGCAGATACAGATCTAAAATGACCTGTGTCCCAGAGATCTCCTCATCCACACAGACAGGATTATAGCTAGGCAAGGAAAAACAGTGAAAAATGTTTACTGCTGGCTGTTGGTGGCAATCCTGGGAAAGCACAGCCAGTGTGGTGTGGCTGGGCTGGTACTCTGTGTGTGGTCACAGTGGGCTTGGTCAGAAGGGACCTCTCAAGGTCTCAGGTCCAACCTCCCACCTGAAACAGGACTGTGGTCAGCACTGGATCAAGTTAGCCATGGCTTCTTCTAGCAGGGCTGTGAAAATCTCCAGGGACAGAGGCTGGAGAAGGCTGTTCCAGGGTTGCAGCATCCTCCTTGAAAAGCATTTTCTCCCTCTGTCCACCCTGAACTTCCCAAACCACAGTCAAGGCCATTGCCCTGTGCTTGAGAACAGCTTGGTTCCTTTGTTGCCATAACCGTGTTTACTGTAGGCTGCTATCTTCTTAGTCCTTAGCCTCCTCTTGGTCAGAAAAACTAAAGTCCAGCTGCCTTTGACCTCCTCATGGGGACTAAGGTCCATCTCCACAGGACCCTCTCAAGCTTCTCTACACCACATGAACCAGGAGACCTGAACTGGGCACAATATTCCACATGAATTCCAAGTAGAGGAGGGAGGAATCTTCTCAGCTGGTGGCCACATTCCAGTTAACATAGCCTGGTACATGGTTTGCCTTATCTGAGATGGCAGCATGTGGCTGGCTGAAGTCTGATGTGGCAACCTCAGTCATTTTTGGCAGAGCTGCTGGCCAGGGGGACGTGTCAGAGCCTGTACCCATGACTGGGGTTATTGCAGCCCTTGTGCAGAGTGTGCACATCTCCTCGTGGACTCCTAGCCTCTCCTCCCTTTGTAGCCACAGATATACATATGAATATGCACATTTGTGTACAGGAGAACAGCTTTATGAGGAATACAAAACCAGCTGGGATCTAGGAAGTAAAATCCAAGGGGATACATGAAACAAAAAGCTGCTGTGGCAACAGCTATTGAGCAACTGAAATTGTCCTCATGAGTGAGAGGACACACTAATTAAACCATCCAGAACTACTACAAAAGAGCTGAGCTATAGAAGTGTTTCCAATACAGAGAGACTTAAAACATCCCAACACCTGTAATTAGGTTTATGTCAACATCCTTTCCCTTAACCTCACCTTGCACATGAGCAGACCTGGCTCCTTGCTCAGTCAAGCTGTAACCATCAGCAGTCCAGGAGCCCTCAGCCTCTCCAGGGCAGTTCAGCTGGTTTTGTACCCAGCATCACACCTGGGCTATTTCCAGCAGCTGCAGCAAAAAAAGAGCAGTAAAAGGCTGCTGGTGGTGTCAGGTCACTGCAGATCAAACGGGAGATGAAGAAAAGCTCCTCCTGCCTCTCTCAACTCCTCCAGGGCTGGGTGCAATAATTTCTGGACAAAGCCTGGTGATTTGGGGCAGTAAAATACCCATGAAGTTTGGAAACCTGAATTCACCAAGTCATTTTGAACTCCCCCTCCTAACAGCCTGCTGCCAAAATTGGGTACATCCCACCTGGGAGCACCTGATGTGTAGCCAGAACAGGCACTGTAGGATGGTGCAGGCTGAAGGACAGCCCTTGATGCTTTAGTCTCACTGTAAATGTTTAGACACTCAAGGCTGTTGCTTTCTGTGTTAATCATCTGTGACCAAGATTGTGCTCTCTTCAAGCTGTGCCTCCCTTTTAAGCAGTGGGCAGGTCAAACATCTGCTCCAAGCAGCTGAATTGCATCATAATGACTTTTTTTTAGCTATGTTTCAAACTTCTAAGTCTCCAGCCTCTTCTTTGTCTCAGTGCTGCTGCTCACCAGTGCTTCCACCAAGGGGCAGATATTGTTTAATCTTGTTTCTCTGGCTTGGGATTACATTAAAAATTTCTAAACAGAGTCAGTCCCTATGTGAGGAAACAGCATTTGGCTCTAATAGGAACCAAGTGTCAGTGTGAGAGCGCTGAAGGAGGGGAAAAGGGGCAGGAAGCACAAAGCAAGTACAGATCTCTCCTTTCCCTCACAATATTGGTAGGGTTTCAAGATTTTTCCAGTTCATATTCTCCTAACGTATAGCACCCAGCAGCTTTTCAAAAGCAAAAAGACACAATCTGCTCCAACAACACCATTTCTAGAAGCACTGAGCATGGGGGGAGGTAATTTCCTTGTGACAGAGCTGTCAGCAAAGCAGCTGTTTGTAACATCACAACTTGGCAAACCTCCTCCTATTTAAGTGCTTTCCCTTTTAGCTTTGCTCTGTACTTCCCAGCTTCAGAGTGCTAGAGTAAAACCTTCCCTGGTGCTGTAGTGTTGTCTTGAATGGGGGTGGAAGGGGAGATGCTGCAGCAGAACAATTATCAGCCACAAGGTAATTTCAAGTGGCCACAGGTCAAGAGCCATGGAGGCGCTTGGCACAAAATCTGGGAGAGACAACTGGGGGATGGTCTGAGGTGGTGATGCGCAAAGGAGCCCAACAGGACTGTCCAACAGTCATGAGGTGGGGTGCCCAGTAAGTTGTAAAACACGTAAGAACTTTATATATTCTGCTAACACCAAGGGCTCATGAGCTGTGGTGTGCCTGGCTGGAAATGGGGATGAGAGGACTGCACATGGAGTGAATCCTGCAGAAACTGGCTGCATAAAGCTGCTGCATTATGGAGACCTGATCTTGCATGATGCTGATCAGGTGGAAATTCAGACAGTAGATGCTGCCATTCTCAACAAGTGTGTTTCGGCAGTGAGTGATTTCTGAACACCACATTGCTGAGAGAACAATCTTAGCATGTTTATTCTATATTTTGCCTTACCAAAATAAAATTCTAAAGGAGCTGGTCCTTCAAAAGGGCCTGAGATGGGGCCTGGGTACAGCTTTAGCAAAGCTTTCCTCCCCCTAGTCTCTGCATCCTAACCTATATCCTCCACAGCCTCTTCACTTTCAGCTCTGGTTTCCAGAAGCAGCACCTTTCTGCCAACCCAGCACTCAGCTGCCCCAGCCAGCTGGGCTCCAGTGCAGCAGGATGCCCAAAAGCAGGACACAGGTGCTGCCCACCTAGTTTGGGATTCACCTCGCCTAACCTGGAGCAAGGCACCCTTGCCTCCCCCTGTAGTTAGCCAAGAGAGACGGGCAGAGGCTGATTCGTCTCGCTCCAGAGCAGATGTCAGAGGGAGATCAGGTGTATCACACCTCGGACGTGCCTGCTTTCCATTCAGTGTGAAAGGAACGTGACAGCTCATCCCAGTGAGAGGCTTGGAGCCAGGTGGCTCAGCCTGACCCAGGGGCTCCCACAGGCCTGCAGGCAGCCCAGATCCCTGATCTCTGCCATGGAAGAATCAATATCATCCCATCGGTTCACATTAGCATGTGCCTGCTCCTGTTCCCAGCAGCACGCTGCCCTCAGATATCAGGGACAAATCTGACCAGAGAGTCCAACAGCTCCAGTGGGGCAGGGGATGACAAGGAAAATGGCAGGACCCAGCTTGAGCAATGCACAGAGGTGTTCCAGCCTGGCAAGTGCCTCCACAGGGCTGCAGTGCCTGTAGCAGTGACACCCTCCGCTCCCCATGAAGGAGTCCTGGGTACCTGGTGGCAGGGCAGTGGCTGACTGTGTGAGGCCAGTGAAATCATCCTGCCATAGGGCTGTCTGGGATTTTTTGTCACTGCTGAAATCCTGCCTGCCCAGCAGCCTGCTAATGAGCACCACCAGAGGGACATCACTTTCCCAAGGAAAGGCTAAATGGCGTGGCAAAAAAACCAACAGAAAGCATGGTAGAAACAGACCTCGCTTTTCTTCCAGCTGAATCACGAGCCTCAGGCTGCTGTGTAGATCTGAAGGGTCGGGTGGGCAGCAGTGCTGACACTTCCCTGGGAAGCCACTGCCAGCCTGTCATTCCACATATCCAGCATTTTCTCACAAGCCAGGGTTTCGCCAGGACACAAAAGCAGATTTCGTCATTGTTTGAGAGTGAGACCATCAGGGTCAGGGAAGGCTGTGCTTCATGTGAACTGGTTTGAACCCCTGCTAGGCACCCTGAATTTCAGAATGGGGCACCTTTTCCCAATTATTGCTGCACCCTTTGTGAGTCCTGAGATGTACACTAAAGCTAATGAGCTCAGGCTTGTCTGGAGCCAGCCACTGCTCCTGTCCTGCAGGAAATAGCCTCCTGAGTGTAGGGGCAGCACTGTCAGCTGGCAAGGTGGGCTTGGCTCCAGGACCAGTGGTGTCCTCACCTTCTCAACATCCAAACCTTGGCTACCAGTTGCTGCAGTACAGTCAGCAGCCTGGAAGTACATTTTCTCTGTAACTACTGAAAATTACTCTGGATAGCATGGTTTTCCACACTGGGCATTACAAATACCTTATATGACTGGGTCTAAAGGAGCTTTCTTCTCAGAGGTTCTGCTCCCAAATGCTGGGGGTGGTGGCAGTGTCCCTCTCCCCGGGACATCACACAGACATTTGCTTAGCCCAGAGATGCTGCTGTGGCTGCAGCATCTTACCCAGATGTGGGTGAGCTCTGTGATGGGTTGAGCCTGGCTGGAGACCAGGTGCCCATCCAAACTGCTCTGTCACTCCCCTACTCAGCTGGAGAGAGGAAATATAACAAAAGACGGGTAGAAATAAGGGCAGGGAAGTCACTCACCAATTACTGTCACAGGAAAAACAGACTCAGCTTGGGGAAAAAATAATTTATTGCCAATCAAATCAGCTTAGGATAATGAGAAATAAAAATGGAATCTTGAAACACCTTTCCCCCCCTCCTCCTTCTTTCCAGGCTTAACTTTATTTCCAAATTCTCTACATCCTCCCCCACAGTAGCACAGGAGGAGAGGGAATGGGGGCTGCACTCAGCTCATCACAAGATTTCTCTCATGCTCCTTCCTCCCCAGGGGGAGGACTCCTCACACTCTTCCTAGCACCAGGGTGGGGTCTCACCCACAGGAGACAGTCTTCCATGAACTTCTACAAGGTAAGTCCTTCCCACAGGCTGCAGACACTCACAAACTGCTCCACTGTGGGTTCCTTCCATGGGGTCACGAGTCCTACCAACAAACCTGCATCGGCTTGGGTTGCCTTGGGGTTAGAACCTTCTTTGGGCATCCCTCTGCTCCAGCATGGGGTCTTCCATGGGCTGCAAGTGGATCTCTGCACCCCAGTGGTCCTACATGGGCTGCAGGCCACAGCTGCCTCACCATGGGCTGCACCATGAACTGCAAGGGAATCTCTGCTCCAGCACCTCCTCCCCTCCTTCTGCACTGACCTTGGGGTCTGCAGAGTTGTTTCTCTTGTTCTCAGTCCTCTCTCTAACTTCAGTTTCCATTTGTTGTTTGGGTGTTTTTTCCCCCTTAAATGTATTATCCCAGAGGTGCTACCAGAGTCACTGATGGGCCCAGCCTTGTCCTGCAGTGGGACCATCCTGGAGCCACCCGGCACTGGCTCAGTTGGACATGGGGGAGGCTTCCAGCAGCTTCTCACTGAAGGCACCCCTGTAGCCCCCCTGTACCCAAACCTTGCCCTGCAATCCCAATACAAGCATTCAGCCCAGCAAAAATTGCTGATCTTACTGGTGGTTTTAATAACTTCCAATAAAAGGACTCATGGAAACGGAAGGAAGCAAGTAAACAATCTGTTGAAGAACACAAACTTTTCAAAAAGTCATTCATGCCATTAGCTCTTCATTTTTTTTACTTCCTGTATTTAAGTGCCAATTGAACACATGTAGGAAAAATCAGCCTGCCATGCTTGGTTTCTGGCACTGTTTATAACTGCCAGCTAATTGTATTGAATGATGCATCTACTTGATGTATTTCATATTCAAACAAAAAACAGAACATAAGACTATCATCATGAAAATGTCTTGAATGCGTCAGAGGAGTGTGAGCGGGATTAATTTATTAATATTTAATGAGCGATTTGAAAAGGTGAAGTGTCTAAAAGTGAAAAGCGCAGTGAGAAGTCTGTAAATGATGAAAAATGCTGGATATATTTTATTTATGCAGTTTGACTACATAACAGCCCGAAAAATGCAAGTCCAAACAAGGATGAAGAGACAAACACTGCAATGGAGAATTTGTCTCATGAGACATGCACTGAGTCCACTAAATGAACAGTTTTCCTCTGGGGAGCAGTGCCTCAGGGTGGGTTAGGCCTGGCAGGGTCAGTGCTGGCTGTGGGGTCAGGTCCCAGGGGCAATGACAGCACAGTGATAGCTCCGAGCTCTGCACTGGGACATGGCCTTCCCTTCCCCTGTGTGTGATGTGAGATGCTTACACTTCACCCCTGCCCACAGACTTGGACCTCACCCAGTTCCTGCTCCCTCCCCTGGCTCACTGATTCAACAGGTGGAGACACTGATGTGAGCAACGACATCCAGGCATTTGCTGCTCAGGTTTGGGCTTGTGTAGGGGGACTTGTACAATGGCTTGGGTCAGGACCTCCACAAAGCTTTTTTGCTGCCAGGCACAGCTTTGAGCTGTTTTGTGTAGTGTAGGCTGAGAAGTCTGTGCTTTGCATGCCTTGATAATAAATACATATATAAAAATAGATTTGCTTGCACCTCATGTACCGCAAACATTTGAACATAAATCAGATTGCCCACGGGCAATGCACTTAGCAAATGCACACCCATCTGAGGTGTGAGCAAGAAATAACCTTCAAAGCTATCAAAGGGTGCTGTTTGCTAGGGCTGGGAGGCCAAGCGAAGGTAAAACCTTCCCTCTGACTGCCTTGTACTGTCTTTACTTCGATATCATCTCAGCTGCACTTATATCATCCTTTGCACATGCAAATACCTTCCCCACCTTGGTCTCTTTCAATTTGCAGCTGGTTTCACTATGGGAAAATATTGACAAAGGCTTGTTGCATTTTCTTCCGTTCCTAAACTCTGTGGACAACTTTTTATAAAGAAAACTACAGACTACACAGAAAAAAATTTATCAAATTAAATGGTTGAAATTAGCACAGACATAGGGTTATCAATGCGTTCATTGCTTATCTCTTGAATGTAGTGATGATAAGGGTTGAGCATCCACATGAGATGAAGTCCCTTAACCCCCCCAGCTGACCCAGACATCTCTTGCCCTCTGTCCTGAATATAGCTTCCTCTTTCCCCAAAGATCGAGACAGACAATGTTTCCTGCAGTAAAAAAGCACCATGACCAGGTGACAGAAGGCTCCAAGCCATCCTGCACAGAGGGGGACAGGGGTTTGTACAGCTGTGAACTCTATGTCAAGCCAGCGCCACTCTGGTTTTTATCCAGTATCTGGTTGTATATCCCTCCCTCACAGCTCCCTGTGACAGCTCCTGGGCCAGGGATCAACTGTGGAAGGGAAAAGTAGTTTATCAGTGCTGAGAAGTAGCTACTGGTAATACTGTATAATCACTCAGAGGATGGAGGCGACTGAGGGGACACCTCACTGCAGTTACAACTTGGTCCCGAGGAGGAAGGGCAGACGCTGATCTCTTCTCTGTGGTGACCAATGACAGAACCCGAGGAAATAGCCAGAAGTTATGTCAGTGGAGGTTTAAATTTGATATTAGACACAGGTTCTTCACCCAGAGGGTGCTTGGGCACTGGAACAGGCTCCCCAGGGAAGCGGTCACAGCACCGAGCCTGACAGAGTTCAAGAAGCATTTGGAAAATGCCCTCAGGCATATGGTGCGACCCTTGAAGTGTCCTGTGCAGAGCCAGGAGTTGGACTTGATGATCCTTGTGGGTCCCTTCCAACTCATCCTGATTCTGTGATTCTGTGATGGGTTCAGGTTTGGTTTTGCTGTAGACTCTGAATAAGCTGGGACAAGATGCTTCTTCGGGGAGAAGAGGGTCTCTTTTTTTTCCATTTTGATTTATTTATATCCTAAGAGTCAGAAGGTTATTAAATATGAGGGCAAAGGGCCTGACACTGGGCCTTTTGGTGTTAATATGGTCACTGTAAAAGTGCACACTTGCATAAATGTGTACAGCCTTACACGTACAGACAAGTGCTTTAGTGTGGTTTCCCGAAGGAAAAGCAGTCCCTACTAAGCATCATCAGTGGAGAATAGGCTGTGACCTGAGCCCAGCACAGAAGAAGATGGGGAAAGAACTTCCAGGGAGGGGTGATGGACCCTGCTGCTCCCAGGAGTACTCCCTGCCCTGGGGACTCAGCTGCATCCTTACTTGGATGTCATTCCCACAACAGGAATTCATGTAGCTGGTGCCCACCCTCACGTTCTCAAAATTGCAAGGTTGGCTGAAATAATTTTGCCCTTCTCCATCACTCTTAACACACAACTGAAAGTGAGTTTTCTCTTACCAGCTCAGCTCCTCAGTCATATTTTTGTTGGGTTTGGCCTAAGGAACATTCTTCATCATATATCATTCATGCCACATATAATTTAAAGTCTCTTTCAACAGCTACAGGTTCATTCCCTTTCCTCTAAACTTACATATGAACTCTCTATATTACTCATATACTCACTAAATGATATCACTTAATAGGTTCTCTTTGCCTCTACCACATTTCCATAACTTGTTCTTTAATCTTCCTTTGATCCTGAATACCAGAGAGATTTATGTGCAATTTATTCTTACGTTGTTGCACTTGTTTAATCTTTCATTTTCAGTTGGATTCATTTTCAAACAAGAGTGCTTGTTATAGGTTCAGATTATTGTTGACAGTTGGGACCTACCTGCTCTTTCTGAGTCAGGTTTGCATTGCTATGTTTTATCTTTATCAGTTTCCTCTCAACAAGCATTTAACTCAAGGGCTCCAAGCGATTCACTGGAACTCCTTTCTGCCTTCAGATGGAGATTGGGGCTTTCCCTATCTTTGGCACGTCTTTGATTAGACCGTCTTTCTCTAAAGGCAAAAAACACAACATCCCTTTTTCCAACTCAGGCAGCTGGCTGATGATCCATGACATCAGCTCCATCCCTTTTCCCATTGCTTTGATCAATGAATGCAACTCTCTTTTATACAATTTTTGTTTGTTTTCTTGAAGAACAAGTTACCAGCAAGTTTGGTGCCTTAGGAGCACCTTGTCCTGGTAGGTTTAAGAGAGGATAATGGGTGTGTGAACCCATCTCTTGCAGAGGTAGCCAAGTTGAAGCGTCCAGCTGCCCTCACAGCTGAGCAGCTTATCGAACCCATTTACTCCCAGGGAAGAACTTCTCCATCTGTCCATCTGATTCTTCAAAACAGAAGAAGGAAGAGCAGGCAGCTGGTCAGCCCCCCAATGTGATGCTGGCCTGATAACTCACCGAGGATGCCGCAGAAGGTGATCCACGAGTGAACAGTTTCCCAGAGTTTATTTTGGATCAAAGGAAAGAGGTCGCCTTTGGGAAGAAGCTGTGGTAAATGAAGCAGAGAGAAAAGCCCTCCCCAGCTGAGATGGAGACAGCCCACACCTTTTTAAACCATATCATTCCCTGAAGAGCCTTAGGTTCACTTTGATATCTGAGATCAGCCCAGATTTGGCCATCAAAATAAGGCTTGTTTAAAAAAAAAAAAAAAAAACAGAAAAGAAAAAGCAACCGAACCTTCTAGCTCACTTGAGAGCAAATCATTTGTGAATATTGTGTGGTCCAAGACCTGCTGAACAGACACCCTGTGGATTTATGGCGTTGTGATGGCCACCCTGAAAACCCTGGTGCTGCACCCCCAGGTCACACACAGAGTCCTGTGAAACTGAGGCAGGGCTGGAGGGGCAGCCTGGGCACCGAGGTGCAGGAGTCACAGGCAGAGCCATCCCAGCCCCTCTGCAGGGGCACAGCCCTCCAAAGCACTGCCTGGGCCCCAGGGTCAGAGCCAGCACTGCCAGGGCTCTCAGCCACCCCACTCTGCCTTTGTGACTCAGAGCTGCCATAAATACGGCTCAGCAAGATGGAGATCCCTGGCAGCTTCAGAAGCCTGGTGAATCAACTCTTCAGCAACCTTGCTGATGCAGGAAATATGAAATACTATTTTTGGGGGGAAAAAAAACCTGAAAAGCAGAATTTCACAGGAAAAAGAAGCTGTCAGCGTGAAGCTGAGATGGAGGGAGTGTATCGGTAATTTAGGGACAAAAAGAAGTTTTGCAATATTCTCTGTTTATTTTCCCTGCACAGGATCTTGATTTCTTGCAAAGAAAAAATCACAGATTGAGGCAACTAAAAAGAAAAAAATTTCCTCTGCATCGTAATGGCGCCATGAGGAAAAAAACATGGGAGAAAAAAGCCCATCTAATGTCTCATTAAAATAGATTTAATCTCATCTTGGACCACAGATGCTAAAATTATTTCATCATAATTGTATTGTTATGGAATGACTGTTCCACATAATCTTCACTCTGAATTTCTCAGCTGTAATGTTTGATTATGAGGGGAAGGAGGCTCAGCATTAATTTTTCCATTCAACTTTGAAGAGGTGTAAGTAGGTAACAGAGAAAGGGATGTCTAATGGCAATACGTGCAACTTTTGTAAAGCTGGAGACATTTAAAAAAGCAATTTGGTAGCAGACTTGATGTTTTACAGCCTTTTAGTCTTCTATTTTGTTGTTGAGAGAAAGAAAAAAAATAAATCTTCCCTTCCAGGCCTGGGCTCCATTCTGAGCTCATCTGAGCTCCTGCAGAGCCTGCTGGGGTGTCCCTGAGGGACCAGAGCGGGCTCACAGGGAAAAGCCCAACACGGCTCCCATCTGAACTCAAATTAGGGCTTCACAGCCTATTCACAGTCCAGCTGCAGACCCTGAAAAGACTTATCAGCTCTCACAAATGCAGATTTTTATTTAAAATAGAAAGGCAGCACTCTAGGCCACAGGAGCTCCAGCAGCAGTGGGAGGAGGGGGGTGGATCACGTTCCTCTGTCAGTGGGGAGCACAAGGGGCTCACAGCACTTCAGCACAGTTGAATATCCTGGGACTCATGTGCGTCTCCAGCTTGCTCGAGGCTGCTCTGGGGTAGGATCATCCCCGAACAGGAACTGCAACTCCTCCCCCAAATCCCGTATCAGCACGTCAGAGTGAAATCTGTCTGAAGATAACCGGGGAGCTAAAGGGCATTCAGCTGTGCTCCTCCTTATCTGGACTTGCACGGGGAGGCCGAATCAAACGAGACCTTCGGTGCATAATTAAGTTGTTCTGTCAGCAGCAAAAACAATTAAACCTGGATTCCTACAGATTTGCCTCTGGAGCCTCCCACAGAAAGCCACCAGATCTCCTCCTACAGCATCTTCTACACAGAACCTCCTTCCCAAGGGTCTCTCCTGACCACCTCCATGTCCTCTGCACTTTTTCCTTTTCAGCATCCCGTGGTGATGCTCTGATCATGTGCTCTGCCTCTGCCTTTTGGACAAAGCTCAGGAGATGCAGCAGTCAGGAGCTTTGCAGGGGAATGCATGGGCATTGATTCAGCTCTTCATCCTCAACTCAGTCTCCAGTTTTTATGAAACTTGCAGGAGTTTCGTAGCTCCCTGACAAAGTTTGTTGGCATTGGCCAACAGATTGAGAAAGGCAGGGGGCACGGGCAGTTCAGTGGCAGAGCCTTTGTTGTCTCGGGCTTATAACCAAATTATCAAAGAGAAAAATCAACTGTTTCCCCAGGATGTGTGACTTGGACAGGAGTCAGGTGGGCCTGACCACGCTGCGAGTGAAGGGGAGGGAAGGCATCCAGCTCTGGCCTGGAGCTGCCAGCTGGGCTCGTGCATTCCTACAGGGGCTTTGTGCTGCCCTTTATCCCTTCTCGCTGGTAGAGCCCAGCAGCAGTTTGGAGTGTTAAACAATAAACACTCAAAATGGTGACAGAAGGAGAACAGCTTGATCAGAGCCTGCTGCTGCCACTAATCTGCCTGCTGCAACTTCTGTTGTTGCTATTTTGGCTGCTGCTTCTTCCATATTGTCTCTTGCAGTGTGTCCAAGAAAGCCGGGCTATTGATCCCAAACTCAGACGTACCAACCTTGAGACTCAGCAGGGAAACACCAGCACAGGCTTCAAGTGTGAAAAAAGTCCATTCCCAGGCACCTACTTCGGTTGCTGTCATTCAGGACAGTCCAGATCCACAGTGCCATGGATAGCTAACATAGTTCATGCAGAAATAAATCAAAGAACTTCAGGTCACTATCTCTTTTTTTCAGTCTTTGAGGAGCTTTACAAGGGGAGCAAAGCCCTTGTTACTTTCCCCCAGAGGCAATAGAAATTGTTCCTTACACTGATCTTTGCAAATCCAGAAGCAATTTTGTACCTTAAAGTCAGGCTCTGCTCTGCCTTTCAAACACAGAAAGGGTTATGTTCCAGGAAAAACACGTTTCAGTCAGCCCTGAATCAGCAAGGTCCTCGAAGCCCACCACATGAAGATACCAGGGCTATTTTTTTCTCTGCATTGTGGGTTTTTTTACCAGGCTCCTCATATTTTCTCACAAAAGATCTGCCTTTCCCCCTCCCTTTCCAGATCTCCATTGCAAAACCCCTGACATGGACAACATGCACATCTGCTCTGAAGCTACAGTCATCTGTTGTTCTCTGGGAGGCCACTGTATGTGTGGGGCCATTGTGCAGAGAAATGGGGCATTATTTGTGTGTCAGGAGCGTTTTCTGCACAATTCCAGGGAACCACAGGATCCTTGGGGCTCCTTCAGCAGTGGCACCACCACAGCAGCAGATCCAGGAGGTGTTTTCCAGGGGGAGGGGGAATAAGCACTAGCAGTGATGAGCTTTGCTGGAAGGCATATTCTAAGGAGGAATGAAAGGAGCTGTTACCCTCTGAGTCAGGAGAATAAAGGCAACTGTATTTTAAAGAGGACTAAATTTACACAGTCCAGCAAGAGCAAAAATTCACACCTCTACTTTTTCCATTTGCATCTGTCAACCTTCATGTTGTGCCACCACTGTAATGCCCAGCAAAACCCTGTTAGGAACAAACCTCAGAGGATGCATCAGGGACAGACCCTGGGGCCTGGGAGAAAGCCCCACGGAGGTTTTTGGTGGTGGGAGGCTGGAGGAGGCACAGCAGCAGTGAGACATCATATCCTGACAAACTGTGATGGGGAGCAGGCAGCCACCAGGCTTTGGAGCGATGCAGAGGACAAAGGGCTTGGGTCAGGTGAAGCCAAAAGGTGCCACCAAGGAGCTGTGAAAAGGGAAGGGAGAGAAGCTGTGGGGGAGGGATCAGAGAAGGCTTTGCAGACTGAATGTCTAAATTTGGAGGAAAGAGGGCAGAGATCCAAAGGTTTATTGACAGTTAAATAGCATTCTCCTCAGTTAATTAGTTTCATAGCTACTCTTAATAATATATCAAGTGAGCTGAAAAGCTCGCCAGAAATACTAGGAAGTGCATGGAGAATGTTATAAGCAGGCAGTGTTATTGAAAATATTCCATAAGTGTCCATCTGAAAAAACCCTGTCATGCATCAGGTGAGCTGCACAGTGAGGTCCAGGGAAGATGACTTGCATCATTCAAAAAGCGTGGGGACATTTTCATGTCAGAAGAAAATGAGGGTCGGTGGTAGGATTTATGTCTAGGTGCTCATGGAACTCATCCCAAGACACATGCACTCTCTTGGATCCTCCCCCAGGTTCATTCTTTGGCAGGGAGGGTAGTCTCTTGTGCCTGTCCTGGCTGTGTGACTTCTAGAACCTAATACTGACATTAAGGTCAAGGCCTCTTCCAAGCGTGAGGTGTCTCACAAGTTCTGAGCAAAATTACCCTGAACAACTCACTCACAAATACCCGACCACTGCCATCCAAACCATTAGTCACTTCTGAAAATCTTGGCTCATGGGGATGGTTTTGTCAGAGCACTGCCATTTAAAAAGACAGAGAAGGAAAAAATCTGTAAAAATGTATTTCAGGAATAGCTTATAGACACCCACCTTAGTCTTAAGTAAGGCTGATGGGGTGCTGCTTCTCTGGGATAGTCCGTGCTGCTCTGCAGCAAGAGCTGCTGAGGTTCCAAAAGCCAAAGGTGGAGGACAAATTCCCAGAGTCAGGTATAACCTTCACTTAGAGAAGTGATTAGTGCTTTTCACTCAGGACCAACACTGGAGAATTACTCTGCAAATGTCATTTTCCTTTAATACCTTCCCGGCTGCCAGTTCCTGGACACCTGCAGAGGGGAAATGAGCAGTGCTGACACACCATATGGCCATCACTGCTCCTCGCTGCTGCACATCAGCCGTGCAACGAAGCCCAGCCTCGGGGCATTTTTCAGCAGGACTCTGCCTGATTTTTGTGCAACCCCAGAGCACATCTTGGGTTTCTCTGCTGATGCTTGCCTCGGGATCTGTAAGGGAACTGCTCACTGCAACCGATGAGCAGCACTTATGGAGACCCAGCGGATGATAGCGGTGTGATGGCAGTGGTTTCCAGCTGCCTGCACTGCCTGACACAGTCCTTCCACCTGGCTCTTTTTGGTCTGACCACGGCCTTTCCCTGCATATCATGGTACTTGATGCTGGCTTGGGACAAGAGCGTCGCCTCCCTCACAGCAGATGTGGCTCCAGCAAAGCCCTGGCCATCAAAGAGGGAGACACTCCCTGTTTCACACCTTTATCACTCACAGCCATGTAACAGGCAGTTCTTTGTTATTTTTTTTCAGTGCTTGGACTTGGAAAATACTTTTTTCCTTTTCTACCCTGCCCAGGTGGAGGTGTCTCCACCCACGGGGTGCCTGTGGCAAACATCCCCATCTTTGGGTTTAAAACAGGATAGCAGGCATTGCCAGGCATCAAAACCCAGCAAAAGCCAGGGGACACGGGCTCGGGGAAGTCTCTTGGCCTCCGTGGTATCTCAGGAAGCCTGTCCGTGTGTCCTGGGGCTGTCAGCACTCCTCTGCCGCTGTCAGAAAGTGAAGCTGAAGGGTGGCCAAGGGGAGGGACAGTAGCCAACCCCCCGTCCCAAAACCCTTGTCTCTGCAGCTGGCAGAGTGCCCTGACAGGCTTGCAGGATGGCAAGACCTGCTCACCACGCTGGGATGCAATTTGGTGTTAGATTTGATAGTGTTGAGATACCTCGGAGGCAGAGCAGAGCAGGGAGTGGGGAATTTCCCAGCACTAATTATCGAGCAATCGTTAGCCAGAGCGGCTCCCCCTGCCAGGGGATTAGGCAAAGCATTGTTTCTCACTCAATAAATCTTTACAACAAACGCTTAATTCTCCAGGCACCGTGTATGAAAATTAATCCCGATCCCCCACTTCTTTTTTCTCATCAACAGAGGTGTTTCCCGGCCCCCACTCCCCCCAGCCCAAGGCTGTAGTGACAGTGCAGAGCCGGGGTAGGTGCGCTCCAGTGAGCTGGGCTGGTGGGGACAGCGAGGGGACAGGGACGGTGCCCCTCCAGACACCCAGGACTTGTCTCTGCCTCTCTGGATGCATCAAGGAGATGGGAAGGCTGTTTTCCTCTTCGAGTGATGTCATTGACGTTTGCTAATTAGCTGCTGAGCATGTTATAAATGCCCAGAAATGCTGAATGGGAGAGCCGTAGTGGGAATTTCAGCACCAGAAGGATTTCCTGGCTCTGCGATCAGTGCTGCATGAAGAGGAGCTGCAGGATGCAATGCCAGTGCAGGGGAATCCTGTGGGTCAAAGGCTCATGTCTTTCAAACCATGCTTTCAGCAGGAGCCACGTGTGAGCAGAGTCAAACCCCGGTGTGCTGTGGGACCTCGGGAATCTCCTCCCATTCCCGTAGGTTGCCAGCCCTTGGGGGAAGCAGAGAAGCTGTGCCTTCTCCCCAGTTCCCACTCTGAGGAGAAGGCAGGAGCTCAAGGCTGGGTTTTAATCAGGAGAGAGGAGCAGGCCTTTGGGTTTTTCCCATTAATTTGCTGCATTATCCATGCAATTGAGCCTGCTGCTGCAGAATTCCTGCTGGCTCTCCAAGGGCCAGTGTATCTCACAGCCACAGAGAAGAGTATGCTCCCCAATGCCATTTTCCACACTGCTGCACTGCCTCCACCCCAGCATTCCTGCTTACCCTCTGGGACACAAAGAGTCACAGAATGCTTTGGGTTGGAAGGGACCTTATAGATTATCTCATTGCAGTCCCCCTGCCATGGGCAGGAACACCTTCCACCAGTACAGGATTCTCAAAGCCCCATCCAGCCTGGCCTTGAACACTGCCATGGATGTGGCATCCACAGCTTTCCTGTGAAACCTGTTCCAACAATTTCTCTCTTCTCAACATCTGGAGGCTCCTGGCCCTCCCTTGCATGCTGGGCTCCTGGCCCTCCCATTGCTGCCCATGCTGTGCTGCAAAGTTTGCTTGCAGGGTGTTTGCAGCTCTCCTGCATCCTGTTCCAGCATCCCCTCTTCCAGCACCACCGTTTCTCATTCATGAAAGAGCTACAGCATTTTTCCCCAGCCGCACACAAGCGTTTCCACACAGC